>CM062816.1:1301377472-1302018460 GCA_031772625.1 Pinus tabuliformis | reverse complement strand
AAACTTATCAACAAGGTTTCCAAGGTCAAACTATGGAAACCAACCTCCCTACAGCCCTCAACAACCTTGTCAACTATCATGCCCTTGATAGACATACCAACAACAACCCCTCATTTTTAGCAATTCCAATAAGCATAGAATCATTATGTTCAACAACAATTTCCTATACCACAAATAACCCAACCTTAGTAGCTTTAGTTGCCATCTAATCAACCTCAACCTAGGCCTACACAACTACTAGCCCAACTAGAGGCAAATCCTAATAGTAAAGTGGAAAAATATGTATACAACACCAAGGAAGGAACACTTCCCACTTATGCAATTAAAGTTTTACAAAATAAATCTCCCATAATCATAGAAGAACAAGAAGAAGAAGTGGAGTAAATTCCTAACAAAACTAGCACAAATGAGTCACACAAAAGCACATAAGAAAATCAATCACTATCAACCAAATTACCTCCTTTTCTAAAGAGGTTGATTTTGGAAAAGCTGTTGATCCCTCTTGAAAATGATTTCTTAAATCAATGAAAAAATCTTTTTGTTAAAATTAGTTCATTGAAAGCTATTAAGGAAATACCAATTTATGCAAAAATAATTAAGGAATCATGTTTTGAAAAATTTGGTAAAAGAAATAAAGATCCAACTACAACTCATGTTATTGGAAACTTGGCTATCTTAATGTCAAAAACAATTGAAATTGAAAAATATGTTGATCCTCGAATACTTATGGTAACAATTATAATCTTTCAATACCAAACACATGAACTAACTTAGGTGCAACTATTAATATGATGACGATGGATACATTTCAATGTTTAAATTTACATAATATTCACCAACACCTACAATTATTGAATTAGTCGATAGATCAAGAATAAAATCGGAAGGTGTAATTGAAGATCTTATAGTCTCCTTGGATTCTTGGGAATATCTAGTAGACTTCTTAGTTCTACAACCTAGACCTAATTTAGGTGGACATCCTCTCATCCTCAGAATACCATGGCTAGGCTACAATTGATGGATTAATTAGATGTAGATCAAGAAAAATTACAATTTCAAAGGAAAGTGAAAGTAAACGAATTACATTATACCCCTTTGCCAAATCACTCAATGAATTAGAACAATTATCATGGCTTGAAGAAATAGATTCAGAGGAAGAAGTAATTCAACCTATATTCATTGTTAATGAAGCTATTGATAGGGATGCAACAAATGAAAATTTGTTAGATTATTTTATTTCTAATCTATATATCATAACAATTAAAAGCAACTAAATATATGGCTATGAATAATCTATTAGAACAAGTTTTTAGGAAGATTGTAAAACAAATTCTTTACAATCTTTATTTCAGACTATTTTCCTATAAACTCAATGACCAATTCAAATAGTAAAATTGTTGAAATTGAACGAGGGAAAAATTTAAATATCACTTGACATTGGAAGCATCTGAAGATAACCAATTGATTCGCGTATTAAAGAAATATTCCAAAGCATTTTCTTAGGATTACATAGTGTTGCGACAATCACCCTCCAAAATTTTTGCCTAAGTCGATTTTGGAGCCTACATGAATTGTCATTTCAAGCCCCCTAGTGACGTTACGTTGTTTAATTTGTTATTTTTATGTTTTCTCTAAGTGTCGCATCCTCCTAAGTCAATGTTTCTTAAGTGTCATTTTCTAACCTTTAGAAGCACTTGTGATATCTAGCCCATGGTTAGGTGAACTCATAACTTTTCTTGACTTGGAAACTAGCCTTTGTCACCATGCACACACATGAAAAGCATTCAAAAGCTCACAAAAGAAAACAAAAGAAAGAAAAGCACCCTTTAAGGCAAAAGATAAGGCAAAAGAACACTTCAAGTTGACAAAGACTTGCTCTTGTATTGAGCACACTCCTTTGGGTTGAAGAAGTACCCTCCTTAAGCGCACTCCTTCATGCTCAACAAGTGCACCCTCCTTGAGTGCATTCCTTTGGCACGAAGACATGTGCCCTTCTAGAATGCATGCATGAGCTTCCTTGTTGCATGTGGGTGCACTCCTAGAAAATAGGAGCTCACTTAACTTCCCTAAACTAATTCATGCACTTGTTGACAAGTGGTGAGCATGCATGAGGAATATTTGCATGTAATCTCTTTTAAGTTAAACCAGCTAATCATTCATTCTTATCTAGGATGGGCACACATCTTTGGATCAAGAAACTCTTCGTTGATCTGCATTCCAAATAAGTTTTGCATGTCAAATCTATTGGTTGTCTTTCATGATTTTGTTGTCGATCTTGCTTTCCTTGTTGTCGTTTCTTTTATTTTCAACTTATTTATTGGCATTTCTATTCATTCTTGCTTCTACAAGTGTTAATTTTTGTCACATGCTATGACTTTGCATATTTCTTAACTCTTCATATTCTATCATGATTGCGACAACACCTATAAAAACTTATAGATCCTCCTTCTCCACATTTCTATCATTCAATCTTGTTGTTGGACTTGTACTTGAGCCACTTTGTGACAGAGCACACTTCTGGAAGCTAAAGCCCCGACTAACTTAGAAAACTGCGTCCAGAAAAGATAGGTTTCCCTCTTGAGCGCACTCCTTCGTCCCAAATAATTTCGCCCTCCTTGAGCGCAAATTAGAGAGCCTATTCGTCAAGAAAAGGCTCGAATGCATGCATAATTGATCAAACTAGCTCTGCATCAGGGATTACAGGCCTTGATTTCCATAGATTAAATATGTCGAGAAACAAGCTTATTGATGGGTTGAACAAAAGATTAGGAGAGTCCATCCATTTGGAAAAGGCCCTAATGCATGGAAAGTCCACCAAACTAGACTTACTCAAGTATTATTTCCATTTTTTAGTATATCCTTTTATTTTAATACTTGAAATCAATTGTGATGATAAGTAAAAGACTAAGGAGTCAACATTGTAGGCCTTTGAAACCAAAGAAATTACAACTTGTGGGACACTAGCGCATGCTTCATCTTCCAAAAGATTTTAAGTAAGTTGTGTGCTTTTTTTTTGGTAAGCTTGGCAAGACTACATCTTCATCATGTCCAACATATCACACTGATCGGGGCGGGGAATCGAACGGGTGACTTTACATCAAGGAGTGCCTTAACAGAGCACCCGATCACCATCTATCCAAAACCCTGTGGACAACAAGTTGTGTGCTTTTACTTTCAAGAAGTTTAATTAATTTATTTTAGTTGTTTGAGTAATTAAATCACAGTTTTTTTGCATACTTTCTTGATTTTGGCAATTTAGAGTTTTAGATTTTAACTTGCTAAATTGCCTACTAGTTAACTTAAGCAACATAGCTCTAATCTTTAGGACAAATAATAATCTTCCATTTCTTAATGTGACACTAAATCTAAGCCTAATTTTGTATATATAGTCATGTACATTGAGGTTTACGAACATTTGAATTGATCAAAATATCATGTCCTAATTTATGTCATTAAATTAACCTGACATCGAGCATGTGTTAGTGTCCTACATGTAGTTTCTTTAGGTTCAAAGACTTACAATGTATGACTCCTCAATATTCTACTCTTATCATCATGGTTGATTTCAAGTGTTAAAATGAAAGGAGAATTCTCAGGAATAGCAACAATGCTTGATGCAAGTCTAGTTTGATGGATTGTGCATGCATTAGGGTCCTTTTCTTAATAGATAGACTATCCTAATCTTTTACCCAATCTCTCAATAAGCTTGTTTTTCAAAGCATTCACTAATCTATGGAAAGAGAGAACTGCAATGCTTGATGCAAGTCTAGTTTGATAGATTATGCATGTATTAGGGCCTTTCTTAATAAATATACTATCCTATTCTTTTAACCAATATATTAATGAGTTTGTTTATAAAAAACATAGACTAATTTATGGAAAGAAAACTTAATTTATTCATGAATACTACATCACTTAAACTATAATAAATAAGTAACAAGGTTTTAACTTAAATATAGGTTTATGAACAAAGGAAAATACAACAATTAATGTATAAATGAAGTGATTTATGACAAGCCCACAGGGTGTAGAATAGACGGTGATGGGGTGTACTATTAAGTCACTCCGTGATGTGAAGGTCACCGGTTCAAAACTCCATGGGCAAAAATCCAATCATGTTAAGGGCTGGTGCGGCCCAGGCCGGGTGCAATCTTCGGGTGTTTTTGACGTCTTAGATGCCCCTGGGTCGCGATTTCTCAAGCCACAGGTCAAGCCTGATGTCATCTCTAATGAACTCAGACCACTTGACAAAAATAAGTGATTTATGACAAATGAGAATAGAGGTTAAGGAAGATAAAGAAAAATATTTACCAAGAAATAATGTACAAGAAATGAGGTTGCATGAAATAAGAGAATATAAAATGAAATAAAATGCCACTATGATCTATTTGGAGTGAGCTCAATTCTCCCAAGAACAAAGTAGCAAAATATTCTATAACATCATAAACTAAACCAAAACATTATACATCTAAAACATGAGAATAATAGTATATGTGAAAGGAAATATTAGGAAGTTTATTCTATTCCATCATAAGTTAGACATATACTCCAAGAGTCCTCCTTTTGGAATGGAGAAGACACTCTTATTTATGCCAAAAACTTATTTTGAAACCAAAACAAATAATAATAAATTCAGATCCACATATCTCTCATGTGGTTACAGCCATTTGCTAATAATTAACAAATAAATATCTCTAAATATTCCTAAATATATTCTCATGAGTGTTTTTGAGATATTTGACAACAAATCTCCATGATTCTTCTCCTTTCAAAATATTTGAGTGATACTTCCAAATCTTCATCAAATCTTGAAAGGTTAAAGACAAAAATCGAATTTGAACCTTAATGGTAAAATTTTGTATTCTTGGAATTTTCAAATATGCCTACAATCATCACCAAACTCGCACAACTTTCAGATATAAGTGAAAACATGTCATTTTTCTAATATTTAATCATAAAATAACACAAAATAATCAAATAAATGCACTAGAAAATATGAAGCCTAATCCCATATAAACATAAAAATAGAGTAAAACAAGATTATGTAAGAGCTAGAAGAATGAAAAGGATAAAAGTTAAGAGAAAGGTTATGAAAATATGGTAAAAAGGATCATTGAAAAGATGCTCATTTTCACACCTAAATAGGAAGAACACCCTTTAAATTAAAAACTAATTTTAATATCTATTTCCTTGATCTATAAGATTTTAAGAGATGGTTAGATCAACTAGAGTTTGTTTCTTTGTTTATAACTTATTTTACAACAATGAGAATATTACCTTCACACTCATGGAGTCCTTTTCCCATTATCAAAACATGATGGACACATACTACATGCAACATATTAGATTGATTAGTATATCATCAAAAAATACTAACACAACTTTTCTAAGCAAGGGTTTGAAAATGGAATTCATTAAACCTTCAAATGTGGAATGTGCTTTAGTAAGGCCAAAATGGGCTACGTGGGCACAACAATAAGAATACGGGGGCTACACTAACAATATCAATAAGGAGGCTACACTAGTATTATAGGGACCTAACATATTTGCATGCAAGCCATCATTCTAATATCCAAACCTATGACAAATTTCACTCCTCACCCTTTCATTAGTGGCATTTGCCATGCCCTGCTCAACCATAGTGCAATCAGATTACTAATAAATTTCGTCCTCTCCCCAAGTGACTTCTAAGATCCGAGCTTTGAAGATTCCTTCAGAGCATCTTCAGTCAAAATGTTTCTAGCACACATAATGATTTTGATGCAACCTTCAATTAGTCCCAAGATCTCTCTTTTCTGTCTAATCTTAACAAACAACATGACATAAGTTGATTATGGCAAATTGAACTCCACATGAGTCACCAGAATATTCCACACGACCTTTATTGTTTTTCCTTTGACCTTCCATGTGCTCTTGCTCATTTTGTCATGCTCGACTCATTGTATGAGGCCGAGCTATTGTTTAAGGAGGTGGCAGTGACCATATTTTCCATTTTTTTTATTTGGTATGCCCTTTGGATGCCCACAAATCACCAACCACATCCATCTAGCCTTGGCATGGATTTTACCTAGCACCTTTAACAATTATTTTCCTGCTACATTGATTTCACTTCTCTTGTATTTTGTTGCCAAGATAAACTTTGCATTTTCACCAAGTTCCTCATAGCCATTATCAAGCTACTCTCCTTAGATAGATCAGGTTAACCTTGACCACAAATGCGTCCCTCTAAGGCAAAATAAATCCACCTTTGCTTCCAACACCAAATCTTGAAATTTAATTGTTGAAGAGACATGAAACTTTTACCAAGAGAAACATTAACACAACAACAAAACATAACACTATGTCTACCCTATGAAAACCCCAACTTCGGGGAAAAACCCAACTAACAAAATTCCATTAGATCCTTGGCCAAATCCATGGACAAGTCGGCCAAGTGAGCCTTCACCGTTCACATCCCTTGGCCCCCTTACAATGAAGTCTTCCAAGCCTTTTAAAGGCTTCATTACATGCAATCCACAGACACAAAATCATGTGCAAGCAAAAAACCATGGAATGAAAACCACTACTAATGATCTGGTCAACTTTGACTCTTTCTCTGAGTCAAGTTTACCTAACACAATAGCAGCCATTGAAATTCATGTTACCATTGTTCTAGGTAGAACAATGTTTCCATATGGCGGTGACCCCAAACTTCCTCCCCCGTAGAAGGTCTAAAGGGCCTTCCCCACAAACCTTGGATGTGGTGGAAAAATGACCCTATCTCACCCTTTTAAGTAGCGAGCATTTTCAACAACTTCCATAATTGAGTGGTTTCCACGTCAGAACCATTGCCCTAATCTTGGGGTTCAATCCATAAATGAAGCAATCTACATGACAACGACCAATGTCCATGTAGGAGACATACTTAAACAATTCCATGAATTTGATCTCATATTCTTCTATCATGTAATTTCCCTGCACCAAAGCATGAAAGGATCATCCTTGATATTCTTCATAATATCCTAGTAAGTTCTTCTTCTTGAACCTTTCCTTAAATAACTTTGAGGTGATAGTGTCAAGTGTGAGGTGTAGTTGTCACTCTGGGTCACCTCACTAATTAAAAGCATTATTTTTGAGCTGAAATATCATTATCTTAGCCTTTGAATTGGAAGGATACTCTCTTAGTGTGAAACATCTTGCTATTCCTTCCAACCAAGCTTCTGCTCGTTTGTTGGCACAACCTTTAGCAAATTATGGGAGTTTAATCCTATGGGGCTCCCTAATAATTTCCTTGGTTGGAGGCCCTCTATCAGAAACCCTCAATCCTTCGAGGTTGCATACTCCTGATGGAGGGTGATCCACCTCCATCTTAGTTGTTTGACTCCCTCTTGATGTTTCATTAATTGCTTCTAGGGAGCATAATATGAGAGCCAACTCCAATGATGGAAATGGGGGCTCTAGAGGTGATGGTACTTGGGATGAACCTCCTTGGCCCTGATTCCCTTGCGTCCTCACCATTCTGAACTAGTCAAATATTTGTGTGACACACAAAGCTCATTAGTGCATCTTGTGACATTCTCAACACTTACTTGGCTCACACAATATACAAAATGATAAAAATAAGTTTTTCTTTTGACTATGCTTGTAAACAAGCGTTACTATTATTGACCATATCCTCATGGATCTACTATGAATAAGAATCACACAGCCATATTACCATATGCACAACAAATTAACACACAAAAATTAAACTGGTGGAAAAGGCAGAGAGCCATCATGTGGTCTCTCATGCTTATGTAATTCTCTCTTATGCAAATAATTTAATAATACATTTAAATACACGAGAAAGTGGTCTTAAGATAGTGCGTCTATCTTAGACTCACTTGGTTGAGACAATTTCTCTACTTACACACTAATTTAGGAGAGCTAGTTGGAGAGAATCTCTCATCCAAACTAGAATCCTTGGTTTGAGGAATTCTCATGATTTTATTTATTTAATTGGATTTATTATTGATTTTTAAGAGAGTGAGGCTAACATTCCCCCCTCAATGATAAATCCAACACGAACAAGGAACCATCTTCCAAGTTCTCAAATTGATCCTCAAAAAAACATTTGCCTGAAAAAACACCAAAGTTGGATGCTGAAAAAAACTTAAATCTGAAGAGAACATGAATTAGCTGCATGACTGATTCATCTCTGAATGTTGCTTGACAACTCCATCATGTGCTAAGCCACAAAAGGATCCAACTGTCCTTTGCTTGAAAACAACATCCGGTGTCCACTGACACAATTAATGAACGCACACTGGCGTATTTGCTGATGATGATCACCCACTGGCTGATGAAGATGCCCAATGGCTGCTTCATTGATGTTGTTAAGGCTTTCAGTCTGATAACCACTTGTCAATTTCATTTACATTTTCCCCCCTTTGTCAGCTGAAAGGAGAGGCAATCTTCTCCAAAATATATCTGAACTCCCCCTTGTAGGTGTAGGAGTGTCTCACTGGTGTACTCCCTCGTTCACTTGCACGAGAGTACCATCTTCATTTGACTGTTGGATGCAATATGTGTGAGTGAATCCGATTGTAAAACTTGTACAATCTTCTGGCTGTGGATGACCATTCCCAGGGATCAATTCATGAATAATTTATCTTCAATCTGGTTGACTGTCATTGGTTGCAACATTTCTCTGATGTATGATTTGAGTTTCTGCAATGGCTACAAGGAAGGAGATCAAAACATTGATCTTCCACATGACCGGTTCTTTGACAATGAGAACATTTCGGTTTGTCAGCAACTTGTGTTTGTGTGCATTTCTGTTTGTTTGTAACTTCAGTTTATGTGCATTAACGTCGGTCTACAAGTGGCTGAGAACTTGCTGAGGTGATTTGTTCAAGTAATCCGGCACTGACGAACTGAATGGGCTTTGAATAATCAAGGATATGTAAGTTGTCATTATCTTTGACATATCCTAAGCCTCGTCGATTTCGATTACTTTGAATTTCTTCCCATGGCTTGATGATGGGTTTGGAAGAAAGTTGAACTAGAATAATTTCAACACTTGAAGCTAGTTGGATGAATGAAGTCGAATGATTAGCTGTCTCTCGATTGGTCAAAGACTTGGAAGCAACACACTTCTCTTGCAACTCATTTCTCTGCAGTTACAACTCCAGTTGAAGGAACTCAATCATTTCATGTAGATGTTGAAGATTCACTTGAATATCAGCAAGAGTGGTTTTGCTGATGTGCACCATGATTGGCTGATGATAACATTAAATTGTTAATAATTTGGGACAACTAAATGTGTGTCGCCATGTTGCCTTGCTTACTTTGAAGTAGAAGTCGTGCTTGAAAAAATTGCTCACTTGAGTCGATCACTGAAATGACACACTCGCTTGTACTGGTTGTTGATTGCTGATGCTTTTAAACACTTGCTTAACTGCTGATTGTATGCTTACTTGATGATTGGTTTGAATGACATGCTCGCTTGATTTATCGCTTATTGCTCACTTGAAGAATAGAATACTAGAATTCACACTCATTTGATGATGATTGCTTGCTAGAATGCTTCACTAACACTTTGTGAATGCTTCAATCAACTTCACACTGGCTTGCTTTGATGCTCACTTGAACTTGCTTGATTGATTACTGACATTTGTGATTTCTTGAATGTACTCACTGAGTGTGATGATTTGTAAAAAAAAGGAAAGGGTGTCGAACACTGTCAAAAATGCACCCAAGATACAAATGACAAGTTCAATCTTGATGACTCTGTTGAAGACTTACTTGACTTAATGTATTCACCTTAACAAGTCAAATTAGGGTGTTAGTTACAACCTAGAATGCACCCGTACAATTTAGTTAAAAAATGTTTATCTGCAAGGGATACAAAAAGTGTTGAGGATGTTGATGTCGTCTTGGCTTGAAGTGCTTGATTTGTAGCGTCCTTAACTTGATGGCGTGAATTAGCTGTTGTGAAATGTTGTTGCAGAATATTACTTTTATCAAGTCGATGATGTGACGCTTTGTGCTTAATATGAACTTAATTGATTATGGGAGCTTTGATTTTAGGAGCTTGATCGATGACTTGTATATGCAAACTTTATTATGTGCATTTTGTTTAAGCATAATACAAAGAGATAATTTGAACACAAGTCATGCACATGCATACATTACACATGGTGTACCTAAGATCCCCTTATTCAATTTCAGGTGGATCTAGGATAGAATCACCACCAAAAAGATGTGTTTTTATTTAAGTATTGAGCACATCAGCATTTTATCTTTACAACATCGTCATTGGGACTTCTCAAGTAATGAGAATCCACTTTTGAAATAACTTGTCTTCAAAAACTAAATAACTATTGACTCAACCTTCTGGAAGTAAAAATATTCACTTATCTCTCCGAATTTACAAAACACTTATCGCTACAAAATTACAAAAAAAAATCACCTTATCACTTCACACCATCACCTCAGAACTTTCAACATTCACTTATCACTCCAAAAAGAATTACATTAAAAAAACACATTTTTCCAAAATATATTAAAGCACTTTTACATACCACCCTTTTAAAACTTTCCATAAAATAATTTTTTTTACACTATTTTTAAAATATTCGTTTACACCTTTTTTATTTCAAGCATGAACTAATATATTCTAATAAAAATGTGCCCACTTAAATCTTAGTTTAGGAGTAGTCTACCTAGGCAGTAGAATGGACCTTTTTCCGGCACCGGCCGGAAAATCGTCCGGCTCCGGTTGCCGGATATCTCTCCCCTTCCGCCACCATCTCTCCGCTCCACCACCACCTTCCTCCGCCACCCTCCCTCACCGCCCTGACATTCCCTGACCGATCGCCTGACATCCCTGACCGATCGGGGAGTAATTCCTGCGGGGAGTAAACGCTCTGCAGTTCAGGCGGGTGACCATTTCGAACCGGCGGGGTGACCATTTCGAACCGGGGTGACCAGAGGTACCGCTCGCTGCAGCTGCATTCTACAGCCTCCATTTCGAACCGGGGTGACCAGAGGTACCGCTCTGCAGCTGCAGCTCGCAGGTACCCTTCGAACTCGAATTCCATTTTCTTCACACCAGCCTTCCAGTGCAGAGCAGAGCGAAAGCGTATGCAGAGCAATCGCAGAAGGACCTACGCCAATTCTTTGGTGCTCGAGCTCACGAAATGGCAAGTGGCGGCGCCATGTTCTTATGCGCAATGGGTCGCCCCAACTCAGCGCCCGCGCATCACCAAGTGAGCGCAGAGGGCGAATACTGTGGTGCCGACTTCGAAGCAGCCTGGGACGACCTTATCTCGGAGGTAACGAATTTAAACAAATTGCCCTGAAATGTCCAAACCCAAATTAAAGATTTCATTGGACTAATACACAAATAATTTTTGGGTGAAGGGAATAGTGGAGGCAGAGAGCCGAGACAGTTTTAATCTGCCATGGTACTTTCCGAACGCAGAAGAAGTGAGAGAAGCGATTGAAGCGTCGTCGGCCTTCGAGATCAGGGGACTGGAGGTCCTCAGCGATGTGTGCTGCATGAGCGAAGAAGATTTCAAGGACTGGGTGTACGACGCCCGGAGTTTTGGGAAGAAGAAATCAAATCTAGTGAGAAGCTTTGTAGGAAGCCTCGTCGAACAGAAGATCGGATCAGAGAAAGCTGACGCGCTGTTTCAGAGATTGGAGAGCAGATCGGGGGAGTTCTTGGAAAAGAGGATTATTCATCCCTCCCGTTATGCCACTTGCATTATCGCTGCTGTCGTGAAGAAATAAGTTAGACCAATTGTAAATTCATCAATTCGTCTATGCGGTTTAATCAAATGGAATCCAATCCAACAATGGCGATGATGTGTTTATGTTGGGGCCATTTCTTACTGTTTGTTATAATTAATTAATGCGTCGATTTCACATATAATTCTGTCGGGCATGACTGTGAGCGATTTCATTTGTTATTTCGTTCTTGTTTTTCAACAGAAATCTATCGAGCGAGGCTATGGGTCAGCTTTAGCTATTAAGTATTTAACAATGATGCTTGGAAATGATTAAAACTCATTAAACTTCCTATGCAGTAACAAGATGGGTTGCTAAAACAAGCCCCTGCCCAGTAGGAAGTCCAGTCTCTGTATTTTTCTGATGGGCTTTTCCAGAGTTGAAAATAAATTTTAAATATTGCAATTTTTGCTAATACAACAATAGTTTAAAGAATGTTTTTTCAGGTCATAAAACCACTAAGGATCATAAAATGCTTGGCCCAAATGGCTTTGGTTTTCTAAATTCAAACTTCTAGACATGTGAATGCGTTCTTGATCATTGGTATTCTAAATTCAAAATTCTAGACCTCTGAATGCGTTCTTGATCATTGGTATTCTAAATTCAAATTTCTAAACATGTGAATGCGTTCGTGATTATCACAGGAAAGTTCTAAGAAATTCCTAGACACCAGATGTGCTCTTGAAAGTAAAGATACAGAACGCACAAAAGGTTTAAAAAGGTCAGAGGAAGACGAGTATAGGCAGTATTAGAAAGTGGAAACGGAGCTGCGAAACTAGTACAACGAAGCTTCCTCCAATCTAGATAAGAAAGAAATTGGAAATAAAAATTGCCCACAACTTCGACTAATCACTTTAGAAAGAGTCATAATTTTGAAAGCAATTTGGCTCAGAAACTTTATTATAATATTGTGTAGGTTGAAAAGATATAATACTGCATCGGTTGGAGGCTGTCATAAACCCAGCTCTGCAATAGAAATTGGTGCCTCACCTAGAAATTCAGCATGCAAGCTTGGAAGATAAGGTCACCAATATTTTCAATTACTGTAAAGTAACTGGTCTCTGTCTTATTTTCATGGTTCACACAATTACTGTAAAGTAACTGGTCTCTGTCTTATTTTCATGGTTCACACATAGAGCTGGGTTTACCTCTCCAGCTCCTAGGAAGTGGAAGGTATCATCAACCAATATTCCACCTGTCACCTTTAATGATGCAACCAACCCCTCCAGAAGCATTGCAACTGTCCCCTGAAATACCAAAGATGCACCCTGATTCTTTATTGAAAAACTAGATAGTCACATCCCTAATCCCAACACAGTCAAGATTTTAAATAAACATGAACATATTTAGATCTCAGTATTTGTATACTGTTTCACTGATTGACAAAGGTCTCTGGGGTCCCTGGGCTGACTAAGGTCTCGACTCACAAGTGTGCACTTTTCCCTCAGGTTTATATTTTAAATAATATTATTTGATTCAGTGATTATTGGCCTCTTTACATCACTTGAAACTGTAAACATAATTGAAAAAACCAAGCATCCATTATATATATACGCATATACATATGGAGTTTTAAATGTCAAATGATGACCATTGCAGTGAATATGTAAAAGTACCATTGGATAGCAATCTCTACTATAAAACATGTAGGCTACCATGGGTATATAAACAAATATGTCAAAAATATCAATTTCCTAGCTACAGCACTTCACAAGGCATAGATTTCTTGTGATAAATTTCTGCATACATAGCTTTGTTAATCTGTAATACAGTTCCATCCTCTACTGGTAATGTAATCATCTCTGGGAGTTCATCCAATGATTTGATACTGGGTTGTCCCTCGACAGCAGGTAGGGCCAATATTCCTTGCAATGGCTGCAATACATTTCCATCCTCTACTGGTAATGTAATCATCTTTGGGAGTTGATCCAATGATTGGATTGTGGGTTGTTCCTCGACAGCAGGTAGGGCCAATATTCCCTGCAATGGCTGAGACAGAACTAGTATGAAGTGACCATCATATATAACATGTTCTTCAATACAATATGCATGCTAAAAATCAAGTGTTTGGATAAACTCATGAGCAGTTTGGGTTACAAGGTTAATAGGAAAAGAAACAAATTGGCATGGTAAATCCTGGGCACTGCTTCTCAGTCATCTCCAACCACCTTGCCAATCACTTGCAGAATTCACACAAATTTTACAGTCGGACATGCCTCATTTGAGATCAAATATGCCAGACTACATATTGATGTATAAATCTGTTACACCAACCTTTCTGGAACAGCTTGTAAGAGACAGATTTGTGCATGGATAAATGTTTGTTATTGCTGGAGTTTTACCTTGAAATTATATACGTTGTGCAATTTAGGGTACATCATTTAGGAGTCTTACTTCATTTAGGGTACATCACCCTTAAGCAAGTATGCCAACTTGTATAATCATCAAATCTCTTAGGCATCTCTTGAGCCATTCAATCCACTCATCTAGCTTTTAGAAATTAGCTGTTATCTCTGTGCCACCGCCATCAACATTTTATTAATTTATCTTTAGTTAGAAAAAATATTGTTATTTTATTTCATCAGAGATTGGCTCTTCTCTTATTTAAAGAAACCCTTCCCAATTGAAATGGTTGTTGGAGGAATGAACACTTGAGCTCTTGGGTATCATTTTGCATTGTAATTTTCTTTCAAGCTAGATGCTTTGGCAAGGTGTTGTAGAGGAGGATGCTATCTATTTTGTAAGCTCCTTCATGCTGAAAATCTCTTCTTCAACGATTATGAGGCAATGAAATTCGGGTGATATTGTACTTGTTTATAAGAATTTGTCATTTGATCATAATCCATGATCTTTTCTACTCTAGTAAGATTTGTTGTAAGAAATTTCTGGGTATTTCAAAGGATTAAGAGGGGTAATTTCAACTTGCAACCTACAGCCAAAAGAACCCTTGCCTTTTTATTAGAGTGGCGTCCCTCAGGGATTTGTTTAGACCCCATGGGGCTCAAGTGAGGAATAAGGCATTGGTAGCGCCTTACAGCCACATAAAAATCTCTTTGAACTCACCTTTGCTTGCCTGACAGATCTGAAATTTTACTGAAGGAGATGTTTATTCAGATCTTCTCAAGGCCTGCTTGTATGTCTCATTTAACATCAAATAAAACAGACTATGTATTGATGTATAAATATGTTAGATAAACCATTCTGGAACAGCATGTTAGAGACAGATTTGTGCATGAATAAATGATATATTATTGCTGAAGTTATATGAGAAGAACTTCGTGCGGAATATCTTCGTTAAAGAACTTTTTATTAGAGCTTCTTTCACGGATTTGTTTAGATCCCAGGTGCCCAAGTGAAGGATGAGGCATTGGTAGCACCTTATGGCCTCATAAAAAGTCTCTTTAAACTCACCTTTACTTGTCCTAAATATCTAGAATTTTACTTGAGAATATTTTTATTCAAATCTGTCCTCAAGGTTTGGTTGCATGCCTCATTTGAGATCAAATATGCCAGACTACATATTGATGTATAAATCTGTTACACCAACCTTTCTGGAACAGCTTGTAAGAGAGATTTGTGCATGGATAAATGTTTGTTATTGCTGGAGTTTTACCTTGAAATTATATACGTTGTGCAATTTAGGGTACATCATTTAGGAGTCTTACTTCATTTAGGGTACATCACCCTTAAGCAAGTATGCCAACTTGTATAATCATCAAATCTCTTAGGCATCTCTTGAGCCATTCAATCCACTCATCTAGCTTTTAGAAATTAGCTGTTATCTCTGTGCCACCGCCATCAACATTTTATTAATTTATCTTTAGTTAGAAAAAATATTGTTATTTTATTTCATCAGAGATTGGCTCTTCTCTTATTTAAAGAAACCCTTCCCAATTGAAATGGTTGTTGGAGGAATGAACACTTGAGCTCTTGGGTATCATTTTGCATTGTAATTTTCTTTCAAGCTAGATGCTTTGGCAAGGTGTTGTAGAGGAGGATGCTATCTATTTTGTAAGCTCCTTCATGCTGAAAATCTCTTCTTCAACGATTATGAGGCAATGAAATTCGGGTGATATTGTACTTGTTTATAAGAATTTGTCATTTGATCATAATCCATGATCTTTTCTACTCTAGTAAGATTTGTTGTAAGAAATTTCTAGGTATTTCAAAGGATTAAGAGGGGTAATTTCAACTTGCAACCTACAGCCAAAAGAACCCTTGTCTTTTTATTAGAGTGGCGTCCCTCAGGGATTTGTTTAGACCCCATGGGGCTCAAGTGAGGAATAAGGCATTGGTAGCGCCTTACAGCCACATAAAAATCTCTTTGAACTCACCTTTGCTTGCCTGACAGATCTGAAATTTTACTGAAGGAGATGTTTATTCAGATCTTCTCAAGGCCTTCTTGTATGTCTCATTTAACATCAAATAAAACAGACTATGTATTGATGTATAAATATGTTAGATAAACCATTCCGGAACAGCATGTTAGAGACAGATTTGTGCATGAATAAATTATATATTATTGCTGAAGTTATATGAGAAGAACTTCGTGCGGAATATCTTCGTTAAAGAACTTTTTATTAGAGCTTCTTTCACGGATTTGTTTAGATCCCAGGTGCCCAAGTGAAGGATGAGGCATTGGTAGCACCTTATGGCCTCATAAAAAGTCTCTTTAAACTCACCTTTACTTGTCCTAAATATCTAGAATTTTACTTGAGAATATTTTTATTCAAATCTGTCCTCAAGGTTTGGTTGCATGCCTCATTTGAGATCAAATATGCCAGACTACATATTGATGTATAAATCTGTTACACCAACCTTTCTGGAACAGCTTGTAAGAGAGATTTGTGCATGGATAAATGTTTGTTATTGCTGGAGTTTTACCTTGAAATTATATACGTTGTGCAATTTAGGGTACATCATTTAGGAGTCTTACTTCATTTAGGGTACATCACCCTTAAGCAAGTATGCCAACTTGTATAATCATCAAATCTCTGTAGATATACTGGATTAATGCTTATGTAAGTGCTAAATAAGCTTACTGAGTGGACTGTAATTTGACCACTCTCAGAATATTGAAGGACTTTGATATCGCTGTAATGCTATCATCAATTTCAATGCTGAACAGGGGTTTGCCAAGACAATGCTCTGTACATGAATGGCTACAACCAGCCTCTGTAGGTGATGTCCACTAGCAACAAATCTACAACCTAGTCAATGCCCCTGGATTCCTTGCATGTGTTCAATCCCAGTGGTTGGTTGTGCAGTTGGTAACAGAGTTCATAATTGAAGCATTAGAATAACTAAGAATGCAAGTTTCATGTTGACTTGGTTCAAAAGCAACAGGTTCAGAAAACTGCACATCAAGATGCTATAAACCCAAGAGCTTCTTTCTTAAATATGAACACCATAAATAAAATCAGATTTGTTTTGATCATATAACACATCTAACATTTGAGAATATTTTTGAAGAACAATTTAGATTGATGTCTAAAACACTAATTCATTACCAAATTGTGGTGTGTATACAACATTGTTACAGCTTAGTCTGCAGTATTAGACCAATTACGTGAGAAAATACAGAAACATTGCAATAAAAAGAACCGACAATTGAATTTGTTGAACAATTACAGAGCCATGTGAATTAACTTGACATTCCATGTCAAAGTTCAAAATTTCATGAAACTTCAGGAGAGTAGTGGCATATAATTGAACTTTTACTTTTGCGGCTGATGAGAGCTCAAACATTCCTCGGTGCTCATCAGGCACCCATATTTTTAATATTGCACTGATGAAGGCTCAAACTTTCCTCAAATTTTGCAGGCACCCATGTTCTCAATGTACCTAGAGCCTTCTGAAACAACACAACATTCCATGTCAAAACACAAAGTTTCATGAACTTTAAGAGAACAGATTATCAAAAAGGTATTTTTATAACAACATAACAATGGAAAAACATAAATATACTTATCATATGATAAAGGGCCACCTGACGACGCCATAATAACCTAGCTTATCTATTATTTGTGCATACCTCATTGATTCCCACTAGAGTTGAAGTCCTTCTGTAGATGATCAGTCATGGTTGAAGATGATGCTTCTCCACTTATTCTATAGTTACCTAGAAAAATGTCAAACGTTATCGCAAAGAAATTTTCTAGAGCATCAAGGTATATGTGCACACACAATGAAAGAGTGTCAAATATACCTGACATGGCAAGTAAGGTTGGATGGTCTTGCATCTCCCTTTGGTCTTGGGTTATCGCCATGGTTGGGGATTGTTGCATTGCTGTAAAAATAAACATACCACATGTTAAAGAATAGTGATGATTAAATACTTAAATCTAAAATCATGACTCTATTCAACACATGAAACTAACTTGGAACCATAGAGACGACATTATTTGATCGATGACGTCCTTGCTTATTGAGGTATCGAAACTCAAATGGTTCATATTCTGATGGATCAACATTTAAATCAATTTCCAAACCATTGTTTTTTCTGCTGCTTCTTCTTTTCTTTGTGGGGCTAAGGAAACTCTTCTTCCTCTTCAAAGATGGATCAAGAGATTCCAATCCAGGTGTGAAGTCAAAATCAGTAACGTGCAAATTATTGGCTTCATCCAACATTTTTTTAAGCATATCAGTCAATTGGATTGTCTTTGCCAAAGTAGTAGGAGGGTTATCTAAAATGAGATGGGTATAGCTAAACAACTCCTCCCTTGCCAAATGAAGTGCCTCGGCATCTGCGTCAACAACATTTGTGGCCATAAGAGTAGCATCGACATCTTCATCATGGTTTTGAGGCTCTATATTGATCTCAGGTGGGTCATTGCATATGTTATCCTCTGCATGCTGATGAAGCAATGGATTTGAATTATCCGATTGGAAATACAACCAATTAACCTTTATGGCATGCTTGCAAATGTTTCCACGGATAGACCATGGACATTCACACGTTATAAAATCCTTACGATACCAGGTGACAAGGTATTTTTTATCTCGATCTGTCTGACTTCTCACCCAATAAGCACGTGTTATGTTCTCATGAGGACAACAATCAGTATCCATAATTTTTCTTGCTCGTTCCACTGATGATTCTAGCTACTTTTCTCTCTTGTAGTTGTTTAGGAATCCTTCTTCTTTTAAGATTTCCTTGAACCGATAACAAGGTTCAACTGTTGTTAGTAGCATATGCAATAACCAATCCATCCTCCGGGCACATTTTTTCCTTCTATCAGATAGAAATGTTGTTTTTAGGTAACAATGGTATGACTCAACAGCATTATTGGTCTCCTGATTTGCATGAGGAAACTCCCGACAACCTTTCACCCACATACCTAATTGCAAACAGAACGATGTCAGTCTCACTCTATCACCTTTATAAAAGAAAAAAATACATATAATATGAAAAAAATGTTTACTTACGAATCTTATCTCCAGTGACCCAATTCTTGTTGAAATAGTCTAAGAACTTCTCTTCATCTGCAAACTTGATAAAAAATTGATTGATTGCATCTTCCACTTCATAATTGAGAGTGTGTTTCATGATGAAACCTAACTCACTGAACATCTCTTTGGCTTTTATGGAACTAGTGGCCAATCGATTGACATTTTTCAACCAAGCCCTCCGTACATGCCAAACGCATAAGATCACATCACAACCTGTGATCCTCCTGCCATATTCAATGCATTTTAGTGTGATATTTTTAGAAAAAATGCAAGTTTGGTTATATCATGACAATGTTAAAGTTACCTCAAGGCACTGATTTCAGCCAGTGCATCATCAACCATGAAAGCATTGACTTTCCAATCAGGACGGGTTTGGAAACACTTGCGCATGGGCTGCTCCAGCCATATTGCAATATCATCTGATGTGTTTCGTGATGCCACGACCCATGCAACAGGCACCCCGCTTTGTTGTTCATCAAATGCCACGAGTGTATACAATTGATACTGTCATTTTCAACATTACATAAATTCAAATACAGGTTATTAATCATTTTGAATGGATACAACTTAAATAAATATATTCAATAAATCATTGACATCTGACTCACCCCATATTTGTTTGTGTTAAATGTTGAATCCATGGCTATTAAGCTATTGTGCGATAGCTTGACCATTGTCTCCAACATCCACTTTGTTTGAATCCCTATTATAAAAGGGACCTCCACACCATTGGGCTTTTGGTAAAAGAAAAAATCTTCCCGATGCTTTTGATACCAAAGGTTTACACTCATTTCATCCTTTTTGTGAAGTTGATAATTTCCCTTCGCCAACCTATTATAAATGTTTACAATATCTTTCCTGCATAAGAAGAAATCTCTATCTCGAGTTGCCACATCGATGTCAACATGTCTCTTAACGTGGGTTCTATACACTACATCAATAGGCACTCCCAAAAAGAAACAACTCTCTACATATGCAACAATGTCCCTCGAAAGCCTTGGCCTAAGCAAGGCCCTGGTCTCACCTGAAGTGTCACATTGACCATGACAAGCCCAACCTTCCCCATCTACATGTTCATACATATTGAAAGTTAATATTGCTCTATCAGGAATTTCATGCATAACTTTCACAATAAAGTGGCATTGGCAACCCCTTTTCTGCACAAATGAAGTCCTTCGTTTAGCTGAAAGATTTCCTCTTTTGTCCTCTGGGCCAAATGAACAATAATAGCTAAACCAAAAATTTAAATTGTTAGTACATACAAAGAAAGATAACCGTGGTTTCAAAAGATCTAAACAATATATATTTTAAATACTCACATATCATATTGCAATGCAATAGTAGATCTTTCTTTTGGTTTACCCTTTGTTTTTCGTACGAAATTACATGGAGCAATAGGATTTTCTTCCTCTCCTTTTATAAAATCAGCAACCCATCGTAATGGGATTACAGCAACACGATCAATACCATTGTTTTTTGTATTTATTTCTGTCCAAACCAAGTCTTTATTAGAGAAAGTCATTTTTCCTTTGGGGTCTTGCACCTCAAGATCCATGATATATTGCCATTTCTTTCGCTTGCCCATTTTGAACTAATCTGGTCAAAGAATATGCAAGGACATCAAAACCAAAATTTCGATCTTAGCAAGTTATTCAACATATATATAAATATAAAACCTCTTTTATGCTTTTTTTGAGGTCTAAAATATCAATCACTCAATGATACATCATCAAGAAACTGGCCAGTTTCTAAAACTACCTGGCCTTGATACATCATCCAGAAACTGGCCTTGATACATCATCCAGAAACTGGCCTTGATACTCCACATTGTTATTTTTGCAATTGTCTGAAAGCACACCTTCCTTTGGTGCTCTCTGCTTTGTTCCACGTGTTGTTTGTGGAGTCTTCCTGCCATTCTGATCTTGCATCTGCAGGAATAGCAATTTTTTCTCTTAATCTTGCAGTTCAATCCTACAACTATTGTAAGAAGTGTATTAGATCTAAATTTAAAAAAAATCATACATAAGTGCTCCACATATGTATGATTAGCTTTTCCACTAGATTGTCAACTAGGTCTACTCTGATCATGTTAACAGAGTCAACATTAAGAAATAGAAACAGATCTAAAAAAAACATCATGAAGATTATTTTTAGTTAGTGCCTTTTGACATCTTCTTATGAAAGGAACAAAAAATATGCAAAACAGGATAACATTAATCAAAGAATGTGGAAATGTAATCTAAGCCAAACAACACCCTTATGTATTATAAACATCCGGGGAGAGAAACAAAATTACTACAACATCAAAAGCATGTCGGGATACTCTAGTTCTTAGAAGTGAAAAGAAAACATGTTTCCATTCTGTACTAAACAGAAAAATATGTTTCTGGTCGTTCGGCATGCATATCAGAGGAGTAAGTTATAAAAGTGGACAAGTCAAGCATTTTTCTGTAGAAATTTTTCTAGAAGAATAGTAGAAATTTAGCTGGAAATTATAGTTCCACCTGATTGACATGAACTTTGACCATGAAACTTTGCCATTAGGGGTTTTGGCCCTATTTTAAAAAGACCCAAATGATTGGAATTCCAAAAAAATATGGGTGGATGAGAGTGGAACTTTCCCTCACCAAAAAAAATAATCACTAGAAAGGCTGAGTTTGTCCACTTTTTGATTCAAACCATATTAGATTGTCAATAAGGCATACAATCATTATGTATGGTTTGAATCAAAAAGTGGACAAACTCAGCCTTTCTAGTGATTAATTTTTTTGGTGAGGGAAAGTTCCACTCTCATCCACCCATATTTTCTTGGAATTCCAATCATTTGGGTCTTTTTAAAATAGGGCCAAAACCCCTAATGGCAAAGTTTCATGGTCAAAGTTCATGTCAATCAGGTGGAACTATAATTTCCAGCTAAATTTCTACTATTCTTCTAGAAAAATTTCTACAGAAAAATGCTTGACTTGTCCACTTTTATAACTTCTCTGATATGCATGCCGAACGACCAGAAACATATTTTTCTGTTTAGTACAGAATGGAAACATGTTTTCTTTTCACTTCTAAGAACTAGAGTATCCCGACATGCTTTTGATGTTGTAGTAATTTTGTTTCTCTCCCCGGATGTTTATAATACATAAGGGTGTTGTTTGGCTTAGATTACATTTCCACATTCTTTGATTAATGTTATCCTGTTTTGCATATTTTTTGTTCCTTTCATAAGAAGATGTCAAAAGGCACTAACTAAAAATAATCTTCATGATGTTTTTTTTAGATCTGTTTCTATTTCTTAATGTTGATTCTGTTAACATGATCAGAGTAGACCTAGTTGACAATCTAGTGGAAAAGCTAATCATACATATGTGGAGCACTTATGTATGATTTTTTTTAAATTTAGATCTAATACACTTCTTACAATAGTTGTAGGATTGAGCTGCAAGATTAAGAGAAAAAATTGCTATTCCTGCAGATGCAAGATCAGAATGGCAGGAAGACTCCACAAACAACACGTGGAACAAAGCAGAGAGCACCAAAGGAAGGTGTGCTTTCAGACAATTGCAAAAATAACAATGTGGAGTATCAAGGCCAGTTTCTGGATGATGTATCAAGGCCAGTTTCTGGATGAATCTTTAAGTTAGTTCCCTAAAAGAAAGCAAGGACAAACCACTACTTTACTACGCCATACAAATAGTAGTAACCTATCAGTGACTACAAGTAGTCAGGGAAGCTCTGAGCAGATATCCAGGGCACCTGTTGCTGAAATTATTAATCAGGGTAATAAAGGCCTGGGTAGTGAAAATAGGCAGGTCTTATTTCCTGGTGCTGGTGAAAATATCTCCATCTTTGAGAAGATGGAGTTAAAGAATCAGAACTGTGGGAGTCATTGTGGTAGCAACCAGTCAAATGACAATGAAGCTTCTGATCCTGGGAATGCCTCAGTGGTTGGGATTCAATTTATTGGTGGTTATGATAATTATAACAACTTGCTTGGTGAAAATAATATGAAAGATGCAAATGACTGGACAAATGTTACGCTGTCAATGAATAGGAATGCAGAAAGTCTGGCTAGTAATATAAGCAGCAGCGAGTCTGACAATTTTCAACATGGTCACATTAGGCATCCTGAGCATGCTTACCAGGTATCTGATGCCTTGGAAGGCAGGATTACTATTTTGGATCCTCAAAAAATGAACTCCCGTCTACCAATTTTCAAATATTAAGCAAATGTGAAACAGCAGGACATTTTTTGTATTATGTCATTGATTCCCATAAAGCTTTGGATTTTGGGGAAAATCTGTGTAAAGGCTAGATTTAAGGGATTCATTTGTCTGGGTGGATTATAGCAGGCTTCTGATGGCTGACAATCGGCGCTATGGATTGACCCCTCAACTAGGTAATTCTTGCCATGTACTCCTGATTTCAGCTTCAGTACACGAAAATTGACTGCCTGAAGATGTTAATTCATTTCATGCCTAGCCCTGACCATTAATTATTGGTTCGAGGTAAAATTTGATGCAAACGGCTTCACGTTTTAGCTTAAATATCATGGTTGGCCTCAAATTATGCACGTTTAATGGTTATTCAGCGGCACCTTTACGGCACCGTTTCTGATATTTAGAAATATAGATTAAAATTTAACAAGATAACTTCTCGAACGGTTCATCAACTGTGTTATTACCGGAGTCTGGTGGTTAAACAGGATCTGTTTAGGAAATTGTCCTGAAGAATTCTGGTTTTTAAGTATGAGCTGCCGAGGAAGTTATTTCGAAACATTCTGGTTGTCCAATTCATTTATGATAGCCCGCGAAGAAGCTTGAGCATGACCTAATTTGAAGTGGGAGATCGATTGTTTGTGTTGAATTCATGGATGTTTGTGTTGAAGTGGGAGATCTTTATAAAGCCTGATTAAGAATTATAGAACTGAAACTTAAAATTTGTCCAATTTAATTCAATATAAGATTACTGGCTATCGGAAATTAGCAAAGGGTACCTGCGATGCGGAAGGAGTTCGCAGAGGATCAGAGCACAGCGAAACCACAAAAACCAGAGCGAAACCAGAGTAAGGGTAGGGGAGCACAGCGAAACCACAAAACCAGAGCGCTTGAATGGGCGCGGGTGTTGAATTCGAATGGAGGGAATGGGAATTACTTCGCGAATGAATTCCAGCTCATTACCTTCTGCAGGAATTACTCCCCGATCGGTCAGGGATGTCAGGCGATCGGTCAGGAATGTCAGGGAATGTCAGTTCGGACCGGGAGGGTGGCGGAGAACGGGCTGAGAGATGGTGGCGGAAGAGGGAGAGATTTCCGGCAGCCGGAGCCGGACGATTTTCCGGCCGGTGCCGGAAAAGGGGCCATTCTACTGCCTCCGTAGACTACTCCCTTAGTTTATGCCTTTTTTTCTCGAGCATATTCTAATATAAAAATGTGCCCACTTAAATCTTCAAACAGTAAACTTCATGCCTAGAAAACAAAACGACGTATGCAATGTGTGCCTTTGACTTCCACGCAGGCAAGTATTCCATGTTTCTACAGCTCATTGAGTTGATTTCTCCGAGCATTCTCTGGATAATTTGCCGCGAATTTGGAGAGGCAGGGTGTAATTTTAGCCATGTCGATTGCTGGTGTTGTCGCTTCCCCTTCTCTTCATTTTCCATCATCTGCTATTCTGCCCATGGAGATGCCAAAACGTCCAACGGGTGAGCAAAACAACTGCGTTGAGTAAAAACAACTAGAGAAAACAAAAACGTTATGGACAACATCGATCAGAAGATGACCGAAACCTTTATTTTGTTGAAGCAGGTGAGGGAGTCAGGGCTCAGGGGTTCTTATTTGAAGGACTCAGAGAAGCAAGAGATGTACAAACTGCACAAGGAGAATCCCGAGGTTTACAATGTGGAAAGGCTGGCAAAGGATTTCAGGATCATGCGCCAGAGAGTCCACGCGATACTGTGGCTGAAGGAGGACGAGGAGGAAATGGAGAAGAGGATGGGATGCCCACTTGATGATGCCGTGGAGCACCTGCTGGATACGTGTCCAGAATTATGTAAATCTGCAGATCGCAAATTTCATGTAGCAGAGCTTCCTCTTCGTCCAGATTTCAAAGTTATGCCTGAGGATAGCACTACAAAAGATCCCGATGAAAATTTGTGGGAGATATCTTAGAGGGAGGACGAAATGCTCTATCAGGAATTTGTGCAGCGTATGAATTTCAACAAAGCACAAATTGTTGGTAAAGTTAAATGTCATAAATATAGTCGAAGGAGACCTCCAGAAGGATGGAAGTTCACCTAACACAGTCAATGGCTCACAATACAACTCCAACTTTCAGGTCCACGCGTAGGGCACTCTCTTCTCCACAGGCTTTCAACAACTTAACATAATCTTCCTGCCTCATGCTTTTACGCACAAAAAATTCAAAATATAATACAAAGAAATCTCAACATCTATGATTTCTACGCAGGAATCAACCTAGCTCTTGGCTTGAAGATACCGCTGCGCTCAAGTGCTGGTAAATCCACTGATTCGGCCCTCTCCAAATGAATAATCCTCAAGGAATCATCTCCACGCAACTCTCATTCAATAGCTGTCAAAGCGATCAAAATCACGCTTTAAAAACTTGTTTTCCCTCAAACTGAAACTAAATTGCCGATATATTTTTTTTTATCAGACCTTCCACTTCTTTGATTTCGTATTATTGAAGGTGATCGATGCGCAAATATTTGTATTTTCCTGCCATTGCTCCCTCAACAGCTTGATTGGTGTCATGCCACTTTCAACCAGGTTCTGATACCACATGAAGAATAATCACACAGCGATATTACTTCTTCACACAGCGATATTACTATATGCACAACAAATTAACACACAAAAATTAAACTGGGGAAAAGGCAGAGAGCCATCATGTGGTTTCTCATGCTCATGTAATTCCCTCTTATTCAAATACTTTAATAATATATTTAAATACATGAGAAAGTGGTCTTAAGATAATGCATCTATCTTAGACTCATTTGGTTGAGAGAATTTCTTTACTTACACGCTAATTTAGGAGAGCTAGTTGGAGAGAATCTCTCATCCAAACTAGAATGCTTGGTTTGAGGAATTCTCATGATTTTATTTATTTAATTGGATTTATTATTGATTTTTAAGAGAATGAGGCTAACATACTAAATCCTCTCTCATCGCTAGCTAAGTGAGCACCATGATGCACTAACATCAAATCTCCCCCTTCTAACAACCTTAATTAATTAAATAGATCATTAACCTTCAAATATTTAACACAAAGTATTAACCATAGCCTATCTAACCTTAATTTAATTAACTTTATAAACCTGATTCAATTATCATTAACATTTCATTAATAAATATTTATAATAACCCAATTAATTAAAATTAACCTTAATTAATTATTATTTATCTTAATTAATTAAGTATATATATATATATATATATATATATTAATTGATTTATGATTACAACTATTAATTAAAAAACTAAAACCACTAATATTTAGCTCTTAAGTAAACGAAATAAAATTAAAAGAATTAAATTAATATAGCTTTTATTTATAAAACAAATATAATTCATTAAGAATTAAATTAATATAACTTTTATTTATAAAACAAATATAATTCATTAATATAACTACAAATGAAAAAAATGGATCGATCTAATGATATTTATAAATAACCAAAATAATAATGAAAAAAATAAAGATAATTAAAAATAAAAATAAAATAAAATGTACGAAATAAAATTAAAAGAATTAAATTAATATAGCTTTTATTTATAAAACAAATATAATTCATTAAGAATTAAATTAATATAGCTTTTATTTACAAAACAAATATAATTCATTAATATAACTACAAATGAAAAAAATGGATCGATCTAATGATATTTATAAATAACCAAAATAATAATGAAAAAAATAAAGATAATTAAAAATAAAAATAAAATAAAATGAAGAGAAGAAAAATATAGAAATAAATAAAAAATCATAATGATCACGACCACATGTGGGCTAGGGACTTGCATGAAGCCCACATACCACTAGTGAAAGATTAACCGCTCAAGTCATTTCCTTGTATTTTTTACTTGGGGCTTCGAGTCGAGCTCCTTCACATAGAGCCTCAGAGTTAGGGTTTGTTGAAGGTAGGTGATTAGATGCTAAGGTTAGTGACATTTTGATGTATGTTTCACAAATGGAGCAATAAAGAAGGATCTTAAATCAAATTGAATGATAGATTGTTGCAAATTCTGTCAAGGCATTCGTTGTTGGGTATGTGTTATATTTTTTCGTCGTCTAGTTATCTAATAATGGTTGGGTGGACCCAAGGATGGTGGGCGGACATGTGCATGATTTTGGGCATGATGGTTTTTGCCCATGGTATTTTGTAGATCCTGTCAAGGGAACTATGGTTATGAATGATTCAACATCTGTATAATGTATTGTAACATTGAAAGAAATATATTGAAAAATCAATCTAGTTTCTCGGTTTTGGGTTCTATGAGAAAATCTCTGTATATATTTTTATGTTTTTGTCATTGTATAGTATTTTTGTTATTTTTTTTTGTTTTTAAGAATTCGTTTGCAAGTAATTTTTCTATAGGGTTAAAACCTACATTTATCAACTCTAGATTTGGCTAAACTGGGTAATTGGCTTTAGGTCAACTGATTTTTGCTTCAGGAAGGCCATTGAATGCATCAATCAGGGCCATTAAAGCACACTTTTAGGGATTTAATTTATTTAGAAGGGGAAGAATGGTGACTGTGTGAACATTTTTTATTTTGGAGATCAAGTTAGTTGTTGGTGGGACTTCGTTGGATGCCTCTACAACAACCAAGTACATCTAACCACCAACATAAATCCAACTTAAGTACGGATCTAACATGAGCCGAGAGGGATCAAATTTCTTCACGTTCAAACTTTTTTAGAGTCCAAAATACAAAATACAATGTGTTATTTTTCATTGTTTAAATTGTATTTTTGAATGCTAAATAGAGTATATATAGGACCAAATAAAAAATTTAACCATAGTTTTTTTTTTATATATATATATATATATATATATATATATATATATATATATATATATATATATATATATATATATTATTTATTTATTTTTTTTCGATATATATGAAGTTGATATAGACATAGATTAGTTAACATAGATCTTCAAATAGTTTATTTAAATCTCTTGTTGAAATATTTTTGAAAAGTATAAGATTTAAACATTTGATTCACACATTTTTTTAACTTCTAATTACTATATTTATTTATTTATATATTATAGCCGACATTAGTTTTCTATATAAAACATAATTTTTATTTTTTATTTTTGTTTTGAAGGGACACAAACAGACTTACACATCCACTCATACTGGGCTGTAGAATGAGCCTCTTGGATCAATAAAGATATCGTGATTTACTCTGTAATTAAGCGCTGTTAGTTGAAAAACATTGAAATAGGATCCATTAGTTTTGATTCAGATGGATCATGTACTTTTTTTTTCCATTGGAGTTTCCTGCATCCTAGTTTTGGTTCATTGATTTGGAATGGTTTTTTTTCCCTAGATTTGGCCTACATGGGTCATCTTCAGAGTTCCCTGTGATGAGGGTTGGGAGGGGGATTCCACTACACTTGTGAGTCAATGCATTAAGGATTTGAGTGAGTGTGAGGGTGTTTATCTAACTTGATTTTTTTTTGTTTTTTTTGCTCTGGGGAACACCTAGAATCTACTGCGACAAATGGGAATTTGGTGGAAGCTCACATGCTGTTGGATTTCAATTCGTGTTGGGTGAGATATTCCACCTTTGGTGGCTTGAATTCACCTCTTCAATTCACTACATCAAAAGGCACAAAGGTAATGTTAATTCACTACACTAATCTCTTAGTTGTATCTTTGTATAATCAAAATCCCACAAACAAATTATAAGTATTGCAATTTTCTTCCGGAGCATTATGTCTTTTAAAAATGCAATTTTGTTTTATTTGTGCTTAGAATAAGAGTGATACAAGGTATATGAGGAATTATTAGATTATTTATGGTTACATGTGTGAATTCTGTACTTTGTAGGAAGTTTCCATATATATATATATATATAGTGGTGACAATGATTTATTCAATAGCCACAAAGATACTCACATATTAAATAATCAATAAAATTTGATAAAAGAGAATTACAATTTCTGCGTTTTCCCTAAGGCTATTGTATAAGGCTATTACAGTGAAACACATCGACAACATGTTTTTTCACCTTCGACTATTAAAGTGTTAAGCTAAGGAAATTCAAGGAGATTAAATAGGCTCTTACAAGGTTGTAGATTGGAATCCACTAATTCTAATAAATCTCACTGCATTGCTAGTCACTCTTCTCAAGTAGATTTATGATTGGTTATGGAGCTTGCCTCCATTTATTCCATTCTAGTCATACATTTTTTAATTGGCCACTTTAGTTCTACATATTTTCTTATTGCCTGCATTCATTGTTCATTATAGCCTATTGATTCATGGAATGTCCGTGAAAGGGAATCCCAACCATTGCTATGGAAATTTTTCCTCGACCCTGGAGAATTGACTGACTTTCCTTCCTCACATCCTGGGGGAGAGTGACAACACACTTCTATATTTTGAGTTTCCAGGATCCCCGAGCCCTACCTATTTGCTTTCCTAATAAACCTTCTTTCTCTTAATATATTTCCCTTATAGCTCTGTTTTTACATTAGTCCCATATCTTAAGTAAAGAACTTCCGAAGAAATAACATAAAATTCATAGGGTGATTCTTCAGAAGTTCTTTACTTAAAATGATGAATCACAAAAGCATCCAATATGAGTCCCATATCTTTTTAAATCCATGATTATAAGACAAAACAATCTCTCCAAGAAACCCAAACATACTGAAATAAAATTTAAAGTTGTTATGCATATACAAACATTCTTTGTAAACCTTTGTTTGACAAATATTTTAATTGAAATTGGATTTCTTATGCTTCTCCTACTTAAATTATGTTATAAATTTGTTCATCCTAATAATAAGCAACAATTTTTTTCTTTATTTTGTGTTATAAATCCCTTCCACAACCAAAAGGGCATGATCAATCTTGATTGACCATGTTTCTACTTTGATCCAACTAGGAGGTTAGGAATAATCACTTTCGGGTTTCAAGTGATCTCGTACGCTCCCCCCTATGACATTCAAGGATTCCAATGAACAAATTCTTGGTAATGCCCACCCATGAACTATCTCTTAGCCGCGAATGATTCATTTCTCTCAGGTATCTATTTCTATTTGAATTCACTGAAATCTAATAACGTACTTTGCTTAGCCATTTATGCATCCTTATTCCCTCTGGTTGGTAAAGTGTAGTGACCTTCTCACTTTATAATTAAAGGCATTATTCAACATGAAGCCACTGAAGAAAGGGATGAATGAGCAAATCAATAATATGAGTGATTAGACTACAGTCCACTAGCTAAAAAAAACCACCCATAAACGCACTACCAATATTTGAGGAACGTATTTGAAGGATTTTTTTTTTTTTTTTTTTTCTTTTTTTCTTTTTTTTTTTTTCTTTTCTCAGGGGGTATTTTTATTTATTTTAAAATATGTTTTGGTTAATCCTTACCCTGATGTAGCGGAGACTGCCCCTTACCATCCATCTCTTACGAGAGGAAGTTTCACTTAATTTCTATGAGATACCACAACGTCATATTAGACATTGGGTTTCAATGCTTTCAATTTCTAGATGTAATATGAAAAAATAGTCTTTTTAATTTATGCCAACATATATCATAAGCTTTTATCAATTACTTCCATAAATTTGTACTTACAATGTTTTTCTCACATGTTTAGAGCAAAATTGTGACATAGATACAATATCCTCCATCATGTGATTGTATTTGCCTTTTCCTTGCTTAAGTTTTGATATAAATTCGTCTTTTTTGTTTTTAGGTGAGGATTTTTTATGCGTATACGAGATTGGAACAAGGGTGTTGGTGTGTAGGTAGGATTTAGGGTCCATATTTCAAATCTAGCTCTGATACCACATGTAAGGACCCATTTCGAGGTCCCCAAATTTTGATTAATGTTACCAATAAATTTCACAACATATAAAATTGCATTTGCAACTCAATATATAGTTTTTTATAACATATCAAATCATATCAAAGCATGTAAAAATAATTTTAATTGATGGTCATTTTACAAAAATTAATACACAACAAGAAGAATAATACTTGGTTACAATGGCTTGGTTGCGGTGCTCTTACTAGGACCACTCAACTAAATATGCCACCTTGCCAACTAGGAAAATCTATTTGAACTCCTAGCCCAGGGAACCTCCACTAATTCCCTAGCCCTCCGAGCCCAAGTGAAAATTGTGGTCGTAGTGTGTCTGAGATCTTCATGCCAATACCTATATGGTGCTCAACAGCAAAATCAATCCCTCACTCTTTGTTCCACTCCAAAACCTCTCCTCCAAGTTCTCTATCCAAACCGCCCATAAAAAATCCCTAAACAAAATCCTCCTCCCCTCCCCAAGTTCTCTATGAAAATCCCCCTCTTCCCAAACTCCTTCCCGCACTTATGCCTTCCCTCGAGTCAATGCCACCCACCTCCATAACACCCCTACCATCCCCCACCTATCCCCTTATCCAAAATTAAATTCGAGGGGGGGATAGTCAGGTCAGGGCATAGCTCAATGCTAACCAATAAAATAATGATAATAATAAAATATACATAAAATATTAGTATCCCTTTTGTGTGAGTCAATCCTATGGATATGTAAGAATCCTATCAATTTAATTATTACATAATCATGTTAAAATATGATTCATTAATTTTCAATTAGAATTAAGGTTTAAGTAAGCACTAATCGAGCTTAACTATTAAGCAACCTTAAGGCTAGCCATAAGCTTGATCATTAATCAAGCTTAAGATTAATCATAACTTATTTACTAATCAAGATTAACCATTAATTAATTGTCTAACATAATAGGTTACAAAACTTGGAAATAATGGAGAAAGCATTTGTGAGTGGTTTAGATTGTGTTTTTATTTAGGTGCTAGATCCTATTTTCTAGGAGTCCATTTGATCTCCCTAACGAAAATGTAATCACATAAATATGTGTAATATTATTTAGCAGCGCTGCTTGGTAGCCTCCAGGTTCAACTCCTCTCTTGTGAGCTGTGTGGTTCATTCCTAAATTTCGTCTTCCATATTTTTAATTACAAAATACTAGCATATTTGTGCGAAGTATGAATATGTAGCTAACATACATACACATCATGCTTATAATAATATTACTTATCATAATCAAACACATGAAACAATCATTCAACTAATAACTTAATAACACAATGTAAAATATTAAAATCAGATAAAGAACATTACAGTTAAATTAACTCTTAAACTAAAAGCTTCCTCAAATCACATTTGTCTCAATAATAAGACAAATCATGCAATGAATACCATTATTGTATACCCCCAACAAGATCCAATATCTTCTAAAGTATACCAACTTGTGGTTTACATGCACATTTTGATCTCTATGCAATTTTACCTTAAAAGCTTCCTTATTGTAGCCAATGCGATTTCTTATTGTAGCTAGCTAGAGTTGAGCCTAGAAGGCGGTGGCAATGGAAATTATTCATGTTTATGGATTTGGTGGATTAGAGAGAAACATTGTTGAGTTTGACTTTCCGATTTCAATTGCATCTTAGAGTAAATGTAAATAAGGTTACTAAATACTTTAAACTTTTCTAGTTAACCATTATTGAAATATAGTTTGACAACCTTTGTTAAGATCATAATTTTGTATTTATTGAAATCATTATTTTTAATATATAAATCGATGTATTATCTTATATATATATATATAATTTCATATTAATAAAGTATATATTTTTAACCATTTTAACATAAAAGTGAATATATATTTAAATAAAGAAATATAAAAAATTACATCTTTATTTTATTTTATTTATTTATTTATTATTTGTATATTATGTATTTTTAACTTTTTTGAATCTTTAAATTTTATAGAAAGTCTCATAGTTATGTTATTCTAAATGGATCTCATACTTGCACAATATAGGGTTGATTCCAACTATTACCATCATAAACCTTAGGTGTAATCACCTTGCCCCAAGGATGACACACATGTCTATGCATGGGGGATTTGAACAAAATGCCTCATCATTCATATAACTTTACATAAACATGGGGTTTCCAAGTGAGCTATTCCTGGGGGCCCAAAGATGGAATATTTTAAATGGTAAATTTAATAATTTTTCTCAATTTAAAATATTAATACTTCGTCCTTTTTAATATAATTGATAGGAGAGGGAGCCCCAGGGGTTAGCTTAATTGGTTGAGTCCTTATCGTTAAAGCACCTTTGTGATTGAGAGGTCATGGGTTCAATTCTCTCGACACCCTCAGGGTTAGGCTCCATGGTTGAGCTGGTAGGAAGTAATCCCTTTGGGTGGATCTACCTGGTACAAATATTCCATGGATGTAGTGTTCGCCGATCTCCAGGGTCTATGAACCACATAGGAAAAATATGATAGGAGAGGGAAAAATGACGATTTCTTTGATCTGAAATAGGTAGGGTTCGATCTTGGCCACTTGTGTGCCTCCTTCCCCATTGTCTTATCCATTATTGAACCCATCCATGGTGCTAAATCCCATGTCTCGCCATAATTTATTAGCTTTTGATCCAGTGATTGGCTCCCCTAGAGCTGCCACTTTCAAGAATGTCATGCTTTAATAGTCTTCTACCTGTTCTTCCTCTATTTTGGTTCATGAAGCTCTCTCCATTCCCATTCCCATTAGCTCATATACTGATGAGGAAGTGAATTTCCTAAGATTTGGTAGTTTGGTTTGTCGTTTCTTTAGGTTTAGGTAACCACTTGTAGACCTTCAAGCATGGATAGCAAAAATTGGCTATTTATGATTAAGAAAGATGTTTTCATCCACCCTTGTGCAAAAGTTATTTTTTCCTATTGAGTTTGATAATGTTGAAGATAGGGATCTAATATTTAAATTAGGTCCATGGTCTTGTGACAATGCTAGCCTATGCTTGAAACCTTAGTCTCCCTTCCTCAATCCATTGATAAAAGTCTTATCCTATACTCCTGTTTGGGTATGAGTTCCACAACTGTTGCTGCATCTATGGGATTTTCCCTCTCTTCAAGCCACTGGGTCCACTTTTCGAAAGTTCCATTTTGTCTCACATGAAACTCAATAGAGAAGCATTGCTACTTATGCTAGAATATGTGTGGAAATAGATCACAGTCTTGGGTTCCTTGCTGAAATTAATTTGATTGGAAAATATTTTTCTTGGATTAAGAAATTAGATCATGAGGATGTCTCCTTACAGTGTAGGTATTATTTCAATACAAGCGATATAGTTGCTCGTTGTCTAGTCAGGTCAAAGAACTATAAAAAGAAACAACAAAAATCAACTTGGTTGGTAGGTTCCACTAAGGTTCATTAATTAGGTATATGAGATAAATATCCTGTAGCTCCTCCTTCGCCTCCAGTAACTCTAGTTTCTCAGGAAAAACAACATGATTAGGTCTCTCAATGTCCGCTAAAAGTATATCCAGTCCCATAGGACTTGGGCCATGAATCTTGTGATAATTCAGGCCCCTAAACAATGAAAAATTGGGTAAATCAAGTTGATAAATCCAAATCTTGAGAGAAAGAAGAATCCTCATCACAAGATACTCCAAGTTAGTGAATGAGAAAGCATTCTACTTACTTTAACAGAAGTCTCGACAAAAGTAGGGAAGAAGAAGAAGAAGAAAGATCTATTAGAATTCCAACCAATGGTCACAATAAGTCGCACCCACAAACTAGATTAATCATGCATTTTTTTGTGTATTATTATGTAATTAATTTGTGAAGATATATTCATGTCAAAAATGTTGGAATGTAGTTGTTTCAAGTATTTGGAAAACTAAGTAAACTACGTTCTTCTTGGGTGTGTTGATAGTCCCTAAGTTAGACTTACCCGCCTCAAAATTTTTGCAAGATAGAAATTTTTGATGTACATGATTACGCTTTCACAAATTTCTCTCAATACAATTTCCCAATTGTTGTTTGAAAGATATAATTTACAATTGAATGGTGGAGATAATCAAAGTGACTAAATTTTTTCTAGGTTACAAAGACTCAATATACACATTATGAACTCAAAATATCACTTATGAGAATTGAACATGGGTGGGGAAAATGGTAACCATTCCTTCCAACTACCCAAGATAAATCCAATTGACAATCCAAATGGCCATTCATTACATCCAAGGGACAATTTGAGACTACAACCATCTTAGAATGAACCTTATCAAATTTATAGTAGTTTTGTAGGTCATAAATTTTCAATGCTTTTTCCAAGTAGTCTCATGCATTTTTATGATTACAATTTCCCAGGTATGGAAAAAAATATGGCCACATACCAACTAGGCTTTGAGGTTGCATTCTTTATGTCACCTCCACTCAATGTTAGAGGTTTTAGATTTTTTTTTTTTTTTCTTTTAGTGTTTTTAACATTATATAAGGTAGTTTAAGCTACATGTTATGTTTTTTTGGGGCAGTGCACCACATATTTTTCTTATATATAAACTATCACCATTCTACCATTTATATTGTCACCTTGTTCTAATGTATAAGCTATCACTATGTTAAATATTTGTATTTTTATATACATTGCAATATTTTTTTTATCAATGTACATTTCTTTCTCAATCAAATCTATCTCAGTAAACAATTTATAATGTGAATGCTTTGATATATAATTCATCATATGTTACTATATTTTCCCTAAGTTTGAACAAAAATACACAATAGGTTTGACTTTAAATTGTTTTTTCTTAATTGTTTACACCAATTATTTAATAGAATTTTCCTTTTCAAAAAGCATGATATGTTTTTCTTTTTCTTTTTCTTTTGGAAACCAGTGGAATGCCATTATAGCTACTAGGTGCACCAACCTTACCCTTAACATGGAAAAAATTACCTGGATCCACTTAACCCACATAATATTTTACATAACATGTTTATTTGCTTTACCAGATAAACTACCCTAAGGAATACAAAGCATGATATGCTAATTGACTTCTAACTATTTTTTAATGCCACCTATCTAGAAATATGATTTTAGAATATTAATTTAATTATATATAATTATTAAGTGGATGGTAGGATTTAACCTATATGGAATATTCAAGCCCATGGGGGATAGATCAATTGACGATTACCATGTTATGAAGTAGCATGTAAATTATGATTTTCTAGGTTCAAATACCCACATAATTGTTTGCTCCCTTAAAAAAAACATATATGGAATATTCACCAGCTTAGATTCACCTTAATCCCAGATCTATCAAGCACCGAGAGGGATCAAATCTCTTGAGGTGCAAACCTCTTTTTTTAGTGCAAAACTTGAGGAGAGATTTTCACTTTGAGAGATTTGATCCCTCTTGGATCTTGATAGATCCAGGGTTAAGATGGATCTATGATGGTTTTTGTCATGCACAATCACACAAAATTGTTGAACATCTAATTATTCTGATCATTTTAAATATACTAAATATGTCTAGAATGAATCTGGTCATTTTAATTTTAAATTTGTTGAGTTACCTTATTTTGTTGAGATGATATAGACTATTAATAACACGAATGATGAAAAATGATGAAATAAAAACTTTGAATTTTAAGTGACAATGTAACAATGTGGAATGATATCAAATGTGAATAACAAGAATGTAGCCAATCACAAATAGTCTTCATTTTGATCGATATCAAATTGTTTTCTTCTACTATTCTTATCGTCACACATGTTAGTTTTTCTATCTTTTCATATCGATCATACGAGAATGGCGATTGAAATCATAAACCATTCAAATCTTTAACTTGAGCTAATGTAGTAAATGTCATACCTTGTCTCTCTTGCTCTCCAATATTAATAGTAGCTTTCTCCAAAGACAATCATTGTGACTTATGGAGTGATAAACCCCAAGTATGTTTTAATGGTAGTTGTTTTCTATTACCTTGTTTGAATGAAAAATGACTAACAATGCTGAATTATGGATAAGAATGTAGTCAATTACAAATAGTTTATAGTTTCGAGAAACAAACATTTAAGGTAAGTGGACATTTTATTTAAGATGAAAATTCAAGTATTTTATTTCATTAGAGAATTTTGAGGTCTAGAATGGGCATCAAAACAAAAATGTACAACCAAAATCAACTTTATAAGAAATAAAAAGATTCAAGATAACGATGTCAACCATGGGGGATGATTTGCCATTTTTAGAGTAAAAAAGTAAAAGTACTAAAAAATAATAAAACAATAAAACTATTTTTTCAACTCGTATTTTCAACTTATCTCCCTACGGTTTTACTCAAATTTCGAGCGGGAGCACTTGTTGGATGAAAAATTCAATTCCTCATCAAAGGAGTACCCATGTTGCATACTTTCGATGGACCCTTCTACATAGAAAATAAGAAATACATGAAAAACATGGTTGTAATCACACTTTTTCATGTATTTCTCACTTTTCATGTAGCAGGGTCCATCGAAAGTATGCAACATGGGTATTCCTTTGATGAGGAATTAAATTTCGCATCCAACGAGTGATCTCGCTCAAAATTTGAGTAAAACCGTAGGGAGAGTCCATCGAAAGTATGCAACATGGGTATTCCTTTGATGAGGAATTACATTCCCCCTCTTCCCCCCATCCATCTTTGTGTCACCCTCTCTCTCTCTCTCTTCCCCTTCTCCCCGCCCCCTTCTCTTTCTCCTTCTCTCCTCTCTCCTTCACTCTTTCTACATCCCTCCCTTGTCACTCCCTTTATCTCTATATGTATTTGTTCTTCCTTCCCTCTCCCCCCCCCATCACTATCTTTCTCTCCACCCTCAAGTTCTGTCACTATCTTTGTCTCCCCCCTGCTCTCTCTCTTTGCCTATCCCCCTCTATTTGTCTCTATCTCTTTCCCTCTCTCCTCCCTCTATCCATATGATCAAGAATTGTTACTTTCTATCCATATGATCGAAAATAGTTACTTTAAGTAATCAATAATATATGTAAGGTATAATATAATAATACTTACAAGGGAGATGATTCATATTATAATAGATTGAAATAATAATTATTATACCAATAATAATATATAAAGAAATAACTTGTTTAAAAAACAATAGTATGTTAACTTTACATTATAGATAAACCAATGTCTTCTCATTAAATTGGTAGCTTTGTGCCTTACATTTTACATTTTATATTACAATACATTCTACATTTATATATGTTTTAATTTGAATATTAATTAAAACATATGAAGCCAACATTTAAATATTTTTTTTTTAATTTTTTTTTTTCCCGACATTTAAATTTTTTCGACACACTTACATTACACCTCAACATCTCTCTCGTACTAGGTTGTAGAGTGCCTCTTTGTGCAATCAAATATTCATAGTAGCATTCAGAGATAGAGGATTGTGATAGATTTACCTCAAAGGGTGATCTTGATGGTTATCTCTTTTTGCTTTTCATATTAATTAAAATAAAAATTTGCTTTTCATATTAATTAAAATAAAAATGTCATATCCAAACACATATCAGATTTTCATTTTTCATTGAAGGAGTTATTTAAAACACATAGATAAGGCACTCTGCATCCTTATGTCAATTGTAGATTCCATAAATATCCCAAAATTTGACAATCAGGAGAGAAGTCAATTATTCAATGCTCTACACATCCTTAAAAACAACTATGGAAATGTTTCTTACAAGAAAAATCTCCCATGCTTAAGCTTGGGGATGGAGGTCAAGTTCCACAGGTAACTCCATGCCATGAAAATGGACAATGGAACCTTATGAGTAGCCATGTTTTTGACGGATAATAGATTGAAAAATGGGGTTTCATAGACTTTAGTGAGAATAAGAATTTGCTACAACTAGTCAACCTGCTTCAAACGTTCACATTGAGATGCAAAGAGTTTGTCATGAGCATGCAACAAAATCACCTTGTTTGGGAATATCAACCCATGTGGAATTTCAATGATAATAAAGCTCTTCAACATACTCTATTGAATGTGCAAAGGTCAGATTATGTACATTGGTGTTAATGATAACCATCCTGGCTCCAAGGATAATACGAGTCCCTCCATTGCTATAGGGATCCATTCCTAAATGGATTGCATCTACGATCTATTCTTTTGGACAAATACTGTCACCACATATGTGCATAGAAGTCTCTGCTAAAATAGCTCAATGGACATGGATTGTTTGAAGATGAGTGCCAATGAGAGGATTAGTTGGACATATGGCATGTTGTGATTAGAGCCTTCAAATCTGCATCCACCAAAACATTAATTTTGTGAGTCAAGGAATTTGAGAAGGATTCATTCCTGTTATTGTTGGTAAGGAAAGAAAGGCGTTTCATGTTGCTAACAAGCCATATAAATGATCTCCTTTTCATTAATTTAATCAATATGTTAGATGAAGAGTTTGAATTTAAGCAGTTTGGTGTGCTCAAGGTTCTATGTGATATAGAGGTTTTTTTAGGGTGCTTTCATACTTGGAGAAGGATGGATGGATTACTAGCAATTGACCAAGTCCGTGCTAAAATCTCGCTTTAATTAATTTTAGCTTTTATTTATTTAATTTGAATGTTTGAGTTTATCTTTATTTTTTTAACTACACTAATTTTAAATCGCATATAACCTAAGTGATATGACACATCCTCCCCATCTATGTCTCGTATTTCACACGTTGGACATGACATGTGGGTATTATGTACCCAACACGAGTTTGATTAGTGTCAGACACGAAGCCCATTGGTGTCTTGAAATTTGGACACATATCCAGTGAAAAAAACATCCTAAAATCAATTTATTATCTCATTCTCACGCTATTCAATCATAGGTTTGGAGCTCTCAAAGGTTTTGGAGTGCAACTTACGGCAATTAAGCAATGTTAGAAGGGATTCCAAGTGTTGGGAAGTGGATATGACGAGGTCATACTAATGCTATTAATGGTAATGCTAAATTATTAAAGTAAAAATGACATTCGCCTTTATCTTTCATTTTCATTCTTTTACTTTTAACATTATGATTAATTGACCCAAGATGTTTCAGAGTGGTTTCAAACTCATTGGATTTCACATGGAGAAAGTAGAATTTTAGATCCCACTCAAAATCCAACAAACTTAATAGTTTTCAGGATTTCAGGATTGGGGAATTACAACTTTACCATTGGAGTTTGTCATGTGTGAGAGTATGGAATTAGCATTTAATTAAGAGGACCAAGCCCTTTATGTATATATCAAATGCATTGTAAATTGTATTTATGATATGAATTATTCTTCTCTTTAAAATCATTTCCATAATTGTGAATCATTTGTTAACATTGTATTTAATCCTTGATTTATGCATTGCAGACCATTAATATGCTTTGTTACAATAATGACAATTTTCAACCAACTCTACTACAAGTGATTTTATTATTATTTTCCATATACATGAAACAAATTCCACGTAACCAACGTGGAAATTTTTGTTGTGGAACAAGGTTGTTTGTGTTCTGTAGAAGGTACAATCCTAAAAGGTCTTAGTCATCTATAATAGATAACAAAATTCAGGGAATGGAGTTAGAAATTAGAACTTGATCACAATTCCCCATCAACACGAGTATTGATCTATCTCCCAATTTGTAATGTCCCTTTTTTTGAATGTTCACATATCATGTAAGTGCAAAAAGGGAGCAAGTATATGTGACTATGGGAAATTGAATTAAAAGGCTATTATGGAGAAATAAGAGAAACTAATAAAGTCACTTTATATTATTAAAAGTGAAATAAAAGGAACCCATGGTATTTCAATTACCCATGGTAATTGGAGGGGAAAAGATATAAAAAGAAATATGAGAGTTTACTCAGGATATGGCTGATGTATTGATATTTTGATTACTATAGCTCTTGTAGCTTACGATGTGAGGGATAAACCCTAAGTGTTTCCTGGTTTTGATGTGGAAATACACACCATTGCTGGTGGTGGTTACTTTAGGTGGTTGTAAAGCCACCCTAGTTAATCATTGTTCTTACAGGGAGTTGAATTAGTTCAACAAAGAGTCACTTTATCCATCCGGTGAAAGGACCGAGTTGTTGTGCTTAAGGAGGGCCGAATTGTTCTATATTGGGTGGACCAAGTTTGCATCAAGAATGATCACAAGGGCCAAATTATCACAAGTTCAAGAGAAAGAAAATTTCAGGGGTCTAATCACTAGGTTCCATTTCAAGGATTTTATGTAATTTTTCTGCAAAAGAATTCCTTTAATAAATATAGCGAGAGTTGCAATATTTTTTAATTTATGGGTTTTAAATTGCCAATTTAATTTAAATTGTTGGCAATTGCTATTGTGCAAAAAATATGTAACTTCTTGTGTTTTTTGGAAAAAGAATTATTGGGATATTTTTTCTGAAGTAAATTCTTGAAATTTTAGTCAAATAATAAAAATTTATATTATAGTGGTAAGGTTTGCAAAAGTATTCCAAAAATTTGAATATTGCACCAGAAAAAGTGAAGAATATAACAAAAAAATTTGCTAGAAGATGTTATGAAACCAACTCACAAAAAGATAGAAAAGATAGATCAACGCCTTAGAATTCAGCCTCTTCGAGGGGGCAACCTCCTTTACATTAAATGAACAATTCTTGGATGATTCAAATGAAAAAACCTCCTTTCTATATATAGGAGTCTAAGGGGTCACAATATAAGCAAGCCTACCTAACAATAATAATATAAAGGCACAAAAATAACAATAGAGGGATTCTATGGGGCACAGTAATAACAATATGGGGACAATAGGGGCACAACAATATTAATAAGGGATACAACTACCATAGTAATGGGGGAATCACTAGTATTATAGGGACCCAACATGCCCCCCTCCTTCAAAAAAGTGTTGTCCTCAACGCTTGAGTAGTTCTAGATGCTTCTGTATAAAATTCTCATCCTCCCATGTGGAATCTTCAGCAGATAAGTTCTTCCACTTGATGAGATACTCCGAAATTGATCGATTTCGTAGCTGTCGAGTTCTTGTTTCTGTGACTGCTTTCGGTTCTAATATAATTTTTCCTTCCTCGTCAAGTTCTGGCAATATTTTTTGAACTGGGATCTTGTCGCCTATAACCTTCTTTAAACATGAAACATGGAAAACTGGGTGTACTCGAGAAGCTGCAGGAAGCTCCAATTTGTATGCCATAGTACCAATCTTTTGCAACACCTTGTACGCACCATAATACTTTGGTGATAATTTATTATCCTTCTTAGCTTGCTTGAGGGACATTTGTTTATATGGTTGTAGCTGTAGGAATACCCAGTCACCTACATCAAAACTTCTTTTGCTGTGATGTTGATGTGATTGTTGTTTCATTCTATTTTGCGCAAACACGAGGTTATCCTTTAAGAGTTGGAGAACTTCTTGTTGATGCTCGATGTGATGTTCCACTGCTTGAACCTTAGACTTTTCTCTTAAATATGATGTGATGGATGGTGGATGATATCCATAAAGTGCCATAAATGGGGTCATTTTTGCTGCAGTATGGAAGGAAGTGTTATACCACCATTCAGCCAGAGGCAACCATTTGACCCATTGTGTCTGTTTATCAGATACAAAGCAACGAAGATATCCTTCCAAACATTTGTTTACTATCTCAGTTTGCCCATCAGATTGAGCATGACAAGATGAGCTATGAGCTAACTGAGTACCAAGACAAGAAAATAATTATGTCCAAAAATTTCCAGTGAAAATGGGATCTCTATCACTTACAATAATCTTTGGGTTTCCATGTATCTTTTGAATTGTTTCCATAAATGCAGTAGAAACTGTACTGGCTTTAAATGGATGTGATAATGCACAAAAGTGTGCATACTTGCTAAGTCTGTCAACTACCACCATGATGACACTATTTCCTTCAGACTTGGGTAAACCTGTGATAAAATCCATTGAAACCTCCTCCCAACGTTGGCTTGGAATGGATAAAGGTTGTAATAGACCCGGGGTCTTAATTGTTTCAAATTTATTTTGTTGGCAAACCAAACATTCTGCCACAAACTTTTGAATATCCGATTTAAGGCCATCCCAAAAAAATTCCTTCTTAACCCTGTGGTAAGTTTTTAAAAATATTGAGTGCCCTCCTAAGGGAGAAGTGTGCAATTCCATAAGAATCTTTTGTTTGAGTTGGGAATTCTTATAGAGGTATAATCAATCTTTGTACCATAACGAATCATTTTTCCAGCTAAATGTATTAGATGCATTGGAATCTTATTGTAACTTTCGAATAAGTGCCCACACTTCTTCGTCATTCTTCCATTCCTCCCTTGCTTCGTTTATCCAATCTGGTCGGATAATAGAAATGGCGGACAACAATGCTTCCACATCCTCATCCTTTCTTGAGAGTGCATCTGCCACAACATTTTGCTTCCCTTTTTTGTAGATGATTTCAAAGTCATAACCCAACATCTTTGTGACTCATTTTTGTTGCTCTTCAGAGGATAATCTTTGTTCTAAAAAGTATTTAAGGCTATCATGATCTGTTTTTACCTTGAAGTGTCTTCCCATTAGGTAGGGTCGCCATTTCTTAAGTGCATGTAGTATTGCCAACATTTCCTTCTCATAAATAGCTTTGTGTAAATACTCTCCCTTGATTGGATGACTTTCAAAAGAAATGGGTCTTTCATCTTGCATTAAAACAACACTAATTCCATTTCCTGAAGCATCACATTCCACAATAAAGGTTTTTGTGAAGTCCGGTGTAGCTAAGACCGGTGCTTGGCACATTGCCTCTTTAAGATGTTCGAAGGCTTTTGTTGCTTCTAGAGTCCATGAAAATGCATCTTTCTTCAATAATGTTGTTAGAGGTGCTGCTATTCTCCCATAATTCTTAACAAACTTGCGATAATACCCTATCAACACGAGAAATCCTCGCAGATGTTTTATGGATGTGGGGATTTTCCATTCCTTAATGGCTTTAATTTTGCTAGGGTCTAGCTTAACTCCTTCATGAGATACAATATGACCTAGATATTCCACCTCTTGTACTCCAAATAAACATTTGGATCTTTTTGCATATAATTGTTTCTCCTCCAATAGTTGTAGCACCCTGTCAACATGTTCAACATGATCCTTCCAAGACTTGCTGTAGATTAGTATATCATCAAAAATTACTAACACAAATTTTCTAAGGAAGGGTTTGAAAATGGAATTCATCAAACCTTGAAATGTAGAAGGTGCATTGGTAAGGCCAGAAGGCATGACCAAAAATTCATAATGACCCTCATGAGTTCTAAATGCTGTTTTCGGACTGTCTTTAGTCTTCATTCTGATTTGATGATATCCTGAACGAAGATCCAACTCGGTGAAGTAAACTTATCCATGCAATTCATCCAATAATTCATCAATGACAGGAATGGGAAATTTATCTTTAATAGTGAGCTTGTTGAGATCCCTATAATCTGGACACATGCGCCATGATCCATCCTTCTTGTGCACCAATACTACTGGAGCAGAGAAAAAACTTTGACTAGGTTGAATTATACCAGCCTCTAGCATTTCTGCAACCATACGTTCAATTTCACTCTTTTGGGCATAAGGATATCTGTACGGCCTGATGTTTGGAGGAACACTTCCTAGAATCAAATGAATAGCATGATCTTGATCACGAATAGGTGGGAGACCTTTGAGGGTCTCAAATACCTTGGAATGATTGTCCAAGACTTTTTGGAGATATGGAGAAATAGGTGATTTCGATGTGGAAACATCTAGCGAACATAATTGTGCAATTACACCTCGTTGTTTCCTTTTTAGATGCTTTGTCATACCGTTAGAGCTGATTATCTTTTGCGGTTTCCCTGCAATACCCCTTAATTCAATTTCCTTTCCTTCCACATAAAATTTCATGAAAAGTTCTTGAAAATTAAAAGCTATTGTACCCAAGGATTGTAGCCATTGGACTCCTAGTACAACATTAGCACCTCCCATTGGAATGGAAAGCATTGGGCTATTCAATACATATTCTCCCATGGATAGCTTGATATTATGACACTTTCCAGAGCAATTTATCGTTCCTCCACTTGCAACCATCACTTGACACTCTGGTGCTGGTTATAGGAAGCAATTCAATTCTTTTGCTATCTTACAATGAATAAAATTGTGGGTACTTCCTGAATCAATCAACACTATTACCTTTTTCTTCTTGATATGTCCTTCTATCTTGATAGTTTGAGGAGTGGTAATTCCAGCCAATGAATTACCAGATATGGTAGGATTCATTTCTTCTTTATCTAGGGTTTTGTTATGAAACCAACTCACAAAAAGATAGAAAAGATAGATCAATGCCTTAGAATTCAGCCTCTTCAAGGGGGCAACCTCCTTTACATTACATAAATGAACAATTCTTGGATGATTCAAATGACAAAACCTCCTTTCTATATATAGGAGTCTAAGGAGTCACAATATAACCCAGCCGACCTAACAATAATAATATAAAGCCACAAAATTAACAATAGATGGATTTTCTGGGGCATAGTAATAACAATATGGGCACAATAGGGGCACAACAATATTAATAAGGGATACAACTACAATAGTAATGGGGTAATCACCAGTATTATAGGGACCTAACATGCCCCTCTCCTTCAAAAAAGTGTTGTCCTCAATGCTTGAGTAGTTCTGGATGCTTCTGTATAAAATTCTCATCCTCCCATGTGGAATCTTCAGCGGGTAAGTTTTTCCACTTGATGAGATACTCCGAAATTGATCGATTTTGTAGCTGTCGAGTTCTTGTTTCTGTGATTGCTTCCAGTTCCAATATAATTTTTTCTTCCTCGTCAAGTTCTGGCAATATTGTTTGAACTGGGAGCTTTTCGCCTATAACCTTCTTTAAACATGAAACATGGAAAACTAGGTGCACTCGAGAAGCTGCAGGAAGCTCCAATTTGTATGCCATAGTACCAATCTTTTGCAACACCTTGTATGGACCATAATACTTTGGTGATAATTTATTATCCTTCTTGGCTTGCTTGAGGGACATTTGTTTATATGGTTGTAGCTGTAGGAATACCTAATCACCTACATCAAAACTTCTTTCGCTGCGATGTTGATCTGCCTGTTGTTTCATTCGATTCTATGGCAACACGAGGTTATCCTTTAAGAGTTGGAGGACTTGTTGTTGATGTTCGATGTGTTGTTCCACTGCTTTAACCTTAGAATTTTCTCTTAAATATGATGTGATGGATGGTGGATGATATCCATAAAGTGCCATAAATGGGGTCATTTTTGTTGTTGTATGGAAGAAAGTGTTATAACACCATTCAGCCAAAGGCAACCATTTGACCCATTGTGTCTGTTTATCAGATACAAAGCAATGAAGATATCCTTCCAAATATTTGTTTACTATCTCAGTTTGCCCATCAGATTGAGGATGATAAGATGAGCTATGAGCTAACTGAGTACCAAGACAAGAAAATAATTCTGTCCAAAAATTTCCAGTGAAAATGGCATCTCTGTCACTTACAATAATCTTTGGGTTTCCATGTAGCTTTTGAATTGTTTCCATAAATGCAGTAGAAACTGTACTGGCTTTAAATGGATGTGATAATGCACAAAAGTGTGCATACTTGGTAAGTCTGTCAACTGCCACCATGATGACACTCTTTCCCTCCGACTTGGGTAAACCTGTGATAAAATCCATTGAAACCTCCTCCCAAAGTTGGCTTGGAATGGATAAAGGTTGTAATAGACCCGGGGTCTTAATTGTTTCAACTTTATTTTGTTGGAAAACAAACATTCCGCCACAAACTTTTGAATATCCGATTTAAGGCCATTCCAAAAAAAATCCTTCTTAACCCTGTGGTAAGTTTTTAAAAATCCTGAGTGCCCTCCTAAGGGAGAAGTGTGCAATTCCATAAGAATATTTTGTTTGAGTTGGGAATTCTTACAGAGGTATAAGCGATCTTTGTACCATAACGAATAATTTTTCCAGCTAAATGTATAAGATGTACTGGAATCTTGTTGTAACTTTCGAATAAGTGCCCACACTTCTTCATCATTCTTCCATTCCTCCCTTGCTTCGTTTATCCAATCTGGTTGGATAATAGAAATGACGCACAACAATGCTTCCACATTCTCATCCTTTCTTGAGAGTCACATTCTCATCCTTTCTTGAGAGTGCATCTGCCACCACATTTTGCTTCCCTTTTTTGTAGATGATTTCAAAGTCATAACCCAACATCTTTGTGACCCACTTTTGTTGCTCTTCAGAGGATAATCTTTGTTCTAAAAAGTATTTAAGGCTATCATGATCTGTTTTTACCTTGAAGTGTCTTCCCATTAGGTAGGGTCGCCATTTCTTAAGTTCATGTAGTATTGCCAACATTTCCTTTTCATAAATAGCTTTGTGTAAAAACTTTCCCTTGATTGGATGAATTTCAAAAGCAATGGGTCTTTCATCTTGCATTAAAACAACACCAATTCCATTTCCTGAAGCATCACATTCCACAATAAAGGTTTTTGTGAAGTCCGGTGTAGCTAAGACCGGTGCTTGGCACATTGCCTCTTTAAGATGTTCGAAGGCCTTTGTTGCTTCTGGAGTCCATAAAAATGCATCTTTCTTCAATAATATTGTTAGAGGTGATGCTATTCTCCCATAATTCTTAACAAACTTGCGATAATATCCTGTCAACCCGAGAAATCCTCGCAGATGCTTTATGGATGTGGGGATTTTCCATTCCTTAATGGCTTTAATTTTGCTAGGGTCTATCTTAACTCCTTCATAAGATACAATATGACCCAGATATTCCACCTCTTGTACTCCAAAGAAACATTTGGATCTTTTTGCATATAATTGTTTCTCCTCCAATAGTTGTAGCACCCTGTCAACATGTTCAACATGATCCTTCCAAGACTTGCTGTAGATTAGTATATCATCAAAAATTACTAACACAAATTTTCTAAGGAAGGGTTTGAAATTGGAATTCATCAAACCTTGAAATGTAGAAGGTGCATTGGTAAAGCCAAAAGGCATGACCAAAAATTCATAATGACCCTCATGAGTTCTAAATGCTGTTTTCGGAATGTCTTTAGTCTTCATTCTGATTTGATGATATCCTGAACGAAGATCCAACTCGGTGAAGTAAATTGATCCATGCAATTCATCTAGTAATTCATCAATGACCGGAATGGGAAAATTATCTTTAATAATGGGCTTGTTGAGCTCCCTATAATCTGGACACATGCACTATGATCCATCCTTCTTGTGCACCAATACTACTGGAGTAGAGAAAGAACTTTGACTAGGTTGAATTATACCAGCCTCTAGCATTTCTGCAACCATACGTTCAATTTCAATCTTTTGGGCATAAGGATATCTGTACAGCCTGATGTTTGGAGGAACACTTCCTGGAATTAGATGAATAGCATGATCATGATCACGAATCGGTGGGAGACCTTTGGGAGTCTCAAATACCTTGGAATGATTGTTCAAGACTTTTTGGGGATCTGGAGAAATAGATGATTTCGATGTGGAAACATTTAGCGAACATAATTGTGCAATTACACCTCTTTGTTCCTTTTTTAGAAGCTTTGTCATACTGTTAGAGCTGATTATCTTTCCTTGTTTCCCTGTAATACCCCTTAATTCAACTTCCTTTCCTTCCGCATAAAATTTCATGAAAAGTTCTTGAAAATTAAAAGCTATTGTACCCAAGGATTGTAGCCATTGGACTCCTAGTACAACATCAGCACCTCTCATTGGAATGGAAAGCATTGGGCTAGTCAATACATATTCTCCCATGGATAGCTTGATATTATGGCACTTTCCAGAGCAATTTATCGTTCCTCCATTTGCAATCATCACTTGACACTTTGGTGCTGGATATAGGAAGCAATTCAATTCTTTTGCTATCTTACAATGAATAAAATTGTGGGTACTTATTGAATCAATCAACACTATTACCTTTTTCTTCTTGATTTGTCCTTCTATCTTGATGGTTTGAGGAGTGCTAATTCCAGCCAATGCATTACAAGATGTGGTCGGATTCATTTCTTCTTTATCTAGGCTTTGTTCCTGGAGTATATCCTCTTCTTTTGACCTTTCTTGCTCCTTTTCTTCTTCCTCTTCACAATCTATGTAGAATAATTTCTTCTCAGCACACTTATGACCTTTAGTGTATTTGCTATCACAACTGTAACAAAGACCTTTTGCTCTTTTTTCTTCCAATTATTGTGGTGTCAACCTTATAGGTTGTGGAAGACTAGGGGCAACAACACTTCCATCTTTATAGTTGTGAATGGTATGCTTCCTGGTTGCCATAATTTTGCTTTCCATTTTTCTTGCTAACCTGAATGCCTTCTCTAATGAATCAGGTTCCCAAAGGCGAACATCATGTTGGATATTATCCTTTAAAGTCCCTATGAACACATCAATCCTATGCTCCTCTAGAATATTTTTTACCCTTTTGTTCAATTTTTGGAACTCCTCAATGTGCTCCATTATTGAACCCTTTTGTTTGAGGCTTATCAATTGGCTAAAAAAAGTGTTGCTTTTTGTATCCTCATAATGTGATGTCAATTCTTCTGTAAAAATTGCCCGAGTGATAATTTGTTTACGAGAGCAAAGCCATTGATACCATACAAAATAATTTGGTTCCAAATATAAAGTTGCAATACGTACCTTTTGTGTGTTTTGCACATTATTGAGATCGTAAAATTGCTCCATCTGTAATATCCATGTTGCGGGATCTTTGCCATCAAACTTCCTCATATCGATTTTTGGAATATGGTGGGTCTTCGGTCCAACATTAGAGTCTATGAAATCATGATTAACATTTCTTTTGTTCTCATCATGGGTTTCCTTTACTACCCTTTCTCCATTAGTAAGCATTTCTTGTAGAAACTTTGTCAAATCTATCTTCAAATCTTCCATGCCTGCTTTCAAATTAGCTTCCACATCATTCATCTTAGCTTCTACGCCTTTATTTAAACAATCCATCTTAGCTTCTACACCTTTCTTTAAACCATCCATCTTAGCTTCTACATCTTTCTTTAAACCATCCATCTTAGATTCTGTTACTTTTTGTGCAAGTGACACTTGTTGCACTTGGTCTCGTAATTTTGATATATCATGTTGCATTTCTTCCTCTTCTTCATGAGTCATGCTAGAGCTTTCAGGTTGCTTACTAGGTGTTTGCATTTTCTTTTCTCGGGGCATCAATTACTGATAATAATGATTTACTATGCTCTTTGAATTCCTTCAAACTAATTTTTCAAACCAAGATTATGCAAAAATTTAAAAAAAAACTACACACATTTTTCCATTTTGTAGGAGCTTGATATTGAATTTGATGTATCTCTATAATTTCGGATCATCCAATTTTGAAATTGTGATCTACAGTAACCCTCTATGTCCTCTTTCCAATGCCACCAGTCTGATCCAAATTGGATTCTCTAGGGAAGAGTTATGCCAAATCTCCCACAGTGACCTGATTATAGACTAGTTCAGTAGAGCGAACTTGTACGACGTTCCACGAGTCACTGTTTCGACCTTTGGCTCTGAAAAATATATAAAATAAACTGCAGTCCGTCCTCTTTCTGTACCTTCTTACGAAATTTCAATCCGATGCTCAGAGAGAAAGTTATGATTATTTTCCCCAGGTCACTTGTTTGGAATGTAATTCAGGAGTCTGCAAAAAGACCAACTTCCTCAGATCATATCTCCGCAAATATAGCGCTAAAAGCTCTAAAATTCGGACCCGAGGTTCAGTGCGATTTCATCTAAAATGGGTTTTTTTTTTTTCACTTCTAAAACGTCGCAGAAAAAAGTTATAGCAAAAATTCCACGATGACCTATTTGGAGCAGCGAAACCCTAGAATCCAAAGTTCTGATACCAAATGTTATGAAACCAGCTCACAAAAAGATAGAAAAGATAGATCAACGCCTTAAATTTAGCCTCTTTTAGGGGGCAACCTCCTTTACATTACATAAATGAACAATTCTTGGATGATTCAAATGACAAAACCTCCTTTCTATATATAGGAGTCTAAGGAGTCACAATATAACCCAGCCGACCTAACAATAATAATATAAAGCCACAAAAATAACAATAGAGGGATTTTATGGGGCACAATAATAACAATATGGGCACAAAAATATTAATAAGGGATACAACTACAATAGTAATGGGGTAATCACTAGTATTATAGGGACCTAACAGGTTTGTTTCTGGAGTATATTCTCTTCTTTTGACATTTCGTGTTCCTTTTCTTCCTCCTCTTCACAATCTATGTAGAATAATTTCTTCTCAACACACTTATGACCTTTAGTGTATTTGCTATCACAACTGTAACAAAGCCCTTTTGCTATTTTTTCTTCCAATTGTTGTTGTGTCAACCTTATAGGTTGTGGAAGGCTAGGGGCAACAACACTTCCATCTTTATAGTTGTGAGTGGTAGGCTTCCTGGTTGCCATAATTTTGCTTTCCATTTTTCTTACTAACCTGAAATGCCTTCTCCAATGAATCAGGTTCCCAAAGGTGAACCTCATGTTGGATATTATCCTTTAAAGTCCCTATGAACACATCAATCTTATGCTTCTCTAGAATATCTTTTACCCTTATGTTCAAGTTTTGGAAGTCCTCAATGTGCTCAATCATTGAACCCTTTTGTTTGAGACTTATCAATTGGCTAAAAAAAAGTGTTGCTTTTTGTATCCTCATAATGTGCTGTCATTTCTTCCGTAAAAATTGCCCAAGTGACAATTTGTTTACGAGAACAAAGCCATTGATACCATACAAACTAATTTGGTTTCAAATATAAAGTTGCAATACGTACCTTTTGTGTGTTTTGCACATTATGAAGATTGAAAAATTGCTCCATCTGTGGTATCTATGTTACGGGATCCTTGCCATCAAACTTCCTCATATCGATTTTTGGAATATGGTGGGTCTTCAATCCAACATTAGAGTCTATGAAATCATTATTAACATTTCTTTTGTTCTCATCATGAGTTTCCTTTACTACCCTTTCACCATTAGTGACCATTTATTGTAGCAACTTATTCAAATTTATCTTCAATTCTTCCATCTTATCGTCCATGCCATTCATCTTAGCTTTCATCTTAGCATCCATGCCATTCATCTTAGCTTCCATGCCATTTATCTTGGCTTCATTTACCTTTAGTGAGAGTGAAATTTGTTGTACTTGGTCTTGTAATTTTGATATATTATGTTGCATTTATTTCTCTTCTTCACGAGTCATGTTAGAGCTTTCAGGTTGCTTACTAGGTGTTTCCATTTTCTTTCTTCAGGGCATTAATTAATGCTAATAATTTTTCACTATTCCCTTTGAATTCCTTCAAACTAATTTTTCAAACCAATCTTATGCAAAATTAAAAAAAATTACACGCCTTTTTTTCACTTTGTAGGAGCTCGATATAAAATCTGATGTATCTCTGTAATTTCGGATCATCCAGTTCTGAAATTGCAACCTGCAGTAGCCCTCTGCATCCTCTTTTCAATGCCACCAGTCTGATCGAATTTAGATTTTCCAAGAAATGGTTATGCACAATCTCCCAAGATGACCTGATTATATACCTTTTCAGAAGAGCGAACTTGTATGAAGTGCCACGTGTCACTGTTTTGACCTTCGGGTCTAAAAAATATACACAGGAAACTACAATCCGTCCTCTTTCTATCACTTCTTATGAAATTTCAATCTGATGCTCAAAACAAAAGTTATGACGATTTCCCCAGGTCACCTGTTTGGAATGTAATTCGGGAGTCTGCAAAAAGGCCAACTTCCTCAGATTATATCTCCGCAAATATAGCGCGAAAAGCTCTGAATTTTGGACCCGAGGTTTAGAATGATTTTTGCCCAAATGGGGTTTTTTTTTAGCGTCTGAAACGTCGCAGAAAAAAGTTATAGTGCAAATGCCACGATGACCTGTTTGGAGCAGCGAAACCGTAGAATCCAAAGCTCTGATACCAAATGTTATGAAACCAACTCACAAAAAGATAGAAAAAATAGATCAACACCTTAGAATTCAGCCTCTTCGAGGGGGCAAACTCCTTTACATTACACAAATGAACAATTATTGGATGATTCAAATGACAAAACCTCATTTCTATATATAGGAGTCTAAGGGGTCACAATATAACCAAGCCAACCTAACAATAATAATATAAAGGCACAAAAATAACAATAGAGGGATTCTATGGGGCACAATAATAACAATATGGAGATAATAGGGGCACAACAATATTAATAAGGGATACAACTACAATAGTAATGGGGGAATCACTAGTATTATAGGGACCCAACAGAAGATTTGAAGATTATAATAGAAAACATGAAAGAAGAATTGAAGAATTTAATAGGAATTTCACAAGAATGTTAGATTGGATTGAAGCATAGGCATCATCAATAGTGGCAAAGGAAAAAAAAAAGTTATAGATAAGAAAATGAAGAAGTAACAATGGAAGATAAAAAGATCAGCTTCACTAGCATCACTGTTGAACAAAATCCTAATGCTTATGATGCAAATGTAGAAGATAAAACTCTTGTAGTTGAAGATGAAGTCCATGATCAAAGTATGAAAGACAACTTTGAAGAAGTTTCACCTATGGCAGATAGCTGAAGAAGTGTCCCAACATTTTTAGCCACAAATGATTCAACATCATTGTTGGTTGATAACTGTACCGAAATTAACAACACAACTACTGTCTTTGATCGGGGTAAAGGTTTGGTAACAAGAAATCTTACTAAAGAACAATGTGACAATTTCTCGTTTAGTGGATCAAAATTTTGATTTTAATTTTTTTAGTATAACTCAAAATTCATATTTATTAATATTGAAGATAAAATTTAATATATTATAATATAAAAACTGAGTGTGATTAATCTTTTTTTTTTTTGTTTACTAAATCGCATGAGTCTTTTGTGACGTATGGACTTATAAGCATTTAAAATCACTCGGGGATCACACCAGTGCTTAACATGGTTGGATTTTGACCCACAAAAATTTCGAATTTATGACTTTCACATCACACAAGACCTTAAAAGTACATCTGGTCATTAAATATGATTAATCTTAATTTCAAATATATTTAAAATATTGTTGTGAGAGATAAATATATCTTAATGAAATTGAATTTAAATCGAAATGATTTCAATCATTTTACCGGACCACCACAGATAAGCTTAATTGACTAATTTATTTAAATATAATTTAGTATATAAAATAATAGGTTTAAAATGAGTATGCACCAACGATTTGATTGCATAAGATGGATATCCACCAACGAAATGGGAAAAGTAATAACAGATTCTGTCACCTACGGTTGCTGCTTGCGTGAACATCTTTGGATGAAAGTCAGTGAAGGACAAACTTCAAATATGCATGATTAAAAAGGTGATGGAAAAAGACACAGCAGGGATAAAGGTTCTATGAATTTAATTTTCTAACATACAATTTAACAATCTTATCGTATCTTATTATTAATTATTTGCAGATATTTCTTTAAGAATATTTAATAATGCAAGGAATTATAGTTACTACGTTTACATTTACCTTCTCATTATACTTTTCAATTAACCACAATGCATTGAGAATGGATAGGTTATTTATTGTGTTAATATAAATTTCTGTATATACGTTGTGTGAGAGTTTAATGAATGGTTTCATCCGGGGCTCAAGTAAATAAAATATGATAGATCAGAAAAGAGTGTTGAGTATTTACAAAGGAAAAATCAATTAATGATAGTTAAAATAATTTTTTAGATAATAAAATATATTTATTAAAAATATGTGATTATAATATAAAAGAGATTTGATCATAATTTAAAATAAAAAATAAAAAATAAAAAATAAAAAATAAAAAAGATATATTTATTAAAAAAAATTAATCATACAATAAGATAAAATAAAGAAATTGAAAACTAATTATATTTATTAAAAATATTTTAACTATAATTTAAAGAATTAGAAGAAATTATTAAAATATAAATAACAAGGGAAATAGCTATAATGCAACATAGTTTCTATCTTTACCTTTAATTAATTGATAACACAACGCAAGATGCACATTTCATCGTTAGCGTGGGTCCACATTTCATCCTTAATCAAAAATGCTTTTCACATTTGCAATATGTCGATATTGTCGCCTCCACACACGCACAACGAAAGGCACCTTCACACATCTTCTTTCGCTTCCGCACAACTTACCCCGTACAACTAGTCGTTTTGTCATTTATTTGTTATTAAGTACGCATTTCATCCTTGTTCGAAAATGCTTTTGAAAATAAAAAAGAACATAATCAAAGCATGACACTAATGATGTAACCTGTGCGAGCAGATGCCAGATGCCAAGATTTTTGCTTGTAGCAGATGCTTATGTGGCCCATTTTTTTTTAAAGAAATGGAAAGATGTGCAGAGGTTTTCTTGTGCAGAGGAAAGTTCCGCACAAGAAAATCTCCGCACAGTGAAACCTTCCGCACAAGCAAACTGCTCGAGTGGAGGCATGTGGAGTAGCTTCGACATTTTCGGTTCATGAGTTGTCCATGTTCAAGCTTTGCAGTAAACCATTCAAGTAAAGGCATAAAATGCATACCATCACCAATCGCTCTGCCACTTGAAAGAAATGTGGGGGGGAAATCTTATCAAAGGAACTACCAAGTTGATGGGTATTCTCTATAATTGTAAGTAATATTTTAGTATTAAAAATGCACATTTTATGCTTATATTATTAATAATATTTTAATTGTAAATAATGCATATCTTTTTATTTCCGAATATGTTTCAAATTAGACATATGTGCGAAAGTGCAGAGGAAGTCCATTGTGTGAAGGAAGCTTTCATTGTGTGGATCTCCGCACTTGGCACTAAAGCTTTTATTGCTAATATTTTAGTATTAAATAATGCATATTTGTTGTTCGCAATAACACCGAAGCAAGCGTTGGACTTATACGATATTGTTGCTAATATTTTAGTCATAAATAATGTGTATCTCCCTGCCTCTACAACTAATTAAGTGGGGTCTGCATTTCACCCACATTTCTGTCTCAACCCATGCTTGCTCCACACAACCACCTCTACATAGCTTCCTCCGCACACGCTACCTCTAGACATACTTCCTCCACACACGCTCTAGGCTAGACTCCACCAACGCGAGTAGCTATGATACATCCTACCCTTTTTGCCCATGCTACTTACATGCAAATTAGCGTTGTTCATATAGGCTAAATCGAGGGTGCTCTGATTGTAAGCATTGAGACTGTAACTATTCTAAAAGAGAAGCTTAATGCTTCAAATGTTGATTCAATTTAACCATATTAATTAATAGCTTAATGTTGTTGTTTATAGATTAACCATATTAGTTTGATTGCATTAACAAAAGAGTTTAATGTTGGCCCCGATTATGCTTCTAAATTCACTCGATCCATTGCTTCCACTAAATGTATATTCTATTAATATTAAAGAGTTAATTAATTTGATTGCATTAAAAGAAGAGTTTAACAATGGCCTCGATAATGCTTATAAATTCACTCGATCTATTGCTTCAGCCAAATGAATATTCTATTAATATTATAATAGAATAATATAGTTGATGATTATAGTTAATATAGTTAACATATATTAATGGTTAATCATTACAGGCATTAGGGCTATACACCCATCTGTGTTCAACTGAGTGTGCAGACCTCCGCACAATGAAATTGCGCTAATGGCAATGCAGATGCATAGGACTATGTCATGTAGGGACCACTAATCGAAATTTAGCTTGGGAATATTGAGTTGAAGTCAAGCTCTTAAATATTTAAATATTTCAAGTTTGGAGAACTCCCAAAGCAATGCTTTTTTGGGATCCTCTTGCATAATCACACATAAATTCAAGTCCTTGCTACACTGAATGTTACTAGCTCCCACAATAAATGCTACAATTTACCAGAGTAAATGCAAATAGCAGGAGCATTGCATCCCACAAACGCAAGGTTGTTGCCACACTCCCTGCTATAAATTAAAGGCATGGCGTCACCCTCCAATAGACTAATCAAAACCCACCCACAATTTGTCACCAACAACATATGTTTTACCTACCCCATTGTAAAATTTAGGTCCATGAAAAATTAGCCAGAAGAACGCATAGGTTAATTCACAAATGCCAATCAGATATGTACCACAAGCACATAACTAGTGTCCAGATTAAAGTCATTCTCAAAAACTTTTGTCTGTCCCAGAAAACGTATAGAGAATGCGAAGGATAGGGTTTTGGTAATGGCATAACGGATCACTTTTATGGCATTTTTTTTGAAATTAGGCATATGTGAGGAAATGCGGAGAAAGTCCATTGTGCAGAGGAAGCTTTCAAGCACCCCTATATATGCAAAGGGCCCTCGTTTTTGCAATAAGACCGAGACAAGCAGTGCACCTATACGATATTATTGGTAATGTTTTAATTATAAATAATGCTTTTATCGCTAGTATTTTAGTATTGAATAATCCATATTTTTTATTCGCAATATTTTAGTTATAAATAATGCAAATTTTCGTATTCCCAAATATCACTAGTCAATTGAGTAAAGGTTGAATTGTTCTGGAATGCAAAGAACCTGTAATTGCATAAATGTTGGGATCATTAGGCACAAGCTTCGTTTATGGTTATATTGCTAAAATTAGACAAATGTGAAGAAGTGCGAAGGAAGTCCATTATGTCGAGGTAGCTTTCAAGCTTTCATTGTGTGGATCTGTGGACTTCACACTAACGACTTTTGTATATTTTTTCTCGAGGAAGCTTGGAAGCTTTCATTATGCGTATCTCCAATCTCTCCATTAAAGGATTTTACTGTAAATATTTTAGTATTAAATAATCCATATTTACTATTCACAATAACACCGAGGCAAGCAGTGGAACCATACAATATTATTGTTAATATTTTAATTATACATAATGCTTTTATTGCTAATATTTTAGTATTAAATAATCTATATTTTCTCTTGCAATATTTTAATTATAAATAACGCGTATCTATGTATTCCCGAATATCAACAATCAATTGAGTAAAGGTTATGCCGAGTTCGAAGAAAATTGGATCATTGAACATAAGCTTTGTTTATGGTTATGTTGCTGAAATTAGGCAGATGTGTGCAAGTATGAAGGAAGTCCATTATGCCGAGGAAGCTTTTAAGCTTTGATTCTGCGAACCCTCGCATTTAGTATCAATTTTCATTTATCAAATTTAATATCTCATATTACACTTGTTATTTATGTAGTATAACACTAGTGTTTATAACATATTTTATTACGTAATTACTATTGGTTTTGCCTGGGTAGTTGCAAGGGGCAATGTGAGATCAATGAGACAGAATCGTTGAAATCCAAGGCTCCCCTCGAAGGGGTTGTTTCCAATTGAGCTATATAGAGATCTATTTCCATTAGTCAGAAATGTTAGTCATAAACCTTCAATTCCAAACCTATAAACAATTCCCGTATGCTAGGTTGTAAACAAAGTGATAGTTATGCAAATTGACCTGATTCTGTTTCTTCGATGCCAAATTCAATCTTAGTTCAAATGCTATATTTTAACTAAATAATTTCATACTTATTTCTATTATGTTGTGCTTGTATGAAAATACAACATGAAAATGGATATTTCTATACATCCATAGTTTTGTGGTGATGTTCAGAGCAAAATGGTTTTTGGCAATGCAATGATTTTGCAAGTTTTCCGGATGTTGAAAGTTTTGTTAGACTGGTGCAAAGTTTACAATTGAAACTTTTGTTGTGAAAAAAACTTATAACAGTTTTGGAATGCTAGTTTTTAGCTTAACGCAAAATGACAAAAACCATACGAAACCATTATCTAATTTACTTATTTAAGTGAACATAGTTATTTAATATTTGGATAATGCGACAAAGGCAAAAAGACATTCAAGTGGTGAATTGACATCTAGGATATGAAATTAATTTTGCAAAGTAAAAGCCGAATGATAGCAAGGCAAGTCTACATAGTAAATATGTTGGATACGCGTTAGTTCAATGAATAATTACAGAATATACTTTTATTTATTGACAAAAGAGCTTTAGTTAATAAAAATAGAATGCGGTTTACGATGTTAGTAAAATAATATCTTGATATTAATTTATAAAGCGTGTAAGACAGATTAATCATGAAACCTAATCGTGCCAATTGGACTATGTCAACTTGGAATTTAAGTAAAACATATATGATTTAAAGTAAAATATTTTACAACAGTATTTTCTGATTAAAGATCAAGCAAATTAGTACTATCCATATTGATAACAATTACTGGTTAGTGGATACCATTAAAATCGATAGTAGTTAAATGTCGTTTCAGAACTTAGATGTCAATTCATGATTTAGATGACTTATTGCCTCTGATGCATTATATATACTCATGTTGCCTCTAAAAGAAATTTGTCAATGTTCATTTTTTTCTAGACTGGTTAGTAGGTTATAGGCAATCGACTTGCTTTGTTGTTCTGAAACTATTAAGTGTTTTAAGGTTTTGCTTTATAATTTTTCTATTGTTTTTTGCATTTGTTACTAACAATGAAGAAATGTCCCAAAGAAATAATGGCAGGAGCACAAAGGAAGAGGTAAAAGAAGGGAGTGAAGATATCTTAATACTCAACCAGATATCTTAATTCTTAGCAAAGATATTTTAATGCTAATAGATAAAATTCTAGAACTTTAACAAATGCTTAGGCGTCTTGAAGATCAACTAGATACGGTAAGAACATTGTCAAAAGAGCTCTTGAAAAATGTGAACAGATGAATCAGTTGTCGATTTTGGCAGCATAACCAATAAAGTGTCAATTTCTAGAAATAATGGTTAATTAGTAAAGAAATTGCTACCAATTTTTGCTATTTGCTAAACCAATTTTGAAATTCAGTATATGTTAAAGGATATGCATTGTAATTTTCTCGACAAAGTTAAAGCATAAATACATATCAGACTATTCTGGATTACAAATCTATGTATAAATGAAATATGTTTTATAAGTTATGTCATGATCTTAGTTATTCAGTTCAGAAACTCGTTTTAGCTTTCTATGAACATGACTTTTTTAGATCTTTGTTTAAATCTTGTATGGAATAGTTGTTTAAATAGGAAAAAATACTATATTGGTTGACACTATAAACAAAGAAAAATGTGACTGTAAAGTAATGTCACCTAAAATTGCAACGTAACCAACTTATAATATTCCCTAAGTAGTTATAGAACTTACAAATTTGATAAATAAAGAAAACAATGTAAGAAACGAGACTGCAAAAAAGCAAAAAATGACATAGCATAGTACAAAACATAGAGTCAGAACAAAAATAGTTCATTGGATTACGTTTATGTACAATGTCATACTAACATTTGCATTGGTAGAAGAAATCATATTGTTTTCTTTGATGATTACATTGCTAATATTGTTCCCATAAGTATAGTATATTGATTGATAATGTGAAATCAGATCCCAAATATCGAGTAAAATGAAAGAGCTATTTGAAAAAAAATTAAAAAATAAATCATTTCCTGAATAAAAAAATTTGAGGCAATGTTAGGATGCTTGGAAATGCAAGGCGCAAGCACTATTTCGTTATTGAATTGCTTAACAACGTAAACAAATAAACTTGTCATTATATATGTACGACTATGTTTTGATGATCTATCATAAATGTGTCACACGTCTTGAAGTTGGTCAAGATTTCAATAACATCTAAGTTTGTATGCATAGTATTGGTTGCGAGAAATTTGTCATAGTGTAGGTAATACTCTTTCTAGTTCGACACCCCTCAAAATACATTGTTTTTCAATCTTATCACTTGCATGTATGATGCAATTTAAGCGATGAAAATAAAGAAAGAGAGAGTCATACTTGCAAGCACTGCAATAAAGCATAATTTTGTCCATAGCTCTAGTAGTTGTAATTGGAGTTCTACGTATTGCGCATACAGTCTAGAATGGGCTTGTATATATGCTAACTGCTCTTAGGTATCCTTGGAAATGTTGTAAAATTGATATAGAAAATAGACGCTTAGTAACATGAAATCAAATGTCTTTTTTTATTTCTTATTCTTTATCCATGTCTATTTAAACAATATGATATAGCTTACCGTGCATATTCCACTTGGCGAGGAAAGTAGGTTTCTTAGACTGTCAACTTTCTTTCCTGTGTTCAATGCACATATGAACATTGATTGTGAAGTACGAAAAACTCTTTCTTGTTTTTTAACTATATTTTTTAGCAAGATCAGTGAAAAAATGTTTTGTTGCAAATCTCTTTGAATTGAAACACATGTCAAAACAAGTTTATCATGTACTTGAACCTGTTACATATGCAACATTTGTAAAACAATACATGAAAACCGTACAATAGATGAAGACTATTTTTTTCCTCGAACATTAGGATATAAAGACCTACGAATATGTAACTTGATGGATAATAACTTTGTAAAAATAAAACTTTCAAATAAAACAAAGCTTATTGTTTCCCTGTTCTATTCTCCATTTTCATCTTTGATTTCCAGTACATATTGCATTGCTGTTTGCATTACCAAAATTGCAATAGCTGTGATTGTGCCCACTGGAAACGCATCGTCATTACGTGACAAATTTGCAATTGTCATGTTTGGAAAAAATTGGTACTCTACACAAATAGGACAAATGTTTTCTACACTGCTAAAACTATTTAAACAAATAGTTTTCTCATAATCACCACTATCATATTTATGCTTTGGAATAATTTCAAAATCTTTAATAGAAACACCGACATTTGCAACAAGCTTTGACTCATGTTGTTCGATTAACGATGTTGGCACAAACAATGTTATTGTCATTTCCGCTTTCTTATCTGTTAAGTCTGCACAAAATATTGCTTTTGACTTATTTGCTTTGTCCAAAAATGTTCAATATGTAACCAAGAAAATGTCATGAAAAATCTTCCTAGTTATATAATTACTGATATCTTCAATCAACAATGGCGTAGACTCAACCTCTTTTTGCCTAGTCATGAGCATTGAATTGAAATAGTTTTTTGTTTTTTTTTGTTTTTGTTTTTAGAAAGAAAGAAAATAATAGAAAGACAAAGGGAAAAAAAGAGAAAAAGAAAGAAAGAAGAAACCTAATACAAAGTTAATTGAACTTGCGCAGAAGCACTTATTTGTGTTTATTTCTTCATTAGTTTCTGTTGCTTTTGTTTTGTCTGTTGCAATATTTGTTACTATAGTACTACTTATTGCTATCTCTACACTGTTGTTGATCTCGTCTGTGACATCATTCAAATTCGATAAATTTTTCCTATTCACAAATATTACACTGAAAACACTGCTTAAAAGGACATTATAATTGAAACTAAGTAGGAGCTGTTTAAAGAAAACTGAATAAAATAAGGCAAAGTCATTACTAGTGTACAAAAATTTTAGATAGATTTTAGTTTTAGCAAATACAAAAGTTTTATAGAAATGTTCAAAGTGATTTTTTCCTTATAATTGTTGTCCTGGATCTAAATCTCTAAGTGTCATATGTTTCCTAGAAATTTAAAAATATTTTCTTTTAGTTATAGTACATTAAAAATATGGCCCAAAAGCGGTGTGGGCAAAAAAAAAGAACATAGTTGCGCTGTGTAATGCAAATATAATCAAAGTACAATAAATAAAATAGAAATGTGCCTCTTAGAAGAGTTATCATTGTCCTTAACGATATTTGTTATGCTTGTATTCATTTTCACTGCTATGACGATATGAGTTAGATCAAATATACAAAAATAAGAAAAATAAGAGTTTTTAATTCCATAGAACAAAAGTAATTCAGAAATACAAACTATTTGACAACAACGTATTTTGTCCAAACGTGTTTAGTATTATCACATTATATAGTATTTGAACTTTGTACATCATTTCCAAAGGATTGTACCGTAAATTGTATAAACTTTCTTAGTATTCACATATAGAACTAATAATGCATTGTTTATCTGTTAATAATGCCACACGTTTTGTATTTTTGTTCGAAATGATAGTCCCTCATGGTGTGCAACTACTAGAACAATACTGTACAACCTAGAAGAGGATTCTATTTATAACCAGCTCCTCTGAAAACTAGTTTGACATGCATTTGTAACGTGTATGCTAAAAGTTTGCATGATGAACGCCGAACGAATGCTTATATTGACAACACAATCAAAATTAGCGGTTAGTATTGTCACATTAGCATATAAATATTAAACATATGTATTAGATACTTAACAGAGTTGGATTGGTAGATAGAAAAATTTGTAGTAAGAATAATAAAAAAAATCGAAAGTCAGTGGATTTTGACTACAAATGTTCAAGTTTAATGCCTTCTTTTAAAAAATAAAGAAAAAAATCAACACTATGTGTTCCTAGATGCTTAATTCTTTTACATGCTTTGAAATAAATGATTGATTGGTAAATATGATTAATCTCATCAATTAAATAAAACATTAAAGCTATAGTTTCAACAATGCCATTACCACAGTGCAAATTTGTAAAAGTAATAGTCATTTGTTACTTAGTTCCCCAACTGATGCTAAGAAATAAACCTTAATTAAAAATATTTTCTAGACTTGTGCAAAGCTTTGCTTATGCAGAATTTAAGTGTGCGGAAAGCTCCACACACTTATTTACGTGCAAATATCTGTACATTGTTTAAAGACTTTAAACACAAGTTGGAAAAAAACAATTTAGAGCGTTTTAACAATCTGTCTTTGAGATTAAGGCTATTTCTCTCTCTTTCTCTCTCTCTCTTTTTGTTTTGTTTTTTTTTTTTATTTTTTGTTTTTTGTTTCCAAGAGCACAATACGCTAAACGAAAATTTAAATATTTGACAAATTTTCAGGAAATATTGATAGAGCGAATCAATGAGATCATCAACTACTTTTCACTGGTTTTGATTATATTATCGGTTTGTAATATTGTGAGTGCTCTGAAAGTGTGTTATTGCTCTCCTCAATGGTGCTAGAATTGACGCATTTGCAAGTCTTTTGCAAAGCCGGAGTAAATGAGGAACACTGAACAAATATGCAGTTAATATTATTATTTTTTCTTTTACGGAGCAGATGACAACATATGCGTGGAAAAATGGATATGAAGACCAAACAATGCATATGCGAATCAATTTCTCTGACTATTCCTCGACCAACTAGTTTGAGACTCATTTCCATTACAATGTCCTTATATGAAGTTGCAACATGGAAATGCGGAATCTGTTTTCTTGAATTATGATTTGCGGAGTATTATTTAGTGTTAGATTTTTGATAATGTCCAGAGCAAGATGATTTTGTCACAATGTGATAATGTTGAGAGTTTTGTGCATCCTCAAACGGTTATTAAGCTGTGATCGATATTCTGGGCTTCCTTTTTTTGTGACATACATTGTTAGCTTATTACATTTACAAATGCAAGTGAAAAGAGAATACAAAAATATCCATCATTTATAACTAAAATATTACCAATAATATTAGCAATAAAATCTTTTAGTGCGAAGTGTGTAGATCCACAAAAAAAACTTTTTCCTCACAATGGAATTCCTGCACGCTACCTTGATCAATTTATTAGCGGTAGAGGCAGGGACTATAATGCATTGCAACTATTGCAGAGGGAATTTCGAATTGATATAATTATGTTTCATTGTCTCGAGTTCTAACTATGCGGAAGGAGGACTATGTGTGATAGAACGAGACTTCATATGGAACATTATTCACACAAATGAAATTAATTTTATACTATGTTTGCATTTGAAACTTTTGCAGATTTTTCTAATGAGGTCAATAGTTAACGTGTCTATAATGTCTAGTTTCTGTTTCTTCGATTAGTGTTTTCTTGTGTAGAAACATAGGCCACCCACATGCATATCACAAAATGTGCTTCACAAAATCTATTAATAATAATATAAGCATTGTTCTTCAGCCAAGGTGCTAACCAAGCTTTTAATTTTCATTATATAGACCTCCACACTCCGCACAATCTACCAATATCAAATTGCAAATGCACTAACTCCAAAAGAGTTCAAAATACATTACAATTAAAACATGCCTCTGCACTTGCATCATTCCACAGAAATTACACAAATCCTTTATTCCACACATGCCTTTGTTCTCTTCATAGCCTCTACATACGCACAACCACATTCACACAGTGATTTCTATACTTAATAACACCCTTTGATCAATAATTGACATTTGAAACTGTTATTAATTGACGTAGGTTTTAGATATCATGGGGAGGAATCAATTGCTGTGAAATATGTTCCTAAATAAGAAATAAAAAAGAATTTTTTTACATTTATTATTTTAATAAACTTTTCCCAACACTTTGGGCACAATGAAATCTCTGCACACATGCATTTTTTCTGTGCACATGCTTATTCCGAACAACCAACTCCGCACAACCACATGTGCACAACTACTTCCGTACTTGCGGAATATGTTACTAAATAATAACTAAAAAATATATTTTTATATTTATTATTTTAATAAACCTTGTGCAAACCTTTGCTTGAGTGGAACTTTCATTCTATAGGTAGCTCCACACACTGCTTGTTTGCACAAGAAATTCTCCCTAAACTGCTTATTCCTCTTGAGAAAACTTGATAAGTACAATAAAGGTACTTAACATTGTTTTTTAATTCCGAACTAAGAAATTTTGTTCACACTATCAACAAGTTTTCATTGGGAACCCAATTCAATATATACGAAAAAAATGGTTATCAGTGCACATTGTTATTCGACTTTGAATTATTTCAAAGCATTAAAATATTAAATATTAAATCATGATTTTCAAAGCATTGAAATATTGATAATAACATGTATTTCAAAATTAATACAAAATGAAAAGCTTTCAAGATTTCGTTATGATTTTGAAAGCATTAAAATATTAATATTAACAAATAAAATGTTACTAATTGAGTTAATCAACAGAACGAGAAGGTCCATTCAAATTCGAAACCACAACGTGTCTAATGTTGATGCTTATAAATATTCTAATGCTCATATTTTTTTACTAATAGTCTAATTTTAATACGATTCTAGTGTGGAGTGCGGAAGTAGAGTCTTCAACTTAGCTTGTTTGAATTCTTTCATTGGTCTCATTGTAATATCTAGCCTCACATGTTGATTGAATAATTGCTTTTTAGTCTCTATCACCTCTTCTTGTAACTGAGCAGTTAATAGAAATTTCCTGTCATTAATACTGACAAATCCAACTAGCCATTTGCTAGTTTCTTCTGAAGTAAAATAAGTTATATCATAAAACTGCTCTACCATTGACTGCTTTCTCTTATCCAATTCAAATGTTAGCATATCTTTCATAATCAATTCATAATTTTGTATAATGCATGGTCCATCTAGACCTTGAACAATTTGCATCAACTTTAGAAACACATTATTTCTCCTATTCTTTATGCTCTCACATTCATAAATAATGTTTTCTAGTGTACTGATTATTTTGGACCATCCAACAATGATTTGCCTCATTCAATTATCATTTGGAAGTTCTTTGTTTTTCTTGTCCAAATCAGATAACAATTCAAGCCTTTGACTAAAAGCAAGTAATTGTTAATGAAATGCTTGTCTTTGTTAATATTACTTCTCACCGAATTGACAAATGACTTGATTTCCTGTGCTAATCGTAGCATAATGAAAATCACGTTCCATTATGTTCAATGATTTCTAGCCTATGGCATATATTACCGACAATATGACATTTGACCGCATTAACCATTTGCAAAGCTCTAATAGATCCATGAGATGTTCTAGTAGTGGGAATTGCATATTACTGAGTCCATATTATGATTGGATTCATTAACAAAGGACCTAAATTTAAAGCATTTTCTAGCATTTATATTATTGATTTCAATACCATGTTCTCTAGTTTTCGTTGCTCAATAGACACTACAAGCACATTCCCAATAGCTTCATGCAATGTCGAAATTCCTGTGGCTGCAATTCCAGACATATGAACATTCGTTTCTTTTGTATCAATAACTTTTTTATCATGCATCCTTACTTTTTCAATTTTCAATATTTTACTGTCCCTGTTATAGTTTGCATCTTGAAAAGTGGCAAACTGATAATGGAAAATAGAAAATTCTTTTTCAATTTGCTTCGTTATTTATTTTATTTTCGTTCAAAGTACTACTGACCTAATCAGGTAGTGGAGTTTCAATCTCCTCATTGATAACTTCTTGACTACTTCTTGTTTGCAGGGTAAGTTTGCATTTTTCCAATTTAGTCACATGGTGCATTTTCTCTGGAATAAATGTTCGACAAGGTTACTTGTCATCTCCGATAGCTGATAGCTGACTGTGAATCAACTGTGTAGCTTCAGTATCTTTTCGTTTTATTTCACTTGAAGATGAAGCTAAAGCAGTTTTGGATATGCAAACAAAAGATTGCGCAAATTTTCCGCTTCTTTGTTTACACTTTGTTTTAGTGTTAATACTTGCTTCTTCAACAATTTCTCTAATAGTCATTTCTCCTTCTTGATTATTGCTTGGAGCATTATGACTCTTTTCACTTTCACTTGCAACTTTTGTCAACAAGGTCTTGCATTTGATAGCACCTAGATGAGCGATAAATAGACCTTCCGGATCAATTTCTCGCCAACCTTCAACTTCTTTTAAATTAAAAAAATGCAATTACTTCACAAACTCTACAAGCTAGCTTTCATTCTTCACAATTACTCTCCTAATGGTAAATGGAAAATAAATAAACCGTTTCTTCTTTTTTCTATTCAAATTTAACTTGACAATCGTAGTATTATTTGCATACTTCGACAACAAAATACTTGTCCACAACAATTTTTGGAAGCAATAGTGGTTTACCTCAAAACCCATAAACTCGAATAATCATATTATTTCCTCTTTCTTCATATATCCGTTTCGCACAAAGGAAAACTTGTGCTTTGCTAGATATTTGATGGGGCTCTCGTCTAGTTATCATGCAAATAACTTTCTTTACAAAAATATCTTGAATTAGACAAAAAAATTGAAATAAATTTTTTCTTCCACAATATGAGATAGTTTAACTGCATTGGTTATTTGTCAAAATTTAAATTAAATTTATGTGGAAACTCATTAAAAGTATGAATCAACACAAGGGTTGTTATTAGATATGCCATCATGAAGAACCTAATGCTCTTGAACAATTGTACTAGTTGAAAACATAGTTCATTTGAAATAAGGTCATCCGAGTCGAATGCAATTTTTTTACATGAATAATAGAGCACATAGAGAATGGATGTTGGGACACTGGCTGTAGTTTCTTGGCCCATTAAACATGCATAAAATGAACAAAACTCTCTAAACAAAGTAATATCCAGAGAGAAAAGAATAGTAGGAACGTCAGAAGCTGGGGAAACGAACTCTTGTATGATTTTCAAGCCATTTGTCAGTGATTCTAAAAAACTATTTGATTTTGAAAAATCTAAGCGCATACTCGGAATTGATAGCTTCAATATCTGCTTGAAAATATCCGAAGTCAAAGAAATACAAGTATCTTTGGTTAGTAGCCTAATTGTTTTTATTGTTAGATCAAATTTCTTTGCGCATAAATAAACGATTTCTTTGAAATCAAATACTTCTGGAACACATGCAACATTCACTAATTCGGTGGACCAAATCTTATCGCTAATATGCAACCGACCACTGAAAGCTCTGATCGATGAGCACACGTGAGTTAGCAATATCAATGAAAATAAATTCTTCCCTTCCCTTCGAAGCCATTTTTGCTTTGTACTTTTAAAATCTTTTGTCAACCAACAACGTTTTCAATGCACTTTAGGCATATATCATCGATATGCTAAACAACCACCACTTGTTACTATTCCTGTGAAATCCCTTCTACAAGACACTTCCAATATATAACAATTTAGTATAACCAAAATTTGCATTTATGAAAAATAGTAGAAATAATTTGCATAATCTAAACACGCCACAATTATGGCCAGAAAACAATAGAAATTCCGACATGATTTTTAGAAAACAAGGCATATTTTTTTGGAAAATCAGATTACAGTTGTCAAACTGCAGGGTTTTCTGTATCAGAGTAGTTTGCTAATAATACTAAATTTTCTGCCTTTTTCAGTTTCCACTATCTGTTACTATTATGCATGTGAAATCTGTTTGACATACTTTTTTTAATAAATAGAAATTAAAAAACAACAAAATAGATGTTTCCAAGAAATAACATAAATAGTTTAAAAACAAATCTCGAAATTCGGAAACCAATTACTCCATGTACAAAACAAATTAAATGTGAATATTTTCTAATAATGACAACTAGCTTACAGGCTATCAACAATCACATCCACTACTATATCGATGTCAGTTTAGAGGTAATAAAATTTACGTTCCCGATTATGTGTCGATTTGTTTATTTGTCAAAAGGGTGCCGAACAATTAATGTCATTATGCTATGTATGAAAATGAGGAAACCACACTCTTCACAATGAAAGTGTGTTTCTCTCTCTCTCTCTCTCTTCTTCTTGTTCTTTTTTCTTTCACTTCTACATAACACGATTTTGTAATTCCACGTCTTTTCCATATGAAACGTGCGCCTCTCACACTGATTACAATCACCGCTAAAACTTCAGCCACAACATTAATAATTGTTTTTTGCAATTGATAAAATTTATTATTAAATAATGTTATTTAATTTAGTTTTATGATTTTTAGGTTTATTGTTGTTTAATAAAATCTTTCATGCGCACAATGTAAGCTTTATTATGGGCTCAAGGCAAGAAAAGCTCTGCACAGGGAAACATGTTTCTATATGTTGCATAAGTTAAATAAATACTTACTTTCGCAGATGAATTTGTTCTTTGCATAGCCTCCACACACAGACAACGAATTCCGCACAACTACTTCTGTAATCAATAATGCTCTACAAATACTCATTTACAATTGAATATGCAACTTTTATGATTTATAATATAAGCTTTAATATGAGTTTCAGACAATTCAAGCTCCACAAAATAAAACATATTTCTATATCCAGTAGGACATTTAAATACTTATTTTCTTTAAGTAAACACACTGTATATGTCTATAACCAAATTACTTACAAACATTAGTTTACAATTGACTATTACAAAACCAAATATGGAGTTTTTTCACAATGCTTTGAAAAAACAAATCCCGTAGTTCAATGTATTCTTATTATTATTATCATCATATGTTGTTGTGCAGAGCTTTTAATCCATGCAAGAAGCTTCCTCTACACAATGAAAACTCTCATTCTAATCTCAATAGAATGAAAACTCCGTACAATGAAACATTGATGTGTGTAATTCTCGCTTTTGTACATGCATTCATAAATAAAGAGAACTGAAACAGAATAGTCAAGATTTTTGATTGAGCAACCTTCAACAACTATCAACATAGTTACAGTAACTGTAATCGTATTCAGATTCAAATGCTAGTCACAACAAATGTAATAGATATCTAACAACCAAAACTTTTTCTAAGCGTTCATCTCCATTGTAAATAGAACTGGAACATACTAAAGAGTCTTTGTGCTTCACAAGCCTTGAACAATAACCAACACAGTTATAGCAACAATAATTGTATTCAGATTCAAATCCTAATCATTATAATTATCATTCAAATAAACATCACAAATGCAATAGGTATCATTGAACCAAAACTCCTACTAAACGTTTATTTTCATTGCCACCAATTTTCATACCATTACATAGAATATAAAAGCTTAAAAGCATAGTCTCATGAACTTATGTTCAATCAATGATGTTGAGAAACACTAAAGAATCCATAGTAATACAAGTTCACATGTAAAACATTATCTAAGAATTATTGATATAACTAGTAATAAGTTTCAGTATTAGAACAAAGTAAACAAAAATCCATTTTAATTATCATTCATTACAAAACATTAGCTAATATATAAAAGTTCAAAGAAAATAATGGAAAATAGATGTTCAATTACTATTTTCTATACAACGTTTGAGAACCCAAGTCCATACAACATCCCATGTGAAATGTTATCCCAAAATTGTTTAGATAATTAGTAAACTTACTTAGAGATAGAAAGGACAATAATTGGAATTCAATAAGATATGATTACAAAGGCATGGTCCAGAAAATAATCCTTGTTGCATAAAGAATTTATGAAAATGATAATACTTTAGCCGCAAAGCTAAATGCATTTGTCCCAATGGGGATTGCAATTGGAATCTCGTTGACCGTAATCTCTAAAATTCACTTGTAACAAATAACAAAGAACTTCTTTAAGGAATTCAACCATTCCATCATAACACAAAATATTTCAATAGTAAAATGCTTTGATAGCAAAAAGAAAAGGTTCCAATGTATTAAAATTCTTACAATATGTAAAAGAACGACCCAATATTCTTTAGCCCCCAACTATCTCTCGAAATCAAGCCTCTTGCAACGAATTCCTTCAATTTAGCTTCAATGGTTTTTTCCATCGGAGCAACAATACTGTTTTGCTTAACACATTCATTGAATATCTCCTCCTCAATTTGTTTTTCTTCTTCTTGCAATTGAAAAATTAAGGTAGAGTACTCTTTGTTAACACTAACAAAGATAATTAGCCATTTGCTAATTTCCTCTGCACTAAAATTAGTTCTATCATCGAACTTCGTTTCCTGTGATTGTTTGAGCTTCTCCAAATCAACCATCAACTTGTCCCTCACAATTAGTCTAGACTCATATGTAATACACAAAAAGTTTAAATCCTGAATAATCACTACTACCTTGAGATATGCATCTGCTCATCGATTTTCTATGTCTCCACATTAAAAAATAATGTCCTCTAATGTTTTGATTTTCTCAGACCATGCACCCTGATCTGCCTCATCTGATCAGCATTAGGCTGCCCTTGTTTATATTTTTATGGTTTGGACAATGAATCAAGCTCTCGAATAAAAGTTAATAGCCCATTGTCTAGGAATTCCCTGTCTCCCTCTAACTTAATTTTGACCAACTTGACAGAATATGTAGTTATCTACTTTAAATGTCGCAAATAAAAAACAAATTTCCATGGAAATTCAATAATTTGCAACCTTTCAGATATATTACTAATTATATACAATTTCACTGCACTCAGAAGATTGACAGGTTTCTCAAATCTATTAAATCTGCCAGGACTAGAAATTGCCAATGGCGGTCCATGTATCACTAATGGGCTCTTCAACAAAGGGCCCAGGCTCAAGGTATCTTCTAGCACTTTTATTTTTTCCTTTAGCTTCATATTTTCTGCTTGTCATCGACCAACAAAATTCGCAAGTGATTCACCACCAGTTTGATGCAATTTCATCAGCCCTGGCATTGAACCCAAAGGATGATCAACATTCAATTATGTTTGATCAACAAAATTTCTATCAGAATGTTTTATCCTTTCAATATTCAATCTTTTATCGCCCCTATCATAATTTGCATCTTGTAATGTGACAAAACAATTATTGAAAGTAATGTCCTCTTCAGAAATTTCCTCCATTATTTTACAATTTTCTTGAAAACAAGTACTAACCCAATAAGGTAGTACAACGCTATCAAATTCCATGTCCATGGCTTCTTCAATGCTCTCTGTTTTAGGCACACTTTTGGATCTAAATGATTCAACCCTATGCGCTCTTTTTTGACTTACTCTACGAGAAGGCTCTTTGTCATCACCACCACTTGATAGTCTATCAACAACCAATTTTTGGCTTCCAGTAGTTTTTTTCATTATTTTGTGGGAAGAACAACTCACAGTAGTATTACATGTGCAGGATTCGTATTGTGCTATAACATTGTGTCTCTTTGCTTAAATATTTCTCCCATCCCGACGATCTCTTTTTTCAACAACCTATTCAACATCTACTAACATTTTTTGATATTTTGTTGATACACTATGACTTTCCTTGCTCTATTATCTACTTCTCAGAAACAAGTTCCCGTATGTCATAGGCTCAAGGTGTTCCATAAAAAATCTTCCTCTATCAAAGCCTTTAATAACTTCAACTTCACTTAAGTTAAAGAATCTAAAGAATTTGCAAAATGTTAGCGTGAGCCATATTTTTCACGGTCACTTTTCCAACAGTAAACGAAAAATAAATAATTTGTCTTTTCTTTTTCTGTTCAAATATAGATAGCCAACAACGGTATTTCCTGCAAACTTCAGCAAGAAAATACCTATGTAGAACAAACAATGGAAAAAGAAATGACCTATCTTCAAAACCATAAGTTTGTATAACCGTATTGCTTTCTCTTTCCTCATATTTCCCTTTGCCAGATAGGAAAGTCTTAGCCTTTGTGGATATTTGAGAAGAATCTTTTCCAGTTACCATGCAATACACTTTCCTTACAAATACATCTTGAATGAAATAATAATTTAAAGAAGCTTCATGCTTCCACAATATAGGATACCAGAATTGCATTGATTCGTCGTGAAAGTTGAATCTAGGATTATAGGGTAAACCATTAAACACATGCCTTGACACGAGAAGTTTTATCAGATATACCATCATAAAGAAACTATTGTTCTTGGGTAATCTACGTAACTTGTTAGCGCTTGAAATTTCACCTCAGGCTGAGAAAGGTAAACCTCAAGGCAACATCAAACCACTTAGCCTCGTAGCTAGCCCTACGGGGCAGGAGAGGGCTCTCTCCGGTCTATCTCGATAAAGATCTTCAATGGGCGAGATAACCAATAGGGTAACACTGATTTTAGGCTAGTAAACTGATCAAAAGGGTTGATTTTGGATTTTTAGGGTTTTTGGTGGCAAATTGAGGAGTGGCAATTTTGGGTGCGGGGATAGGACACAGTTTCTGCAGGGCGTTCTTTGGGGCGAGATAGGATACAATATTGATGCCTTAGATTGAGGTGAATGGATGAGAAAGATAGGTGAGGAGCTAAGGAGAGAAAACAATAACTTTGAATTCTCCTTAAACAGTAGAAAACATTGAAATTAAACAAACTTAAAAGCAGAGCATGACAGTCATGAATTCTACTTTAACACTTCATTTGTTTAATGTGCAGAAGGAAAAGAAAGGAAATGATTCACACAACACACTTACAAGTACATAGAGAAACACACCATCAATACATGTAACCACAAGAATCCCAAAAAGGACTGCAAAACCCTGGTCTTCCTTAGCAAAAAATTGCAGAGATATAGTGAATAATACAATGATAGCTTCTCCCTCAAGAGTCCAACCATGAAAATGACCAAGAAAGTACATAATATAGGCAATCTAACATCTTTCCCTGCCTCTATGGGTCGAGCTCACTATCCTAGGAGTTGTTTCAACCACTTCTAAACTAAGCACTACAAACTAGGCAGTCAAAACAACTTGCCTCTATTAGCTAGGAAACCAATTCATTCATTTAATTTTCACCTTTTTCATGAATGAATCTTCTAGAAGAGGTACATAAGTGTAAAAGTATCATAAAAGTACATTAATTACATCAAAGAGGATAATAATCCCATCAAAAGTCAAAACTAGTAAAAGCTGGGCGAATCCATGAGCTGTAAGTGAAAAATTGTGAAAATTGCCTGATGGGTCGCGCGCCAAATCTTGACGGGTCGCGCGCCTTTGAGGGCACTTTTGGGGCACGTCCAGGTGTCCAAATGAGGCAAGAGTAGGCTTGTTGGAAAGGTCTGTGAGTCTATTTTCCAACCCAACTAGAATTTCTGAATTTGGTTGTCATTTTCCCCTCCAAAATTGCAATCTCCCAAGACTGCTTTCTGTGTGTCAAAAATGTGGCAGAAAGTCATTTTTTGCTTGTTTTTTGACTTTCTGGAGGCCCAAAACTTCATAAAATCTCTTGGCCATGGATGAGCATATGTAACTTCTCATGAAAAATCTGTAAATGCTGAGTTTTTGCAAAATGGAGTTGCCAGGATGAAGGGTCGCGCGGGGGGTGAGACCCGTTAATGCAGAAAACCTGTAAATTGCTTGAAAAAACCAAAATTTACCCAAAATGCTCAAAATTTCTTGGGATTTGTGCCGTGGCTAGGCTATTTAGTGCCTTGGTCCTTCAGTGAAGCCTCGGCCAAGATATGGAGGGGATCAGGCCTCTTTCTCCTTTTTTGTGCCTTGGCCAACCGCCTTTGGAACATCTTCATCTTTGCCTTGCACACGTGCATTCTCGCCCAATAATGGTTCTTCATGTTTCTCAACAATTTTTTATCTTGGTTGGCCTTAGCCAACAGCCTCTCCAAGTGAGCATTGAGCCGGATAAGCATGGACTCTCGCTCAGCGGGCAATAGATCACCGGGTCTTCTTCTATTCAAGATGCGATCTCCACGAATCCTCCACAACTCATCAAGAGCTTGCTCATCCTCCAACTGCTTGTTGCGCTACTCTAGATATGAGATTGTCCATTGTGCCGCCTCTAATCTCCTCTGCAATGCATCATTTTCAGCTCTAAGGTGCTGAATGATCTCCTTTGACTCTCGGCTAGGAGAACTGACATCAAGATCAATAAGCTCTATATATGGAACACCTGATGGTCCCTCATCAATCTTGGGCTGCTTGCCCCTCTGTGCCGCCTGTGCTGCTAAAGAAATTGAGGCCCCTTCCACCTGCTGTGGAGATAACACTCGCTGAGCCGATGAAGAAGGCGAGACCCCTTCCACATGCTGTGGAGAAAGTACTCGCCGAGCTGCTGCAAATAAGGCCCTTTGGCCTCTCTGATAGGTGACCAATGGTGAGGAGCTGACATGTCTAGTGACGGGGATGTCATGCTGCTGTGATGGTCCTCCCTCCTCGTGAATAACCTCAGGATGTGGCGGTGGTGGTGCTATAAAAAGCTCACGAGAGATGAACTCCTCCCATGAGATGCCCTGCTGAGCCAACTGATGTAATACCACAAGCTGAATCAAACCATAATGGTAAAGGCTCCTATACTACTGTGCCGGGCTCTTCCACTGCATCACAGACACCATCCTCTCAATGTTCTGGCAGAAGAAAACAGGGATGTTCATCATCCGTACCCGTGTGAAGTGCATCAATAGGCGAATATGGTACGAATATACCTGTGAAAATCTACCCTCACAGGTAAAATAGAGCATGATGAGCCTCATCATGGGAGCATACTCACTCTTGAGAAATCTGAAGGGAAACACACCTGTCAAGTGTCTCATGAGTGCTGGTCTAACGAAAGGCTCAAAATGAACACTGTCCAACACCTTGCGCTTATTCCATACCTCTCCGACATTAGGTATCCATGTGGCCTGTGCAATCATCTCGGGTGTCAATGTAAAGTCCACCCCGGCAAGGTTGACATGTCCATCATGCAAATGTAAAACAAATAGGCGAGCTAACTCTCTGTGATGCTGAATTTGAGAGATCCTCTCGCAAAACTCATAACAAGACATATACTGGAAACATGAAACTGCCATAGGACAAGCCTGTAAATCTGTCAAAGAAGTGGGCTCCTCTCTCTTATGATGACCACCCTTTCCACCCTTATGAGGCCTCCTCTGTACCTCAATCTCTGAAGCTGATGCCTGGTCATCACTCTGCTCATAGGTTTCGGTTTCTGACATTGTTTAAGGAGCAAAGTGGCCAAAATGTACTGCTGTTACTGCCTTGCAAAATGCTGATCTATATGCTGTTTCAAGGGGACAAGGAGCATGAGGGGAATGTTAGGGGAGGGACACTTTAAAGGGAAAATGGGAATAAATATATAAAACAGGGATTTTGGGAAAAATCATTACAAAATCATTGCATATGCATCATTATATAAATTTGTTTACATGGGTATTATGAGAGGTAGGATTAGGGCTTGATTTTTTATTTTTTAGGGAAGAGGGGTAGGGTTTAGGTTTTCTTTACAAATTTAAAAGGGAAATTTACATAGGAAGACAAGGAAAATGAAATGGGAAATGAGGAAAAAAATGATTACAAGGGAATACCTTAAAACAACATAAAATCCTAGGCAGATTTTACAATTTTAAACCACAGCCACATAGAGATTTTTCTCTTGCACAATGAGATATTTAAAAATGTATTCATGATGTCTTTAACCATAACAAGCAGCAATTTTTAAGTTGGAGGGCCTACCTTAGGCAATTTAGCAATTTTGTTGGCTCCTTGGATGAATTTGCTGGCGATTTGATAAGGAAGACGCTGACGGGTCGCGCACCTCACCCAACGGGTCGCGCCCGTTAGAAATTAACACTTCTAGAAGGTGCTTGACGGGTCGCGCGCCTCTGACGGGTCGCGCGCCTGGTCTGACGGGTCGCGCGCCTGTCAAGCTCACAAACTCAGCTCGAAATCACTTGCAAGCACTTGCTCAACGACTTGGATGCACAATGAGGGTCGATGGAGGGAGATTGGGCTTTTATAACTTTGATTTGAATTATTTTCATGCCCAACCCACTTTATAATGTTTTTCTTTGACACTTTATAAACTTGACTTTTTCTTGGTTTCCTTTGTCCTGAAATTGACTGATTTGATGCTTTTCTTTGATGCTTTTTGCAGGGATATCATCTGAGGGATCTTGGCAAGGGAGCCAGGGTTACATGCTGTCCTTGGAAGCTTTTTGAAATTTCATCACTTTTTACAAAAATTTGAAAAATGACCTTGGCTTTAAAAACAGGGTTTTTAAATCCAAGGTGAAAATTAACTGTACAAGATAGAAATTTGCGAAGAAACACCTTTAAAATCATCCCTCTGGCTTGCTGAGCACTTATTGACCTTCAGAGACATGACCTTGTAAACAAACTTGACCAAAACCCTAGACCTAGGAATTTGACCTCAAGACAAGACAAGACAAGCTTGAAAGAGATTAAGGACTGAAACAACTTTGATCCAGCAATGCCAAGAGGGGGACAAAAACACCAGCTCCTCCATCAGGGTTATGGCATGCCTAATGGAATGCAAAAATTGACACTGATGAGACACCTACTTATGCAAATGCAAAGAGTTTTGATCGCTGATGGAGGGCTACTAGACCGACTCTAACATAACTGATCAACTAATTCATTTGAAATGACATGAGTCCAATTGAAAATACAATTAGTTTTGTATGTCTCATAAAACACATAGAAAATGCATTTCAGAACATGTGATGTACTTTCCGACCCTACTATGTGGGAAAAGAGCCAACATAAATCCCTAAACAATTTCCTAAACAAAGAAATATCTACGACAGAAAGATCAAAAGGAGCCTCAAAAGTTGCAGAAATGTTTCCCCACACAATGTCAATTCTGCGTTCTTCTAGCTCCACGAAACTATTCACAATGGATAATTCTAAACGCTTATTCGATTCCAGTAACTTGAATAATCATCTGAATGCATTGGGATTCAGAAGAACCTTTATCGCTCTATTGTAGCGGCTACAACCATCCTCCAAAATTTTTCCTTAGCTTTGTGTTGGAGCCTCCATACCAACCATGCTTAGTATCATATCTTGCACTCCCTAGGTACTTATGATTTCAGTTGAGTTTATTTGGCTTATCAACTTGTGTTCACTAACTTTTTTGCCTTGCACCCGCAAGATGACCTCCCGTGACTTGGTTTTCAACTGGTTCTTGTGTTGAATTGGAGAATTGCGCGGGACTGGGGGGAAACCAGCCTTGCTCTCCAGAATTGCGCAGAGCAGGTAGGCTGACTTCCCTAAGAAAATTATGCAGAGAATCCCATCATTAGGCTTTCTCTCAGAATTTGCATAGTTTTTACTAGTAGCCTTGGCTTCAGTCCAGAAATTGCACAAGCTTGAGGGGCAGCCAGAGCCACTTAGCCCAGAAGCTGCGCAAAAGTCATCCCAAGGCTTGTTGACCGTTGCATGTGCTCACAGGTGTTACAGGGAAAAGTGTCTATTTAGAATTGCTCTATCCCACTAAGGTGTGACAGCTGCCTTAGAAACAAACAGAGAAAAACTACTTTTGTTTTTCCTTTATGAATTATAGATAGAGAGGAACAGAAAGACCAACCTCTGTCTTGCGCTAATCCTTCGATTCGATCCCTCTCTTCTTTGATAGTCCTCAGCTACCTGCTCCCTTGCACGCCCAGCTTCACAAAGTACCTGTAAGATCACAGAAGCATAGCACTATACAAAGACATGGATCTATAATCATAAACAATCTAGGATCAGATGTAAATTGACCATACAAATGTAACAAGCATCAATGATACAAAATCATGGAGGAAAACTCAAATAGATTTTATTGATAAACAAGAAAAGATCCAGGAGGAGTTACAACCAGTTGTTCTGACCCAGCATCAACCTCCCAGCAAAGAAGCCCCTCTTCACCTCAAACAAAGCTTAGATCACCCAACAATCTGATGTTTGTCTCTAGAAACCAACAACAATTCCTTACAATATGCAAAATTCCAGCCTTTGGATCCCTGGGATGAGGGATCCATATATAGATATCTGTAAGGGGGATGAGTCAACTTGTGATTTGATTAGTGTCTTCTCTCTGATAGTTCTTGCTTCCACTTGGAGACTGAGGGCCTCTTACTCATCCTTGGTCGAATTCAGTGAGGCAAGTGTCATAGGAGAAGATTATGGAAGCTTCCATTGCCTCTCCACCTCGCGGAATGACACTGCCATTTGTCATTTCTCACCCATCGCACCCCACATAAGGGACTTTTGAAATGCAACGCACCCTCACAGTGTATTTAGGTGAGATGCAACGCACTTAGCCAGTGGAGTAGCTGCAATGATCCTGTTTTGACCAATTCTGAGTAGTTTCTCATGGAGAACTTCTGGGAGAAGCTGTAATCTGTTGACCTTATTCCTTTAGGGGTTAGAACAACACTTTTAGGGACTTAGGAGCCCTTGGTTTATGGACATTTCATGCTTGGGGTTGTAGGGCACAAAAATGTCTATAACAGTTGCCCCCTAAAGTATGAGGCCGTTAACCTTTTGGTGTCGGGTGAAATGCTTTATTATGAGGATCCGAAGTTCTTTCAATGCTAGGAGGAGACCTGTAATAAGATACAATACAATACATTATCTTCATATTATTTTCATGATCTAGCTGAGGCGGGCATTCCCATGCTCAGCTTTATAAATTCATTTTCATGTACATAGGACAGACAATCGTCTGAGTGTAGACTGATGATTCTGATAGAGCCATCATCCTTTTGAGTGGATGATTATCTGTGCAGCAATGATGTACATTAATGTCTTTATTTCCCTGAATATATATCGTAGCCCGGATGGATGAAACTAGATCCAGGGTCTTCAATCTCGTCCGATCTTCACTCGAAGTACAAGTCGATCCATGTGAGAAATGTTCTGAAGTCGAACATGGAAAGACATCGCTTGATTACCAGTCAATGATGTAAACTGTTAACAAGCGCGAGAGGAATCACCGATAATGATAATGACCCTCAAGGTACTGCAGTACAATTCACGTGGTGTGAATAAAAGACTTGGCGTCGAACACCACGCAAAATCTTTCGGTCGAAGGCCATTGATGTAAACCTGTCGCTGGAAGTGAGAAACTTGCCATTGAGGCATGCAAGCTTCAAAGTACTGAATGGGGTGTTCCTAGATCAACTTCTTGGATAATGAGCTGATGTCGATAAGAAGTGATCCATCACAGGAGGGCCTTAATGAATCCCACATCAATGACACGGAACGGAGCAAATGATTTTAATGGAGGTGAAAACGATCTGGTGATATAAGGTTCAGGGTGGCGGTCATGAAAGAATGGAGTATAATGTATGGTAGTGGGTGAGACACAGGTGAATTCTCTGAATGACTTCTCTTGAACATATCGGCGACAATGATGTGATGGATCGGTAGCATTAACCCCAAATGTGGATGGTATGGCGTGACCATGGTGATGTGACCGGTGAATGAAACAACCCAACCCGACTCGGACACGGAGTGGAAGTGTCATGTTCAAGAGCGACTTGCTACCAACAAAGTTTCTTTGAGTTTTCTTCCCAATTTTCCCCAGTCATTGCTGACCAGTACCTCTTTATTTTTGTCAAGCTTGAGGAGGATAACATATGCTTGTTCTATAATTTGTCCTTCGGGAAAACCCATCGCTATGTTTTAACGAGCCTAGCGATAGTGAAACTCGTTCTCGTCTATGGACAAGTTTGTCGCTATTAATCTTTTTAACAAGTTTAACGACAAAGATAACTCGGTACTTTTCAATTTTAGAGAGTCTGAAAAGGAACATAAAGGTAACTCCAAAATTCCTTTTTCGTCATCTAATCCCTTAAGTCCGAAAAAGTATAAAACAATACAGAAGGGATGAATTTTCGATACTTTTAACGAGCCGAACAAAACAAGCGCTCGATCTTTTTGTGTAATAATCCCTCAGGTCCAAAAAGATTAAAATCTAGAGGAGGTATAGCACTTCCTGTCCCTTTAACGAGCTGGAGAGGCCAATGGCTCGGCAATCTTTTCATATTTTACGAGTCAGTTGAAAAGAGCTTAAAGGAGACTCGTCTTTTGAGGAACGAGTGATAAAACAGGTAGCAGCTGAATCCAGGTAAGGTTTGGAATTTTCCAATCACGGCAGTGTCACAAGGATGGCTAGTGAAATCACTCTTCGCAGCTGTTCCTCAAAATGGGTAAACAATCGAATGGAGGTGAATGATCGGCCAATGAAAAAGTGGAGGTGACGGTGCAAACACGACCAAGGCTTTAACGGCTGAAGTACTACATTCACGATGGTTATTTACCGGGGAATAGTTCATTTTTTAACGAGCTTAAACGCGGGGGGAAACATTTGCTCATGTCTTATGTTTATTTTTTAACGAGCTTGAACTATGTGCTAAAACTGCCCGATTAATCCAGTCGCGTGATAAGAATGTCTCATATAAAATGGAAACTTTTAGAGTTTTGCCCCACATCCTTTCTTTATGCAAGTTAGGAAACGACCAATCCAAAAAACAGATAAATGATCGCTCTTTGCTTGCACTCCAAAAGGTTTTCATGCCCCCAGGTATAAAACAGAGTTTCAAGGTTACCCCTTCTTTAGTCCGTTAAAACATTTGTTTTACCGAGAGAGGCCTACCTCTTACAGGTTACCCAAAGATCGTTCTGTTCACAGCGCAAACAAAACACTTCTTCGGCGATGTCTACCGAAATAGACAAAGGTGAGTGAAGGAGGCTACTCCACTCACATAACTTTGACAAGAGAATCTTGTTCTAGAATAACCCCCTCTTCCAATCACGGACGGGGGTACAGACTAGTCATATTCTCTCGCGGAAACCTACCCTATACCCGAAGTTTTCCTATCGAAGCAGACCAGGGTGCATGTCCCCTGGGTTTCAGTCATGCCCCCCCGAATCACTCGTGCTCATCGGGTGGACGGACTGGAGATTGAGACATTTCTTGCGTGAAAAGACCATTCAGGGATGGTATATGACTATTTGCTCTGTATGATCCGGGAAATGAAAGCTGGTCCATGAGCTTGACCACTCTTCCTTCGTGCGGAAAACACATTACTCTAAAGAGTGAGGAGACAATTGCTCCCATGCAATAAATATAGTCTCGTCCAAGGAGTAGATTGTAATCTAGGGGTCCTTGAACTACCATTACGTTCATGTGAACGGTTTTCCCTCTCAATGTTATGGGCACATCGGGAAGGATCCCTAACGGTCGACTGGTTCCTTTATCAAAGCCTGTCAGATTTCTCATCTCAGGCAAAAGCGATGGCGAACCAAGCGCTTTCCAAGTAGTTGAGGAAAGGATACTCACAGATGCCCCCTCATCTATGATGGTACCAGCCATAACCATTCTATATATTTGAACAATAATTTGGAATGGTATACTAGCTGGTAAACGGGGTCTGCCTAGTTGATTCCAGTCGAAGGAGACAACTAGGTTGCTTGGAGGTGGGACCGAATAGACGGCCAGGTACGACTCTGACGAACTTCCTTCCTGCGGTAAAGGAACGGGTAGATTGCACCCATGTTTGTTGGAGTCTGTGCTTATGAAAAGAATTTGGACGGTGTCATCCTTGTTCTCTTCAGTGACTGTATCATCTGAACATGGAACCTCTGAAGGCAAGACTGGGTCAACTGCCGCCTCGACCTTTTCACTTTCGTCTGGTATGGATTCAGATGGTTTATCTTCAATGATAGATGCTTCGGCCGACCACCTGAGCGGGCCAGCCGGATTTTCAACTAGTGACGGACTCGGCAAGAGTTTTTTATATCCAGGAGGAAGTCGTAACGGTGAAGCCGGACGATCATCCAAAACTCTTTTAGCTTCGTCTAAGAAGGGACAATGGTGGACGGCGTGATCGCCTTCGCACAGTTTACAAGGAAATCTATATTTTCCTTTTTGTCCTGGGGCTTCACTTTCACTAGTTGACGGTGTGTTTTCAACATGATCATCAGAGGTTGACGACATTGGGTTGTGCAAACGAGGAGACCAGTCCCTTAAGATCCGAGGGATGCAAGGACAATCTCTGTGATAGTGGTCTCCCTTGCAAATGACACATGACGATTTAGGCCTGGTCGGTGCAGTGTGTGGATTTTCGCTAGACGACATTCGTTTGCCCCCATTCGCTTTTGGCTCCTTCCTCCTCTTCTCTTTCTTCTTCTTTTCCTTCTTCTCCTTAGGCATTTGACTTTTGGCTTTACCAGCCCCATCAAGCGAAGAGGAAGGAGGAGAGGAAGAATTAGAGGAAGTAGAAGGTTGGTGGGTAACTTTGGACTCGTCTATTTGCTGATTCGATTGTTTAGGAATTGCGGTGTTCTGAACGACAGAGGTTGAGAAGAGCCATACAGGCAAACCAATTGTCAGTCCTGGAAGTGACAATGTGGCCATATGGGGTGCACCAACATCTCCCCAAGAAGAGAAGGGACTAGGATTTCCTCCAAGGGGAATTCCTTGGTTGGTGGACTCCATTTTCTCAACCCAAGATCAACGTAGGAAAAGGGTAATGAATATTCCGTTTAAAATAAATTTTAGATGCTTTGACACAACTTGTTTTTTCAGTTTTTAAGAGTCGAGAAAAAACAAAAGATGACTCTAGTCTCCTTCGATTTTTAATGAGCCTGAAGTGACAAGTGCTCAGATGGACCTTTTCCGTTAAGGAGTCTGAAAAGGAACGAAAGGGACTGCTCTGGAAATCTAGGTAGAGGGAGTACCAAACCAATCGTAAAACTACAGAATACTTTTTACGGTACGGCAGTCAATCTTCCCGAATGCTGTGTTCAGTGCATTGCGATCGATAGGGCGGCAGACACGGCTTCCTATGGATAAAGGATTAAGCCTATTGGGGTCTCCCAAAATATACTCGACGGTACGTGGGAGCACAAGTCCGTACTGGCACTTATCGTCTCAAAGTGGAGGAATCACCCAACCATCAGTGAGAACAACAGTTACCAGGCTTTACGACGCCGGAATACGTCTCTAGCCTAGACTTCTAAATGTTGTGCTTTAAGTTCCAAAGCGTTGTTAGATTCATTGAATTTATTTTAAGTTGATCTTGTTTATGAAGTTTGCCTTTCGGGTTCACCACGAGATGTAGATGTAATTCCTAAAATGCAATCTAAGATGATAAACAAACTTTTTATCTCTTTTATGCAATGAAAATCCTAGCTACTAGGGAAAAGAAAGACATAATCTTTTCACAAAGAGCAAAGAGCACACTCTAAATGCACTTTCCTAAATCAAGCCAATCAGACTGTCTATATGCAAATGCACATGCATGTATTTGTTTTCGACTTTCTTAGTATATGGATGCTAAAAAGAAAGTTGATGCACAAATCTGAATTTCTTTTCAAGCGACAAATATCAACAAGCTTCTTTTCGAAATCAAAAAATGGAGACGATTACAACACCTTACGATTTTGAAATGAATACTTGTTCTTGGCACTAGAAAATTACAAATTCAGACCAAAAGCAATAGTAACAGGATAATCGACCATCAACAGCAATCAAACTTTTTCCTATGATCAAAATCGACACTTGCGACAGATTCAAATCAAAGGACGACAGTACGACTATGCTACTTTTGCAAAGGAGAACTGTAAATGACTCAACAAACACACAAAAACATCTACAGTTCTTTTGTACAAAGGAGGCAGACTAACAACAAGGAAAAGGGGTTTCAAACAGACATATACTGATCACAGGCAACAAGATTCAGGAATAGAACTGGAAAGAATGAATCACAGAAGCCACAGCTACATAGAGCTAGTCTGATCAGCGCACCTATAACACAGAGAATCTGAAATGCAGCGCAGGTTGTCCACTCGGGAAGTGCGCTGAAATTCAGAATCTCTGAACAGTACCTGCACTGGGCCAGAAACGAGACTCTGTTCGGGTTCCGGGTCACAGTTTGCAGTTCAGTTCTTGGGTTTTGGCCGAGTAAAAAGCAATCAGTAATGCAACAATCAGGGGTAGATCTAAGGAGGATCTAAGAGCTATCACAGGGGCAATCAGATAGTTTGTGAATCAGTTGTTTAAATCATAAATAGATCCAGTGGATGGACTGAAGTAGCAGTTATCTACTTTGCATTTGTTATGGAAAATGCAGTTCGAATGCTACTTGTAAGTTTATGAAACAAACAACAAAGAATGATAAACAAACAAACTAATTAGCTCCCCAGCGGAGTCGCCATTTTGTTACAGGGAAAAGTGTCTATTTAGAACTGCTCTATCCCACTAAGGTGTGACAGCTGCCTTAGAAACAAACAGAGAAACTACTTTTGTTTTTCCTTTATGAATTATAGATAGAGAGTAACAGAAAGACCAACCTCTGTCTTGCACTAATTCTTCGATTCGATCCCTCTGTTCTTTGATAGTCCTCAGCTACCTGCTTCCTTGCACGCCCAGCTTCACAAAGTACCTGTAAGATCACAGAAGCATAGCACTATACAAAGACATGGATCTATAATCATAAACAATCTAGGATCAGATGTAAATTGACCATACAAATGTAACAAGCATCAATGATACAAAAGCATGGAGGAAAACTCAAATAGCTTTTATTGATAAACAAGAAAAGATCCAGGAGGAGTTACAACCAGTTGTTCCGACCCAACATCAACCTCCCAGCAAAGAAGCCCCTCTTCACCTCAAACAAAGCTTAGATCACCCAACAATCTGATGTTTGTCGCTAGAAACCAACAACAATTCCTTACAATATGCAAAATTCCAGCCTCTGGATCTCTGAGATGAGGGATCCATATATAGATATCTGTAAGGGGGATGAGTTAGCTTGTCATTTGATTAGTGTCTTCTCTCTGATAGTTCTTGCTTCCACTTGGAGACTGAGGGCCTCTTACTCATCCTTGGTCGAATTCAGTGAGGCAAGTGTCACAGGAGAAGATTCTGGAAGCTTCCATTGCCTCTCCACCTCGCGGAATGACACTGACACTTGTCATTTCTCGCCCATCGCACCCCATAGAAGGGACTTTTGAAATGCAACACAACCTCACAGTGTATTTAGGTGAGATGCAACACACTTAGCCAGTGGAGCAGTTGTAATGATCCTGTTTTGACCAATTCTGAGTAGTTTCTCATGGAGAACTTCTGGGAGAAGCTGTAATCTGTTGACCTTGTTCCTTTAGGGGTTAGAACAACACTTTTAGGGACTTAGGAGCCCTTGGTTTATGGACATTTCATGCTTGGGGTTGTAGGGCACAAAAATGTCTATAACAACAGGTTGATCGGTTCCCTCAAGGACTATGCAATCTTGCCTTGCATGCATGGGCATTTTTTTCCCAAAAAATCAAAAATAAAAAAGAAAAAAGCATCCCCAGATTTAGGGATCTATTTTTAGCAGCTAGGGGTTACATGGAAAAGTCGTTTTAGAAACCTCTCGCTAAGTGTCGCCTTTTCCTAGAATTGTGGCATGCGCATCATAAGTCTCAATCTTGTTAAAACTATTTATTCGATGCCTTAGAGCTCATTCTGCACTTTCGATCTTGGACCTCTGGCATCCCCAACACATCTAGGAACTTTTGGCACAATCATCACAACTTTTTCTTGGTAAATCCGCTTTTCATGTATTTTGCTGCTTTTCTATTGCTTTTTGTATTTCGGTTTGTGTGAGTGTTGTTTTCTTGGTTTTATTGAACTCTTGCTATCATTTCAATGCATGCTAGCTTGTAAAATTGTCGTTTTGAGTTTTGTATTGGATTTCCTTAATGTCGCATGCATTACACTGTTTCTGCACTAACAGTGGCCATTGCGGCGACTTGCTTCATACACTTCTTTATTTTCCCATCTTACTGAATCCTACACTGACTGAAATCACATGAATTTTTATTCAGTCATGTCTGCACCCAGCTTCGTACATGCATTCAGTCCTTACTATTTTCTATCGACCGTCGGCGGGTCTGAGCTGCCATGGCCCGGACCTTGCCTTGCCCGGCTTGCACTACACATTTATGGGATGGAAGACCTTACCTTTCTCCCAGGAGTTGCAAAGATCTTGCCTCACACTGGCCTCCCAGGATGTGCTCTGTGCAATTCTGAGAGGTAGTGCCCTAGTTGGCCCCAGGGATTACGTAGTGCAATTTTCCTGGGTTGAAGTCATGCTGACTGAAACTGCACATTGTGGAGTTCTAGTCTTCAATAGGGCAAGCTAGATTGCTAGAACTACACAATTTCAATAGTCATTCATCTCACTAGCAGTCTGGACTGTGCTTTGCATAGTTCTGGCAGTCAGTCTCCCAACCTCTCCTAGAGAAAATTGCGCAAATTTTCGAGTCACCCAGGTGTGTTGCATGTCAATCCTCACATTACTTTTGGTTTTCAACTGAGAGTTTGCTTGCCATTAGTGTTTCTCTATCCCAAGTGTTCATTAGTCTCTCAGCAGTACAGGTACAATGGCTTCCAAGAGAGCAAGGTCAAAGGACACCATTGAGAGCGCAATTAGAGATGTGGTCGAGCAAGTGTCTATGAGCTTGCCCATCTATGAAGATACTAAGTTGTTCATAGACAAGGAAATCAAGATAACATGGGAGCATATCAATGACATCTTTTCAGGAACCTTTGAGGAGAATCTGGAGGACCGCAGAGTCTATGTCAACATACAAAAGTCTGGCTTGTACTGGGTTGCATGCAGGTATCCCGCATTTCCATGTGCAGATATGATCCACTGGATTGTCTTGCATACTGATCTAGAGACAATGGTACTGAGAAATGTCAATGGAACAAAACTTGCTACCTTCAGGGCAGAGAACTTTCAGGAGATATATCACTTGCTGCAGTTGGTGAACAAGATGGATGCACTCTTCACCCATCCCAGCAACAATGCAAACTCAAGAGACATCTTGAAGAGATGGGTGAGAGAGACGTCTAAGTTTAGGATGACACCCAAACAGGTATAGAAGACAAAGACATTGCAGAAGTCTTATCAGTTCTCGGTCATCCACACATGCCGCTTATATTGCCAAGAGAGTACATAAACCTTCGCAGAGTTGGGTGATTGTGTTGGATCAGCTGGTGAATGAAGGAAGACCTTTCAATTGGTCCGACATGTTGGCTCTCTAGTTGAAGGGGCAAGTAACAAATGCCCGACATTCGCCCAAGGGTCAGAAAGCAAAGCTATTCATGTCCGCCTACATTCTTGATGCAATATGTGCCCATTAACAGTTCCTTGGCTTGGGTTGGGCATGGACACCTTTAGAAACCTTTGTGCACATCTATTGCAGGTTGTTCTCTGAGTGCAACTTCTGTGGAGTTATACTATAGTTATCATACCACTTTGTCACCTCGGTGTACAGGATGATCTTTGAGCAGGATCCACCTTGCATGTCACTGAAAGTGATGGAGGCATTGGTTAACGTAGCATATTGGTATGCCTCACCCCTTGGCACCTTCATCCGAATGTACAACGCGGAGAAGGCTTGACATGTGTTATTGAATTTTGCCATGGACAAGATGGTGATGCAAGAATTTGCATACCACATCTCGATAGGGTTGTCAGAAAGACTGCAGGAAGAAGAAGGCACCTTGGCCCTCTCTTCCTTTGCGAATTGGGTTGTATGAGATCCAGAGTCTCAAGCATGCTGAGGCCGAGATGGAGGAATTCAAGAGGTTCACCTTCGACACCAGAAGTTTCAATCCATATGACCCACATCGCTTAGTGGAGGACCACTGTGCGAGAGTGTATCATCCTTGGATCCACAGGGCATGTCATTGGCCTAAGGAAGACCCATGGAGATATTTCTATAACTCCTCAAGGCTCAATGAAATAGTTAGAGTGTCTGTAGAATGGTTAGCAGTGCACAAGGTAGTAGGATCTTAGAGAGCAGCAACATCAACAGCAGAGGGCAGCAGACGTGCGCATGAAAAAGGCAAGAGGGAGGCTTCCGATAGTGCAGAGGTAGAGCAAAGCTGCAAGTTCAAGGTAGATCCACTTGTATTAAGAGAAACTTTGGAGATTGAAGCAAAGAAGCGACAATGCAACAGAAGGATTGCGCAAAGACAGAGGGAGAAGTAGAAACTGGAGGAGGCAGAAAATAAGTTGCAGGAGGTGGAGCAACAACTAAGGGGAGAACAAGAGCTATGCAAAAGGGAGAAGGAAACACAACAGGAAGCACAGTGTGTGCACATTGATGAAACTATGCAAATACATGTTATTGACTCATCACAACTGGCATATAGCGAACAAGATAAGCAGTCGCAGGAGTAGGACTTTGCTTAAGATATTGAATAGATGTTGGAGCATATGGACATGGATGTGGTTCAGCAAGAGCAGGATTAGGACACAGATCTCATGCCTAAAGGCCTAGAGGTCACTCCATCGGCTTCACGAGATTTAGGAGCAGAGCAAGTCCCAAGTGATCAAGGGGACACTGAAATCCTTGAGGACAATTCGAAAGTAGATGTGCACAAAATATACTTTGATGAGTCACAACACAAAGTTGTGTAGTCGCGCAGAGTGCCCACTCCGGATGTTTGATGTGTGCAGACATCTAACTGCATTGGTTGATGCTACAAAGGCATATGCTAAAGCCACCAGCTAAAGTGTGAGATTATTGATAGCTGAGAATGAGCGCATAGCTAAGGAGTTACAACCATCCAAGTAGGGAGAAGAGAAAGCTACAACAGCCGCTAGAGCAAAGTTGAAGAAATTGATACTTGATGAAGTATTGTCTCTCGCGGTAGTCATGCAGAAGCTGTACTTTAGGTTCGTCACCCTACATAAGTCAGTTGTCCATCTTAATGGTTGGAAACAGTGCTGTGCTAGGAGAGCACACATATTGAAAAACATACACACTGCTCTCGATCACATGCATATATGGACAATGAGGTACAAGGGAGCCCCGTTGTACTTGCCAAAGATGATGAATCCAAAGGCAGCAAAGTTGAAGGCACGCATCCGAAATCAGATCATGAACTATGAGAAACTACCACATCTCATCACTAGCTTACATGCCTCACATGCACGAGTGTTCAGGAGCATGGATGTCATTGTGCGCACGCATGCGATCCCATCCATTGGCACACTCACCGAGGTGAAAGAAAAGAATCAAGTTCGGCTTGAGCTAGACTTGTACTTCGAGAAGTTGATGTGCATAACCACCAACACAGATTTTCAGATGAGCACAGACACTATGCACCAGTATGTTGTTGGTCCGGCTGCACTCAAGACCATGATGCACATGCTATATGATGAGTTGGACAGAGGTGCCAAATCAGTGTACCTAGATGCAACAGAGGCAAGAGTTCGCTTTCAAAAGGATGTCACCACGGAGTACGCAGACACCATAATAGACTACCAAGCTTGGCATCAATTCGCTACCATCGATCAGCAAGAGGATGTCAACGAGTTAGTCTTCCCACAACTGTCTGAGTCTCAGTGATGTCTTGCATGGCTTACTTAAGCTCATTTTTGTCTCACATGGTTACATGTGCAGATTGTATTTTAAACATGTTGTAAAGTGAAAGACCAAGTGTTAATAGTAGAATGTAAGCAATCATGTGTAAGTTGAAGAGTCATGATGGTAGTTGAAGAGTCAAAAAGGGGAATGTCAAGGGTCACCCCACCCTTTGCTATATATAGAACCTCATAACTCATTAGACAAGCTTTTGGGAGCCATGCTTCTGATAGGTATAACTTAGATAAAGCTTGGAGTGTATTATAATGAGCCTTGGCTTTTCCATAGTGCAGAGCGAGTACATCACTTTGGAGGAGCACGTGACAATGACTTTAACGTTCCACTATTTGCACTAGTGGCTGTCATGGTTGTATGTATGATTGGATCTTTCACTCTTTTAATATAAAAGAGCCAACATGTTTCATGCATGTATTGTTATTGTAGTTCGACTATGCTGGTTACTCTAACAATGTATGTAGTTGTAACTTACACATGTATGTATGGACTATTTCGTATATGTTTGTATGAATCTTACGGAAGTGTGTTGTTGGTTTAACTCATCACTTTGGATTTTTGACTATTCTGCTTTCCATCTTGTGATGTCTTTCAGCTCGTGTGTTCCCTTTCAAGCTGCATGCTATCACATGCTTCTAAGGGGTGCACTTTTCTCCCCTTTCGTGTGTTAGATCCTTTCAAGAATCTTCCTAGACTTGCTGCAAGGTCACACCCTTTCTTCCAACAAGGAAATCTTACTTTCCTCTACGCGCAACTGCAGTAAAGGTGATACCGTAATACCCACTGCTAGGACTCCTACTCCAAATGGTCTGAGGTCTAGTTGGGACTTCTTACTGGGGAGATCCCCTGACATGTTGGCGGGTCCAACACTGTCAACATTTCTAGCGCTATAAGGATCGCCAGATGAAAAGTTGAGTCCTCACAATATGTTTTGAATCTCTGCACATCTATCATGGAGTACGTTATAGTTCACCCTTCGAAATGTTTGTCCAACTGACATATCTTTGAAGTCGAGAGGGAGTTGTGGGATGACTTGTCATAAATCACGTATGATGGTGAAGACGAAGTGGCCTTGCCTGAGCACTTAGATGACTTCCATGCACTCATAGAGAACGTGGAAGGTTTTAATGAAACATAGTTCTGTACACTACTCGCAGACACACTTCGCGACCACCCATTGCTATGGTGTAACATACTGCCTAATAACTCCGTGCACTCATTCAAACAGTTTAGTGGTAAAATAGAATTTGTTTTTCACCATTTTGATCCTGAACCACTTGATAAAAAAATGTTACAACAACAAGAGGCCCCGCATGAATCTCTACTGGAATTTTGGGATTGCTTCTGTCAACTTTTTTTTGAAGCTCTGAAAAGTAAGATGAAGTTCCAATATATTTTTGAAATATACAAGTATGTCTGTATTAAATCACTATGTCCAAAAGTAAAGAAAAAGCTCAAACCCTGCTCAACATATTCGGTGATGGAGTTACACAATCACAAGATGACACAGTTGCTGTCACAAGTGATTGTATGCCTTCCTATCATTAAACAACTCCACCACTGCAGAGTGATGTGGGAGAGCGTGCACATAAGTCTGTTTAACTGACACATCCTCCCAACCTCACTACTCTCAATTTCTATGCAGATTTGGTTGGGAAGCCCATGGGTTGTCATATGCACTTGTTACCTCAACCTCCGTCCCCGCATTTTGCTGATCCTCTAAATTGTACTATCTTGTGTTCTTCCGTTCCAGACTCCACACTTGTTGTGAATGAGGATCAAGCAATCAACGAAGTTGATGTTGCACAACCAACTTGCATTGTAATTTATGATGAGTATGACTGCGACTCTGAACATGAAACTGCGGTGAAGGATGAACTCCTTCTGTTCGTGCCTCCTTTGCTTTTTCCCGACATCTTTGGTGATGCTTCCATTTCTAATTTTCCTTGTGTAAATCCATCCTTGGATGCATCTACTTCCAATCATTCACAAAACAAACTCGATGTCAGTCTATCATTTGATAGCAGAGAGGACAAATCTTTCATTGAGAATCCACTTGATATTTCATCTACTGTTTTTAGAAACACAGAGGGTGAACATCCTTGCTTCTCATCTACCCCTCTGTATGATTCATCAAATCATGAGGATGCCGATGAACTCATTGATTTTTCTGATCGTAGCTGTCGTGATCTCTTTACTCCTATATTCGATCACGATGTTGATTCAATCGTTGTTGATCTTTCAAAGCCACCCATTTATGATGATCTATCTGTCGATGAAGTCGAAACCTCGCAGGCTATCGAGGCACTTCAACTCGAGCTGATGGTTATGTCAGGCCCTCACTATCCTGAGGTTAGTTTCACTTCTGATCAGGAAATTGTTGAAACACCCAAGGCTCCTCATCACTCATCTGTATGCATTGAAGATCAATCCAATACACATATTTTGCTTCCTCCACCTGAATCACATGATCTTATCACTCACGCATTGGAGGAATCATATACATAAAGCACACTTCATAAGTTGTCTCTCTTTCTCATGTTTTCTTGTCTGCCATAGTCAAGAGAGTGCGTATGCTTATCATCTACACGCAGTGTGTCATAACACCATGTTAAGTCTGCAAAATGCTTGTCTTGTGCTTTCACCCTTTTCTTTTTTGTGGACACATTTAATCTTAGAGTGTGTTAGTCTTCATTGTTATATCTTTCATGTTTTCTAGTTCACTTGACTATCCTTTTCATGTACCATGCCTTCACCAACATGGGTCAACCAATCCGCCGGTGGTTGCATTGGAAATATCACTTCATGTGAATAGACCCATGCATCGTTAGCTTAGGAGTAGGAGTAGTGTTTTCTTTATGTCTTGTTTTATTGCATGCATGTTTGCTTTGTTTGTTTGCTTTGCTTTCGCATTTGCTTCTGCTCTTTTCTTTATTGTTTTGTTTTCTTGTTTACGTCCATAGGTTAGTTTCGCATGAAAATGTGACAGACTCTTAAGACAAGCATGGTAAAGTACAAGAGGACTTGTACAAATATAAACACTTAGTTATTTATTGTTCTCTCTCTTTATGCAGAACTTTTTGTCTTCATTCAATGATACACCAATGGAAAATATGTTATGTTTGAAGTAATCTCGGTGAAAACACAACACTTGCTCTCTAACTAGTAGCACCTACTCTAGTCGGTTGTTTTAGGTTAATCCTTGTCAGCTCAGTCAAGTAGAGTAAGGTGAGGGGGAAAACCTTAACAAGTATGTAAGAGGTATATATAACATACTTCTCTGAAGAACAACCTCTTCTGCTCTCAATAAGTCGGGATCCCTCTTTTGCCTCTAAAATAAATAAGTGCCTACGCACAGTTCTTTGAAAAATGAAAAAAATGAAAAAATGAAAAATGAATAAAGTGAAAGAAGAGAAAGGCTTCCTGCGCAGCGAGGTGATGCAAGTAACTCCACTGGGGTATTGACCAGGCTCGCTGGTAGTGGAGTGATGGTTGTGTTCCTACGTGACTTCGCCGAGGTATTGTCTAGGCCTACTGGCAGCGAAGCAACACTAGAGATGAAACTTAAACTCTGACAGTCATATTACTTATGCACCAATATACCCCTCATCCCCAATCGAAACAACTAAGTTGACTTGGCTTGGAATGTGTGCTGACCGATCAAGAGAATGGTAGGTGCTACATCTTTCACTCAAGCTAGTGTGGAAACCATGATGATCAGAGAATCGAACAATACTTCCAGAGGAGTTAGACTTTCTTTTCACGAAACAAGGTCCATTCAGAGAGTTGGAGTTCTACCAGTGTGTTACCAATGTTGTAGCAGCTACAACCATCCTCCAAAATTTTCCATTACATTCATTTTGGGCCCTCCATACCAACCATCCTTAGCAACATATCTTGCACTGCCCAGGTACTTATGATTTTAGTTGAGTTTATTTGGCTTGTCAGCTTGTGTTCACTAACTTGTTTTCCTTTCACGCACAAGCTGACCTCCCGTGACTAGGTTTTCAATCGGTTCTTGTGCTGACTTGGAGAATTGTGAAAATTGGAGGGAAACTAACCTTGCTCTCCGGAATTGCGCAGTGTATCCTGGCAGCCAACATTGCTCTCCAGAATTGCGCAGAGTAGGCAGGCATCCTTCCCAAGAAAATTGCGCAGAGTAGCCCATCACCAGGCTTGCTCTCAGAAATTACGCAGTTCTGACTGGCCACCTTGGCTTCAGTCTAGAAATTGCACAGAGCTTGAGGGGCAACTAGAGCCACTCAACCCAGAAACTATGCAAAAGTCATCCCAAGGCTTGTTAACCGTTGCATGTGCTCACGCGTTGACCAGTTCCCTCTAGGACTATGTAATCTTGCCTTGCATGCATGGGAAATTTTTTCCCAAAAAATCAGAAAGAAAAACATAAAAAGCATCCCTAGATTTTAGGGATCTATTTTTAGCAGCTTGGGGTTACATGCAAAATCCGTTTTAGAAACCTCCTGCCAAGTGTCTCCTTTTCCTAGAATTGTGGAATGCACATCATAGGCCTTGATCTTATCAAAACTATTTATTCGATGCCTCATAGATCATTCATCACTTTCGATCTTGGAGCTCTGGCATCCCCAACACATCTAGGAACTTTCAACACACTCATCACAACTTTTTCCAAGTAAGTCTGCTTTTCATGTCTTTTGCTGCTTTTTCTGTTGCTTTTTGTATTTCAGTTTGTGTGAGTGCTGTTTGCTTGCTTTTATTGAATTCTTGCTATCGTTTCAATGCATGTTAGCTTGTAAAAGCATCATTTCGAGTTTTGCATTGCATTTCCTTGTTGTCGCATGCTTGACACTGTTTTTGCACTAACGGTCGCCATTGCGGCGAATCACTTCACACACTTCTTTGTTTTACCATATTACTGAATCGTGCACTGACTGTAATCACATGCATGTTCATTAACTCATGTTTTGCACCTAGCTTCGTACATGCATTCAATCCTTACTATTTTTTGTCGCCCGTCGATGGGTTTGAGCTGCCTTGGCCCGGACCTTGCCTTGCCCGGCTTGCACTGCGCATTTTTTGGATGGAAGGCCTTGCCTTGCTCCTAGGAATTGCATAGAGCTTGCCTCACATTAGCCTCCCATGATCCGGATATAAACAAGAATGCAAAAAATTATAGATATAACCATAAATACAGAGATGCAACAGAAATAACAATTCATTTCATTAATATCAAATACTGAAATATGCTTACAAACATAATGGATATAAGACTAGCTCAAGTAATGATAGCTTATCTCTAAGAAGAGATGAGGCGACTACATGCCTCTGAACTGAGTTACAATGAGGCTTAAGGGCCTTTTTATTATTGAACAATAAGAGAAAAACACTAAACAACCAAAACCCTAACCCGAGGAGATGTAACACCAAGAGTTTATGGGTCCCGCTGGGGTTAGTTGGGTAGCCAATTTCCTAGGGTCATAACTTGGTCATATTATCTCCGTTTGACGCATATGATACCTCATTGGAAATATATATCCGAGGAATATAGCAATCAACGTGATTTCTTTTGAAATCACAAAGCAATTTTTCCAAAAAACGTTGTTTAGGGCCTCAAAACGGCTCCAGAAGTTTAGGACCCGAAAAACTGCCAAAAATAGTAAACTATTGTACAATTAAGGAAACTGAAAAACTGAAATAAACAATGGTGAGGGTCCAATTGGAATAGGCGGGTGGCCACCAATATCCACTTGGATCATTCCTCCCCCCTTAGGAAGCAATGGTCCCCATTGCGTTGAGTTCCTCCATGAGATGAGGAAACTTCTGCTGAGCTTGGTCCCTGGTGAGCCATTTGCCTTAGTGAAGGAGTTGGCCTACTTTGACAACTCGATATAGATGTATTCTCTATTGCCGAGTGTTCTTGATTTGTGTGTCCATGATCTGATCAGTTGTGGCCTATTCCATGCAGTCCGGGTTGAGCTCTATTGGTGTGAGTTGTTCTGCAATGTTAGATGTGTCCAAGAATGGTGGACAGTATGGCTGAAGGCGATCTACATTGAACACTGGGTGCAAGCCAAGGAATGGGGGATTGCTGTGCTCCAAAGAAATATTTCCCACAACCTTGGTAATGGTGTAAGGACCATATCATAGTGGTCTGAGATTTCGATGGGCTCTTGTAAGGTGTTCTTTCTGTAAATGCAACCATACTTTGTCGTCAACCTAAAAATTGTGTGGCACCCGATGTTGATCATGTCACTGCTTGTACTTGGCATTTTCCACAATGGAGCGGCGATATATCGACCCATTGGGTAGAGGTGCTTCGGGAGTCAAATCGAATGAATGCTTGACCTGACAGTGCAACGGTACCCCTGTGGGTGCAAAGAAGATGTCCCTGTATTCTTTCATGACTGTATCCACTTGCTTCTGCTATGTGGAGGAACCCTTCCCGGGGGCCATGGATGTGGCTACGATCTTCCCCTTACTTTGAGAGAGAACCAAAAAGAAAATAAATTTCCTAGTATGGGAGATGATCTTATTGCATTTCTTAGCAGAGATCAAAGAGGTGGCGGTAGGTGGGGCTACCTCCGGTATCCTGTATAACATATTACCCAAAGAAATAATCACAGAGCGAGGTCTAGACTCATATAAAACATGTCGCTTCCACAAGTATGGTTGTCCTAATAATACATCACAAACGTTGAGAGGAGCAACATCACATAATACCTCATCTGTGAAGGGATTGATGCTGTAGGGAAGGAAACATTGCTAGCTGACTTGAAGATCTCGTCCTTGGTGAAGCCACCTGATGCTGTACGACTGCGGGTGTGTTATGGTCAGTAGGCCCAACCACTTGATGACCTCTGCTGAAATGAGGTTCTTTTGGCTGCCTCTTTTTTGGAGGTTTTCAAGGGTCACAATTTCGTTATGCATGAGAATCCAACATAAAGTATTGACTTTTGGAATGGAATTTTTTAACCACATCTTTTTCCAAAGAGAATATTTCAAGGGTATCTGCATTGAGAAGATAATTTATTCTATACAACTTTTACCGTGTACATGTGCGACTTCCAACCCAGATTGTCTTCTGCTTGTTGGTTCCATGGAGCATACCCTGATAGGTTGTCTTTGAGAAGATCCACAAGATTAGAGAGGATTTCTAGAATAGTTTACAGCTTCCATCCAGACCATGATCTAGAGCTATCCCACTAGGATATTTGGGCTAGGATAGATATCCCTTGATTGACTAAATAATGCTAGAAATATCTTACTGCTTCAAAGTCCTTTAGAGGGGGATGGTTCAGTATGGAGTCTGACCAAAGATGAATGCTGGACCAATTCCTCAACGTCTAGCTGATATGGTTGGAGACCAAAACTAATGAGGTTGAAATGAGTTTCTACATAGGGGAGAACTGTCTCAAAGGATGAAGAAGGTCTATCCTAGTCCCATAACCATTTGAAAAATATTTGGTTGTGAGGTCCTCAGCCCACAAAGCTTCAGGATTAATTTTGATTTTCCAAACTAGATTTACTCCCATAGATTTTTTCATTAGACCCAGATCATGAATCCCCAAGCCGCCATGCACTTGGGGTGCCCGATGGTAGCCCAATTGACCAAGTGTAATTTTTGGAAGAGGAATTGCTACCTTCCCACAAGAATTTTCTAATAATTTTCCTAATACCCTACAAAATATATTGAGGGGCTAACAACATAGAGAATTGGTACAAAGGCATAACAATAAAAACAACTTTAATGAGACCAATACACCCTGCCAAAGTTAGCCATTAGGTTTCCCAGGATTCCAAATTAATTTTTACCTTTGAGAGGACAATTTTCTAAGCCCGAGGAGAGTGAGTCTTGAGGAAAATTGAAATGCCTAAATATTTTAACTACTTCCAGTTGTCAATAGTGCTGAAGTCGAACACCTCTCAAATCTGCATCCTTGTGGCCACTGAGATGGTCCACATAAAGATATGGGACTTTACTAAGTTGGTTAATCCCCTTAAAGATGCTAGAAAATTGTTCAACACATATTTGAAGCAGCGATCTATTTCAATCGAGGAACCCCCTAGAAGGATGGTATCACCTGCAAATTCAGAGTGATTGACACTTTTAATATTCTAGGTGAAACAAAGTCTAGGAATGCGACCATTTCTTATTTCCAATTCAAGATGACAATTCATAGTGTCTGCAACCAAAATATAAAGAAATGGGTAGAGTAGGAACCCTTGGCATAAACCTCTAGAAGCTCAAAAGAATATGATAACTCTACCATTTACCATAGGGGAAATCCATGGAGATACAATAGAGAGGAAAATCCACTGGATAAAGATGTTATTGAATCCCAATTTTCTCATAACTTTAACAAGAAAGTTGTGGTTGACTTTGTTGAATGTACTTTCCATATCTAGTTTTAGGGAAATCCCCTTATCTCCTCTTGATCTACTTGAAATTATGGCTTCTAGAACAAAAATAATATTGTCAAAGATTTTCCTCCCCTGGAAGAAACCACCTTGATTCTCTGATATGATATCTGAGAGAAGCCTTTTAAGACATTCAACGAGAAGTTTTGAAATAATTTTATAGGAAACATTACACAAGGAAATTTTTCTGAACCCGTTGAAGGAGGAGGGGTTGTTCTCTTTAGGAACCAATGTGAGGAACAATGAATTGATGCTGCCTCCAATACATCCTTGCTTTAGTGAATATTCAATCATTCTGCATAAGTCACATTTGATTAAACCCCAAAAATATGGTAAAACTGAGCAGTTGTTGGACACCTAATCCTAAGTGGGTTAGTGTGGAAGTCGAATGGACAAAAGGAGTCCAGGAGACCTTGGGATCTGAAACCCAAGAGTCACAACATTGTATTATAAATGTACATCTCCTGTTAATAAAAAAAAGTACTGAATGATTTATCTTTCCTATTCTATGTTTCCCATGTGTGTTTAGCATGGTATCAGAGCAGGCGTATTCCTGCCCTGCATAATTAATGTGAGCCATTTGTTTTGTGGCCTATCTGTGCAGTTTATTTCTGCCATATTCCTTTATACAGACAATATTCTGCCATTCCTCTGTTGTGAGCAGTCCTGGCCCTCTGCCATATTCTTTTCAAGCGCTACCTTATAACGCCTCTATCATCAACGCCTCTGTCACCACTGCGCTCTGTCCATAAATGCCCCATTTAAAGCGCTGATCCATCTGCGATTTACTGACTGCCAAGCGTTTCATGATAATTACGCTACTCCTGTAGCTGCTCCACCTGCATTTAATACGCTTCTCTCTGCATACGAAACGCTCCTTGTAACTGCTCATAAACATTTTATACCTGCCCTCTCTGTACCTGCGCTCTGGACTGCCCATGAACGTTCCTGAAAGAAGCGCTGTCCTGTCCAGCGTTGTCCATGCTGTCCCATTTCCTCCAGGAAAGAGTCGTTATCTGTAGCAAGCCTTTGAACTTTAGAGCTAGCTTTCTTGCCGAAAAGCTTAAATAGAGCGCTCTTGATTTTATGAGCTTCCATCTCAGCTTCTCCAGTTTCTTCTCTCAAGAAACGGAGTATTGAGTCCATGGCCTCCACTGTGGCACGAGTCTGAAACCATGGTACTATGCTCACCATTAATCGGAAGTCCTCATCTGTAAGAAGATTGAAATCGCATGGGACGATACAATCGTCATAGCCGGTGGAGTTCTGCAGTGGAACCAGAGTTCCATGGCCGCTGTAGCGAAAGAAGAGCACGTCTCCGGGCTTGGCCTGCTGCTTCCCTGTGCGAGGAATCCTCCGCGATGGACTGATGGATGGAGAAAAGAACGCCTCTGTTGAATCGACTGGTAACATAATTGTTTTTCACGCTGCCTGAAATAGTGTGCTGCTTTGAGTATTTGTACAAATGACTGCCGTTGTTTCAAATGAATGACTGTGGCGTCAGTTGAGTTATTGATGGTGGTATTACATTGAGTTATACATTATATATATGTTGAACATTATGGATGAGCCCCGACTCTATTAACTGGTATAACACCTCCACAATACCAATCGACTCCCGCACTGTTGAATACTCCACCATACCAGTGAATTCATAAAAGTACATAACATTGCAGAGCCTGCGAAACAAAAAAAAAAAAAAAAAAAAAAACTTATAACTGCTCAAGCGCCGACTGATCTAGTGATTCCGGTTCAGATGCAGAAAATTGGCTGGGTGTAGAAAGTCTTCTGGGCGTATGTATTTCAGATGGCGTGACAGAACAACAATGGAGTTCTGAGGTGATGAGAAGGTAATAGGTAAAGTTTGAGTCTGAATAGAGTGAGGAAATCCTTACTTAACGTGTAGCTCAAGCCACCTTGGTGATTGTTTTTCGGGTTTAAAATTGTCATGCATGGCAAGGTGAATGGAATTTTTGATGGATTTTATTTGACCATGTAAGATTTTCTCACCGTCTGCCTGGTTTCAAAGTCCATCCTTTTTTTACTTTGTAAATTTTAAGGACAGTTTAGAGCAATTCGGCGTCGTGGGATGAAGTTTTTCGGAAAATGACAATACATTGTCGGGGTTTTATGACAATGATTATCAATAGTAGTACCCATTTGGCAAAATGTCTGTCCCGTGTGTTTCCGATTTCTTGTCTTCCGAGGGAATAAACAAATTCAAGATGCAGTTTTTGTCGGGTTTCTCAAGATTACTCTTTGAACATATTTGTTTAAAAAGTGAAGGGAATATTTGTTTAAGCTGAACATTTTTGAGAGTCTAGACTCATTCGCAGACAATAGCAGGGTGCACTGAAACTATATTGTGATCCCCATTATCGGTTAGATGCAATTCAATTTTATTTAGTTCGGAGTTTCTCCGAAGTGCGCCTGAGATATTATTGCATTACAAAGCTTCACATATTTCATTACAGAAACATTTTAGCGTGCAGATACAATAGAGATCAAGAAACTATCTAACTGCATCTTACTTTCCAGTTTCCACTAACTTCATCAAAGTATCGCATCTTTATGACCTAGCTGTTCTGGAGCAGGAGCCCGAGCTAAAACGGGAGTCCGATCACAAAGTTCTTAATTTTACGTTCTCAGCGGCAATCGCTGTTCGGATACAAACATCCCTCAGAGCATTCAGTCAGAGTCATCTAAGAGCATTGACTCAGAATCATGTAAGAAATCTAACAGCTCCCAACTGCGTTGAGACATTCATATATCATATATCTCCGATTGCAAAGCAGATCAGCCCTGAGACAAAGGACAACAAAGACAATATAACCGTTTCATACCTACTGTTGCGAAGAATTTCTGATGGTACGCCAATAATCCTCTGTTTTGTTTTGGTTGACTATACTTGCCCAAGTGCTACAACTTCAATGCGCTGAATTTGCTTAAATATTGTGGATGTAATCTAATTCTCATCCAATATCTTGGGTAAAGACCGAACCAGTGGGAGTGCTCTACAAAGAGCGAGTAAAGAAACTGAAATGGGAGATGAATCCTATCACTAATTGTTCTATATCAAATTTGTTGCATGACAATAATGATATAAAATATGCGGTATCATTGTAACGTACATCAGATGGTGAAGTTAACAACATGAATTGTGCATTATGTAAGTGAGCTGAACTCATTCTTCACTAGCGTGCTGGTTCTACCTTCAGGAGTGCTCGAACTTTTTGTACTTCAACTGTAAATTGTGGAAGACATTCATTTTTTCTTGCAAAGGAGTGTTGTTTATGCATGAAAGAAATCAGTTTTTGTATATCACTCATTGATTTATTTGTGTGCTGACCTGGAGCTGTATTGAATGCAACGAAAACTGTGATTTAAGCTGCCTGAATACGTTATGATGCTGCCTGAAATACGTTGAAGCTGCTGTTTTAAATAAGTCTGTATGAGGCCTGAATGGTATACAATCCAATGGTATGGTGATTGGTTTCAAATACACTTTGAATAGTTCGAATTCCATCTGCAACCGAGATTCTGTGCTTCTGTTCCTATAGTTGGATCCGATTTGATTGTTGGTGCCATTCATATGTTTAATGCTTTGCTGAGGTTGACCGCTGTAAATTACAGTTCAAAGAATGCCCATGACATGGTGTTATAATTATTAAAGTTTTGATAACCATCATTTCTGAAGGAGTACTTGAAGGATCCAAACAAGTTTGCAGTTGCTGCTGCCCCAGTTGTGGAACTGTATTTAAAACTCATTATAGTTTCTGTTCCTTGATTCATTTGCTGCACATTTACAAAGGATTTTTCTGTGTCTTTGTACTGTGAGTGGGTGTTACTTTTACTCATTGGGTCATAGTTGTAATCAGTCTTTTAAAGGGGTGTAATTTTGACAATGAAGAATATGCCTCAAATTACTGAAGTATTAGAGTTCTTAAAAACTCTGATACATTCCTCTAATCATGAAACATTCCAAATCAGCAAAGGCTCTCTCTCAGAAATTCAGACATGTCTACAATATGCACAAGACAAAGTTGATTTTTTGCAGCTTGAAACACAGCTACAACAAGAAGAATTAAAACGAAGGAGTCATTCTGAACCTGTTTCTGTTCAGAACAATGAAGCAGACTCCCATAAACAGCAAGTCAATAATGTTACTGTTCATTCAAGTAAAGCAGCAATTGTACATGCAGATGCAGAAACTCAGTCTGCACTTCCCAAGCCCATCATCAGACCTTGGGAACAGCTTGTCCACAACAAGCACAGAACTGGTCTTGGATATGACAAGGACTTGTCCTTTCATATTCCAGACTATGCCAAGCCCATTCAGTTTCAGAGTGCTGGATTCATTTATGACAGTTCACCTGCTCCTCATGACAGTTCAGCATCAGCTGTTCCAGACTCTGCCCCTCTTCCACAGCAACACCACCACCACCAACAACAACAACAGATCGTGAAATTCCAACACTGTGACCGAGTTGGCAATTTGAAAGATCACTGTTTTGATCTTCATCCATGTAAGCACTGCCATAAAAACAGTCATTCTTCACACAGATGCTTCAGAAACAAACATCCTGCAAGAAAAAAGATTCATCTAGGATGGATCGCTTCTTGGCAATGGGCATCAACAACCAAGAAGATATTCCAAACACATGTCAGAACTTGTTCCAGAATATTGAACAGTCTTGCAGTTGAGTTTTCTCCATCTTCTCACCTTGTACCTGACAGGGGGGGAAATGATGGTCATCTACAAGCTTCAAAGTCACATCAAGCGAGCCTGAGCCACAACCTGCCACACCAGTTTCAGAGTTGTAGCCAGAGACAAAGATGTCCCTGAACATGCCTTCAGTTGGCAATCTGGGACACTTCCTCTAGCAGAAGACTCCAGCTTCTTGCCAGTTTTGGAAGAGTTCCAGGAATCGCAGAGTTGTTGGTCATCCTTAAACCATCACAGATTAAGAACACTTCCTCTAGCAGAAGACTCCAGCTTCTTGCCAGTTTTGGAAGAGTTCCAGGAATTGCATTAAGCATTCCAGAGTTGTTGGTCATCCTTAAACCATCACAGGTGAGACCTCCCTTTTATGGTTGAAGGTTTCCCTCTTTAAAACAATAGGATCACTTCCTCTAGCAGAAAACTTCAGTTTCTTGCCAGTTTTGGAAGAGTTCCGGGAACTGCACTAAGCGTTCCAGTGTTGGTGGTCATCCTTAAACCACCGCCCTTTATACCAACATTTCAGAGAGCACATTCAGCCTAGTGCTGCCATGCATTTTTGCACATTTTGTATTACAGCTCTCTTCTTGGACTCATACATAACCCTTCGGATTAAGGGGGGGAATGTTGGACACCTAATCCTAAGTGGGTTAGTGTGGAAGTCGAATGGACAAAAGGAGTCCAAGAGACCTTGGGATCTGAAACCCAAGAGTCACAACATTGTATTATAAATGTACATCTCCTGTTAATAAAAAAAAGTACTGAATGATTTATCTTTCCTATTCTATGTTTCCCATGTGTGTTTAGCAGCTTGTAAATCCTTTTGGGCTTGGAGCTTTGTCAGGGTGAAAGCAGAAAACATTATGGAAAATTTCATCCTATGAAGGGGGGGTGGGAGTTATCTACCAGTTCAACTCTTCAGAGATCAACTTTGGGATCTGATCTAACATGTAATCTTCAGATTCCTGCGAGGGTGGATCATCTTGAGAATAAAGGTTGCTAAAGTATGACACAATTCCTCCTTAATTTGTTGGAAGTCCCTTACCTTGATGCCATTCACTGTTATTTCGCAAATCATATTTTTCCTCTCTCGATTCTTAGCTTGCTTATGGAAGAATTTTGTGTTTTTGTCTCCAGCTTGGAGCCACACATTTATGGACTTTAGAATCCAATATTCGTCTTCTTCATTCAACATAGAGTGATATTTATCAAACAAAGATCCATCTTGGAGAAACACATAGAGGACACATTTTCTGAATCCATGGAGATGCTCGAGTTGCTACTTGATCTTTTGAATAGTTTATTTTCTGGTAGGGATAGAGGATTGACCCAGGATTTGATGCAAGATTTGAGGCACTTCATTTTTCTTTTTTCAGATCTAAATTGGGTTTCCTTCCACCCAAGGAAGCCATAATCGGGTGACTACGTTATGAAGGTCATGGTAATGGATCCAGAGGGGGATAAATCGAAATGGGATCGGGCCATAATTGAGTGCGGAGGATAGATCAATTTTAATGGGTGTATGATCAAAGCCATTCTAGGGAAGGATATTAGATTCGATGGAGATATGACAACATAGAAAATTATTAGAGATGAGAAAGCAATCCAACCTGGCAGCAATATGATTTGGACCAAATCTCCTATTGGTCCAAGTGTATTTAAGGCCAGAAGGTTTAATATCCATTAATTTGGAATGATTAATAAGGTCTTCCATAAGGTCTTGAAATATGTCTCTGACATATGAGCCTTCTCTCTTTTCCTAGTCATGCAACATGGTATTAAAGTATCCCCCATATATGCTGAAATCCTCGAACTCAGAGTTGCTAAGGTAATGGAGGGATCCCCAACACTCTTTCTTTTCACAGAAATGTACTGACATATAAACATTAGCTATAAATCATACTTGATTTGTACCCATATCCATAAATGAAGTTGCAATTCAATGAACATTTTGTAAAGAGTTTATGAGCTGAACTTGATTTGGATCCCATTGCATACAAAGGCCACTGGATGCACCTCTAACATTGATTGTGATAATGTCACTTCTGGTTCACAACAAGTGCTGGTGAGTTATAACCTCACTTTCCTCCAACTTAGTCTCCTGCTATAGGGAAATTTAAGGGTGTTCTTTTCTTATTAAATGTTTCACTTCCAATAATATTTTAATCAACCCCAATCCGCTATAGTTCCAAGAGAGAACTATAATTGTTTATCTTTTGGATGCCCCCCCCCTTGGGAGAGTTAGTTCCTAAAATTCTTTTATTTTCTTTGCCAGCTACATCTCTAATGTGAATGCTTTTAAGAAAGGACTAATCACCTAGCTCTTTCTCATTTTGAGTTAGCTCTATAGGTAGTTCTCCATTAGGTTTCCGACGAGAATGACAAGTTCAAAATTCCTTCTCAATAACCTTTCCTTCTTTGGATTTCACATCAGTAGGTATTTGGAATCCAACTTCAACAACGCTAGCTCATGGAAAAATGAAATCTTCTTCATCCTCTGAGGACTCCTCTTGCTGCGACTTTGGTTCCTCCATAGACTTAGTATCTAGCACAAGCTCTAAAAGAACTTGAGGAACCAAAGGAATAGGAGGTTGTTCAACATTACTGGGGTTTTATTATGGAATATCTCCATCTTAGACTTCATTGTATAGGGAATTTTTTTTTTTTTTGCTCAGGCCTTCAAGGGTAGAAGTTTTACTTGATCCTTCTCCCATAGCACTAGATTTATACTTAGGGGAGCTAAACCCTGGACCCTTGTGTTGAGTTTTCTTAATCTGCTGGTTAGCTAGAGGGTGTTGCTTTTGGGAACCTTTCTTCCATTTCACTTACTTCCATTGATCTCCTAACTGTCTTTTCTTATCCTGTTCTTTTGGTTTCTTGGGGTAGTTTTTGGCGACGTGGTCATAGTCATGACAAATTTTTCATTTAAACAGAAGATTATTGTAGTCCACTTCCTAGGTATGGGTCTAACTATCTATATTGAGGTTGATTGTGACTGGTAATCCTTTATCTGGATTAAAATCAAAGAAAATATGGGAACAAGAGAAGGGACCATCATGAGGTTCAGTGTAATCAACATATTTTCCTAGGGCATTGTCGATCCTTTTTAAGGTCGCATCATTCCAGTAGTGTAGGTAAAGGGGAAACTTAACCTAGACAAGAAATATGGAGGGAACTTCACAATATGGATTGAAGTTGAAGCCCCGAAAATCGGGTCGACAACAAGGGGGATACCCACCCGGTCTGGACCTTGGTTGGTAGCTCCTTATCCGTTTGGTATAGTGGGTCCGACTGGGGATAATGGGACCAGTTTCCCAATCTAAGGGGTGTGTGTGTGTGTAGAGTTGGATGATGATAATCTAGGAGTACTTAAAGCTAATTTAATTCAAACTTCTAAACTAACTCTATGCTATTGTAATCTAATGAGAAACAACACATCTAATCTACACTAACCCAGGGTGATTTTCTTCTATTATGCGATCTAAAGAGATTTCAAAAAATAACTGGTAATAAAGATCATTCAGCTATCATAAGAATAGAAATCAATTAAGATAAACCACTTTGCATAAAAAGTTAAGCAAAACAGTTGTGAACAGCATATCGCATAATAAGTTATTCATATATCAAACACAAATAAATGACTCCACCGTACAGAAGTGCCAAATGGTAACCCACACATTCATGCATTAACATATAAACAACTGAAAACTGCATATCACTTTAAGAATATAAGCAGAAATGGTCAAGAGATAAAAGTACCATTTATGACTAATCCTACTCACAAGCTTCAAGCAAAAACGATTTATCTCTACTTGTTCTAACATCTACTAAGAGTACAAAAGTGCAACATCAGTAGCAGACATGAAAATGAAAATATTAATAAATCTCGATCCATCCATTCATCAAAACCTCCTCTGAGGGTGCAGAAGTTCATGTTCTGAGGACAAGTTTTTGACAAATTTGTGGACCCTTCTCCAAATGCAATGAGAAGGGTTAAAATACTACTTCCTAATTCTAATAATAGTATTTTACAAAATTTAGGATGCGGTTTTCAAATGACCGTCCTTTTTCTAATCTAATTAAAAAGAAAAAACAACATTCTAAAATAAGGCTACTTCTGAATTTGGTCCTTAAATTTGCAAGTGTTCAGCATGGGTTTGAGGAGAGTCGGCTGATTGACTTCTGCGCTGAGCTAGGCTGCGAAAACAACATCTACGAGAGCTGGCACTACTTTTTCGGCCACGTTTGTGATGCATTTCACCGTCATCCATTGACTGTGTGGTTTGACCAAGTATGTCCAGTAACATTCCCAATTCAACCTGTTTAATGCTTGGATCGCTTTTCTCTTTGCCTGCGCTTTCTGCTTCCATTCTGCTTCCAGTTGTAACTTATTTGGTAGGTACCCCGGGGTGGTCTCTGCAATTAAATTGGCCCTGTGTAAATTCTCATTTAAACAGTCGATAAGAATGCTTGCCTGTGTAGCCGCTGTCTCCGCTGCTCGCTCCGCCTGCCTGATTTGATCGTCCCATTTATTAAAGAGCAATTCTTTATGATTTTTGTTTATCCTGGGTGCACCTGCTCTTTTCCCTTCATCTTCATCCTGCCAAGTTAAGTATTCCGTCACCCGTCTGTCACTCTGATCATAGTCACTCCGCAATTCTACCACTTGATTGGTGATTTTATCGCTCAGCTCGCAATAGTGACTCCACTGTGATATTTTACGTCCCAACTCTTCCTGTTGCTGCAGTAGTTGCTCATTTAAGCCAATAGATTCTGAAATAAATTCTCCCAGCTTAGGCTCACCTTTATGCATTTCCTGTAAAGTCTGCAATTGTTTTCCTTTCTCGTCTAGACTTCTTTGATAGCCTATCTGCATTTGCTGAAAGTCTTCCTGCAGCTTCTCGAGCTGTTTGGAAGCTTCAATATTAGCATTGGCTTGTTGCAACTGTCGTTGTAGCAGCTGTATTTGATCTTCTTGTTCTTTCAATAGTTGCTGAACTTCCAATGCCTTGTAAATAGTTGCAGAAGCATATGCTCCTGCGATCTGAGACAGCTTAGTGAGATTTTCAGTCAGGTTATTGTTGGGGTCTTTCCATAAGACGTCCAAATGTTCAGCATCTTGTGACAATGTATTTTCTAGTTTTCTTTTCTTCCTCTGTCTCCTTACAACTGCTTTGTGTTGGGGACTATAGAATACATCCAGTGGGGGAATTTCTTCTACATTAAGTAGAAGCTCAGAAGGTGGGGCGATAGGAATGTGCTCCGTTTCTGTGACACTGCTGACTATGGTCGAAACCACTTCTTGCACTACCTGTGTATTGTTCACAGGTGTTTTTGGGGTTTGCCCTTCAAGATTGATCAGTTCATTGAAGGTTTCCCATTCTTTGTCCAGTTCTGTTGTGACGAGTGGTGCTTCGATGACAGGAGGGGGGACATCTCTTGGCGGGGAGGCGATAACTTGCTGTTGCGACATTGCACTTGACTGAGATGTATCTTTAGTTGTTTCTTCGTTTTTTCCTTGGTCGCATCCAGACTCTTTAGGATGTTCAGGTACTCCTTGCGCAGCGTTGGATTTAGATCTGGAAGTGCTAGAGTTTTCACTGAGGCTAATGCTTGGAGTTGGTTCTCTGGCAGGCAGTCGCAGCTTCTCTAGAGGAACACTGGCCAGCCTTCTTTCCCTGTATAACATGAATCTTTGGAGGTCATCTGGAGACAACCTCGACCGAGCTTCCCGCAAAATTTCTTGGAGTGAGCTTCTACTCTGAAACAAATCATCAAACAAATCTTTCTTTCCAGCGAATACTTTTATTTTGACGTTCGTTGTGAAATCTTGGGCAACATCATTTGGGTCAAATGGCCTTGCTGGGAATTTAAATAATTGTAGACATGTCACATTCTCCACTTCGGTGAAAGCGTGTCCTACATCGAAAAATGAGAAGGCCCCACAAGCTACAGGAAATTGAGGCCATATGGCCTTCTTTTTGTCCTTTAGGTCTTTGGTCAGGCCGCCTTCTGAACATGTTTGATAAGCAATTTCCCGAGCCAAAATTTTATCAGGGATATATAGAGGTAGGACATGTGGAGGTACAGTGCTTCCAAACACTCTAAGATAGGTAAACCATTCTTCCCCGAACCATCTTGCGATGGGGATGATGTCTATTTGTGCCTCGGGTGAGCACCTCGGGGGGTCTTCATCATACATTATTCTATACAAGGGCAAAATAAGCCCGTGGCAAATTTGGTAGAAGTGAGGGACGAACTGAGAATCCCATAACACCTTATGATAAACATGGATAGGTAATGGGTCCTGGGTAGTCCATTTCCAACCCATAATGGGAAATTTAGACACATAACAAATAGAATCCATAACATATGCAGACAGATAAAAAGGAGGATAGATCCTTTGAGACAAGGATCTTTTAGACCGGTAATTGATAACAGCCGTGTATAGATTATCAGAAAGGATCTTTGCCCAAACCATAATATCGGCGTTTGTGGCAGCATCAATTAATGGTAGCCATTCAGACGAAAACTTATTGATATCCGGCATTACAAATAACCTACAAAGCATGGCCGCAGCAAAACAATACGGAGAGGTGAGGGAACTGGTGCTGTACATACCATTTTTGTCCTTTTTGAGCGGCTCCTCATTTCTGGACCAATCTTTGGTGGTCTCTGATAGGTCTGGGTTCTCTGCCGCAAATTTCTTAACGAATTGTGCATTGTAAGTCACCTGCGGTTCAGGAAGATGATACATAGGCTTCAAATCTTGCGCAGCGAATGATCCAATGAGCCCGTGTCCTTGAACCTTGAATTGTCTGTTGTTCATGTCTGCATTGTCAAGTATCCACTTGATCATATCCGTATATGGTAGAATTTTGGGTCTTGCTGCTATCCTGTGAAGAAATGAACATGCTAGCTCCTCTAAGGATGCCTCGGAAGAGTGTTGTGAGCCCGCGACAGCAACAACCTTCATTATTCTAGGATTTTCCTCCTCAAGCAGCCTGTACATGCTTTCCCATGTCAATATCCCTGCGTCTTTGTTACAGGCTGTGTCTGTATACAAAGGCGCCATCTCCTTTGTCTTTTCCTTCGCTTCAGAGCTTTGAGCTTTATTTTTCTTTCCCATTTCTTCCTGCGTTTGGGTTTGAATCGTCTTAGCTCTTCGTTCCTGCAGATTACGAGTGAAATGGAAATGACTGATCCAGAAAGGTGATGGGAGAGTTTTAAATGCAACAGATGTATCAAATATGCCACCTTACGTGAAGTAATTCTCTACAAAGGCACGCGTCTTTAATTCATTTAATAACTGACAACTAATTCATTTACTATCATTAAAAGTGCATGATTTCGAGTCAGATTATGGTAAGTGGCTTTTCTTTGAATGGCGTGCCCGAAGGATTCGTAATGAAGTGATTTATGATTTGCTTACGTAACCTCACATATCGCACCATCGCAAATCGCAACATTGCAGATCGCGAGAATGTAATATCGCAGCGATCGCAACATCGCAGATCGCAGAAGTTTAATGTTGGTTAAATCTTGTCAGCTCATTTCTGCGATATGCGATCTTGCGATCGGCGTTATTGCAGATCGGTAAATCTTGAAGTTTTTCTTTATGAGAATTACTTTATTGCGACGCGACGTTATATTTAACACGAGGGTCTTGTGCATACTGATATTAAAGAGAAATGGAGGCATTTCCTATCTCTTTTGCAACGCGACTTTAAAGATTTTCTCCTTATCATAGACTTAGGTTTAAAATATTCAAAAGACCTACCTAAGCTTATGATGGTAACCTTATTTTGAGGGAATGAACTCTTGCTCTTCCTAAAAATTAACTAAGGGTCCCCATTCATTTAGTATTTTGGTCAACACTTAAATGAACAAGGGGGGGGGGGGGGTGTTGCTGGCCACAACAATTGGCGATTCACTTGGGAGAACCAGTTATCTCTGATTTTCTAATGAATTTTTTAAACCTCCGAAACAAAAATTTTCTCAGAAAACTTAAACTTTATTATAAAAAGATAAAGCATATTATACTTCAAACTGTCAATGATGTTTTGTTTCAACCTCTTTCTATTTTAATTACTTGCATCCTCAGCTTGTCCTTGTATTTACATCAGCCATTACTTGGTCTTGTGAAAATTAAAATAAAGTCTTCCCTGTGTAGAAGCCTTTTAAATATGCTCCTTTGCCACAGGTAGAGCCTCTGCTGCCAGCAGGCGTCCATAGCCTCGACAGGGTTACCTATTACCCAGTAATGATCCTTTATCCTGCTTAAGGCTATTTACAACTTTTCAGAGAAAAACCCATTTTGACACTTTTTCCTTTTTATTCTCTAAAGAACAATGTCTTGGTTTGGTGGCCAAATTATGACACAGTCATTCACTTGATTTACACTTTTGCTGAACAAGCTGGCTCGTGATGAGACCCCTTGTCTTTTGATTGCAACAGTCTTGAGTTGTTGCCCTGTTTTGGTGGACAGTATTGGCAAAGTCAGCAAGTTATAATATCTGTGATCATGATAAGCCGGCTCGTGATGAGACCTCTTATTCTTTGAGATATAGTGTTTTTTCGGATTGTTCCTCTGAATGCTGCGATTTCCTTTAGCAGGGAGGAAGTCAAATTATCTTTCCTTAAGAAAGTTCTGGATGACAATAATAGAGTTGTTTGAAAATGGCTGTTTCTACAGAGAATATTTATTTTATTATTGATACCTTTCATTGTACTGACATAAAACAATTTCTTCACTAAGATAGCTTTCTTCAAATTTCTTGGAGTTGAAACTAGTATCATATCTGAGTTAAAGTTCTATTGATAATAAAGATCAAGTTTCTGAAAGATTTGCTATTTGCACAAGCAGAAGTTCAAAACCTGACAGAGAAATGGTGTCTTTAGTAAATGTCAAATGCTGTTAACCATAGCAAATTTTATTATGGGGAAAGAAAATTAATGAAATGAGAGGCAGACATTCTTTAGGATTATGCACAGAATAGGGATAATCTCTTTTCTACCAACTATTAAAAGTGAACCTAAAACCTAATAAACTAGCTAAATTACTCCTACTCCTATTCTAACTATATACAGAAAATTAGCTAGGTGAAATGATATTTCCAGTGGAACCATCTCTTCATTTTTATTCCTAGCCGTATGTAACTTCCAAACATTAGCGTTAAGAACAAAACTTTTCCTGAACTGTTAATGTTGGATGTGGAATAAGAATATGTAACCTCAGTTGGAATTCTGTCTGATATTTCTTTCTTATGAAAACTTCTTTCCAACTGGGAACCTATTGGATCATAAAAATCAGGATGAATTTCTGTTATGGATTGATGATCTCGTAATAGGAAAGATGACAAGCCAGGTTGCGAATATGATTTTTTAGTTTCAATGGGTTGTAACCTACTGTTTGTTAAAGTTGAGCTTTTAGCGATTTCGTATAAAAGGAAAGTTTCCATATATAAATCACTAAATAAATCGATGCAGAATAGATGGAAATTCCTGGAAAGATTCTTATCAATTGGCACGAATTGCCAACAAGTTTCGAAAGGTACTTTCCTTGGTTGATGGTGTTTTGGATGCCAAAGAAGTTTTTTAAGGAAGTCTGATATTGATTGATCTTGTAATTGAAAAAGTTCTATACTTGACACAGTTTAGCTTTCCAAAATGGTAGCACATCTTTCGAATGTTTTTTGATAAGGTGCTCAACATACCACAGTAAAAAAGTCTGAAAATTCAAAACACAATCCGATTTTGTACAAAATGAGTGCAAGTGAGAAAGAAAGAACTGCTTATCTGTACAAATAGTGTTACATCACAACTGGGATTGACTTGGAATATCTTGTTTTTCACAAGAACTGGCCAGAATTATGGGATCCGAGCAGTTTCGAATTCCGCTTTGTGAATCAGAAGACAAGTTATGATTGTGAACATGCATGGAGGTTTCCTCATGATATGAATCATAGATCGGGGTATTGTCTTGGATAGTAAAATCATGCAAATGATCTTTTACTTTGAAATGAGGATTGACTGATATGATTCCTGAATTAGGATATCTCTCGTTATCTGAGCTTAGTTGAGTTACTTGGGATAAATCAACAACATCATCGTTGTCAAAGTAACTATCATAAATGATCTTACAGGTTTCCCTAGATTTCTCTTTTTCGTCATATATTTTCATACAAGGAAGGTCAAGTGGTTCTTCTTTGAAAATGGTCAAAGGATGTTCTATAGCTGTCTTTTTATCTTGAAAACCTAATGATGACTCATTTGAATAATCCTCTGTGTTTTTTGAGATATCTTTAATATTGAGAGGGGAAAAATTATCATCACTAAAAACATCGGGATAAAGAGAAAAATGCGATTCTGGAACAATGCATTTGAAAATCTCATCATGGAAAAATCTTTGTTCATCAGATTCATCATAGACATCGGGCTGTAGATCATACCTTTGTGTACTGATATTTTTTGAAAGAGAAATAGTTTGCTGTTCTAACCTTGGCATCTGCATTTGTTGATTTGCAATGATATTATCTGGCCTTGTATCAAAGTCATCTCCTGGTTCCAAGGTAGGCTTTCCTCCAGCATTCTCGCTTTTGTCTTCTTGCATTAGAGCATGCATGACTCCTAGGCTTTGGGGACTTTCTTCATCATGGCTGATTTGTATATTCAACTTGGAATCCTCATTCACATTAGAAGAAAATGAGACAAAGGTTGAACTAATTTATGCTTTATCAGACATAGGAGGCAGGGAATACTCAGCATAATCTGAAGATTCTTCATCCATGAGTTCACTTTCAAGATCATACTTTAGACAATTAAGATGAAATCGCATATTAAAATCCCTAACAGATTCATCTTGTTTCCGTAGATAATCAATTTCATCGTATACCTGGTCATAGTCATAACAATCAAATTCAAAAATGAAAGTCTTGACGAATTGGTCCCAGCTGTGAATTGATGCAACTGGGAGGGTTCTGCACCATTTTCTAGCTTCCGCCGTGAATGTAAGAGTAAAAATTCTGCATAAAACGCCTTCATCAATTCTCTGAATATCAGAACTTGAAACTTTTTGAATAAATTGAAGAGCATGATTAAAAGCAGAAGAATTATTCTTACCATTGAATTTTACCTGAGACAAGAGTCTTACCACTTCAGGTGGAGTGTTGGAAGAGGTAGGAACATGGATGCAACTCCAAATAGGAATTTTATGAGCAGCCATCCTGATTCAAATTTTACAATTGAAAATTATTCCAACAGACACTATGTTCAGGCCCTCCTTCTAGCGCCAAATATGTTGAAGCCCCGAAAATCGGGTCGACAACAAGGGGGATACCCACTCGGTCCGGACCTTGGTTGGCAGCTCCTTATCCATTTGGTATAGCGGGTCCGACTGGGGATAATGGGACCAGTTTCCCAATCTAAGGGGTGTGTGTGTGTGTAGAGTTGGATGATGCTAATCTAGGAGCACTTAAAGCTAATTTAATTCAAACTTCTAAACTAACTCTATGCTATTGTAATCTAATGAGAAACAACACATCTAATCTACGCTAACCCGGGGTGATTTTCTTCTATTATGCGATCTAAAGAGATTTCAAACAATAACTGGTAATAAAGATCATTCAGCTATCATAAGAATAGAAATCAATTAAGATAAACCACTTTGCATAAAAAGTTAAGCAAAACAGTTGTGAACAGCATATCGCATAATAAGTTATTCATATATCAAACACAAATAAATGACTCCACCGTACAGAAGTGCCAAATGGTAACCCACACATTCATGCATTAACATATAAACAACTGAAAACTGCATATCACTTTAAGAATATAAGCAGAAATGGTCAAGAAATAAAAGTACCATTTATGACTAATCCTACTCACAAGCTTCAAGCAAAAACGATTTATCTCTACTTGTTCTAACATCTACTAAGAGTACAAAAGTGCAACTTCAGTAGCAGACATGAAAATGCAAATATTAATAAATCTCGATCCATCCATTCATCAAAACCTCCTCTGAGGGTGTAGAAGTGCATGTTCCGAGAACAAGTTTTTGACAAATTTCTGGACCCTTCTCCAAATGCAATGAGAAGGGTTAAAATACTACTTCCTAATTCTAATAATAGTATTTTACAAAATTTAGGATGCGGTTTTCAAATGACCGTCCTTTTTCTAATCTAATTAAAAAGAAAAAACAACATTCTAGAATAAGGCTACTTCTGAATTTGGTCCTTAAAGTTGCAAGTGTTCAGCATGGGTTTGAGGAGAGTCGGCTGACTGACTTCTGCGCTGAGCTGGGCTGCGAAAACAGCATCTACGAGAGCTGGCACTACTTTTTCGGCCGTGTTTGTGATGCATTTCACCGTCATCCATTGACTGTGTGGTTTGACCAAGTATGTCCAGTAACATTCCCAATTCAACCTGTTTAATGCTTGGATCGCTTTTCCCTTTGCCTGCGCTTTCTGCTTCCATTCTGCTTCCAGCTGTAACTTATTTGGTAGGTACCCCGGGGTGGTCTCTGCAATTAAATTGGCCCTGTGTAAATTCTCATTTACGCAGCCGATAAGAATGCTTGCCTGTGTAGCCGCTGTCTTCGCTGCTCGCTCCGCCTGCCTGATTTGATCGTCCCATTTATTAAAGAGCAATTCTTTATGATTTTCGTTTATCCTGGGTGCACCTGCTCTTTTCCCTTCATCTTCATCCTACCAAGTTAAGTATTCCATCACCCGTCTGTCACTCTGATCGTAGTCACTCCGCAAGTCTACCACTTGATTGGTGATTTTATCGCTCAGCTCGCAATAGTGACTCCACTGTGATATTTTACGTCCCAACTCTTCCTGTTGCTGCAGTAGTTGCTCATTTAAGCCAATAGATTCTGAAATAAATTCTGCCAGCTTAGGCTCATCTTTATGCATTTCCTGTAAAGTCTGCAATTGTTTTCCTTTCTCGTCTAGACTTCTTTGATAGCCTATCTGCATCTACTGAAAGTCTTCCTGTAGCTTCTCGAGCTGTATGGAAGCTTCAATATTAGCATTGGCTTGTTGCAACTATCGTTGTAGCAGCTGTATTTGATCTTCTTGTTCTTTCAATAGTTGCTGAACTTCTGATGCCTTGTCAATAGTTGCAGAAGCATATGCTCCTGCGATCTGAGACAGCTTAGTGAGATTTTCAGTCGGGTTATTGTTGGGGTCTTTCCATAAGACGTCCAAATGTTCAGCATCTTGTGACAGTGTATTTTCTAGTTTTCTTTTCTTCCTCTGTCTCCTTACAACTGCTTTGTGTTGGGGACTATAGAATACATCCAGTGGGGGAATTTCTTCTACATTAAGTAGAAGCTCAGAAAGTGGGGTGATAGGAATGTGCTCCGTTTCTGTGACACTGCTGACTATGGTCGAAACCACTTCTTGCACTACCTGTGTATTGTTCACAGGTGTTTTTGGGGTTTGCCCTTCAAGATTGATCAGTTCATTGAAGGTTTCCCATTCTTTGTCCAGTTCTATTGTGACGAGTGGTGCTTCGATGACAGGAGGGGGGACATCTCTTGGCGGGGAGGCGATAACTTGCTGTTGCGACATTGCACTTGACTGAGCTATATCTTTAGTTGTTTCTTCATTTTTTCCTTGGTTGCATCCAGACTCTTTAGGATGTTCAGGTACTCCTTGCGCAGCGTTGGATTTAGATCTAGAAGTGCTAGAATTTTCACTGAGGCTAATGCTTGGAGTTGGTTCTCTGGCAGGCAGTCGCAGCTTCTCTAGAGGAACACTGGCCAGCCTTCTTTCCCTGTATAACATGAATATTTGGAGGTCATCTGGAGACAACCTCGACCGAGCTTCCCGCAAAATTTCTTGGAGTGAGCTTCTACTCTGAAACAAATCATCAAACAAATCTTTCTTTCCAGCGAATACTTTTATTTTGACGTTCGTTGTGAAATCTTGGGCAACATCATTTGGGTCAAATGGCCTTGCTGGGAATTTAAATAATTGTAGACACGTCACATTCTCCACTTCGGTGAAAGCGTGTCCTACATCGAACAATGAGAAGGCCCCACAAGCTACAGGAAATTGAGGCCATATGGCCTTCTTTTTGTCCTTTAGGTCTTTGGTCAGGTTGCCTTCTGAACAGGTTTGATAAGCAATTTCCCGAGCCAAAAGTTTATCAGGGATATATAGAGGTAGGACATGTGGAGGTACAGTGCTTCCAAACACTCTAATATAGGTAAACCATTCTTCCCCGAACCATCTTGCGATGGGGATGATGTCTATTTGTGCCTCGAGTGAGCACCTCGGGGGGTCTTCATCATACATTATTCTATACAAGGGCAAAATAAGCCCGTGGCAAATCTGGTAGAAGTGAGGGACGAACTGAGAATCCCATAACACCTTATGATAAACATGGATAGGTAATGGGTCCTGGGTAGTCCATTTCCAACCCATAATGGGAAATTTAGACACATAACAAATAGAATCCATAACATATGCAGACAGATAAAAAGGAGGATAGATCCTTTGAGACAAGGATCTTTTAGACCGGTAATTGATAACAGCCGTGTATAGATTATCAGAAAGGATCTTGGCCCAAACCATAATATCGGCATTTGTGGCAGCATCAATTAATGGTAGCCATTCAGACGAAAACTTATTGATATCCGGCATCCCAAATAACCTACAAAGCATGGCCGCAGCAAAATAATACGGAGAGGTGAGGGAACTGGTGCTGTACATACCGTTTTTGTCCTTTTTGAGCGGCTCCTCCTTTCTGGACCAATCTTTGGTGGTCTCTGATAGGTCTGGGTTCTCTGCCGCAAATTTCTTAACGAATTGTGCATTGTAAGTCGCCTGCGGTTCAGGAAGATGATACATAAGCTTCAAATCTTGCGCAGCGAATGATCCAATGAGCCCGTGTCCTTGAACCTTGAATTGTCTGTTGTTCATGTCTGCATTGTCAAGTATCCACTTGATCATATCCGTATATGGTAGAATTTTGGGTCTTGCTGCTATCTTGTGAAGAAATGAACATGCTAGCTCCTCTAAGGATGCCTCGGAAGAGTGTTGTGAGCCCGCGACAACAGCAACCTTCATTATTCTAGGATTTTCCTCCTCAAGCAGCCTGTACATGCTTTCCCATGTCGATATCCCTGCGTCTTTGTTACAGGCTGTGTCTGTATACAAAGGCGCCATCTCCTTCGTCTTTTCCTTCGCTTCAGAGCTTTGAGCTTTATTTTTCTTTCCCATTTCTTCCTGCGTTTGGGTTTGAATCGTCTTAGCTCTTCGTTCCTGCAGATTACGAGTGAAATGGAAATGACTGATCCAGAAAGGTGATGGGGAGAGTTTTAAATGCAACAGATATATCAAATATGCCACCTTACGTGAAGTAATTCTCTACAAAGGCACGCGTCTTTAATTCATTTAATAACTGACAACTAATTCATTTACTATCATTAAAAGTGCATGATTTCGAGTCAGATTATGGTAAGTGGCTTTTCTTTGAATGGCGTGCCCGAAGGATTCGTAATGAAGTGATTTATGATTTGCTTACGTAACCTCGCATATCGCGCCATCGCAAATCGCAACATCGCAAATCGCGAGAACGTAATATCGCAGCGATCGCAACATCGCAGATCGCAGAAGTTTAATGTTGGTTAAATCTTGTCAGCTCATTTCTGCGATATGCGATCTTGCGATCGGCGTTATCGCAGATCGGTAAATCTTAAAGTTTTTCTTTATGAGAATTACTTTATTGCGACGCGACGTTATATTTAACACGAGGGTCTTGCGCATACTGATATTAAAGAGAAATGGAGGCATTTCCTATCTCTTTTGCAACGCGACTTTAAAGATTTTCTCCTTATCATAGACTTAGGTTTAAAATATTCAAAATACCTACCTAAGCTTATGATGGTAACCTTATTTTGAGGAAATGAACTCTTGCTCTTCCTAAAAATTAACTAAGGGTCCCCATCCATTTAGTATTTTGGTCAACACTTAAATGAACAAGGGGGGGGGGGGGGGGGGGTGTTGCTAGCCACAACAGTTCCTAAAATTCTTTTATTTTCTTTTCCAGCTACATCTCTAATGTGAATGCTTTTAAGAAAGGACTAATCACCTAGCTCTTTCTCATTTTGAGTTAGCTCTATAAGTAGTTTTCCATTAGGTTTCTGACGAGAATGACAGGTTCAAAATTCCTTCTCAATAACCTTTCCTTCTTTGGATTTCACATCAGTAGATATTTGGAATCCAACTTCAACAACGCTAGCTCATGGAAAAATGATACCTTCTTCATCCTCTGAGGACTCCTCTTGCTGCGACTTTGGTTCCTCCATAGACTTAGTACCTAGCACAAGCTCTAAAGGAACTTGAGGAACCAAAGGAATAGGAGGTTGTTCAACATTACTGGGGTTTTATTATTTAATATCTCCATCTTAGACTTCATTGTATAGGGAATTTTTTTTTTTTTGCTCAGGCCTTCAAGGGTAGAAGTTTTACTTGATCCTTCTCCCATAGCACTAGATTTATACTTAGGGGAGCTGAACCCTGGACCCTTGTGTTGAGTTTTCTTAATCTGCTGGTTAGCTAGAGGGTGTTGCTTTTGGGAACCTTTCTTCCATTTCACTTACTTCCATTGATCTCCTAACTGTCCTTTCTTATCCTGTTCTTCTGGTTTCTTGGGGTAGTTTTTGGCGACGTGGTCATAGTCATGACAAATTTTTCATTTAAACAGAAGATTATTGTAGTCCACTTCCTAGGTATGGGTCTAACTATCTATATTGAGGTTGATTGTGACTGGTAATCCTTTATCTGGATTAAACTCAAAGAAAATATGGGAACAAGAGAAGGGACCATCATGAGGTTCAGTGTAATCAACATATTTTCCTAGGGCATTGTCGATCCTTTTTAAGGTCGCATCATTCCAGTAGTGTAGTGTTACACTAAAAAATGTCACCATGGCTATTTACAGTTAGTATGGCTCTATCAATAGTCATGCTATCCTCTTAGGCAAGTCTTATGCCTCTGCTCTCCATGTCAAACTCCAAAAAGAGAGAAAGTCTTTATAAATTTATTTATCTCTGGGTACGCAGGTTCTCTCAACCTTACCTGCGGGTACGCATCCAATGTTCACAAAAGCTGCGTACTTGTACGCTCTGTATGTAAAGGGGCAGGTGCGTCCCCTGTAAAGGTCAAAATGCGCAAGTTTCATCTTTAAAAAGTTACTTGTAGTCATTTCTAGAGCATTCTAGAAGGTTGTTCGACGTGTATTGAGCGCCTCTAGATGGTTCATGTACCCCTACCAAAGAGGAACTTATCCCATCAATAAGGGAGCTATCCCATCCAAAGAGGGGATTATCCCATTGATGGTGGACCTGATTAACTTCCTCTTGAGCACTATAAATACAGGCATTGGGCCAGAAGGAGAAGAGGTTGGAAGCTAAACATTTCTAAGGGTAGATGCTGCTGGAATTAGGACTCCCATTTAAAAGCTTGTGAGGAGAGATTGCCATCTTTGCTTGTTCTATTTGAAAGTGGGTGAGCTTTGTCAAAGTAAAGGAGAACTCTTGATGGACCTTGGGAGGGACTTGCACAACACCAAGGCTCAGGTTGTAATTGTTCCTTTTGTTTCCTATTAATGCAAATGAGTCCATTCTTCTCAATAACTTGTTATTTATGAGTTGTTTCATGTACTCCTTGGTCTATGTGTTAAATATGTTTTATTCTATGAGATTATCAAGTGCTATTTAATCGTTTGATTGTTAGTGGATGCAGGTTTCAAAGTGAAGGAGGAGCTCATCCGAATCAGCGGAGCTGGACTGCTACAACAGCGTTGGACTACAGGTAGGATCTAAACACTTGATTTCTTATATAGTAAATGCATGTTTAGAGAAGGATTGCTCTTATTTGTCTTGTTTGTCACTAGAGAGTCTTAGGCTCCTAGGGAGGTTGGTTGTGTCCGCACTATCGACTCTTTCCGTTTGACAAATTGGCGACTCCACTGGGGAATCCATTGATGTGAAAGTCTTTTCCTTTGTATGCAACTTTGCTCTGAGAAAAGTCATTTATTTTCTGGTTTTTGGCTCTGTGACTTTGTTTTTTGGGTGGGTTAGCTTAGGGTTAGATTCAATTTAGTTTTTCTTGAATTTTCCAGTAGGACGCACCCTCTGAGTATTGCACAGTGCGTCCCTGTATGCACTGTCGCTGTGTGCACAGAGCGGGCCCGCACCTGTCTTAACGGGTTGCCTGCGTCCCCTGCTAAAATTTAAGAAAATTCCATTTTTTGCATTTTTTCTCTTAGATTTTGCTTTTTCTTAGTTTTTACTGCCCAGATCCATTAGTCTCTTGTCAAAGATCTTCACCTGAACTTGTTTCGATAGCATTGAGTGTTTTAGTGGATTTCATAGAAGTTTAAGCCCTAGGGTTTGATTTTTGGGTAGGTCTTGTAGTGACTTTGGCGGTAGAAGTTGTCAAGCCTTAGATCTCTCTGGTTTTGTCAGCATTCTTAGAAGTCAGACCTGTCATAAAGTCTACCTGTGAGAGCAACTTACCTTTGAGTGGTCTCTGTTAGTGTCGGTCTGGAAAGCCCTCCATCAGTGATCAAAGCTCTTTGCATTTGCATTGGTAGGTGTCTCATCAGTGTCAAAATTTGCATCCCGTTAGGCATGCCATAACCCTGATGGAGGAGCTGGTCTGTTCATATCCCTTTTGGCTTAGCTGGATCAGGTCATATCAGGTCATTGAGTTTGTCAAAATGCTCTTGTTTGGTCTTAATGTCAAAATTTTAGGTCTAGGGTTTTGGTAAGTTGTCTTAGCAAGGTTAGCAAGGTCATGTTTCTGAGAGTCCTTGAGTGGCCAGCAAGCCAAAGGGAAGATGGTGAACATGTTCCTTTCAAATTTTCATCATGTATAGCTCATTTTTAACCTTGGATTTAAAAACCCTGTTTTTAAAGCCAAGGTCATGATAATTTTTGTAAAAAGAATAAGTGTCCAAGAAATCTTCAGAAAGGCAGCAACAACCCTGGTCCCCTTGCCACAGTCCTTCAGATGATCTCCCTGCAAAAAGAATCAGGTGAAAGCACTCAAAAAGTCAACTTCAGGATAAAGGAAACCAAGAAAATCAGTGTTTTTAAAAAGTGACAAATTAGACTTTATAAAGTGGGTTTTGGATGAAATTTTTTCAAAAGTGAGATTATAAAAGCTAATTCTCCCTCCTTACACTCTTATTATGCATTTCGAGCTTCCAAGAGAGATTGTGAGAGTGTGCAAGGAGAAGAAGGCGAAAATATAAGTGTTTCGGGCAGTTTCCAGGTGCGCGACCCGTCTAGGCTCGTGCACGACCTGTTGGGCGGTGCGCGACCCGTCCAGCAACTTCCGGCAGTGCAAAAACACAACGGGCGCGACCCGTCGAGCTGTGCGCGACCCGTCCAGGGGTGTGCGCGACCCGTTCGTCTGCCAGCTTCCAAAACTGCAAATAAATTTCCTCCTTCCTCTTCAAACTTGCTAAATTGATCGAGGTATGCACTCAATTCATGAATGTTGATATGGATGGTGAAAATAATGATGTGTGTCATGGTTTTATCATTTAAATTTGCAAGTGAATGGATTAATATGGCTGTTGCTGATGTTTGTAAAATGCTAGGGTTTTGTGACTGTTTCAAGTGTTTATTGTCCCATTGATCCCTTCCTTTTTCCCCTCTTTCATTAATAATCATGTTTGCATATCTGTCCTATTTCATTTGCACATAAAATGTTGCCCTACCCCCATCCCTAAGTTATAAACCCTACCCCTCTCACAAGCACTCAAACCCTAATTCCCTCTACCATACACATGCAAAAACCAAAACAAAAAGAAAAGATACATTGTAAAGGCAGAAGAGAGTCATGTAAATTTAATGTGCTGTATATTTAAAAGCATGTACAAACCCCTATATATCCTTGACATCCCCTTGTACATGAAACACTTTCCCTTCATGAGAAAATGATGAGTATGTACTCCTTAATGTGCATGTAACCCTTAAAGAACAAAAAGAGCAGAATCTGCCTTATAACACACATGAACTCCTAAGTGAATTTGGTGTATGGTGTCCCTATGCCCCTATTGATATCTGTAATCCCCTTACATGTTCATTATTATACATGTTTTGTCCCATATGAGATGTTCTTTGCAAATGATTTCCCAATGTTAAAACTGTTCCTATATGCATGACAATGTGTAAAGTTTCCCTTGAAAATTCCCTGTTATTATCATATATTTCCATTCCTTGTTCAGAAATTCCCTCCCCTAACATTCCCATCATGTTTTTCCCCTTGAAACAGCATAGAGTTCAGTACTTTTGCAGGCAGGGGCAGCAGTTCATTTACTCCTTCAGTTTGCCCACCTTGCTCCAAAACCATGTCAGATACCGAGACTCATGAGCAAGGTGATGACCATTCATCATCTACAGAGATTGAGGAACAGAGGAGGCCTCGTAGAGGGGGTAAAGGAGGTCACCATAGGAGGGAGGAGCCCACTTCATTGGCAGAGTTACAGGCTTGTCCTTTGGCACTGAGTTGTTTCCAGTACATGTCATGCTATCAGTTTTGTGAGAGGCTCACTCAGATTCAGCATCATAGAGAGTTGGCCCGCTTGTTTGTCTTACACCTCCATGATGGACATGTCACTCTTGCAGGGGTGAATTTCATATTGACACCCGAGGTGATCTCAGAGGCTACAGGTATACCGAATGTGGGGGAGGTGTGGTCTAAGCGCAGACTTCTTGATTTTGTTCACTTTGAGCCCTATATCCGGCCATCATTTGTGAAACTATTGACAGGTGTTTTCCCATTCAGATTTCTTCGGAGTGAGTATGCTCCCCTCATGAGACTCATCATGCATTATTTCACATGTGAGGGCAGATTTTCACAGGTGTATTCATATCACATTCGCCTGTTGATGCATTTCACCCGGGTGAGGATGATGAACCTCCCAGTTTTCCTGTTTCAGAACATTCAGAGGATGGTACCCATGTTGCAGAGGAAGACCCCGGCCCAGCAGTACAGGAGTCTTTGTCACTATGGTTTGATTCAGCTCATTGTTTTGCATCAGTTGACACAACAGGGCATCTCGTGGGAGGAGTTCATCTCCCGTGAGTTTTTCACAGTGCCACCTCAGCTACATCAGGAGGCTATTCATGAGGAGGGAGGACCATCACAGCAGCCCGATGCTCCCATCACCCGACATGTCAGTTCTACTCCTATGGTCACCTATCAGAAAGGCCCAAGGGCCTTATTTGCAGCAGCTAGGCGAGTACTATCTCCACAACAGGTGGAAGGGGTCTCGCCTTCATCGTGAGAGCAGCGAGTGTTATCTCCACAGTATGTGGAAGGGGCCTCGCTTTCTTCACCAGCAGATGTATTGCAGAGGGGCAAAGAGCCCATGGTTCATAAGGATCCAGTGATCAATCTTGAGGTCAGTTCTCTTAGCCAGGAGGCAAAGGAGATCATTCAGCAGCTCAGGGCCGAGAATGAGACTTTGCAGCGGAGACTTGAGGGTGCTCAGTGGACCATCACATATTTAGAGCAGCGGAACACTCAGCTGGAGGAGGAGAAGACCCTTGATGAGATTTGGAGGATTCGAAGTGATCGAGTCCTAAACCGTAGGAGGTCCGGTGACCTATTGCCTGCTGAGAGAGAATCCATGCTCATCCGGGTCAATGCACACTTGGAGAGGCTGTTGGCTAAGGCCAACCAAGACAAAAAGCTGCTAAGGAACATGAAAAACCATTATTGGGCTAGGATGCATGTTTGTAAAGCAAAGATGAAAATGTTCCAAAGAAGGTTGACCGAGGATCTCAAGAGGAAGAAGAAGGCCAACCCACTCCGCATCTTGGTCGAGGCTTCTCTCACCCATCATGACACTCACTAGCCTCTTCACAGCATCAACCACAAATTTTTTTGGAAGTTTTGGCTCATTTTTGACATTTTTGGGCAATTTACAGGTTTTTGCTTCTCAACGGGTCTCACCCCCGGTGAGACCCTTTGTCCTCGTAGCTCTGTTTTGCGGAAACTTTGCATTGGTGGATTTGTCATGCAAAGTTACATATGCACATCCTTGAGTTTTCATGGAGTTTTGGGCCTCCAAAAGGTCAAAATACAGCCAAATTTTGACTTTCTGCCCCTTTTTTGAGCTGCAGAAGTAGTCTTGGGAGAATTTACATTTGACTAGGAAAATTACCTCCAAATCCAAAAATTCCGGTTGGGTTGGAAAGTATACTCAGAGACCTTTCCAACGAGCTATCCTGCACCTGATTCTGATACCGGGAAGGCCTTCAAACAGGCCTCCAAAGTGCGCGACCCGTTGAGCAGATTTGGCCAGATTTGACCAGTTCAGCCCAGAATTTGCAGATTAACACCAGTTTGACTTGCTGAGGTCGATGATGATCCTTTTGAATGTACTTGTGGCACTTTTTGGGTACTTTTACTCTTGTTTTACTCTTCTAGAAGTTTCTCTCATGTAAAAGGGTAAAATTGACTGTATGAACTGGTTTCCAAGTTTTTAGAGGCAAGTTGTTTTGACTGCCTATTTTGTAGTGCTTAGTTTAGGAGTTGTTCAAACAGATCCTAGGATGGTGAGCTCGACCCCTAGAGGTGGGGAAGAGGTTAGATCATCTATATTATGTACTTTCATGCTCATTTTCATGGTTGGACTCTTGAGGGAGAAGCTATCATTGTATATTTTCATTGTATCTCTGCAATTTTTGGCTAAGGAAGACCAGGGTTTTGCAGTCATCATTGGGATTCTTGTGGACTCATTGTGTTGATGGTGTGTCTCTTCATGTTATTGTAAGCTTTGTTATGTGATTCATTTTCTTTCTATACTTCTGCATATTAAACAAATGAAGTGATAAAGTTAGAATTCATGCTTGCATGCTCTGCTTTCAAATTTGTTTAATTTCTATGTTTTCTACTGTCTAAAGAGAATTCAAATCCATTGTTTGCTCTCTTTAGCCCTCTTATCTTTCTTCCTGATCATCCATTTCAGCTAAAGACATCTACACAATCTCCTACCTTGCCCCAAAGATTTCCCTGCAGAAACTGTGTCCAATCCCCGCACCCTAAATTGCAGCTCCTCAATTTGCCACCAAAAACACCCAAAAACCCCCAAAATTAACCTTTATAACCAGTTTACTAGCCTAATATCAGTGATACATTGTTGGTCATCTCATCCTATTGAAAATCTACCGAGATTGACCGGAGAGAGCCTTCTCCTGCCCCGTAGGGCTAGCTACGAGGCTGAATGGTTTGATGTAGCTTTGAGATTTGCCTTTTCAGCCTGAGGTGAAATTTCAAACGCTAACATACTGGCGACCATACTAGGGAGAACAAACTGATATTTTGTTCATTGACGTGTTATTTCATAGGTCTTAGACGGAGCCTGAAGTTACGGCAGGTAGCCTTCAAAAGCGCTCTTGTTTTACATCAGCGCAAGTAGATAAACGCTGCTTCAGTCAATCTCCGTGAGCTTGTGAATATAGCGCTGCTTTGACATCTTATCCCCATGTATTTGTTAACTCTGAGCCGTGGATGATAGGTTGAGAGTTTTCACAGGCTGAAACGCTTTTTCTTTCCTAGTCATTCTGAGAAAACAAGCTGGCTACAGCTCCTAAACCCCTTTTCAGATCTCATTCATGCCCGGCTATTTTTGAGTATCTTGAAGATTTAGACTTTGACGAAAGTTTTGAGTTGTCTCTGTTTAAAACAAAATCTGAAAGTGCACTTGCAACTCTAGTTCCTAATCCTGATTTTGCAGCTGCTATTGAATTTGAGAGGCATAACAAATTAGTTGAAAACTTCATTTTGAGAAATCTTCAGTCACGTGTACAAGCTACTACTCTTGCTGATTTCCTTGAAAATATCTCTGGTCATATTGGATCTTCTATCACGGCGCATGAACAGACAAATCCTCCTTTCATTGTTATCTCTCCCATAGTTACTCATCCTCCATCTACAGTTGTTTCGCCTTCGGCTTCACATACTGCTTCTCCTCCTCTTACTCCTCATACTGCTACACCTACCCCGCCTGCTACTCCAAGACCTACCTTACCTAGAAAAATGGCAGCCCGGTTTGCCCCACTTGCATTGCCTGCTAATCTTCATGATATGCCTGCTGATTACCAAAGTAAAATCCCCATGTTTGATGGCACTCCACAAAGTATTACAGCACAACAACATATCGATAAAATGTCCACTTTCTTTGATCTATATGAGTTAGATGAAGAAGATGTTACCATGCGGTTGTTCGTGCAAACATTTGCCAGAGAAGTAAGAAAATGGTTCAGAGGGTTGGCAGCTAACAGCATCACTACCTTGGAAGCACTTCAGAATCAATTCTTGGATCGGTGGGAAATCAGAAAGGATCCGCTTCAAATCAATGCCGAATACAACAACCTCAAGCGTAATCCGGGTGAGTCAGTTCAAGATTATATAATCAGATTCAATTCAGTGTATAATGCTATTCCCGATGATTTGAGGCCATCTAGAAAATCAGCACTTCTCAAATTCCCGGATGGTTTTGATCCGGAGATGGCTTATTCACTGAGAGACCGAGATCCCCCTACCTTGGAGGATATGCAGAAAATTGCAGTCAGTGTTGAGGCAAATTTGAATGACAAGAGAGCAAGGCTGAAGGCAGAAAAGCGAGTTACAATCAAGGAGGAAGCATCCACATCAAATCAGGTTCTTCAGTCAGTTGAACAGGTGAAGAGGTTACTTGAAAGGGTCACAATTGACAAGCCGGAACCTCAGATTCGTAACCCAAATTTCAGAGGTCAGCAACAACAATATAGGATCAAGCAGCGTGAAACAAAGGCACAAGAAACAGCAGTTCAGCAACAAATGAAACCGCCTTTTCAGCAGAACTTTGTTAGTCAAGAATCTGAAGATGAGGCTGATAATGTTGGCGAGGAAAATCATTTCTTTACCCCTGATGATATGCCTACATATATCACGGAAGAAGATGAGTTGGTAAGTAATTCCGTCTTTCCACAAGATGAGCATTATATTTTGTCAAATGATATGATACTTGAGGAAGAATCTGAAGAATATCAAAGAGGGTACTTGAATGCATTATCAGCTCGGCAAGGACAACAAAGGCAATTGAGAGGTCGGACTATTCCTATAAATCCTTTGCAGAAAAAGAAAGACATTGCAGCAAAAAATGATTCAGTTTCTTCAAAAGGTAAAGACATAGTTGGTCCCTCAACTACCCCATCATCATCAGCAACTAAAGTGGATCAGCCATCAAATGCACCAAAGGATAAAGCTGAGAGGAGAGATAATTCAGCAAAGGAAGGTGAGAAGTTTCCAGTTTTCAGTTTGGAGAATGAAATTGCAAAAGTGAAGATACCTATTCCTTTAACGGAGGTTATGAAGAATGCTACTTACCGAGGCCAAATTTCCAAGTTTCTGAATTTTGACCCAATGCTAGACATGGTAAATGTACAAGATGATCAGCCGGAGTTAATCTTTGGGCCAGCTTTGAATGGTGAGTCTCCCGAGAGTGACATTCCTCCATTTTATATTAGTTTGCGGTTGCATGAGTTTGTGCTGCACAATGCTATGTTTGACTCGGGAGCTTCACATAATTTGATGCCGAAAACAATCATGGAGAAGCTGGGGCTTGACATCACAAGGAAGTACCATGATTTGTATTCGTTTGATTCCAGCCGGGTAAGATGCATTGGTTTGATCAAAGACTTAGTGGTGAGTCTAGATCAAATTCCAGCAAAGAATGTTTTGATGGATGTGGTGGTGGCGGACATTCCTCCACGATTTGGCATGTTGTTGTCGAGGTCATGGGGAGCCAAACTCAAAGGTACGATTCAACTTGATTTTTCATATGCTTCAATTCCAGTTTTCGGTCAAATGAGGAAGTTATATCGGGAACAGAAGATGAAATACATGATCACTAGTAAGGAAAAGCCTGTGAATCATCCTGTAAATTATGTACAAACAGATTTAGAATCTTTTGTTTTGTTTGCGGAAAATTTCAATGAGATAGATATTCAGTTAGTTCAAGTAGAAGACATACCAGACATTTCAGAAAATTTCAGAGAAGTTTTGAGAAAGGAAAGGGAAGAAAGGTCTGCCGTCATAAGGCCAATGGCAGAAATAAATGGGCAGCAAACAAAACATGAAACAAAATCAGATTTTCAGCACCTAGAAGATGATGAAGAGGGTCTTTGGACAATGGATTTTGATGGTGCAGTGGGCAGCGATGGTGCTGGCATAGGTGTATGGATCCGAAGCCCATTCTCAGCCCAAGATCAAGTTCCAAGCAAGGTACGGGTATGTTCTTATAAATTAGCATTTGATTGCTCGAATAATGAGGCAGAATATGAAGCTCTTATTGCTGGTTTGAAAATCCTTCTGAAATTAAAGGCAAAGAAAATAGTAGTATATGGCGACTCCGAACTAGTTATCAAACAAGTGAAAGGTGAATTTCAGGCCAAACATCCTCGCATGAGAGCTTATAGAAATGATGTTTTAGATATCCTGAAAAGATTTTCTGAACATACTTTGACATGTGTGCCCCGGATTCAAAATGGTGTTGCGGATGCATTGGCTAAGGCGGCAAGTAATCTGAAAATACCCATGAATTCCAGCAATAAGTTCGAGATATATGTGAAACATCGTCCTACAGTTCCAGATAATCAAAGGTGTTGGCAAGTGTTCCAAGATGACGAAGAAATTGAAGATTTTCTGCAAGTTAAGGGTAAGTTTGAAGACATCTCAATAGATACGGAAGCTGAAGGAGTGAATCAGATGGATGTATTGCAGCTCAAAGACAACCACATTCCAAAAGGATTGATTCCTTTAGAGGAATTGTTTGATCAGGATGATGTCGCCCGCAAGCCAACTTTGAGGCCAACGGACGAAGGAGTTGAAGATGTGAACCTTGGGACAGCTGCAAATCCAAAGATGGTGAAGCTTTCAAAAGCGTTGCCGCCTAAGGTAAAGAAAGAGTATATCAGATTATTGTCTCTGTATTCTAATGTTTTTGCATGGGATTATTCAGATTTGAAAACTTATGACACAAGCATTATTCAGCATACCATTCCCATAAAGCCAAATCAAAAGCCTTTCCGGCAAAAGTTGAGAAGAATTAATCCTAAATTGCTGCCATTGATTGAGAAGGAGGTCAACAGGTTGTATAAGTCCGGGATCATAGTGCCAATCCGGTTTTCCGATTGGATCTCAAACTTGGTGCCCGTGAGGAAGAAAACTGGTGAGATTCGCTTGTGTATAGACTTTAGAAATCTGAACAAAGTGTCATTAAAGGACAATTATCCGCTGCCCAAGATGGATCACATATTGCAGCGGGTTGTGGGGCATCCAGAATGTCATTGCTTGATGGTTACTCCGGGTATAATAAGATTTTGGTGCACGAAGATGACCGTGACAAGACAACATTTACTACTCCATGGGGTACATATTATTATGCCAAGATGCCGTTTGGATTGAAGAATGCAGGTGCTACATTTCAGCGGGCAATGGACATGGCCTTTGCAAATGAGAAGGATGTCTTTTTAGTAGTTTATCTTGATGATTTGACCGTGTTTTCCAAATCAGATGAAGAGCATTTGTTTCATTTGACTAAGGTGTTTGAAAAGTTCAGAAAATATGGCATCTCATTGAATCCGAAGAAGAGTCTTTTTGCTGTGAGTGAAGGCAAGCTGCTGGGCCATATCATTTCTAAAGATGGCATTCGTATAGACCTTGCACGAGTAGAAGCAATTCAGCAATTGGAGCAGCCCCGTAGCAAGAAAGAAATTCAGTCCTTCAATGGTAAGTTGAATTTTCTGCGCCGTTTCATTCCCAATCTTGCTGAGCATCTTAGAGAAATAACAAATATGCTAAAGAAGGACAGCGAAATAAGATGGACCGAAGGGGCGGTGAAATCGTTTAATTTGATAAAGGTAATCTTATCTTCAGCTCCAACATTGATTAGCCCGGATTATACACATGATTTTATTTTGTTTTCATTTGCCTCTGAGCATACATTGGCAGCAGTATTGATGCAAAAGAGAGATGGAGTTGAGAGACCCATAGCCTTTTTCAGCCGTATCATAAGAGATGGAGCGCTGAATTATAATATCATTGAGAAACAAGCATTGGCCCTGATCAAAGCATTGAAAGATTTTCGAGTTTACATATTGCATTCTCATGTTCTAGCATATGTTCCTAATGCAGCTGTGAAGGATGTTCTAGTGCAAACGGAACCGGAAGGAAGAAGGGGTAAGTGGATTGCTGCACTCTTAGAATATGATGTTGAAATTAAGCCTACTAAGCTGATTAAAGGCCAAGGTCTAGCTAAGTTGATGGCTGAGGCAAACCTTCATGTCCTTGATATAAATTTGATCGCTGCCTTGTCCGATGAAGATGAAGAAAATTCAGTCCTACAGGTGTCTGATATCTTCGTGTCTTCTCCTTGGTATGCTGATATAGTTTATGTGCTTCAAAACTTATCTGCACCTCCTGGCATGCCTAAAAACAAAGCTAGAACATTGAAGCTTAAGGCTGCCAAATTTTGCATCATCAAATCTGCACTTTATTGGAAGGACCCCGGTGGCATCTTGCTGAACTGTTTGGTCGAAGAGGAAGCTAAAACAACAGTAAATGATTTCCATAAGGGTGACTGTGGGGGTCACTTATTTTGGAAGACCACGGCTAATAAGATTTTGAGAGCTGGTTTCTATTGGCCTTCTTTATTTTCAGATGTATATAAAGCGGTAAAGAGCTGTCATGAATGTCAAATTTTTCAAGGAAAACAGAAATTACAGCCCTTGCCTCTCAAACCGGTGGAAATCAGTGCGCCATTTCAGCAATGGGGTTTGGATTTTATTGGCGAGATTCACCCAGCATCTTCCGGGCAGCATCGATGGATCTTGACAGCTACAGATTACTTCACAAAATGGATTGAAGCCATTCCCACCCGGCAGGCCACAGATTTGGTAATTATTTCCTTTCTTGAAAATAATATCTTGTCACGTTTTGGCTGTCCACAAAAGTTGAATACTGACAATGCAGCTGCATTTAAATCAAAGAAGTTGGTTGATTTTTGCTTTAAATATAACATCAGTTTGGGGCATTCAACCGCTTATCATCCGCAAGGTAATGGGCTGGCCGAATCTTCAAACAAATCCCTTGTGAATATTATAAAGAAATTGCTGGAAATAAACAAGAAGAGCTGGCATAAGAAATTGATAAATGCACTGTGGGCTGATCGGGTAAGTCAAAAGAAGTCAATTGGTATGTCACCTTTTGAAATTGTTTACGGAGTAGATGCAGTGTTTCCTACTTCACTTAGTGTCCCGGTAGCCAAGTTGTTTCAAGAAGCTAGTGGTGAAGAGGATCCTATGCAACGACGGATCAGTCAAATGATTCATTTGCAGCAGACACGAGAAGAAGTTCATCAAAATTCCCTTAAGTTGCAGGAGCGCATAAAGAGAATCTATGATAAAAAGGCCAAGGCAGATGAGTTTCAGATTGATGATGTTGTATTACGGTGGGATGCCCGCAATGAGGATAAAGGGAAGCATGGAAAATTCGACAACTTATGGAAGGGTCCTTATAAAATTGCAGCATACCGTGGTCCAAATGCTTTCCTTCTTAAAGAAATGAACGGAGATGAATGTCTTGGAGGGTCGGTGAATGGCCGGCTGCTCAAAAGGTATCATGCTTGAGCATTTTCTGCTCTTATCACTCTCATTGTAAATACCATGTCATTTTCTTTCTGCAGCAAGTGTGAAACTGATTTCCATCTTCAGTTTGGGGCCCGTGGTGAAGGCTATAATCCTGAAAATGGTGATTAGTTGGAGTGAGTTTTACAAGTAGTCTCATGTCAGTTCATTTTCTGTATAGAGTCAGTGAGTTAGTGTCCAAATAAAGTCTTTCATTTCAGTTAATTGTCTAAAGTCAAGTAAAGGTAATTTCAAGTTGGTCACATGAGAAATAAGTTGACTCCATTGCCCAATGATAAAGGCACTGATCTGCTCTCCCAGAGGTCTGAGGTTCTTGGTACCTCCAAGGAGCTACCATCCCCATTGGAGCCAATGTTAGTGTCGGTCTTGAAAGCCCTCCATCAGTGATCAAAGCTCTTTGCATTTGCATTGGTAGGTGTCTCATCAGTGTCAAAATTTGCATCCCGTTAGGCATGCCATAACCCTGATGGAGGAGCTGGTCTGTTCATATCCCTTTTGGCTTAGCTGGATCAGGTCATATCAGGTCATTGAGTTTGTCAAAATGCTCTTGTTTGGTCTTAATGTCAAAATTTTAGGTCTAGGGTTTTGGTCAGTTGTCTTAGCAAGGTTAGCAAGGTCATGTTTCTGAGAGTCCTTGAGTGGCCAGCAAGCCAAAGGGAAGATGGTGAACATGTTCCTTTCAAATTTTCATCATGTATAGCTCATTTTTAACCTTGGATTTAAAAACCCTGTTTTTAAAGCCAAGGTCATGATAATTTTTGTAAAAAGAATAAGTGTCCAAGAAATCTTCAGAAAGGCAGCAACAACCCTGGTCCCCTTGCCACAGTCCTTCAGATGATCTCCCTGCAAAAAGAATCAGGTGAAAGCACTCAAAAAGTCAACTTCAGGATAAAGGAAACCAAGAAAATCAGTGTTTTTAAAAAGTGACAAATTAGACTTTATAAAGTGGGTTTTGGATGAAATTTTTTCAAAAGTGAGATTATAAAAGCTAATTCTCCCTCCTTACACTCTTATTATGCATTTCGAGCTTCCAAGAGAGATTGTGAGAGTGTGCAAGGAGAAGAAGGCGAAAATATAAGTGTTTCGGGCAGTTTCCAGGTGCGCGACCCGTCCAGGCTCGTGCGCGACCTGTTGGGCGGTGCGCGACCCGTCCAGCAGCTTCCGGCAGTGCAAAAACACAACGGGCGCGACCCGTCGAGCTGTGCGCGACCCGTCCAGGGGTGTGCGCGACCCGTTCGTCTGCCAGCTTCCAAAACTGCAAATAAATTTCCTCCTTCCTCTTCAAACTTGCTAAATTGATCGAGGTAGGCACTCAATTCATGAATGTTGATATGGATGGTGAAAATAATGATGTGTGTCATGGTTTTATCATTTAAATTTGCAAGTGAATGGATTAATATGGCTGTTGCTGATGTTTGTAAAATGCTAGGGTTTTGTGACTGTTTCAAGTGTTTATTGTCCCATTGATCCCTTCCTTTTTCCCCTCTTTCATTAATAATCATGTTTGCATCTCTGTCCTATTTCATTTGCACATAAAATGTTGCCCTACCCCCATCCCTAAGTTATAAACCCTACCCCTCTCACAAGCACTCAAACCCTAATTCCCTCTACCATACACATGCAAAAACCAAAACAAAAAGAAAAGATACATTGTAAAGGCAGAAGAGAGTCATGTAAATTTAATGTGCTGTATATTTAAAAGCATGTACAAACCCCTATATATCCTTGACATCCCCTTGTACATGAAACACTTTCCCTTCATGAGAAAATGATGAGTATGTACTCCTTAATGTGCATGTAACCCTTAAAGAACAAAAAGAGCAGAATTTTCCTTATAACACACATGAACTCCTAAGTGAATTTGGTGTATGGTGTCCCTATGCCCCTATTGATATCTGTAATCCCCTTACATGTTCGTTATTATACATGTTTTGTCCCATATGAGATGTTCTTTGCAAATGATTTCCCAATGTTAAAACTGTTCCTATATGCATGACAATGTGTAAAGTTTCCCTTGAAAATTCCCTGTTATTATCATATATTTCCATTCCTTGTTCAGAAATTCCCTCCCCTAACATTCCCATCATGTTTTTCCCCTTGAAACAGCATAGAGTTCAGTACTTTTGCAGGCAGGGGCAGCAGTTCATTTACTCCTTCAGTTTGCCCACCTTGCTCCAAAACCATGTCAGATACCGAGACTCATGAGCAAGGTGATGACCATTCATCATCTACAGAGATTGAGGAACAGAGGAGGCCTCGTAGAGGGGGTAAAGGAGGTCACCATAGGAGGGAGGAGCCCACTTCATTGGCAGAGTTACAGGCTTGTCCTTTGGCACTGAGTTGTTTCCAGTACATGTCATGCGATCAGTTTTGTGAGAGGCTCACTCAGATTCAGCATCATAGAGAGTTGGCCCACTTGTTTGTCTTACACCTCCATGATGGACATGTCACTCTTGCAGGGGTGAATTTCATATTGACACCCGAGGTGATCTCAGAGGCTACAGGTATACCGAATGTGGGGGAGGTGTGGTCTAAGCGCAGACTTCTTGATTTTGTTCACTTTAAGCCCTATATCCGGCCATCATTTGTGAAACTATTGACAGGTGTTTTCCCATTCAGATTTCTTCGGAGTGAGTATGCTCCCCTCATGAGACTCATCATGCATTATTTCACATGTGAGGGCAGATTTTCACAGGTGTATTCATATCACATTTGCCTGTTGATGCATTTCACCCGGGTGAGGATGATGAACCTCCCAGTTTTCCTGTTTCAGAACATTCAGAGGATGGTACCCATGTTGCAGAGGAAGACCCCGGCCCAGCAGTACAGGAGTCTTTGTCACTATGGTTTGATTCAGCTCATTGTTTTGCATCAGTTGACACAGCAGGGCATCTCGTGGGAGGAGTTCATCTCCCGTGAGTTTTTCACAGTGCCACCTCAGCCACATCAGGAGGCTATTCATGAGGAGGGAGGACCATCACAGCAGCCCGATGCTCCCATCACCCGACATGTCAGTTCTACTCCTATGGTCACCTATCAGAAAGGCCCAAGGGCCTTATTTGCAGCAGCTAGGCGAGTACTATCTCCACAGCAGGTGGAAGGGGTCTCGCCTTCATCGTCAGAGCAGCGAGTGTTATCTCCACAGTATGTGGAAGGGGCCTCGCTTTCTTCACCAGCAGATGTATTGCATAGGGGCAAAGAGCCCATGGTTCATAAGGATCCAGTGATCGATCTTGAGGTCAGTTCTCTTAGCCAGGAGGCAAAGGAGATCATTCAGCAGCTCAGGGCCGAGAATGAGACTTTGCAGCGGAGACTTGAGGGTGCTCAGTGGACCATCACATATTTAGAGCAGCGGAACACTCAGCTGGAGGAGGAGAAGGCCCTTGATGAGATTTGGAGGATTCGAAGTGATCGAGTCCTAAACCGTAGGAGGCCCGGTGACCTATTGCCTGCTGAGAGAGAATCCATGCTCATCCGGGTCAATGCACACTTGGAGAGGCTGTTGGCTAAGGCCAACCAAGACAAAAAGCTGCTAAGGAACATGAAAAACCATTATTGGGCTAGGATGCATGTTTGTAAAGCAAAGATGAAAATGTTCCAAAGAAGGTTGACCGAGGCTCTCAAGAGGAAGAAGAAGGCCAACCCACTCCGCATCTTGGCCGAGGCTTCTCTCACCCATCATGACACTCACTAGCCTCTCCACAGCATCAACCACAAAATTTTTTGGAAGTTTTGGCTCATTTTTGACATTTTTGGGCAATTTACAGGTTTTGGCTTCTCAACGGGTCTCACCCCCGGTGAGACCCTTTGTCCTCGTAGCTCTGTTTTGCGGAAAATTTGCATTGGTGGATTTGTCATGCAAAGTTACATATGCACATCCTTGAGTTTTCATGGAGTTTTGGGCCTCCAAAAGGTCAAAATACAGCCAAATTTTGACTTTCTGCCCCTTTTTTGAGCTGCAGAAGTAGTCTTGGGATAATTGACGTTTTACTGGGCAAATGACCTCCAAATCCAAAAATTCTAGTTGGGTTGGAAAGTAGACTCAGAGACCTTTCCAACGAGCTATCCTGCACCTGATTCTGATACCGGGAAGGCCTCCAAACAGGCCTCCAAAGTGCGCGACCCGTTGAGCAGCATGTGCGCGACCCGTTGAGCAGATTTGGCCAGATTTGACCAGTTCAGCCCAGAATTTGCAGATTAACACCAGTTTGACTTGCTGAGGTCGATGATGATCCTTTTGACTGTACTTGTGGCACTTTTTGGGTACTTTTACTCTTGTTTTACTCTTCTAGAAGTTTCTCTCATGTAAAAGGGTAAAATTGACTGTATGAACTGGTTTCCAAGTTTTTAGAGGCAAGTTGTTTTGACTGCCTATTTTGTAGTGCTTAGTTTAGGAGTTGTTCAAACAGCTCCTAGGATGGTGAGCTCGACCCCTAGAGGTGGGGAAGAGGTTAGATCATCTATATTATGTACTTTCATGCTCATTTTCATGGTTGGACTCTTGAGGGAGAAGCTATCATTGTATATTTTCATTGTATCTCTGCAATTTTTGGCTAAGGAAGACCAGGGTTTTGCAGTCATCATTGGGATTCTTGTGGACTCATTGTGTTGATGGTGTGTCTCTTCATGTTATTGTAAGCTTTGTTATGTGATTCATTTTCTTTCTATACTGCTGCATATTAAACAAATGAAGTGATAAAGTTAGAATTCATGCTTGCATGCTCTGCTTTCAAATTTGTTTAATTTCTATGTTTTCTACTGTCTAAAGAGAATTCAAATCCATTGTTTGCTCTCTTTAGCCCTCTTATATTTCTTCCTGATCATCCATTTCAGCTAAAGACATCTACACAATCTCCTACCTTGCCCCAAAGATTTCCCTGCAGAAACTGTGTCCAATCCCCGCACCCTAAATTGCAACTCCTCAATTTGCCACCAAAAACACCCAAAAACCCCCAAAATTAACCTTTATAACCAGTTTACTAGCCTAATATCAGTGATACATTGTTGGTTATCTCATCCTATTGAAAATCTACCGAGATTGACCAGAGAGAGCCTTCTCCTGCCCCGTAGGGCTAGCTACGAGGCTGAATGGTTTGATGTAGCTTTGAGATTTGCCTTTTCAGCCTGAGGTGAAATTTCAAACGCTAACAGTCTCTTTGGCAAATTTCGAAGTGCTTGTTGATTAAGTATTGAATTCCATTTACAAAAAGAACAAAAAGATTTGAGTTTTGTTTTGACTGGTCTTTTGATTCTGCATTAGCTGGTCCTTGACTTGATTGTGGTCAAGTAAAACAACCTAGAATCATCTTTGTGGGCTTTTGCCTCGTTAGGTTTGCTTAGAGTAAATTTCTTTTTGATTTGTTTGTGAGTCAAGTTTTCATAGATTTTATAGCTTTTGAGATTGATTTTCGTTAAAATAGATTTATATGCTTTATTAAATAAGAGAAAATACAAAAACATCTCCTTTGAAAAGTTTTGTTTCAAGTAGCTTTGAAGAGTTTTGAAAGAAAAAGAGTTTTTCGTGCACATAAGGAGTGGTCATGTTTGTATGCTTGGAAAGATAAAGAGAATTGTTTCTTTGATTGTCTTTACTAAGAAAGTTGTTTTCTATAAAATTTGCATTTCTCAACTCTCTTAGTTAGGAATTTCATTGAAAGAGAAAAGTAGCGTAAATCATCTTAGGTGCATCTTTGTAATGGTTTGAGTCGAGTCTACACACCATTGGTTTCACTTCCGCTACCTTTTGTCTTTAAGAAAAACCATAAAATTAACGCTTAAAGTAAAATCAACGTAGTAACTTTTATTTACTAGGGCTCTGAAACACCAATTTAGATCAGGTTAGTGTCTTGGAGTAGGAGAGTAATTAACTCTCCAAGACAACAAAACCAAACAAGTAGCTTATCTTGTGATAGAATAAATCCAATTGTCTCATTTGTACTTTGGGAAAGCTCCTCTTAAAGGAGAAGCACGAGCTCGTGTCCGAACCAGTGAGGGGATCAATCCCCCCTCGTTGGGAACGACGCCAGACACGCACGTATTACAAACGGTAAACCTCGGATTAACCATTGTCGAGGAGCCAGGGGTCACTTGTCGGTAAACCTTGGATTATTGTCAAGGAACCGGCAAGGGGATTGAGCTTGATACTCTGCCCTTGCGTGCTGTCGGAGTGTAGACTGTTCCCCCAGGTGCATTTGTTGCGGTTGGTAACCTTAGTGACCATTATCTTTAGGATTCTACCGAGGTGACGGTGGAGGGAAGATCCCACTGTACCTGGAGCAGACGTCGGCTAGACTCACTTGGATTTTCCGGGGGGTTCACTTCACTCGAGACGGTTAAAGTGGAGGAACTTGTGCCGGTCTATTCATTAAGCAGGTTGCCGGGGTAACTGTTCCACCCGCCACTTCTGTACTGAATCCGGCGATGTTGGGTTTCATCTCCAACTAGCGTTTTCGGTCTGGAAGGCTACTGTTTGTGCTTGGTTTGACGCCCTAGATTCTTTAGGCGTGTGATTCAAATTTGTTTGGTTCTTTAGAGACTTTAGGTGGTTTGATTTGAAATTTTACTTTGTTTTCGTGTGTAGTAGTTAAAAGTTTTTAACTGTGGCGGAATTACCGAGACAGTCCCGTAGACTTCGGGGCCAGTCTCCTGAAGTTGTTTCTGTGGCCGAATTGTTGAGAAGATCCCGTAGACTTAGGGGTGAACCTCCTCGAGACGACCCCAGTAATCTAGAAGGTTTGAAGGTCCTTGTAACTCCTCCTAGTGGCAGTAGAGTAGGTTCACCTGAAGAAGGAGAATCTTCCTTGGTAGTCCATTCAGATTACCAAGGTTTAGAGACAGGTTATAATCCCGAAGCTGTTACAGTTTCTGAGCTTGTTGGTAGTTTTTCGTCTACTAGTGATACAAGCGAAGAACCTGAAATATCTGAACCTGTTACTCCGACTTCTAGTGTTCCAGATTCACCAAGAATAGAACGAGTTATCACCGAAAATCTTCCTACCGGTTTGATTGCTATCGAAGAACTTGCTCCAGAGGAAGAAATAGGCGTCTCTAACCTTGAAGATCAACTTACTATTGATCTCAGGGAGCGTGAATCTATCTTTTACAGTCCTCCTAGAAGTACTACTTGGTACCTTTCGTTAACCAATTATTTAGACAACTCAGGGGTAGGTTTTTCTACACCTCGTACTCCCTTTCCACCTGGAGGTATTTATACTCCTGTAAATATGTCTGGTCAGTCGTCCGTGTTTACTCAAACTCCTGAATCTTTCTTACACGGCGGTCCTTCTGTTCCCACCGGGTATCAATCACTTTCTGGTACCTTTGCGGGGGCATCTCCTCAACCCGTTGATCATGGGTTATTAGCTGGAAACAATGGTAATATACCATTGGGTGTAGGAGACATTTACATGATGTCAGGTTCAGTTCCTGTTTCCCAACCTCAAGGTGGCCAATTACCGCCTGGGGGGCAGCCTCAGTTAACGCCTGGGGGGCAACCTCAAGGTACACAAATCATGTCTGGGGGGCAACCTCAAGGTCAGTATGTACCTATGGTGCAATACATGCCTCAAGGTCAACCCCAGCCTCAATATGTACCCCAGGGTCAACCTCAGTATCAATATCAACCTCAAGGATGGCAACCTCAAGGATGGCAACCTCAAGGGTATCAACCCCAAGGGTATCAACCTCAAGGGTATCAACCTCAAGGTCAAGGTCAACCCCAGTATCCATATTTACCTCAAGGTTATCAACCTCAAGGTCAATACTCGAGTCAATGTTATCAACCACCTCAAGGTCAGTCATATGTTCCAGGTATGGGAACTGCACCTTTCAATTATCAATCCTATCCTCAATCCGGTTATGGATCTCAGTATCCTCAACCTGTTACGGGTCAATACCCCGGAATGTTAGTGTGGGATCCATCATAGGGTCAACAGGTGTTGCAGCCAAGTTTACAGTTGGTACCTCAAGCTGGACAACCCGTAGTTTCTGGTCCCCCCCAGCAACCGCAACCTGTCCAGTCAAATGTTCAAACTTCTGTAACTTCGGTAGTTACTCAGCCGCCAATTGCACCTAGTACTCCATCTCAAACGGCTGCTGCAACTACCGCCACATCTACCATACTTACTTCTGGAGTATCGACAGCTCCGGTTTCTACTGTCTCTGCAACCACGCCTCAGACATCTTTACCGTTGTCTGGATCGACGATTCAAACCACGGTCCAGATGCCTACAGGTCAGCCTGGTATAAGTACAGTTGTCACTACTCAACCTCAATTTGTTCAACAACCGTACCAGGGACAGTACCAACATGGGCAAGCTGTCCAACAGCCGGTTTACCAGTATCAACCGTATCCTGGGTACACTTATCAACAACCTCAACAACCCCAGTACGGTCCGGTTAATCCTGGTTTTCCAGGAGGATATAATATCCCTAATGCGACTCCTGTTCCTAGTTATCCTGGATATCCTCCTCCTGGGACTGGTCTTGTGACCCAGAGTTTTAGAGATCCTAACCGGCAGTTACCGTTTATCGCAACTTTGGATTTACCAGACTTGACGCGCCTAACGAATGATCCAATTCAATATCTTCAGTTCTGGCCGCCAATGCCAAATAAGTTGCCCAGTGATATACCCAAGTTCGAAGGTAAGTCTGGAGAGGATCCGTCCAATCATGTGATGACTTACCACCTCTGGTGTGCTTCAAATTCTATCTCGGATGATTCGATCCGCTTACGTCTTTTCCAGCGTACACTCATTGGTCTCGCGGCCAAGTGGTACATTGAGTTACCACGGGCCTCTTTTTACAATTTCAGCCAGTTAGCTACCTCGTTCCTAACTCATTTTCAGTTGCCGGTCAGATACGATAACGACACGGAATTATTAACTTCACTAAAACAATCGACGTCCACGTATATTTCTGATCACATTCATGAGTGGAGACGTCGAAGAAGGTTGGTGAAAGTTTTCATCCCGGACCAAATCTTAGCTGAATGGTTTGTTAAATCATTATTACCGAAGATTACTGAAGATGTAGCTAAGGCCGGAGTAGTTACTGAGGAGCAAGTCATTGCTCAGGCGCAATACCTTGACTTAGTTTATACTCAGTCGGGTACGTTACACGAGAAGATTCCAGATCTTCCAAAATCGAATCAAATCGCTGCTGCTCCTTCGGGATCTCATGCCGCTGATGGTATGATTGGTATCGTGAATACAAAGAGTAAGAAGAAGTCTTCCAAGGCTTCAACTACTCCTATAATCACTTTGCCCGATTCCCCGACAGGAGAGTCTTCTCCTGAACTTTCCACCGATATTCACGCTGTAGAGTCATCTACGGCCAAATCAAAAAATGGTGGAAAGAAGAAAGGAAAGAAGAAGGCTAAAGCAGACAAGGCTCCGAAGGAGAAAACGGAAAAGTCGGAAACCAATGACGAAAAGCGCAAACCTCGATATCCTTGTCTTATTTGCGAAGAGGATCATTTTACAAGAGATTGCCCTCATCGGGCCGAGGTTGTGAAAATAGTCAAAGGTTCTCCCACCACTGCTGTGTTAAAAAATCCATTTCCAGAGCAGGAGAATAAGATGATAGGTTCTTCCTCGACTGCCAGTGAAGAACCCATTTTGATGATGTCTCATGTGAGGATTGCGACTCGATCGCAAGATTATGGTAGTAAGAATCCTGTTGATGGTAAAGAAGCAGAATCTTCTCATTCTAATCCATCAACCTCAGCTCCTGGTTCTGATTCACTACAGATCGAAAAACCTAACCCGGACCTAGTAATCAAACCGCCCGCCAAGGGTGTACTTCGAAGGTCTGCTTTCAATCCACATGCGAGAGCAGCCCATAATTACAACATCGTTGAGGACTTAGCTATCTCACCCTCAGCAATGTCGGCTTTAGAAGTGCTGTAATCATGCCCAGCACAACGAAAATTACTTTTGTCGGCTATCGGAGCTGTTGATGTTCAGGACCCGAATCTGATAATCTTCGATCTAGAAAATAGTACACCGCGTCTACCCCATCAAATGGCTTTCCAAATTCCAGTGATAGTAAAAAATAGGCCTATTCATCGGACTGTGATTGATGAGGGAGCTTCTACGTGTATTATGTCGATTCAATGTTGGAGATCGCTTGGTTCTCCTTCGTTGAACCAATCCCCGACCATCCTTAAGGCCTTTGATGGCCGTGGGTTCCGTCCGTTTGGTATTCTACAGGAATTACCTATAGGGGTAGAAGGTAAAACCGTTAGTCTGGATGTGGAGGTGGTTGATGCCCCTCTAGACTACAACCTTCTTTTGGGTCGAAGTTGGTCATATGCTATGACAGCGGTCGTTTCATCGGTCTTCAGAGTAATTAAGTTTCCACATAACGGTAAGATCGTGACGATTGATCAGCTGACATACTTTTCATCCGACCCAGCCTCTTCAGAGAGTATCCAGCATGTCGGTAAGACGACAATCCCTTATAGGGACGTTGGCGTAGGTTTAGTTAAAGATTCCGGTTTACTGGGAACTTTTCCTTTCCCTCCAATCAAAGCAGACCCTTCATTTGCATCAATTCATATGATTACATCAGACAACATTATTTATGATGATCCTTGGATTGTCCCATCTGAATCTGAGATAGACTCATTCGGTGATGCTATGCCTTTGAGTCCATATGAAATTGCTTATGAAGCTGTCATGTCTTTTACCGACTCGCGTTCAACCCAAATGGACCAAATGAATGTGGTCAGTGAAGAATCACTTTTCACATCAACCTTAGAACGGATAGCGTTTCCCGAAGTCGTGTCATCTGACGAGAAACTTCGCGAAATCCTAAGTGTAGACGATCTACCATGGGAAGATCTTCATCACAGATCTTCGTTTTTACCTAAGGATGATGCTTTTGAAAATGGTTTTTCATCTATCTTTACCGCTGAATATGTCAAAGACGCTCAGAATCCAACGAAACATTCTGATTCAGAGTTGAATTTAGGGAATATTTCTCGTACTATTCCCATTGATATTTCAGTGAAGCACGGAATTGAGGAAAACATTCATATAGGTGCCTCATGTACAGAAGATGAAATCCAAACTTACAAGGCCCTATTCCAAGAATTCTGCGATGTGTTTGCCTGGTCTTACGAGGAAATGCCGGGAATCGATCCTGCCATTGTTGTTCATGAAATAAAGACCTACCCGGATGCTAAACCCGTCCGGCAACGGTTGCGTCAGATTCACCCTCGGAAAGCGGCTGCAATTAAAGCAGAAGTCGAAAAGCTGTTGAAAGCAGGTTTCATTTATCCAATACCGTTAACGGATTGGGTATCGAATATTGTTCCGGTCAACAAGAAACAAGGAACAATAAGAATCTGTATCGACTATAGGGATATAAATCGAGCTTGTCCAAAAGACAATTATCCTACGCCTTATATCGATCAAATTATTGATGATTGTGCCGGAAGTGAAATGTTTTCCTTCATGGATGGTTTTTCGGGCTATAATCAAATCAATATTCTACCTGCCGACCAACCAAAAATGGCATTCTTTTGTCCATGGGGGACATTTGCTTATTGCAAATTACCTTTTGGGCTTAAGAATGCCGGGGCCACTTTTCAACGGGCGATGTCTTATGCATTTCATGACATCAAGCACATTGTGCAACCGTACCTCGATGATTTGCCTGCTCATTCTTTACATCGAACTGATCACCTTGTCCACTTACGAGCAATCTTTATGAGGTGTAGGCATTATCGAATTCGGTTGAATCCCCACAATTTTGTGTTCTGTATAGAGACGGGTCGATTGCTGGGATTTGTTGTTTCAAAAGCCGGCATTCGCGTCGATCCCTCAAAGGTCGAAGCTATCATCAAATTGCCTCCTCCTTCGAGTTTGCGCCAACTCCAAAGTTTGCAAGGGAAAGCGAACTTTTTATGCCGATTCATTCCAAACTACGCCGAGGTCACTAAAGGTTTTACACGGTTGTTGAAACAGAACGCTCAATTCTTTTGGGATGAGATTGCCCAACAATCTTTTGATGCACTTAAACACGCGTTGACCCATGCACCGTTGTTGCATCCTCCCAACTACAACCAGGACTACTTCTTATACCTCGCAGCATCGCATTCCACTATTGGAATGGTGTTAGTTCAAGAAGATGAATTCGGAGCGGAACATGTGATATATTATCTTAGTAGGACATTAAACCCCACTGAGCTAAAATATTCACATGTGGAGAAATTGGCCCTGGCAGCCGTTCAAGCTGTCCAGCGTTTTCGTCACTACATTCTTCTCCGTAAAACTACGGTTATTTCGGATTGCAACCCTACGATTTATATTTTGACAAAACAGCTGCTAGGGGGCAAGTACTCTAAATGGATCGTTATCCTACAAGAGTTCGACTTGGAGTTTGAGAAGTCTAAGTCTAAGAAATCCTTAGTTTTTGCGGAATTGATGTGTGATTTCCCGCATGCTGACACAGAAACTGTGGCAGAGGAGTCCATTGCAGACGAATCTTTGTTTCTTATCAGTACTTTAGATCCGTGGAACGGGGATATAATCATCTATCTCCAAACCCAAACCTTTCGGCCTGAAGCTTCAAAGTCGGAACGTCGAAAAATTCGGTTTCAATCCCAGCAATACAAGATTATTGGAGATACACTTTATCGCCGGGGGGCAGACTTAGTTTTTCGACGTTGTTTAACTCACGAAGAGGCTGAGAGGGTTTTGAATGATTGTCACTCTGGAGCATGTGGCGGTCATATGTCTGGGTATGCCACAACTCAGAAGGTGTTGCGCGCTGGCTATTTCTGGCCGTCTATGTTTAAAGATTGTATCATTGCAGTCCGGAAGTGCCACAACTGTCAAGTGTTTGATCGCAAGATGCGCGCACCACCTGCTCCTCTCCACCCTATAATTGCCGTTGGTCCATTCACCAAATGGGGTATCGATTTTATTACTTGTAACCCTCACTCGGCCGGGGGCATGCGTATATCATCCTTGCGGTTGATTATTTTACTAAATGGGCCGAGGCGATGCCTACATTCGATGCAAGTGGCAAAACAGCTGCATTTTTCGTATTCAATCATATTATAACTAGGTTTGGTGTCCCACAAGCAATCATCACTGACCATGGGAGCCATTTTCGAAACATCATGATGACTGAGCTTACAAGTCAGCTTGGTTTGCGCCACGATAGCTCTACTCCTTATTATCCGCAAGCCAACGGTTTGGTTGAGTCTATCAACAAAGTTCTGGTTATCATGATCCGACGAACCATTGGTATTCATCGGTCGAATTGGCACAACATGTTATTTTCAGCGCTATGGGCATACCGAACCTCAGTGAAAACTTCAACAGGGTTCACTCCTTTCCAGCTAGTTTATGGCTTGGAAGCTGTGTTACCCATTGAATGCGAAATCCCATCACTTCAAATGGCTGTCGAATTACTTCCAGCTACTTCCGAAGAGGAGAAGCGTTTATTATACTTAGCTAAATTAGATGAGACTCGACGTGACGCTGCATTGGCAATCGAGACTCACGCGAAGCGAATGAAAGCTCAGTATGATAGAAATGTGACCCCTCGAAGTTTTTCGGAGGGAGACCTAGTGCTATTATATGATCAAGCTAACGATAAGCTAGGTGCTGGAAAATTCATTCCTATGTGGCATGGACCCTATATTGTAAAGCGAAAGTTAGCAAAAGGGGCCTATGAGTTGGTAGATTTTGATGGGGACTCTTTAGGTAAACCCAGAAATGGACTTTACCTTAAGAGGTATTATGCTTAAATGATGGGTATGGAGAATGTTAGTTAGGTTAGGTTTTCTTTCTAGCTAGTATGTTTGTCAGTTTAGATAGTGTGCTTAGCTTAGAGAGTGTGTTTTTCGTCGTTATTCTGGCTTATCTTGGTTTTACTCTTGATATTGCAGATGTCGACACCTCTCCAAACATACATTGGATTTGCTGATGGTGCTTGTCGTAGTACACGGAATATCTCTTCCGCAGCTTGGGTTATCTATTCGCCCTCTGACGAGTTAGTTTCTATGCATGGGGTAAGCCTCGGTCAAACGACGAACAACATTGCAGAATACAGTGCAGTGGTTGAATTATTATCTGAATCTATTACATTTGGAATTCGACGTTTGATAGTGAGGTTAGATTCTGAACTCGTTGTATTACAGCTTAATAGAGTATATGCCATTAGAAATCCTGTGTTATTAAGGTTGTTTTTGAGAGTGCGTCTCTTGGAACGTGAATTTGATTACATTGAATATCAGCATATTCCAAGGTCTTTAAATACATTAGCAGATGCAATTGCTTCTCGAATGTTGGACATACATTTACGATAATCATGCAAGTAAATTTAAAAACATTTCATCACATATGTTAAACAAGATAAGCCGGTAATAATGATATATATATAGATAGGAGTGTGTCAAAAAATATACATCGTCTTCGATCATAGGTTGAAAAACACCTTGTGATCGGCAAAAATGATAAGTACAAAAAACCAAAAATGTCATATGTGTCTACAAAAGTGACTAGCCAATCACTGGTGGTGCTCTCTATACGAGACCACTGCCCGCGCTACCCTACACAAGAACCTCCTAAAAGGTCCTGGGACTGCGACCACATAGCGCTGAAGTCGAATAGGAATATCATCTATGGCGGTCTCTGGTATATCCGCCGTCAGACGCTCTAGATCCTGTTCCAGCTTGGCTAAGGTCTCTGCGGCCGCATCCTGTGGGGGTGGTGCTGGTACAGCTGGTACTCTCCTCTCAAAAGGCCGGAGGTTGGCTGGGCGCTGTGGACCAACATCTGCATTTTGAAAATTTTTACTGTCAGTTTTGAGACGATATATATAAAAAACAAAAAAATATATAATTTGAAAACTTGTGAAAAATAAAGTACCTCTGTCGTCCCATTGTTATCCCTGTGGAAGAACCATGTCCGGATCACCTCGAAAATCTACTCTGGCATACGGAAAGTCCTGAATCGCAAAGACCCGGTCCTCTAACCAGTGAAAATAATCATCAGGGAATCGAACAACTGCCGCGCCCTCGTCAGGATGCTGGGCCATCACCGTAACCCATCGTATCAACTTTGGCTCCCGAGGACCCAAGATATCAACAGTGAGTTGCTGAGGGATCAACATCGGAACTCTCTCTAAGGCAAAGCTCACAACTAGAGGCCCATATCCAAAGGTCTTCAGTTGTCCGTTCTTTGCCCTAGTTAGTTGGCCCTTCATATTGGCCGACACAGCATCGCACCAGTTGAAGATGGTGCGTCGGAAACAGTCAATCGCCATCCGCATTTGGGACTCGGTGGCAATATGTAAAGCGGCTGCACCGCAAATTCTGGTAACTGTGAAAGCTATAACCTTGAGTTCACGCCGAGAGATGTATTTGATTTCTACGCCTTTCGCATGGTTTTGATTGGGTATGCACCAATCTGCTCGGAGACTAGCAAGGGATTGGCCACCCGGCCTAGTCCCGACTAGATTGAGTTGCTCGCCCCTATTTGGCAAGCCAGTGAGAAAGTATATGTCAGAGGGCTCTATCTCAAGCTGGTGCCCTCCGATGTAAAAGCATTGCTCATGAATGTTCCATCTCTCTACCAGCCACTCCAAGAATCTCACCTGAGCCCTCATGCCAGGTATGGCCCAGTATTTATATAGTCCGCATGATTTTAGGGCATCAATGGAAGGTTGGTGATTAATTGCGGCTAAATCAACGTCCTCGTGCTCTCTTTCTCTCCAATCCAACATGGTGAGTGCCCTACACACCAAGAAGTAAAGGTTAGAATTAATTTGGGAAAATTTGAATGGTTATTTTTGGGGTTTGGGGTTTCAAATTCCGCCCTTCACGGGGGACGCACCCCGCGTTTAGGACACAGAGCGCCGGGACGCAGTTGGCCTGAAGGTGGGCTGCGCACCCCGACCTTTTTCCTGTGTAGGAAAAGGTCGGGGGACGCAGGTCACCCTTAGGGCACCTGCGTCCCCCACAGAGCAGATTTTAAAACCTAAAACCCCCCAAAAACCAAAACTAAAACCTAAAAAAAAATTTTAATCGGATGAAATTGAAGAGGAGGATGTTGTGAAATACCTGGAAGAGACGGCGTTCGATTCTGACGGTCGGATTCTCCACAATGACCACGGGAAGTTTCTTGCCAAAAGCCCTTTTCTCAACCTCAACAGTAAAATGGTAAAAATGACATGGTAAAAAGTCTTTTTATAGGTTTTTTGGATGAATGAATGCTAGGTTTGTTTATTTTTTACCATGGAAGGATATTTTTCAATGTATTTTTGCCTATCTTAAACAGGTATGAGTAATGTGTCGTTTTTGTGCAGGACAAAGGGATTTAGAGGGAAAATTGTCATTTTTCACGAACCAAAATATCAGAGTCATCTTTTAAGCTCTTTTCTGACTCCTAAAATATGAAAAGATTTCCGAGCATTTCTTTTACACTCGTTAAAACGGAATTAAAAGACGGTCCCCTTATAGCCCTTTTCTGACCGTAAAAACAAGAAAAGATTGCCGGGTTTTTGTCGTTTCAAACTCGATACGGAAATAAAACGACTTGTCCTTGATCGCTTTTTACTTTTCAGGTCAGAGACACTAATCATGAAAGTACTCCTTGGTCGCAAGATCAAACAGTTCCCCCAAGTATTATTTTATACTTTTTCGGGCTTGAGGGACACAAATCTACGAAAAAGTTCAACTTGGAGTCTTCTTAAGTTTTTCAGACTCTCTAAAATTGAAAAACGCCGAGTTTCTCCTATACTGGACTCGTTAAAATTTCACAGTAAAGGACCTGTTCAATTACAAACAGGAACGAACCACTCCTTCCTAGGGTTCGAATCAAAACTAGGTTGGACTCATCCGAAGGATGAGCTTATAATCAAGCATATGTTATCCTCCTCAAGCTTGTTAAAAATAAAGAGGTACTTGCCAGAAATGGTGGGGGAAAAGAGAGAAGAATGAGCCTATTTGTTATCTTTTGTCTCAGAAGAAACTTTATTACCACTCTTGGACACGACACTTTTCATTCACCTGGGTTGGGAAATCCTTTACCTCACAGTTGATCAAACCACTTTGAAAGTCTTCAGCTAGGTTCCGGGGATTAACTTTGAGTCGTTTATCACCAAGCCATCTGTTGTGTCGTTACGTGTTCAAGAGGTTTGCAAGCAAAACTTTCATCTGCAAAATACTTGTCACCCATTTGACCATCCCTGAGTCAGTCCTTACAGCAACATTTCTTCAACTTGAACAAATGATTTCGTGTTGTGGGCTTGCCTGCAACGGGTCGCTTTCTATCGACATCAGCACACTATCTAGAGAGATGACTTAGAAATCGTCAGTACCTTGAAGTCTGCATGCATCAATGGCAGGTTTCTCGCCTTTGACGTCAGTTTACATCATTGACTTTCGATCAAAGGATTCCGTGAAATGTTCGACATCAACTCATTCATTCACATCTCATGGATTGTACTGGGTACTTTGAGAACCATTGACATTACTGGTGGTCTCTCTCACACTTGTTAACAGTTTACATCATCGACTGGTAATCAAGTGGTTTCTACCATGTTCGACATCAACTCATTTATTCGCATGGCTAGAATCGTACCAATTCGGGAAGTAGAAATGAAGACCCTGGATCTAGTTTCCACCATCCAGGCTGCGAGGAGTTTTGTATTCATTATATAGTAGACTAATCATAAACAGATGGCTGCGCCCATACTGTGTCTACAAAAGTCTATGATTATGATGTACTGCAAGATCATTCCTGTATCAGAGTAGTTAGTCTGTTAGTTAAAGTTTTGATCTGAGTATGGGAATGCCTACCTCAGTGATAATATAATCTTATACATGTATTTTGTGTTGAAAATTGCAGGTTCTGACCAGGCTCTCCACGAGATAATCCTTGAAATGATAAAGCGCTTCACCCTTCCTAGATAATACAAAACCCTAATCTATTACAGGCTTCGCACTTTAGGGGGCAATCTGTTACACTAAAAAATGTCACCATGGCTATTTACAGTTAGTATGGCTCTATCAATAGTCATGCTATCCTCTTAGGCAAGTCTTATGCCTCTGCTCTCCATGTCAAACTCCAAAAAGAGAGAAAGTCTTTATAAATTTATTTATCTCTGGGTACGCAGGTTCTCTCAACCTTACCTGCGGGTACGCATCCAATGTTCACAAAAGCTGCGTACTTGTACGCTCTGTATGTAAAGGGGCAGGTGCGTCCCCCTGTAAAGGTCAAAATGCGCAAGTTTCATCTTTAAAAAGTTACTTGTAGTCATTTCTAGAGCATTCTAGAAGGTTGTTCGACGTGTATTGAGCGCCTCCAGATGGTTCATGTACCCCTACCAAAGAGGAACTTATCCCATCAATAAGGGAGCTATCCCATCCAAAGAGGGGATTATCCCATTGATGGTGGACCTGATTAACTTCCTCTTGAGCACTATAAATACAGGCATTGGGCCAGAAGGAGAAGAGGTTGGAAGCTAAACATTTCTAAGGGTAGATGCTGCTGGAATTAGGACTCCCATTTAGAAGCTTGTGAGGAGAGATTGCCATCTTTGCTTGTTCTATTTGAAAGTGGGTGAGCTTTGTCAAAGTAAAGGAGAACTCTTGATGGACCTTGGGAGGGACTTGCACAACACCAAGGCTCAGGTTGTAATTGTTCCTTTTGTTTCCTATTAATGCAAATGAGTCCATTCTTCTCAATAACTTGTTATTTATGAGTTGTTTCATGTACTCCTTGGTCTATGTGTTAAATATGTTTTATTCTATGAGATTATCAAGTGCTATTTAATCGTTTGATTGTTAGTGGATGCAGGTTTCAAAGTGAAGGAGGAGCTCATCCAGATCAGCGGAGCTGGACTGCTACAACAGCGTTGGACTACAGGTAGGATCTAAACACTTGATTTCTTATATAGTAAATGCATGTTTAGAGAAGGATTGCTCTTATTTGTCTTGTTTGTCACTAGAGAGTCTTAGGCTCCTAGGGAGGTTGGTTGTGTCCGCACTATCGACTCTTTCCGTTTGACATGTAGGTAAAGGGGAAACTTAACCTAGACAAGAAATATGGAGGGAACTTCACAGTATGGATTGAAGTTGGGGCTCCAACGATCTAGGTAAAGCACTTGTGCTCCCAAAATATAATGGCCACCATGAAAAATCAGATCTCGACCTGCTTTATTTTAAAAGAAAAATGTAAAAGAGCCCTTGCCACAAAATGAGGACGTAACTTCACCCTTGATTAATGTTTCAGGGTGTTGACTACCCATTGGTGTACACTTTATAATGAATAATTATTGAACCAAATTCCACCAATTAAATTCATATTTTTTAAATTATTTTTTATAATAAAATGTTTATTGTAATTCATATTAATAAAGTTTATTAATTTAAATATTTTTTATAAATGTATATATTAGAATGAGATAAAATGAGAGATATCCTTATGTTTGGAATACGTTGAGAAGTCATTTATAATAATAGAGTGAAAATGAAAGTGTGGTATCATTATCATTATGCTTTGAATAATTTAAGAAGTTCATAATAATTAATTATGAAATTGAATGACATTTTATTTTATATTATTAAGGTTAAAAAATTGGTGTTTATTTTCAATCTCTTTTGTATTAAGAAATTTACAATTAAAAATACATGTATTATTAAGTATTTTATACTTAATCTTTTAGTTTGTATTAATATTACTCGTTATTATGAAAGTCATAAATACTGATCTTATTTTTAATAATATCCATTTTGGTATTTATAAAGTATTTTATAGTTAGCTTTTAATTCGTATTATCATTACTCGTTATTATGAAAGTCATAAACATTGATCTTATTTTTAATAATATCCGTAAGTATTTTATAATTAGCTTTTAATTCGTATTATCATTACTCGTTATTATGAAAGTCATAAACATTGATCTTATTTTTAATAATATCCGTAAGTATTTTATAATTAGCTTTTAATTCGTATTATTATTACTCATTATTATGAAAGTCATAAACATTGATATTATTTTTAATAATATCCATTTTGGTATTTCTATTCTTAATATTTTAAATGTGCTTTTGGTTAATCATATTGGGATATATATATATATATATATATATATATATATATATATATATATATATATTTCAACTTTCTAATATAATTTGTTATTAGTTTTAAATTTCATAGATGCATAATCCTTGACATTATAAATATTATGAATTTGATTACTTTCTTTTATATTAATGATTAAATCAAGCTTTATAATTGTAAGGTATCATCTTGAAGTGAATGTAAGATCTTGAAATATGATAAAGTAAATGCTATTGACATTCACTATAATATAATTCTATATATTTTAATACCTAGCCACTTGTGATTCACTTGGATGTCATAACCTTATCTTGAAAGATTCCTTATCGTATGTAACAAAAATTAAACCCTAAACCTGAAATTTGTAATAATGAAGACATTATGTTACATAAGAACATCATCTTAACAAAGCTATTCATGAATCAATCTTCACTCAATCCCAATCCCTCATAGGGAAAAGCCAGAGTTTATAAGCATTATGTGATTGTAAATTTCAAAAATTGAAAAATGCATTCCCTCAAATCCCCATTACAGATCTCCATGCAATGTGAATCCAAAAACATGGAATGCAAATAATAAATGGATATATGTAAACCCTTTCAATACCAATTTTTCCACATAATTCTTTGATTCCCCACCCTCAATTGCCTAAAATTCCTTTATCATTGATTGACTTCATCAATTATCCAAACACCATATATAATGATTATTCTTGTAAATTTCCCCTAATTTTCCCAAAATGATAATGAGTTCAAGTCACATTATAGCATGAAAAATACCACTGGAAATGCATATATGAGGGATTATGGTTTCCCACCTACATTTAATTTTTAATACACAAAGTAATCCACAGATAGAAAGCATGGAGGAAGTGACCCAACAAAAATCTAATCTCCATCAAGTAATCAATCTTTAGAGCAATAGATGATCATCATTCGATATTGTATCAGATGAATTGCATGTTAGGTTCCTCGAAACATAGGGAACCATCAAATCCACTGATATATGGATGTTTGTTGCTCTATTTCATGCTTTTTATGATCATCATGCACAAGCACTTTAAGGAAGAGTGACAAGGCATGAGAATGTTATCAAATCAATGAATAAAAACATGTCAAGTGGAGATATAATACTTATTGGATACATGGTCATTCAATCACACTTTGATGACAACATGCTCATTTGATTTCTCTCAAAATTATTGATGTGGCATAATCTCAACCTCTATGTATTCCACATGGTATCAATTCTCATTTTTGGAACCCAAATGTCATATATGAAAAGGGTAGAAGATCTAGGGGGTTTTCCTCAACAATAATGTTTTCTGCTTCCTTCCATGTTATTGAATTTTTTTCATTATTCATAATGGATTTGGATCCATTGCTTGGATCCATTGTGGATCAAAGGTCATTCATAGATATCTACAAATCCTATCTTCAATACATGTGGTTGAAGCCCGAAGAACTACTTTTATCAAAGCTCCATCATTGTTCCAGTTTATATTTTCACATAGGGATGGATTCTTTAAAAATATTTGGTAACCCCTACTCTAGTTACCCTACAATATAATAATTCTTTGATCAAAATTTAGAGTTACTCTTATCATATTTGTATTGAGGTAGACTGTGATATTCATTGGGAACACTATATCTATCATGCTTGTAATTTAGTCCTAATTATATAGGAGCATTTTATATTCATATGCTTGCACTAGTATGGGATTAGAAGTCATTTCTACTATCTTTGGTCCTTAATCAAATCAATGATTCATAATCTCTCAATGGCACTGAAATAAAATTCAATTAAACAAATATCACATATTTTGAATACTATGATATATATTTATTCTCTTGTTAAGAAACAAGGAAACAAGGAAACAAAAAATCACACACAAAATATAAGGTTTTTTCTAAGTAGAACCCTCTTGGAGAAAAGATTCTAGTATATTTTTAATCTAAGAGTTTATCAATCAATGAATGTCTATAGCTATATGACCTCTAGGATTCCACATACATAACACTTCATTTACAATCCTTGGGACTCTTTATAATTATATTTTAGGCCTTCATTCCTCAAGGGTTTTTTTTCTCTTATCCTTAGCAATCCTCTTTATCAAATGTAATTCCTCAATTAACTATCCAATATAGCCAATTATTCAATATCCAACCCAATTATTGGCTTCTTTTGTTGGCTTCTTCACGGTTTCCACATGTTTTCGTACTTATAGAGCCAACCAACCCTTCAATTGACTCGCCTCCACTTTTATCTTTGTATCACTAAGGGCACTAACAATAATCAAAGGATGGTTGAACAATGGTCACTAAGTTTGGATTTGGGTTTTTCGATCCTCCATCCAATAACCATAATAGCTGATCTATTTATCTTCTTAACTACAAACATTCTTTTTTATCTCATCGCTCTCTCTATTCTATAGTAAACCATTACTATGATTGTTTGAGTATGAGAAATTCCTATTAAGCAATGGCTACTTTGTGTCTTCACACACATACAAAATCTTGCTACATATGCACCATCTACTTTCTAATCAACCAACCTTAATACCATCTTGTAGTTCCCCTTATTATGGTCCATCTCTAAGAGTTAGTTACATTGTTTCATCTTCTTACATATTAATGTTGATGAAACTCCACAACTTATTTTCTTTGACCAAAAGCTTATTCCCTACATCTACATCATCTACTCTCTAACTACTAACCTTAACACGATCTTGTAGTTCCCCTTATTATTGGCCATCTCCAAGAGTTAGTTACATTGTTTCATCTCCTTACATAGGAATTCTAATGAAATCTATACAACTTCTTTTCTTTGAACAAAAACCAATTCCTCATGCATCTCTCCCACTTTTATCTAAAAGCAAATGGTTATAGAGAATGGAAAAAATTCCAATAAATCATCAATCAATTAGTTCAATGGTTATGGTAATTGTGGCACCATTTCTTATTTAGGTATGTGACATGTCTTGTGCTACAAGTGCATCTACCTCTCAAATAATATAACTTATTTTCAATTAAACATTTGAAGCTTTGGTTCCCAAGTTTGGAAGCTGGACACATTATTTTTAGTTCTATTTAGGAAGCAATGCATTGTTTTATCTCATATTGTTGTAATACATTGTTTTATCTCATCTTATTATAATACATTGTTTTATCTCTTCATTTAGATTTCCTTTAATTTCATGTAGTCCCCATTTCATTAACCTAAATTCCCTAATGATAATTTCGACTTAAATCATGTTCCAAAAGTGTGATTATTGATTTATAGTGGTGTCATTATCATTTTGCAATAATGTTTATCATCTCCCAAAATTACTCTAGCAATATGAATTTTTCTTAGAATATGTTGTCCTACATGTTTACTGTATCACTCATAGGGGGAAATAAGGGGCTTAGATTGGTAATCATCCCCAACATAGAAATCAAGTAGGAAACATTGAAAATGAGGGTCCAATTGAAGAAGTTGAGACATTGACAAATTTAAAATAGGGTGGAAAGTGCCCAGTTTGGAAATTAGGCTTGATTTGAGGATCAAGTCAAGGAAAAGTTCAAACAAGTTGTCAAGGACCAAATTTGGAAATCAAACTTGATTTGAAAAATGAGACAAGTGAAAACTTCAAATAAGTGAATTAGGGGTTCGATTTGGGAATTAAACTTGATACTGAAAAATTCCAAAATATAAAGTTTGACCAATTTAAAATAGGACTTGATTTGGAAATAAGGAATGATGTAGGATCCAAGGAAGAATCAAGGTTTGAATACAGAAACGAAGCAAAAATTTCAAACACTCAAGGTTTCAAAAAAGGATAATGTATTTTGGTTGTGTGAAAACCCTCAAGTATTTGAAAACCTATGAAGACAAGGCTTGATTTCAAGTATAACTTGTCATGAGATATTTTTGGGATGAACAAGTCGATAACAAAAAAGAATAACCCAAACTAGTAACAAAGTCTTATTCATCATCACATATATTTTCCACTTGTTGATTATCTTAATTTCCATGTGTCCTTTTTCGTTTATTTTTACCTTACCTTCCTTTACATTTTCTCATAGTTTCTATGCCCATATGATGCTATCCACATCAATGATATCATCTTTATGTCTTCCAATTATTCACTCTTCAGTTTTTTTATCCCGACCTGCATATCATCCATTGGGTTTCTACCATTGAACTATAACCTAGTATCTCTTAATACCATCTATATCTTTGTAAAAATCATCCAATGCTTTTCCTAACCATATTGGCTTATTATTTGATATGACCCAGAGGGGGGAATATATGGGGTTAAATGTATATGATATGACCCCATATATGTGTTTAACCCCATATACACTAGTGTCCAGTCATATCATAAATGTTTAACCTGATATAGACCCCCTTTAAGGTCATATTAGTATCGCTTGGTTGTATAGTGAGTTCATTGTTGAGTATTGTTGCTAGTGTATGAACCTTGCCTTGTTTTCTGTGAAAAGTAATATATTAACCTCTCCTAAGTAATGAAGGGAACATACAAAGCCTTTGAAATAGTTTCCCAATATGTTATCTTTGGAATCTAATATTCTTCCCCTTCATTGTCCATTATGCACTAAAATGAGTATTTTATGACTTTATTCCTTTGTTCAAGTCTTCGATCTCTTTTAGTGTTTTGAATGGTGACAATGTTAGTTCCCCCTTAGATAGGTATGGCTTAACATTAGTCCTATTTTCTATATATTTATGCAATGGGACTAATGCTCATTTATAATGGTGGCTTTATATTTTGCATGATAGCGTTATCATCAAGCATACTCAATTTGAAGCATTGGTGGGATTAGATACCCACACTCTTCTAACTTCCATTAACAAGTGTTTCCTTACAAATTCCATAATGTTATAAACCTCATAACCAAGAATGGAGTGAAGTTGCTGTCTTCTTGAACCATTCTATTATTGTCCATGACATATGGAAGTGATGACATATCTAGTCTTTTAAATTGAGATGATAACCTCCCATACACTCCATTTATATCTTCATGGGTCTTACCAAATGGGTGCATAGAAAAAGAGGCAATGCTTCTTTTTGTCACATTGGTAATTGTCAAGTTGCAGGAATAAAACTAGTGGGAGTTTGTTCAATGAATATCTTGGTGTTGATAAAGGTTACATTGATCCTCTCTTATATTCTTGAGAATTTTCATAGGATTCATTTGGTAAAAAATGCATGCTGCGATGGATGTTTTCAAGGCCCTTTCTCATATAATGAATGCCCAAATTCATCAAATGTTAGGTCCTCTAACATGCTCAAACATAGAGATAGGAAGAACACATTGAAATTTGAACATATATCTAGAAAACGGAGGCTCAATTAACCAAAACTCCTAACATGCTCGTTAAATGAATTGAGGGATCAAAAGAAATGCCCAAATTCATCAAGCGTTAGGTCCTCTAACATGCTCAAACATAGAGATAAGAAGAACACAATGAAATTTGAATGTATATCTAGAAAATGGAGGCACAATTAACCAAAACTCCTCAACAAGCTAGTTAAATGAATTAAGGGATCAAAAGCAATGCTAATTGACTTTAGTTTCCTTCCTAGCATTCTTTTAGCTATCTCTTTCCTTTTCAATGAATTTGGATTAATTATTCATGTTTATGAATTGTGTATCAAATATTAAAATAATTTTAATTTATTAAAAAAACCATTAATTTATAAATTACCTTACCCAAAATACCCATATTAATTTATAAATCACCTTACCTATATAATTTTTTGAAAATATCTAACAAGTCTCTATAACATAGACTCTACAAATTTAGATCATATAAATTCTACAAATTTAGATTACATAGGTAAGGCCCTCTATCAATTGGTTCTTGTAAAGATGCTTTTTTAAAATATGGCATTTGAGTGATATACTCTCTCTTACTCTATCCCTATGCCAACTTATGTTCATATTATAAGCTTTGGTCAATCTTACTGTAAAGGTAATTCTTAAGTGTGCTTATAAACTGAAGAACATTATACAAAATATATATGGTAAACAAAAATAAAATAGAAAAAATAAGAATAATAATCCTAAAAAAATGAATTTTTATATTAATAATCTACAAAATATGAGTCTTAAAATATTCATAAAATATGAGTTTTTATATTAATAATCTACAAAATATAAGTCTTAAAATGTTCACAACCCTCTTTATAGGAAAAATTTAAATAAATAACTTTTCAATCAAATGAAGAGATTTAAAAAAATATTATATAAATTACTATTTTGAAAAGAATTTCTTACAAATAAAATTACCCATTTACATATCATATTAATAATAATATAATTTTAAAATTACAAAATTAGACATTTAGTTGACTTATTTCATCTCTTTATCATACAATCAAACTCAAATTATCCAATATTTTCTTTCAAAAAATAAAATATATTAATTTATAAATATTATCCAATAAAAATTTAAAATAATATTTTAAGCACTCTACAAGAGATGTGTGTTGTCACGTAACATTACATTTAAAATTAATAAAATACTATTTTCATTAACAAACTAAAAATAGTAATGAAAAAAAATCAATGTCATTAATAAAATGCTTCCATTTCCCCTTTAATTTTATATCAACTTTAAAAAGATAAAATAATTGAAAGTAAAAAAAATGATTTTACTTAATATGTAATTTCTTAAATTACTTAATATGGAGTTACTTAATATTACATGATACGTAATTCCTTTTATTTTTAAACCACAATAAAAAATTAGTATCAGCGATATAAAATACTTCATGTCCATAGTAAATAACATAATTTTATATTAATAGAAAAAAATAAAGTGATTTAAATTAAAAAAAATCTTATATTTTTACTTTCCATTTTGCGGTACATGTATAATTTATTCCATTCTTAATATGGAGTTGATATGTAACATTTAAAAGACATTAACAACTAATTTTTTTTATGTGGAATATAAATCAAATATTTCAATATGTGTGTTTAGTAAAATATTTTAACATGAAACCTATAGAGAGAAAGAGTGAAAGAGTTCTTATTCTATGAATATGTGTTTTCTAATTCAAGGTATGATGAAGATTAGTAATTACTTCAATATTGAATTGACATGTAACATTTAAAAAAATATTAATTACTAAAATAATTCAATATACTTATTACCAAGGTAAGAAATTGGCCTCATGATGTCATTGGCTTACTTCAATATTGATTTGACATGTAACATCTAAAAAAATATTAATGACTAGAATAATTCAATGTACTTATTTCCAAGAAAAGAAATCGGCCTCATCATGTCATTGGCTTAGCAAGGATTTGAACATGGGTTGGGAAAATCAAACATTCCACCCAACAACATTAAAAAAAATATTGATACGAAAAATAATTCAATGTGTATGTGTGCGTCTATATATATACAGAGAGAGATGATGTGAAACATAAATAAAATATTTCAATGTCAACTATATAAATATTATACGTGCTGACAAAAAAAAAAAATATTTATAGAGAACAAATGATTTTTTTTAGTTAAAATATTTTATTAGTATGTTGCTCAAAACCAGCATAGATTGATCTTAACTTCAGATCTACTTAGCCCAGAGAAGAATCAAATATCTCTAAGTGTAAACCTTTCTTAAAATTTTGCACTCAAAAAAAAGTTTATATCTTGAGAGATTTAATCCTTTTCGACCCTTAATAGATCTCGAATTAAAATGAATCTATGTTAGTTTAAAATAATAATCTTAACATAAAATAATAAAATTGAAAATAAAAATTAACCACACATAAGAGTTTAATAAAAACTCCAAAATCATATTGCCAAGTGGTATTACTGGATCAAATTTAATTGAAAAAATGCATCTATTTTTGTTGTGAAGTGGTGACCCATGCAAGGATAGTGAAAGTTAATCTAACATATTAATTAATGAAAGTTAATCTCACATATTAATAAAAACAGTTTGATAGACCAAATTTAATAAAAAATATAAGGATAGTGAAAGTTAATCTCACATCTTGCAAAACATTTTTGCAAATTGTTAATATTATTTGATAATTTAAATTTAAATTATCAGTTGTGTTCAAACATGTATAGAGATGGAATCTAAACCTGAACCATTATCTACTTAAGTAATTATCTTTTTTATGCAAATTTTGAAATGTCATGGAACTTTTGCCACATGGAGGTAAAAGGTGGCCATGTTGACTACAGGGACAGCGTGGAGAATCCTGCAGGGAAATAGCCCACCAAAATTATTACAGACAGGGCATGTGTCAAAGCATCACACCATATATATACAGATACAGCCTAAGCAGAGTCTAGGCAACCAGCCTTATATTAAGGTCCTTTGCCTTCTCTGGAAGGTACCATCTTAAAAGGTCATTAATCTCTAATAGATAATGATAACAAAAATCCAAGCATTGGAGTTAGAAATGAGAACATGGTCACAATTCCCATCAACACCAGCATTGATCTGTTTCCCAGTTCCTTCTTCTCCAATATCCAAATGAGAAAGAGGATGGGGATGCTGCAGCACTGGCAGTGTCAAAATTGGGTCTGAGGTGCAGATCATCATATGCTTTTCTCTTCTCTGGATCAGACAGAGTAACATTATCTCAGAAAAAAGCTTAGTGGCTGTCTCTAGCTGCTGCAGGGGCATGACATCTGGGTGGTATTTTAGTGCTAGTCTTCTATATGCAATCCTGATATTACTATAGGAAGCATCACAGGGAACACCCAAAAGAGCATAGTGGTCTTTTTTCCTGCTGGTAGCAATATCACTCTTCCCTTCTGTTGCACAACTGACACTGATGGTTCTGCCATTGAAGCTACCAGAATCCTTTAATACGCTATTACCAGGACTCAGCTGACTATTTGAAATTGGGTTGCTTGTTGGAGTTGTTTGGGACATCAATCCCACAGGGGCCTGACCTCCACGGGATGAGAATGGGGAGTTGATTGTGAAAAACCCAATTGTGGCAATCGTCATGATTTCCTTCTGGTTTGGAAAATATGGAGAGGAGGCTAATTGTATGTATGTTTTGATATCCAAATCACTCTGTTTATATTGTTAGGAGACAATTTAGGAGCACAGATTGGCTCCACTGGCAAATCATGGTGGAACAACGGTGTGACCGAGAGACAGGGAACATGATTGGAGTTGCGGCAGGATTGTGGGTGAGTAGGCGTGACTTCACATTGGCAGTTGATAGCAGATTCTGGATGTCTCCCCCAACCACTGTTTTGTTTGAACATCTTTGGTTGAAAGTAAGTGAGAAACAAACTTTAAATGAAATCATTAATGATATTGGTTGCTTTAAAAAGGCATTACACTTAGCCCGAGGATAAATGTTTAATAAATTTACATTTAGATTTTCTGGGGCAAAATTTAACAAGCTTATTGATTATGTTGCATGTGTTTCTTTCAAGGGAGTTTAATACTTCAAGAAGCGTAGTCTCATATTGGTAAATCCATATATCTCATTACCAACGTTTCACTGCAAGTCTGTTTGGTGATTAGTTATTGAATATATATATATATATAAAACTTAGAGTGTGTTTGGTAATTAGTTATATATCTATCTATTGAATAAGTGACGAATTGTTTTTTTAAAGAATGAATGGTATTAAAAATTATTATAATTTAATTGTTAAATGGGATAATTATTATTGTGAATGTAAAATAATTTATCGTTAGCTATTTCACTTGAACTAAAACATAGGTTGTTCATAAGGCATGTTTTTACAAACATAGGTTGTTTATAAGGCATGTTTTTACTCTTGCCAATTGTCTCTGGGTCTTGGGTTTTTAACTTGTCTCCTAATGTTTAGAAAATAAGTTCTTACACATTAAAATAAAAATAGTTTTAAGTTATACTTGAAAACTATAAAATTAAAATTAGACTATCTTATATATATATATATAATGAAAATGAGAGTGTTAATACTAGTATAAATCCATCTTAACCATTGATCTAGCAAGAGCGGAGAGGGATCAAATATCTTGAGGTGAAAACCTTTTTTATAGTGCGAAATTTACAAAAATTCCACCTTCAAACACTGCATCCCTCCAGGGACTTGATAAATGATGGTTAAGTTGAATTTCTCTCTTAGTTCTTTAAATTGCATTTTTGAATGCATAAATGGATTCAACCCCTTAAAAATCCCTTCAATACACAAAATAAAATAACTTAAACGCACACAATTCCAAAAAACATTTGCTCCATTCAAAATTAACCCTTATAAAAAGGTCCAAATGTAAAATAACAAATAATTAAAATTTTCAATTAGTTTATATAATATATAGAATTTATTTTTCATTATTATTATTTTTATTATTTTTTTCCATGGAAAAATCATAATTTTCATTGATATAGAAAATTACATGCTGAAGATGCTTGATAGCATATGAAATATTAGTGGTCTGGCCACTATCTGTACTGTTTTGTCTCAAAAATATGTGTCAATCCCATCTGAGGGAGACAATGAATAATTACATATGAAATGTTCAGAAATATATAGACATATGTATATATGCTATAATTCAAATATTTACATCAAAATTGTGCCATAAAATACTCATAAATCAGGGTCCCTGGCCCCATCAAAATTGGTCATCGATGAATGGCCAATGGTAGTAGTTGTAAGAGTCCAAATCCTGCTATTCTTGGATCAACTAGACCCCCCTTGGCAAGTGCGAGGCTTCCTTGGATAGCATGTCAGAAACTTTGTTGCATTCCCTGTATATATGATGACAAGAAGAAGTGTCAAGATATGATCTCAGTCTCAATGCATCATCTAATATGTGATGGAGTGTGTATGTGTGACAAACAATTTTTTGATTAAACCATTTAATAATGATCTGTGAGTCTCCAAATATCTGCAATTTGAAACATCCTTTTACAAGAGAAAAGTATAATAGATGTAGGAGGGATATAATTTCTGCAAAGTTATTTTCCCACCTCCCCCCAATCCCATTTGAACTTTGTAAAAGTGGGAGTGTGTGATATGAAGGAGTATGCCTCCACCACAACCATGTTGTTGTGCCGAGCCATCAAAATAAACCCATGGGGTATCATAATCTATGTTTTCAACAAGGATGTTGTGAGTAGATTGTTCTCGGCTTTCCTCCGGTAAGCATTGGAAAGTTGTGATGAGGTGAGCAATGGTAAGGTCCCAACATGGTGCACTGTTTATGAATATAATCTTGTTCCCTGTAACTAGATGCACCAACTGATCATAACAAGTAGGTTTCAACACTTGTGAGAGTGTGTATTTGACCACCAGCAGTGCCATGCCTCCCGAATGTCCGACCCCTGCCAATTGTTCTGCATCTGTATTTGTACAGTGACCTCGTTCCAAATGGAAATAGTGGTAGTACATTTTAGGAATAAATGATCACATGTTTCCATATCCTCTTTGCATAATACGCACCATGATGAGCCATGAAAGGTACGTTTTTGTAAGTTGTCTGCAGTAGGAACCTTATCTTGGAGGATGCACCACATAAACAGTATAGACCAGGGAGCGACCTTCAGCTTCCAAAGTATAGCCCACCACCATTCCATAGTGAAGGGTCTGTGATATGAATTAATATGGAGGTATCCGTATTTTGGGGAGTATTTCCCATTTGGTGAGTAAGACCAATTAAGTTCATCCTCCCCCTCAGTTACCCGAACATGCGATTCCTTTAATGCTATAATATAATTATGCCAATTGTCCTGCCAATGTGGGGGAGTGCCCAGTGTGTTGGAATTTTTCCATGCTTGCTGGAACATATCATTATTCTCCAAGTCTGCGATGTGTGCCAGGTTGGTGTATCCTGTATCCAAAAGATGTTGTATCATCCCTTGTGGTAGTAGATGAGCATTCCCACATCCTATCCAAGGGTCCATTCCAATCTGAACTGAACTTCCATTGCCGATCTTCCAAGTCAAACCATCCCTAACGTAGTCCAATGTATTGAGGACCTCCCTTCAGGCTGTTGATACGTTTGTCTTGTCCCATGTAGGAAGTGTGATCCAGTCATGTAGATGTAGGGGAGAGATGTATTTATGATAAATAACATCTGCCCAAAGATTCTTTGATGTTAGATCATTCCATCCCATCTTTACTGCTAGAGCACATGCAAAGGAATCTAGATTTTTCAATCCCCATCCCCACCATTTATTTGGAAGAGCGATTTTGTCCCAGCTAGCCCAAGCAAATAAGTGACTTGCTTGTTTTCCCCTCCAGAGAAATCTGCGGCATAGTTGTTGTATTCTTCTAATAATACCCTTCGGGATCTAGGCTAGTGACATCCAGTAAATCGGGGTGGCCTCTAGGAGTGATTTGATGAGTATCAATCTCCTCGCTCTCGACAACCACATGTAATGCTAGCTATTTAATCTTCTTTCAATTTTTGCAATTACCCATACCCAGTTTGCAATCTGATAGTTGGATGGTTTTAACCTGTATCCCAGGTATTTTAGCCCCTCCTCAATCTGTAAAGTGATAAATGGGAAATACTGTAGTGCCATATGTATCTCATGAGGGTTACAATCAAAGGTAGATAGAGTTGATTTATGGTTGTTGCATTGCATACTCGTAGTGAAACAGAATAATCGAAATGCAGCTACAAAGGCAGTGGAATCCCCCAATGTTCCATTCAGAAATATGAGAATGTCATCCACAAATAGCAAGTGTGTGAGGGTGCAATTGTTTATGATCTTGATACCCCTCTGTCTGCCCTACATTCGGTCCACCAAGATGAGCTTGCTTAGACCTTCCATGATCAATAGAAATAGTAGGGGGGAAAGGGGGCATCCTTGTCTCAAACCTCTTTCCGCATGGAAAAAGGAAGATGTCAATCCATTGATCAATACACTATAAGATACATTGGATATGTAGCACATAATCCATTGGATGAAAGATAGAGGAAATCCAATATGGGTAAGTAGCATTCAAATGTAGAGCCAACTGGTTCGATCAAAAGCTTTTGCCAAGTCAATCTTGAGAATCATGCCTTTAAGGTTCTTGGATTTGATGGAATGGAGGGCCTCTTGTGTTGTACCCACTGCTTCATGAATTTGGCAATTATCAAGGAATGCAAATTTCTCCGATGATATATGTTCAGATAATATGGGCTTAAGACGGTTTGCAATAATCTTGTATATTCAATTATAGGGGGATATGTGCCTGTAATCATTGAAAGTATGAGGGTCATCAGTCTTGGGTATAAGAGAAATTAATATAGAGTTGAATGCATCATACATCTGCCCACTAGTTCAACACTCTTCAATGATCTGGAGGAGCTCCTGTCCAATTATGTGAAAAAGGGCTATGTCAAATTCAATTGACCATCCATCTGGTCTAGGGATCTTGTACCTCTTGAACCACTTTATAGTGGCCTCTAATTCCCCCATGGTTATTGGAGTAAGTCATCCATCTCCAGTATCGTAGTCCACAAATATGGGGAAGTGTCCTACTACCCTAAGGATCTCAGCAAGGTTAGCCTCCGGAGGAGCATTGAATAATCTTCCAAAATGTGAAATACCGAGGTTGGCCAATTGATGGAATGTCTTAGCATGAGTGCCGGCATCATCTGCAAGTTTCCAGATGGTATTAATAGCCCGTCGCCCATTAGCTACATGGTGGTAAAACTTGGTGTTCTCTTCCCCTTCCTTTAACCAGGTAGCCCTGCTGCGGAGTCTCCAAGTTTCCTCCATGTCTTTCAAGATCCTATTTCACTCAATTTCAAGTATGACAAATATTTCTTAAGCATCAGTAGAAATAAAACCTTGAATTTCCTTGCCACTCAAGTGTTCAATTTCCAGTTTCGTGTTCCTCAAGATCTGCCATCTTTTATCCTTTTATCCTTTTCCCAATCAATTGTTTTCTGTTTTAAGGATAGCATTTTATATGCAAATTCAGCCGAGGCCAATTGTCCTTATTGTGCATTACAGGTCTTATAATGCTTAGTGACCATCCATATATAACTATAATCTTTAAGCCAAGTAGAATTAAACTTAATGGTGCCTTGGGCTTACAATCTCCGCCTACAATCTTTATTCCATTTTCGTCACAGTATTGATGAAATAATTTGGAAGTGAAGTCTCTGCCATTATCTGATCTTAGACACTTTATTTTTAAATCAATTTCATTTTTGACCAACTCCTTATAGATCTTAAAGCACTCAAATGCTTCAGAATTTTTCTTTAGGAAACAGACGACTATCATCCTGGTATAGCCATCTATCATTAACATGAAATATAATTCTCCATCTAAGCCTTTTGTTCCCATAGGACCACATAGATCAATATGTATCAATTCCAATGGATGTGATGCAAAGTGTCCTTTTGCTTTAAATCCACATTATGTTTGCTTTCCGTGCTGACAAGCCTCACATAGTGTGTTGGAAGGCTTTGAGATTTTCGACATTTCTCGTATTGCTTCCTTTTTGCTTATCCTGACAAGATTGTCAAAGTTTATGTGACCCATTCATTTGTACCATAACCAAATTTCATCTTCTTTAGATAGTATACATGCTTTAGTTTCTTCATCCAGAACATATATGTTGTTTGGAGCTCGACTTGATGTAGCCACAATTTTACCATACCTGCGTTCCCTGATTTCACATTTTGTCGAGTTGAATAGTAGATTGTGATTCATGTTTTCAACCAATAGAACATTCTTGGCTAAAGCATCTTTGCCTCCGAGACTGACGGTACCTGATCCTATAGCATTTGAAGATCCATCATTTCCAAAGGACACAGTTCCATCTTTATTCTCTTTCAGAGATACAAATTTCTTTCTATCTCCAGTCATATGCGTTGAGCCACTGCATATGAACCATGAAGAATTACTTGGCGTGCCATATATCAATGGAAACATCTCGACAAGTAGATTCTTTTTAGAAGATCCTTGACTCAAAATAGAGTAATTTGTCAAGTCAAAATTCCCTTGCAAGATCAGGGTAACCCTTGGTGCTGCTTGGGTTGACATTAATGACAACCTCAGATCATCTTTAGATCAACAAAAATCTCCTTCTCTTTTTCAATTCGGGCCAATTATGGAGCCAAGACATGTTTAGTTACAGGCAGTTTCAGTTTTATCCTTGATGATTGTATTTCTGATTTTGCACTTTTTACTTGTGTTTAAACAACTATTTTATCTCATGGATTCGACCTGAGCTTAATAATTAACTTCAAGAATTATGTTTTTCCAATTTTAATTGACCAATCACCTTTCCCAACAATGCCTCTATTTTGATTGCTGCTAATGATGCTTTACTGAGATCATTATTTATTAACTCTCCACTCTACATGTGTAGGTTTATCTTGTCAGGAAAAGGAATGAATTTTTTATTCACAGACAAGATGATTGTCGTGAAATAAGCTCCAGACGTAATTTATTGTGAAACAGGATGTGTGAAGGAGATTTTCAACTGACTTCTTTCCAAATCCATGGCCGAAAGGAGTCTGGTTTGATAACTAGGGATGGATTCAGCCTCCAACTGAGTAGAAACATTTTATTTGACTTTATTATTTCTTTCCTCAATTTGTTCATAAGAATCCTTCAAAACACTTAAGGAAACATGCTCTTCTTCTCTAGGAATAGGAGATGAGGGTGCACATTTTTCTCCTCCTATCTGCAACTGAAATCTAATTTCACTGGAAGGATTTTCCCTGAAATCTTCAGATTCTGTTTCTCCCCTCTGTGTTCTTTGCATTTTTCTACTTTGAGAGCTTTCCCCCTCAAGGTTGATGACATCTGTGGCCCCTCTTTTCAGTCCTTTTTTAGAAGGGATAGGAGTTTCAACTTCCATACTTATATGTGCTTCAACCAAGTTACCATTTTCTAACTTCTCCAGCTTAGGCCTTGATTCATGTGTATAAGGGGCATAATAATTCTCTACTCTCCTCCTTGAAATGACCTGATGAACATCATAGGACCATTTTTCTCCACATTGGAAATTCATGGCATGTAACAAATTTTCAACCTCCTTAGCCGCCTATCCGTTGTTCACAATGAATGGACCAACAATCGCCGACAATTTGAATAGATATCCTTTTTTGGGCGGAACAAAATGTATTTTATCTACATTTAAGCTCTGCCTGATGAACTCCTATGCAAATTTTCTCATAGGCACAAAAGATGGAAACCTATAAGGAAGAATCTCTACTCCATACAATCTGACTTCTATATAATTCTCAAATGAGAATCAATCTCCATCCTTCCAATCTTTTCTTAATTGCAAAAGAGAATGAGCCTTTGGCAAAATCCTAGGAGGGGGAACATTATTGATCACTCTGTAAACAATAGACATGAAGGAAGACATTTAATAGCAAAACCCCTCATTGTTTGGTTGGCTTCTGACCTGATCAGTCCAATTCACAACTGTTTTCTTCTTTTTAATGACATCCAAAACATTTCATCCTGGGTCCATAAACTCTTCAACATGCACATATAGGAAGAGATGCACTAATAATGAGGGAAATCTGAAACAACCAGTAACACTAAAATTAAGGAGTTGTGAGTTGAATGCTTGATCCCAAAAGGTAGGATTATCCGATAGCACATTACACTGCATCATCAGGTGAAAAATACCTATAGCTTGACCACTTTATTAATGAAGTTCCATCCCTCCCCAAAATTCTCATAATTACTTGCAACACAGACCTGACACTCTCATCAAAACAAGTTACAGGAAATTGAAAAAACTCGAAGGTATAACTGCATCTGGAGGCATAATATAGGCATATAGTTTACCACAATCCTTTGCTAACAAGTATTGAAAGGTTGAAAGGAGGGTTTCACTAGAGAAAGAAAGATAGTGGTTTGATTGTGGAAAATCCAAAGCTTGGCGAATTTAGAGTGAAGAAACCTACAAAATATTCTCTCCAAAGGAATTCATGACATAACATCACTGAGGATACAAAGATGAGGTCAACCAAGAGACAAATTTTGGGAAAGGATAGATTTGCGAGATAATTTCAGAAAACAAACCCAATTTAACCATTCTAGCTGATACTTCTAACTCAATTTGGTTAACCAAGACATTTTGATGAAAATTCCATTAGATTAATAGGACAAATTGGGTCAAAAATATCATGCTCAATATCCATGAGGGGAATGTGGGTAGAAGAGCCAGAGAGGACGGTTTTCTTTGACATTTTAGCTTTCTTTTGAAAATTCACAGAGTGATGAATTTGGCTAAATACCTAGTGAATTTTAAGTGTTGGGATGGAATCTTTAATGTTGTTGAAGGTAGTTGTAGTCATTGTGAAAAATAAATTAACATGGGTGAATTTTGGAAAAACAGGGCTTTTATAGACAAGGGAGGTTAAAAATGGAGTTAAGTTAAAAATGAAGTTAAGTGAATATGGACAAAAGGTATGGAAGGATGACGTGGTAGGTGAAGTGGAAAATGACGTGGAATATGGGTGAGTTGGCATGATGAAAAGCGATCTGATGGTGACGAGGATTTCGTGACTGGGTACACACTCGCTTGAATACTCACTCACTTTCTGTAGATGAAGTAGAAACCATTTACCACTCCTGAGAGAACCTTCGGTAGTAAGCAGTGTTGTAAAGGGGTGTTGTCAGGGTTAATCTCGACCATAGAGTCCCTCAACAATATTTTTCCAGAAACTACCTACGAGGGAACTCCTATGCATAACGACCGATCCGTTTGTGATGTCAGGATTTCTGTGAGCAAGACCCTGATGCATTAAACGAAAATGCACCGACTAAATTGCCCTCTCTTTATCCTTTGATGTGACACACAAGGTGGCCCACTCGTTCCTAGTTACATTTTATCATCCGCTCCCAACTTTGGTCATGTGTTAATCTATGACATTTAAACATTATATTATAAAGCACATGTACAAAGAGTCTCTTCTTTTTATTTTATCTTTTTTTTTTTTCTTGTCATTTATTTTCATTTTGTTTTTGTTTTTGATCATATATGATTTTTACAATTTTCTTTTTGAAAGATAAAGAAAACTAACTACAACACCCCCAAATCTGTCTATAAATTATCTATTTATTACTTAATTTATATTGCTTGATTTTCTTCAGATATGGCATGAAGTTGACTCACACCATGTTTTTCCCAATTTCAATAGTATTTCTTTTCCTTGTGGTGGTAACATTGGAAAAAGCTTCATGTTTCCATGTGTGGTTTTTGATAGTAGTGTCTTTCCATTAGATGAGTTATTTATTTATTTGTCTCCTAAGGGGTCAGGTACACAGTTAATATATCCTTATAGGTTCTAATGTTATTTTTCAAGCAAATTCTGGAAACTCAGTGAGATGATTCCTTATTCTATCTAGGAAACTTGAGATTAATCTATGACTGCATGTTAATATCCCATTGAAGGTGGATAATCAATTACTCTTGAAAAATTAAAAATTATAAACGGATTTTGGGTCCTACCGATAAAAATTGGTCTATTTACAACCGAAATAGTTGATAAAGACAAAAAATTGGTCTAGTTAGAATCAAAACAATTGACAAAGACACAACAAACAAACAAAAACTCATGGCGTAGTTCATCTTCGAAACGATACCTTACCAAATCACTTCCCTATCTGTGCATGTTTGTGTTATGTTTGTTTGTCTGTGTTTTGGTGCTTTTATGTAACAACAATAAAGAAAACCAGAGTCGAGCAAGGAGAAAACATGGGAATTTTTTTATTTTTTTTGTGTGCGACAACACAAGTAGGGATTCTTTGGTTTCTCTACTAAATTGCACACACAATGGAGTTTGAATTGAGCACACACCATATTGAAGTTTGAATTACATGGAGAATTGGAGTTTGAGTGTAGGTGAAGTGCGTCGTAGCAAGCATTAACAGAGAGTAGAGAACATAGCTACACGATGACAGAGGGATACAAAGATGGAATTGAAACGGAGACGACTGCCCACAGAAGGGGTCAAAGTGTTGTTGTAGGATTAAAAAAACGGTAGCCAGGAAGTCCAATTCGTAGCATAGGTAGACTGCGCCAATTTTATATATTGAAATGTTTTATTTATGATGCACATTGAATTTTTTAATTATTATTAGTATTTTCTAATTGTCACATATTAATTTTATATCAATAATTGAATTAATTACACATCTCCCTCTTATTATTATTATTATTATTATTAAAGGAATTGAATCTTTTAACTTTCAATTATTTCTTCTCTTTGCACCTTGAAATATTTTATTGTGGTTCATATATACATAAACATTTTTCCTAAAGTTGATATAAGAATGGATATTAAAATGGTTTATTTACGTATCCAATTGAAATATGAAAATATAAATAATATCAACTTTATTTGTTTTTTGTTTTAATTACTTTAAAATAATTTTAAAAGTTGATATAAAATTATCTTATTTCATATGGACATAGAAATATTTTGTTTATAAATGAGAGAGAGTGAAGTATTTTTACCATTCAAGAACCAATAAAGCAAGCACAATTAGAGTGGGACTATGTTTTATAATACTTTTAAGTAAAAATAACCAAATATGTATATTTGTTTTTTATTTTGATTATAACTGACATTATTTTTTAATTTAAAGACTATTTTATTTTTATTTTAAAAGAGATAGATGTCAACTCCACATTGAGCACGAACTAAATTATACATTGCCCTCATACTCGAATGTAGAATAAATAATATTTTATTTTTATTTTAAAAGAGGCACATGTCAACTCCACATTGAGCACATAAAAAATTACTAATCACCCTCATATTGGGGTGTAGAATAAGCCTCTCAACTCAATCATTATGTCTCGAATAAGTTAAGACTCTATTTAATAATTTTTCTTTTCGACAGGGAGTAGTTTTTCTATTAAATCAGTGCCCAAACAACACAAAATACCCGAGAGAATTTCCATTGTATTCCATAATGTCATTTCTTATAGAGGATACACAAAAGAAGGGCTAAGATATTTTATTATCATACCATTGTTAACATAGAGTTTATCTCATGTTCGATAACTATATACCTGACAAAATTAACAAAACAAAAAACAACTTTACATAGCAAGAACATGAATTACAAGGGATTGATATACATGTTTTTTCATAGTGGCTTCCATGAAATATGCTCACCATGATACGTTTTTCAATTTTTATCCTCCAAAGTTGAAGCTTGGTCAGCTGGTATCTTATGGCTTCCAATTCGTCATCTTGGGGGTTGATATGGGTTCGTAATTTTTAAAATTCCTTGACCAGAAATAAAGTGGTATTACTAAGTTGAAGAATCTTCCCTTGAAGAGTAGAAATATCCACTATATGCTTAATTGTGGGGTGAAAGAAATTGCAGTAGGTATAAGGGTTGTATGGACCTCCAAAAGCATGTTCAGTGTACTCCATAATTAGGGATGAAATCATAAAAGAAAGGATGTAGGAGAAGGGAATGGGGGTTCTCTAAGAAAAAGAGGTGACCATAAGAAAGAGAAGGGGAAGAAACAAAGGGGTGAATAGAGTATGGGGAGGACCAAAGTGTAATGTGTTCAAAGAGCCACTTAAACCAAAAGAAGCACAACTAGGAACCAACAAATGAGAAAGAGAGGACTAAAGCAAGGGGCGAGAATGAAGTGAACTTGAAAGCAGAGGATGAGAGGCCTTGGAAGATGAAAGAAGACACAATTAACATGATATTGGTAGCTTACCAACACACAACCAACTTCACCACCTTTGTCTTGGTAGAACAAAGTCGGGGAAGACGAGGAAAAAACAACAAAAACTCATAAACCTTCAAATTTGAACATAGGACCACCTTAAGAGACCTCCCACGAACCTATGATGCATAGAACCCGACTCACTTGCAATCACTTCAGATTTTTTACAACAAGAACTTTCCTAAGGATCCACATAGTTTTAATGCCAAAATAATTCAACCAAATTTGAAACTCAGAACAAGACCAATTTTTGTTTTCTTGTTTTTTTTAGGCTGGTGAATAATTTTTCCTTTGAGGAGAGATCCCAGAGTCCTCAAAGGCACACTAGGATCTCAAACAAACTCCTGTGGCCATAATATTGCAAAATAATCCCATCACCTTTCTCCATATATTTTAGATTTGACCAAGGGGTTTTGCATGCCTCAGTCACCACGTCGACCATAATTCCCATTAATTCACATTTCCCAGGAGTTATCATAAAGCTAGGAATGAAGTATGGAGTATAAATGAAGTTCTGATAAGTTGTGTAGGTTTTCACATGCGATGAATGAATGGGTGTGTGAATTGCATGACCAACAATGTCCACCTTAACCATGATGACTAACCCATGTGGTATGATCCCTATGTTGAAGTGTGCAATGAGAAGGGAGGGGGGGTCTTATAAAGGAACCAATTTGGAACCCTCAAGTAGTGGAATAAATGGATCACAATAATATGATTCCTAACAGTAGAACATGATAGGGAGAGTTGATTAGAAGAATTCATGTTATATATTTCCATCTAGGTGACCCATTGATGATTTCCTTGTCAGTATCTAAGAGACAAGCCTGGCTGGCGTACTCATATGCTATTTTATTTTGAGCTCAAAGAATGTGATAGAAGGTATTGCTAGGAAATAAATGCAAGACACTTAGAAATCTGCTCAATAAAAGCCTCAGGTGATGTTTTTATGGCGAGAAACCTATTACTGATATTGAATGGTTATACGAGAGTCACCAAGAATTGTGATTCTAGAGAATTCCTAGTCTTTGGCTAGTTGTAGACCAAACATAAGCCTGTACATCTTAGTGAGATCGTTCAACCCATGGCTAAGTCCCTAGGAGTAATTTAATTCTTGATGTTCATCAGGATTTAGGAGAATCCATCCCCTTCCTGCCACCCTAGGATTCCATTTAGAGGCTCTGTCAAAGAATAGGATCCAAGTTTTTTGTGCATTTTCCCAATTCTCAAAGTCTGCATCTAAAAGTTGAAGTGTCTAGGCATCACCTGATGAGTAGTGCGAAGGAGCATGGGTTGGGAAATTTCCCAAGGGGTCATCCAGTGAATCCCACCATATGCACTATTGACTATCTAAAGCAGAATCTAAATCCTTGAAATTATTTCTATTGTGCTCGACACAAAAAGAAAGATATTTAAAAAATATAATTATTTCTAGACAACCAAATCTACCAACAAATGTGCTTTGAAAGAGAGTTCCAAATCCACTTAAAATTTGGCTTCCTTGTAAGAGATCCAAAGTACTACTTGTGACAACTATAATTGAGGATAGGGAGCTCAAAAGGTGAAACGGGGCCCAAATCTAGATACCATGCCTGTTAGATGTAGGATCAAGAAAAGAAAATATGGGGGATCGATTCTTCATTTTGATGATAGAGCGAACATTGTGAAGGTCCTTGGATGACTCTTTTTTGAGGTTTTAAGAGGTAGAATTTTTCTTATGTATGAGAATCCAACATGAAGTATTGAATTTTGGAATGGAATTATTCTACCGTACCTTTTTCCAAAGATAAGATTTCAAGGGTATCTACACTGAGAAGAGACATTCTTCATATATAAATTTTACCATATACATGTGCGACTTCTAGGCTAAGTTGTCTTCTGCATGTTGGTTCCAAAGAGAACAACCCGATAAGTTGTCTTTGAGAAGATCCACAGGCTTGGAGAGGTTGTCTAGAATATTTTCTAGCTTCCATCTAGACCATGATCTAGAGTTATCTCACTGGGAGTTATGGGCCAATGTAGATATCCCTTGATTGGCCAAATAATACTGGAGAGGTCTTAATGCTTTAGAGTCCTTCAGAGGGAGATGGTTCAATATGGAATCAGACCAAAGATGAATGTTGGACCCATTCCATATTGTCCAACTAAGATGGTTGGAGGCTAAATATGATTAGGTTGAAATGAGTTTCCACACAAGGAAGTAGTTTCTTGAAGGAAGAAGAAGGTTTGTCCTAGTCCTATGATCATTTGGAAAAAAATTGGTTGTGACGACCTGAGCCCACCAAGCTCTAGGATTAGTTTTTATTTTCCAAGCCATATTTTCCCCTATAGCCTGGTTCATTAAACCTGGATCATGAATCCCCAAGTCACCATGCTCTTGTGGTGCCAGAATGGTAGCCCTTGACGAAGTGGATTTTTTTAGAAGAGGGATTGCTACCTTCCCATAATAATTTTCTAATAATTTTACCAAGAACCTGAAGAATATACTGGGGGGATAACGTCATAGATAATTGGTACAAAGGCATATCAATAAAAACAAATTTAATGAGAAAAATATGCCCTGCCAGAGTTAGCCATTGGGCTCCCCAAGGTTCATATTTATTTTTTACCTTTGAGAGGACATTTTTCCAAGACTCAGGAGAGTGAGTCTTGAGGCAAATTGAAATGCCTAAATATTTGAACTCCTTCTAGTTGTCAACAGTATTTGAGTCCTTGTGGCCATTGAGATGTTCCACATAAAGATCTAAGACTTTGTTGAGTTGGTTATTCCCCCTAAAGCCACTAGAAAATTGTCTAACACATATTTGAAGAGATGAGCTATTGCGACCAAGGCACCCCCAGAAGGATGGTATCATCCACAAATTGAGAGTGATTGACACTTTTAGTGTTTTGGGTGAACCAGAGTCCAGGAAAACGACCATTTATGTATTCCAATTATGGAAAACCTATGATAGTGTATGCAATCAAAATATAAAAAAGGGGGAGAGTGAGAACCATTGGCATAAACCTATAGAATCTCAAAATAATCTAGTAGCTCTACCATTTACTAGAGGAGAAATGCACAGAGATTCAATACAGAGGAAAATCCACTGGATAAAGATGTTATCAAATCCTAATTTTCCCAGAACTTTACCGGAAAGATGTAGCTGAATTTATCAGATGCCTTTGTCATATCTAGTTTAATGGACATCACGTTGTCTCCTTTTGATCTACTTGAAATATGGCCTCTTGAATATGAACAATAATGTCAAAGATTTTCCTCCTTATGAAGAAACCACCTTGATTCTCGGATATGATATATGGGATAATATTTTTAAGACGTTCAACAAGAAGTTTTGAAATAATTTTATAAGAAACATTGCACAAGGAAATGGCTTTGAACCTATAGAAGGAGGAGGGGTTGTTCTCTTTAGAAACCAATGTGAGGAATGATGACTTGATACCAACTCCAATACATCCTTTCTTTAGTGAATATATAATAATTTTGCATAATTCACGTTTTATTAAGCCCTAGAAATGCTAGTAAAAATGAGTAGTAAATCTATGCGGGCTCGAAGCTTTGTTGGATGAAAGGAGAATTTTTTTTGAAAATTTCGTCCGATTAAAGGGGGATAGTAATCTATTGGTTCATCTCTTCAAAGATCATCTTTTGGAGCTGATCTAACCTGTAATCTTCAGATTCATAAGAGGGAGGATCATCTTGATAATAAAGGTTGCTAAAGTGTGTTGTATATTCCTCCTTAATTTGTTGGAATTCCCTTACCTTGATGTCATTCATTGTTATTTCTTAGATCATCTTTTTCCTCTCCCAATTTTTAGCTTACTTGTGGAATAATTTTTTGTTTTTGTCTCCATATTGGAGCCACACAATTTTGGACCTTAGCCTCCAATATTCCTTTTATTATTTCAACATAGAGTGATATTTATCAAATAGATATCTTTCGTGGAGAAATATATTAGAGGAAACATTTTCTGAATCCATAAAGATTTGTAGATGCTTAATTTATTGCTCAATCTCTTGAATTGGTGATTGTCTATAAAGGTTGGAGTATTTGACCCAGGATTTGATGCAGGATTTGAGGTGCTTCATTTTTCTTTCCTAGATCTGAATTGGGTTGCCTTTCACCCAAAGTAGCCACGATTGGGTGACCATGTTATGACGGTAATGGTGTTGGATCTACAGAGGGGTGAATCAAAATGAGGTCGTGCCATAATTGAATTGTGGGAACAAATCAAGTTTAATGGACCTATTTTCAAATCTATTCCAGGGAAGGATATCAAATTTGATGGAGCGATTATAGCACAAAAAATCATTAGAAATGAGAAAGCGATCCAACCTGACAACAATATGATTTGGACCAACTCTCTTATTTGTCCAAGCGTAATATTTAAGGCTAGAATGTTTAGTATCCATTAATTTGGAATGATTTATAAGGTCTTCCATATGCTCTTGAAAGGGGTCTTTGAAAAATGCACTTCCTCTCTTTTCCCAACCATGCAGCGTGATAATGAAGTCTCCCCAATATATGCTGAAAGCCTCGAATTCAGAGGCACAAAGGAAATGGAGGGATGCCAACAATCTTTATTTTCACAAAATTGGACTAGATATAAACATTAACTATAGAGCATACTTGATTTGTACCTAGATGCAGAAAGGAAGTTGCAAGCCAATGAACATTTTGTAAAGGGCTTATGAGTTGGACTTGATTCAGATCCCATAACGTACAAAGGCCACTAGATGCACCTCTAGCACTAATTGAGATAATGCCGGTTCTAGTCCACAACTGGAGCTGGTGAGTTATATCCTCACTTTCCTCTAGCTTAGTCTCCTACAATAGGGTGATTGAAGGGTTTTCTTTTTTGATTAAATATTTCACTTCCAATCATCTTTTATCAAATCCCAATCCCTTACAGTTCCAAGAGAGAACTATCATTTTTTTCCTTTTGGATGGGGATCCCCCTTGGGAGGGGTAGTTCTTGAACTTGTTTTATTTCCTTTTCTAGTTGCATCTCCAATGTGAATTCTTTTGATAATGGAATGATGGCCTAGCTCTTACTCCTTTTCGATTTGCTCTGTATGTAGTTCTTTGTTGCATTCTTGACGAGAGCGACATGTTCAACAATCCCTCTCAATAACCTTTTCTACTTCAGATTTCTCATCAAGAGAGGTTTTAAATGCAACTCCAACAGTGCCAGCTTGTGGCGAAAGGAAATCTTCTTCATCCTTTGAGGACTCCTCTTGTTGTGGCTATAGTTCCCCCCTAGACTTAGTATCAAGCATAGACTCTAAAGAAACTTGAGGAACACAAGGAATAATAGGTTATTCAACATCACCAGGGTTTTGTTGTGGAATCTCTATGTCTTCAACTTCATTGATTAGGAAAGAAAAGTTGTAGTTGATGCCTTTAAGGGTAGAATTTTTACTTGATCCTTCTCTGCTAGCTCTATATTTATTCTTAGGGGAGCTGGGCCCTGAACCCTTGTGGTGAGTTTTTTGAATATGATGGTTAGTTGGAGGCTGCTACTTTTGGGAACATTTCTTCTATTTTTCTTGTTTCCATTGATCCCTTGGCTCTCCTTTCTTATTCTATTCTTCCAGTTTCTTAGGGAATTTTTTGGCAAAGTGGTTGTAGAGATGTCAAATTTTGCATTTAAACGAGAGTTGATCACAATCGACTTCTTGGATATGGGTCCAAATGTCCAGATTGAGGTTGATTATGAATATAATCCTTTATCCAGATTGACCTTAATGTACATACAGGCACAAGAGAACATACCATCACGAGGTCTGGAATAATCAACATATTTTCCTAGGGCATGGTTGATCCTTTGGAAGGTCGCATCATTCCAACAATGCAGGGGAAGGAAGCACAACTTAACCTCAATAGGAACCATGGAGGGAACATCATAGTCTTGATTAAATTGGGGATTCAACAGTCTAGGTAAAACACTTGTGCTCCCATAAAATAAGGACCATTGCGAAAGATCAAATTTCAACTTGCTTTGTTTTCAAATAAAAATGTAAAAAGTCCCTTGCCACTGAATGAAGAGGTAACTTCACCGTTCATCATGGGTTTCCAATTGTTTAGTACCCACTAGAAAATAGTTTTGGGGGAATTCCAGAGGCCCATAAACTAACCCACTAGTCCTCATTCTGCCAAATGAAGAGCACACAATCTAGCTTGGGGTGCAAAAACTTCAACCTTCGAGATCTCATCCAGCCTTTTGAAAAAATGGGAATATGAGGCCTTTTCAAACTTGGACCCATTATAAAATAACATGTTGAAGGTGGCTATCTCCAGAATGACCCTAGAAGGAGAGGCCATATTGGCCATGTTTGATCACCTGTCCTGAATAAGGCACCTCTAAGTAGAGAGTTAGGAGCCTGCAAAGAAGAGGGTAGGAATGAAATCACATTGTAGTGAAAAAGCAGGGGCAACGGATAAGGGGCTTCCAAGTAGAGAAGCATGTGTCACAGAGTTACGAAACCAAACAAATGCCACGTGGGGGAGGTGAATCAAAGGCGCTCGGGGCCATAAAGCAACAAAGCAAGAAAAACTCTATAATGAATAATTATTGAACCAACTTCCACCAATTAAATTCATAGTTTTTAGATTAATTTTTATAAAAAAGTGTTTAATGTAATTCATATTTAATAAAATTTATTACTTCAAATATTTTTTATAAATTTATTTATTAGAATGATATAAAATGAGATAATATCATTATGTTTTGAATACATTGAGAAGTCATTTATAATAATAGAGTCAAAATGAAAGTGCTTTTTTTTTTCACATAGGAAAATTTGGGTAGATCAACCTCGAAGGGAATCAAATCTTGTCGTCCAGAATATCATGGCCTAACCCCAAGGGCGTCGAGGAGAATTGACCCTATGACCTCCCGATCAGCGAGACACTTAACAACAAGGATTCGACCGATTGAGCTAACCCTTGGGGCTTCAAAATGAAAGTGTTGGTATCATTATGCTTTAAATAATTTAAGAAGTTCATAATAATTAAATAATGAATTTGGATAACATTTTATTCTATATTATTAAGGTTAAAAATTGGTCTTTATTTTCAATCTCTTTTGTATCAGGAAATTTACAATTATAAATACATGTCTTCTTAAGTATTTTATAGTTAGCTTAATCTGTATTATCATTACTTGTTATTATGAAAATAATAAACATTGATCTTATCCTTAATAATATCCATTCTGGGTTTTACACATAATATTTGAAATGTAATTTTGGTTAATCATATTGGGATTGATAAAACATTTGTTTATTTCAACTTCCTCTTATTAATGATATAATTTTTTATTAGTTTTAAACTTCATATATGCATATGCATAGTCCTTAACATTATAAATATTATTACCTTTTTTATGTTAATAATTAGTTCAAGCTTCATAATTGCAATGTATCATCATATAGTGAAAGTGAGATCTTGAGAAATTATAAAGTAAATTCCATTGACATTCACTATAATATAATCTAATATCTTTTAATACCTAGCCACTTGTGATATACCTGGATTTCCCAACTTTCTTCTCATAAACTTATCTCGAAACATTCCCTATCGTAAGTAACAAAAATTAAACCCTAAACCTGAAAGTCGTAATGATGAAGACATTATGTTACATAAGAACATCATATTAACAGAGTTATTGATGAATCAATCTTCACTCAAGCCCAATCCATCGTAGGGAAAATCTGAAGTCTATAAACATTATGTGATTGTAAATTTCAAAAATGAAAATTACATTCCATCAAATCCCCATTATGAAGCTCCATGCAATGTGAATCCCAAAACAAGAAATGCAAATAACAAAGGGATATATGTATACCATTTCAATCCCAATTTCACACATAATTCTTCAATTCCCCACCCTCGATTTCCTAAGATTCCTTTATCCTTGATTAAATTCATCAACAATCCAAACACCATATATAATGGTTATTCTTCTAAATTTCCCCTAATTTTACCATAATTATCATAAGTTCAATTCATAGCATAAGATGAAAAATACCACTGGCAATGCACATATGAGGGATTATGGTTTCTCCCCTACATTCATTTTTTAATGCACAAAGAAATCCACAAACAGAAAGCATGGAGGAAGTGACTTATTGATGGTGTTTGAAACTCGTCAACCAAGGGGATCTCCCCAATGTGAAGTCCCAATTAAGCCTCACACCGTTTGGAATAGGAGTGCCACCCGGGATATTGGCTCGACTGTCACCTATTATTATAGGTTTTCCTTGGCTACAAAGTTCAACACAAGAGAGTTATGCACATGTAATTTCGGATCAGCAAGTGAGTATGCATGTTGAGTGTTCAGTTGTATGTGTCAATATTCTTCTACTATGGAGGGAAAGGAAAATGAGCCTCTAGGATAGAGGTAATACACACACACACACATAAAATATACGTCTAACATCCAGTGGAATAGTCCACAAAGATATGACGATCATTGCAACCATTATAAACAAGAAATATCTATCTAACATATAACGGAATAGCCCATAAGGATGTGACAATTATAGAAACCAATACAACACATTCTCAATATGACAAGTACTAGAATAACCAAAATAGTTCAACTACTTTAACACAAATGAAAGCAAACATGAATTACAAACATCCACAAAATAGTCTTACAAATATTCATAATCCTTTAAGGAAGAACGTGCTGGCCATGAGGCTTCTGATATTAAGTAAAAGTCACAAGACACATGTATACAACGAACACCACTAGCCCCATTAGTGGAGCATTGGAGTCACTCCTTTCTCCCCAAAATAACTAGTTTGTCTCTCTAATTCCTTGTGGAAGGAGCCAAGGTGAAAAGTCCTTTGCTCATACAATGAGGATGTATATACAACCAATGGGGTGATGCTTCACCTCTTTGTGACTATTTTACTACCCTCATGACTATTTGACTTCCTATGAATTTTCAACTTTTCATGACTCTTCATATTCTATATATGTCCTTTGGATATCCACTTTACAATACATTTTTAATAGATAATTGCATAATCCACCATAATGATGTGGCATATGATGACTCATGAAAAGACATGACATGACACTGCTGACATGGAATGCATGATGACATGGAAGTCAAGCCATTCTTTGCTGCTACTTGCTTTTGTATTCTAAAATATGGGTCATGATCTTCTTCTTTGTCCTCCAAATGGCTTAGAGATGAGGAGTCTTCAATGGAACTTGATCTCCAACTATTTTCTTAATTTGATGTCCCTTTGTTTTCTCTTGATTGATCAACTTTTCTTTGCAGCTATTATTGTGTCTTATGGCATGGCCTCCTTCTCCATCTTCTTCTTTATCATCTTGCCATTGCATGATAGAGTACATGAGTCTGTAATCCACTCATGACAAGACGACATCAGTCCGATAAACCCCTAGTCTTAGATGTTGCATGATGATCCATTGGCTGAGCTGGAACTAGGTGACAGACTGATGGAGAGGCTCAGTGACTGAGAATTTTTTCATCTCAGGTAGTCATGGGTGAATCTTGAGCCTTGATACTGTGCAATGTGCAATTCAGGCTAGACTACGCAAGAAGTTTGTGAAACTTTGGGAGTCATTGTGCCAATCTAAGGGTTTTTCACTCTTTTAGCCAATTGTGTAGTTCTGGAAGGAAAATCAGGCCAAGTGACTGTGCATTTGTGCAAATCAGGAGCTCAAGGGTTGGGCTTGAGGTCTAATACTACGCAATGTGCAGTTTAGGCCTAGTTGGAGTGCATGATTGTGCAATTTCGGAGGCCAAGGCCTGGGCTTGAGCAATGAAATTATGAAATACGCAATACCGGAAGGACAAGAGGCTAGGTGATTGTGTATTTTCATAGTTTAGGAGCTCAATATTGAGGCTTGAAGACTGAGATTATGCAATGTGCAGTGCTGGCTTGGTTGGAGATAAAGATTGCACAGTTCTGTGACTCAGAGGCGGCGCTTGAGCACTGAGGTTGCGAAATGCACAATTTTGGGAGGAAAATACTATTCATTGCATGGTGCTAAGAAAAAATGTTACTACATGAGGATTGAGATGAGACAATGTGAAGTTTAGGAGGGATGGATGAGGTTGAGTGGCCTAGTCGGGAGTTTGTCCAATTTTGACTAAGTGTTGGATCAACGAGAGGAATTTCAATAAAAGCAAGACTTGAACATGATCACACACTTAGTTCACTTGATGACACAACATGGAACACTGAGAACACACAAAAACCATACTTTCCTCAATGCAACAACATTGTGATAATCCATTCCAAGTGCGACACTAAAGATACACTTTGTGATGACACTAGTGCGACAAGGAGTGAAACTTTTGAAATGAGTGTGGAACATGTCTACATGATAAGAAAAATTCATTATCACAATACTTTCCCTTGAAAAAAATTAAAACTCCACCTTACATGATAACTGGAAATTCCCATGCCAAAAGATGTCACTTGCTATATGAAAATAAAAGTGCCAACAACACTTGTGATATGTGGACGACGGTGAAAACAACACATGCTAGGGTGAAGGCAACATGAAAATGACACTAATTGAAGGGAAACCAAGAGAAAGTGACAACCGAAAAAATGAAAACAACACTTGCGAAAACAAAGGTGCATGAAGTGACAATTTGCAAAACTCACAGAAATATAAGTACAAACACAACTAGAAGTGAGAAATTGTTGATGTTCACACATGCATAATCTTGATGGACTGTGTTATGCTTGTTCAAGCTTGTGTAAAAGAATGCGCTCATGCATTTGTTACAAACTAAGCATGTGTAAGCAAGTGACTTAGAGACTTCCAATCCAAAAGGGAGCTTAAAGACTTAATAAAGCTAGAAGTGACTACGGAAAGGTCGACCGCAAGATCCACCGTAACCTCCAAAATTCAAGTATAGGAAAAATTTTAGAGGGTGTTTGTCACAACGACAACACTGGTAGAACTGCATCTTCTCGTCCTTGGTCAATTATTTTGTGTAGGGTCTAGTTCTTTAGGGAGTATTGATTCATCGTTCAAATTACCATGGCTTCCCCACTAACCCTGTGCATAAACATAGTCCCCTTCGTTCCTTTACTCAGTTAAACAAAAACGTAAGGTCGACGAACACACAAGGTTTCAAATCGAGATAGGGTAATGGAGTTCGCGAGCTTTATATTTTCAGAGTATAGTTTTTCATCTCTGGTACTGCTCTGTTGCCAGCAGGCCTGAATAGTACCCCGACGGAGTCACTTCAGGAACACAACATTGCTCCACTACCAATGAGCCTGGTCAGTACCCCAATGAAGTTGCTTGTTTCACCCCTCTGTGCAGGAATCATTTCTCTTCTTTCACCTTTATTTATTTATCTATATAGGATTGTGCATCGACACTTATTTATTTCATGGGGCGGAAGAGGGATCCCAACTTATTGAGAGCAGGAGAGGTTGTCCCTTCAAAGAAACATATATAATACCTCTGATATTGGTTTGATCGTGTATATTTTCCCCTTTTCCTTCTCTACTTGATTGGATCAGCCTAAAAACACCAAAACATAAAGACTTGAGTGTAGGCATGAGGTTTCCAGAATAAACATGGAGATCAAGGTTTGACACAAGGCTTTCCTAACACAAGGATCATATTTTCCATTGGAACATCATCGAACAAAAGGGGTAACCAAGACAAGGAAGAAGGATGGGGAGTTAACCAAATGTTGTAGTGTCACAAAGTCCTTTTATATTTTTCCACATTGTCTTTCGAGCCAATGGGAACATCCTTCATTCAAAGTATTATTAAACAAAACAGAAGTAAAGACAACACATAACAATGGAACAAAACCAAATACAAAACAGAACACGAGAAAAATGTTAGAAAACAAAGAATTACTACAAAAAGCAAGTGCAGGATGAATGCAAGAAAGGGGAAACTAGAATGTAGCGAAGCCTACTCCTAACCTAAACAACTAGAAGGTCAAGGTAATGTATAATGAAATTTATATAGGATTGTGCATCGACACTTATTTATTTCATGGGGCGGAAGAGGGATCCCAACTTATTGAGAGCAGGAGAGGTTGTCCCTTCAAAGAAACATATATAATACCTCTGATATTGGTTTTCTCATTTATATTTTCCCCTTGTCCTTCTCTACTTGATTGGATCAGCATAAAAACACTGAAACATAAAGACTTGAGTGTAGGCATGAGGTTTCTAGAATAGACATGGAGATCATGGTTTGACACAAGGCTTTCCTAACACAAGGATCATATTTTCCATTGGAACATCATCGAACAAAAGGTGTAACCAAGACAAGGAAGAAGGATGGGGAGTTAACCAAATGTTGTAGTGTCACAATGTCCTTTTCTATTTTTCCACATTTTCTTTCAAGCCAATGGGAACATTCTTCATATAAAGTATTATTAAAAAAACGGAAGTAAAGACAACACACAACAATGGAACAAAACCAAATACAAAACAAAACACGAGAAAAATGTTAGAAAACAAAGAATTACTACAAAAAGCAAGTGCAGGATGAATGCAAGAAGGGGGAAACTAGAATGTAGCTAAGCCTACTCCTAACCTAAAAAACTAGAAGGTCAAGGTAATGTATAATGAAATTTCCAATGTAGCCACTGTAGTTGTTCCTGACCTGCACCCACAAAGATATGAAAAATTAAAATATATATAAAGTAATTTGCAACAGAAAATATAATAACCTGAATAAATTGCACAAAAATTTGAAGGTATTTCGTGTCAAAAGGAAGATAGGCCATAGCCACTACTTCTAACCAGTTTACATTCTCACATTTTCGAAGAGAACAATCAATGAACAAACCTTGAATTTTTCTCATGAATGTGTCTCCATCTACACCGAATTCCTTAGAAAGTGTGAGGAACGATCAAAACTTTTTATTTGTGATGTTGCTTGACAAGTAAGATTGCTCCAACCATTCATCGATTAGATTGTAAAATTTATGACAATCCTCTTGAAAACCCCGAAATTTTTGAAAAGATGAATTTTCAATTAGAGGCACGGGATTGCGATGAGAATCTTGTGAGGGAAATAGATCTAATCATATTTAATAGGTGTGTCAAGATAGTGAGAACTTGGCATAACCATTAGCGAGTGCGGAAGTGCCTCAACTACTTGACAAGTACTTGAATAGTGTGACTTTAAACCATAAAGATGAAAGGGTGTAAGACAACTATCATTGGATGTGCTGATGGGAAAATGATAAGCTAAATGACAGTCATCAGAGACAGAATCATGATCAGATGGACTGATTAAAGCATCAAATTCCCAACTTGTAATTAACAAATATAAATCAATTTGAGCAGCTCCGCGAATTCTCTGAACAATAGAACCAACTTCCTCACATGCCTAATGTGACACACCATTTTATTGTAACTGGAGACAAACTCTACACGCATCATAATTACCGAAGGAATTTAAAAGGAATGTTAGTACCACAGACACATGAGACCACTTAGGACATAGTGAATGAAGAATAATTTTATTCACGTGATAACTCGTGCATTCATTATCACTCAAGAGGATTTCAGGTGCGATGAAGGGAAATGTTTGCAATACAACATTCACAAGAAAAACTGGGAGCTGATTATTAAGAAATGAATCCGATAGGCATGATCCCTTTGGCCAAAGATAGTCTTTTAAATGATCAACTTCACAATTCCATGAATCTATGAGAGATACACATTCCAAACTCAAGTTTGATGCGAGAGATTTGCATGAAGATGGATCAACTGAAGAATATTCTTGAATTTGATCAAAAATCAAATCTCAAAAGTTCGAATATTACATCCAAGATACCAAACATCTTTCAAAAGGAGATTTACATTGAGTGAAACCACGAAAGACAAATATTGTGCGAAAGAAACCATATCTTACTTAGTTCGAGGGGCTTACCAGAGTCACGAGATCCTGACATAAACATCGACGAAAGTTGAAGTGCCTCAACTTCCTGACAATTCCTGAAACTTTCAAGGATTTTAAAATGGTATCCTGAATATTGAACTAGATCATGCATGGTGTGAGGACAACTTCTACCATTGGTTTCAATAAGACCATTGCTCACCAGATGGAAACCATCTCTGTCACTGACTTGACCATATTTTTCAACTTCAACAACTAGATTACTCAAGTTGAACGATTCATCTGATCACGAATATGGAGATGTATGAATCAAAGAAATTTGGTGAGCAAGCTAGTTTGGAGAGTTGTCTTGATGCAAAAGAAGAGATGATGAGGGATGGAAAGAGTTCTTAAAGATTTGATTGTTTTCATTTCCATGATGGATAATCTCACCACTTTGTGTCAATTTAGAATTTATTCATCGGATGAAGAACTTGAAGATCATGGAGTATATCCATTGCAAGTAGATGCATCACAAATGGTAGAGCACAAGGGATAGTGAGATGAAGAGGAAATTTCGATAAGGACATCTTCTTTGATCGAATCAGATTCTAGATCTAAAGTAAAGTCTTCGTGAGAAACCAAAAGATTATATGTTGCACGTGGGCATTCGTGATCGCATACATCAACATAGTCATCATCATTAGAATGATTGTTTCCCAAGGCTACATATTGATTGAAAGAATTAATTTCATTTGATTCAATATTGAAATTAGGAGATTGAAAATCATCCAAGAATGGAAGCACATCATCTTCACATAGAGGATTTTGAAAAAGAGAATAAATATTGAAAAATATTCACCTTCCTACTCCTCTACCTGTGTAATGTGATTGCCTTGTATCTTATCACAATTTGAACCAACAACTCAAAAATCAAGAGAGTGTGAAAAACTAGCTGGTGGAGTCAATTGATTCGACTGATAACTACAAAGAGTCATGGAAAGTAGATGATAGAGGATAACATAATTCCATATCGGATTCAAGACTAGATCTATGAATAATAACATCATCTTGTGGAATGGAGGAGTTAGTCTTCACCATGGGCTTCATGAGCCATTATAGGATTTTCTCCATTGAATCTGAGTCATGAAAAGCGAAAGAAGAATGAGAATATGGATTAGCAGTTTGATTAGAAAATATCCCAACTTTATTATCATTGCAAGGAGGCACCCACATTAGAACTGAAAAGGGAGGAGGACAAGGAACAAAAGGAATCATATGTTTCTCCTCTAAAATTAGAGGTGGCTCATGATTTACAAGAGTTGGGGAAGTAGAAACATCAGGAGGTTCAGATTCAATGTGTAGAGAGATGTGAACCAAACGATCAAACTTTTTCTTAAATAAATCCGAATCCATGTCTTCTTTAGGAAATTCATAAAAAAGGTGAAGGAATTGACCAGAGAAATCCTCAATTAATTCATTAGGTTTCATTCTTAGCTGATTTATTCTTAGAACATCTTGTAATCATATCTATTGAAGGCTTGATAAAGCTCCTTTAGGAAATGATGAAAAGAATGGATGGAATTAGATGGTAAGGTATGAAACTATTGATTAACATGACCTTCAAGGGTGAGGAATAAATCCACATAAGAAAAATATTCATCATTGCTTTCGTAATGTTCAAAAAATTTAAGAAAATTAGAAATGTGCTCGATTATGAATGTTCCATCCTCACCATTAAACTTAAATTGAGACAAGTGTTAAATAAACTCATTTGGGATTAACAATTTACCAAGGGATAGGTTGGAAAATCACCTAGGTAATATGATTTAAGGATGATCCATTTATGATAAGAGATTCAAAATAGACTCAAAAAGCACAACTTATCATCTGACCCTCCTTCTAGCGCCATTTTGTTAACGGTGCTGGAAACCGTCAACCAAGGGGGTCTCCCCGATGTGAAGTCCCAATTAGACCTCACACCATTTGGAATAGGATCCTTATCCGGGATATCGACCTGACTACCATGTATTATTACAGGTTTTCCTTGGCTACAAAGTTCAATACAAGAGATTTATGCACAAGTAATCGTAGATTAGCAAGTGAGTATGCCTCGTGAGTGTTTGGTTCTATGTTTATCAAGATTCTTCTACTTTGGAGGGAACGGAAACTGATCCTCTAGGAGAGAGGTAATATTACCACCCTAGTAGACACACACACACATAAAATATCCATCTAACATCTAAAGTAATAGTCCACAAAGATGTGATAACCATTACAACCAAACAAGAAATATTCATCTAACATCTAGTAGAATAGTCCACAAGGATGCGACAATTATAGCAACCAATACAACACATTCTCAATATGATAAGTACTAAAATAACCGAAATAATTCAACTACCTTAGCACAGATGAAAGCAAACATGAATTAAAAACATCCATAGAATAGTATTACGAATATTCATAATCCATGTAGGAAGAACATGCTGGCCCCGAGGCTTTTGATATTAAGTAAAAGTCACAAGACACATGTATATAATGAACACCACTAGCCCCAATAGTGGAGCATTAGAGCCACTCCTTTCTCCCCAAAAGAACTAGTTTGTCTCTCTAATGCCTTGCGGAAGGAGCCAAGGTGAAAATTCCTTTGCTCATACAATGAGGGTGTATATTATAACCAATGGGGTGATGCTTCACCTTGTTTTGACTCTTTGACTACCCTCATGACTATTTGACTTCCCATGACTTTTCGAATTTTCATGGCTCTTCATATTTTGTATGTGTCCTTTTGACTTCCACTTTACAGTACATTTTGAATAGATAATTACATAATCTACCATAATGATGTGGCATATGACGACTCATGAAAAGACATGACATGACACTGCTGACATGGACTAAACGATGAAATGGAAATTTCAAGCCATTCTTTGTTGCTCCTTGCTTTGTGTCTTCTAAAATATGGGTCATGATCTTCTTCTTTGTCCTCCAAATGTATTAGAGATTAGGAGTCTTCAATGGAACTTGATCTCTAGTTGTTGTCTCAATTTGATGTCATTTTTCTTTCTCTTGATTGATTAACTTGTCTTTGTAGCTAACAAAAGTGTTTTCTGGCATGGCCTTCTTCTCCATCTCCTTCTTCATCATCTTACCATAACATGATAGAGTACTTTCACCTGTAATCCACTCATGACAAGATGGCATTAGTTAGATAAACCCCTAGTCTGAGATGCTGCATGATGATCAATTAACTGAGCTAGAACCGGGTGACATACTGAGGGAGAGGCTCACTGACTACATAGTTGCACAACTCAAGAAATCAAGGGTGAAGCTTGAGCCTTGAGACTACGTAATGCACATTTCGGGTTGGACTGGGCAAGAATATTGCATAGTTTTGGGAGTCAGTGAGCCAGGCAGAGGGGTTTACACTGTTTCCACCAATTGCGCAGTTCTTGAAGGAGGAGGAAGCTAGGGGACTACAAATTTGTGCAGATCAGGAGCTCAAGGATTGGGCTTGAGGTATGGGACTATCCAATGTGAAATTTAGGCATGGATGGAGGGCATGATTGCATAGTTTTGGAGGCCAAGGCTCTAGCTTGAGCATTGAAATTGCGAAATGCATAGTACAAAAAGGAAAAGAGGCCAGGTGATTGCATAGTTTCATAGTTCAGGAGCTCAAGTCTGAGGCTTGAGGACTGAGACTACATAATGCATAGTGTTGGCTTGGTTGGAGAGAAAGATTATGCAGTTTTGGGACTCGGGGGCTAGGCTTGAGCACTAAGGTTGTGAATTGCACAATTTTGGGAGGCAGAGAATACACATTGCGCAGTTCCAAGAGACAAGGTTTCTGGTTGAGGCCTGATATTGCACAATATACAGTTTAGGAGGACTGGATGAGGCTGAGTGGCTTGGTATGGAGTTTTTCCAATTTTGGCTAAGTGTTGGATCAGTGAGAGGAAATTGAATAAAATAAAGACTTTAACATGATCACACACTTATTTCACTTAACAACACAACATGGAACACTAAGAACACATGAAAAACATACTTTCCTCAATGCAACAACATTGCGACAACCCATTCCAAGTGTGACACTAAAGATACACTTTGTGACAAAAATGAAGACACTTGTACAACAGTGCGTGAAACTTTGGAAATGAGTGCGAAACATGTCTACATGCTAAGAAAAACTCGTTATCACAAATATTTCCCCTTGAAACAAACCCAAACTCCACTTTACACGATAAGCGACAATTCCCATGCTAAAAGACGACACTTTCTATATGAAAATAAAAGTGCGAATGACACTTGCGATATGGGGATGATAGTGAAAAAAAAACATGTGAGCACGAAGATAACATGAAAATGAAACTAATTAAAGGGAAAGGAAGTGAAAGAGAGCCAAAAACATGAAAACGACACTTGCAAAAATAAAGGTGTGTGAAGTGACAACTTGAAAAATTCACAAAAATAGAAGTACAAACGCAACTAGAATTGAGAAACTGACGATGTCGGTGCGAATTGAATGTCGACATGGATTGGACATCACACAGGAATAGTCTTGATGGACGATGCTATGCTTGTTCAAGATTGGATAAAAGAATGTGCTCATGCATTTGTTACAGACTGAGCATGTGTGAGCAAGTGACTTCGACACTTCCAAATTCAAAAGGGATCTCAAAGAATTAATAGAGCTAGAAGTGACTATAGAAAGGTTGATCGCAAGATCCATGGTAGGCTCTAAAATTCAAGTATAGGCAAAATTTTGGAGGGTGTTTGTCGTAGCGACAACATGAGCCAACAAAAAACTAATCTCCATCAGGTAACCAATCTTCAGACCAATGGATGATCATCATCTGATATTGTATTGATGAATTTCATGTTAGATTCATCAAAACATAGGGAACCGTCAAATCCACTGACAAATGCATGTTTTTTTCTCTTTTTTAGGCTTTTGATTATCATCATGCGCAAGCACTTTAAGGAAGAGTGAGAAGGCATGAGGATGTGATCAAATCAATGAATAAAAACATGTCATGTGGAGATATAATACTTATTAGATACATGGTCATTTGATCACACTTTGATGACAACATGCTCATTTGATTTCTCTCCAAATTATTGATGTGGCATAGTCTCAACCTATATGTATTCCACATGGTGTCAATTCTCATTTTTGGAACCCAAATGTCATACATGAAAAGGGTGTAAGATTTAGGCAATTTTCCTCAACAGTAATGTTTTATACTTCCTTCCATGTTATTGAAATTTTTTCATTGTTCATAATGGATTTGGATCCATTCTAGATCAAAGGTAATTCATATATATCTACAAATCCTATCTTGATTACATGTGGTTGGAGCCCAAAGAACTACTTTTCTCAAAGCTCCATCACTGATCCAATTAATATCTTCACATAGGGATGGATTCTTTAAACCTATTTGGTAACCCATACTCTAGTTACCCTACAATATAAGAATTATTTTATCAAAATTTAGAGCTTAATCCTATTATATTTTCATTGAGATAGACCATGATATTCCTTGGGAACACTATATATATCATGCTTGTAATTTTGTCTTAAATATAGAGGAGAATTTTATATTCATATGCACACACTAGTATGAGATTAGAGGTCATTTCTACTATCTTTGGTCCTTAATCAAATGGGAGATTCATAATCTACCAATGGCACTGAAATAAAATTCAGTTAAACAAATATCATAGGTTTGAATACTATGTCATATATTTCTTCTTTTATTAAGAAACAAGGAAACAAGAAAATAAAAACTCACACATAAAATACAAGAATTTTTCAAAGTAAAACCCTCTTGGATAGAATATTCTAGTATACTTTCAGTCTAAGAATTTACCAATCAATGAATGTCTATAACTATATGACCCATTGGATTTGAGGCATTCCTTAGTTAAGGGAATATTTTTTCTCTTCTCCTTATCAATCCTCTTTATCAATTGTAATTCTACAAATAACTATCCAAGGCAACCAATTATCCAATATCCATCCCAATTACTGACTGACTTTGTTGGCTTCTTCATAGATACCACATTTTTTCCTAATTACATATCCAACCAACCCTTCAACTAACTCGCCTCCACTTTTATCTCTTTATCACTTGGGGCACTACCAATAATCAAAGGATGGTTGAACAATGGTTACTAAGTTTGGACTTTGGGTTCTTCGATCCTCCACCCAATCACCATAATAACTGATCTATTTATCTTCTTGACTACAAGTATTCTATTTTTATCTCATATCTCTATATATTCTATACTAAACCATTATTATGCTTGTTTGAGAATGATAAACGTGTATTAAGTAGTGGCTACTTTGTGTCTTCACACACATACAAAAACTTGCTACATATGTCATCTACTTTCTAATCAACTAACCTTAAAACCATATTGTAGTTCCCCTTATTATGTTCCATCTCTAAGAGTTAGTTACATTGTTTCATCTTCTTACATATGATTGTTGATGAAAACTCTACAACTTATTTTCTTTGACCAAACGCTTATTCTGTACATTTGCATCTTCTACTCCCTAACTAACTAACCTTAACACCATCTTGTAGTTCCCTTATTATGGACCATCTCTAAAAGTTAGTTACATTGTTTCATCCTCTTACATATGAATTCTAATGAAAGCTATATAGCTTCCTTTATTTGAACAAAATCCAATTCCTCATGCATCTCTCCCACTTTTATCTAAAAGCAAATGTTTACAGAGAATGAAAAATATTCCAAGAAATCATCAATCAATTAGTTCGATGGTTATGGTAATTGTGGCACCATTTCTTATTTAGTTATGTGACATGTCTTGTGTTACAAGTGCATCTACCTATCGCCTAATATAATATATTTTCACAAAATATAACACATTCTAATTAAAGCTTTGAAGCTTTGGTTCCCAAGTTTGGAAGCTAGACACATTATTTTTAGTTCTTTTTAGGAAGTAACACATTGTTTTATCTCATCTTGTTGTAATACATTGTTTTATCTCATCTTATTTTAATACATTGTTTTATCTCATCTTATTTTAATACATTGTTTTATCTCTTCATTTAGATTTCCTTTTATTTCATGTATTCCCCATTTCATTAAACCTAAATTCCCTAATAATAATTTGGACTTAAATCATGTTCCAAAAGTGTGATAATTGATTTCTAGAATTCTAATTATGGTTTTCAAAAGTGTGATTGTTGATTTCCAAAATTGTGATTTTTGGTTTCCAATAGTGTGATTATCGATTTCTAGTGGTGTCATTATCAGTTTCCAAAATTACTTTAACAAAATGCATTTTTCATAGAATATTTTATCCTTTATGTTGTATTGTATCACTCATAGGGGAAATAAGGGGCTAAGATTGGCAATCAACCCCAACATAGAAATCAAGTAGGAAATAATGAAAATGAGGGCTCAATTTAGAAGTTGAGACATTTACAAATTTAAATAGGCTGGAAAGTGCCTAATTTGGAAATTAGGCTTGATTTAAGGATTGAGTCAAGGAGAATTTCAAACAGGTTGTCTAAGACCAAATTTCAAAATAAGGCCTAATTTTGAAACTAAGACAAGTGAAAACTTAAAACAAGTGAATTAGGGGCTCGATTTGGAAACTAGACTTGATATTGAAAATTTCCAAAATATAAAGTTTGACCAATTTAAAATAGGGCTTGATTTGGAAATTGGGAATGTTGTAGGACCTGAGGAAGAATCAAGGTCTGAATACAAAAAAGAAGCAAAGCTTTCAAACACTCAAAGTTTCAAGAAAGGATAATTTATTTTGGTTAAGTGTGAAAACCATCAAGTATTTGAAAACCTACGAAGACAAGGCTTTATTTCAAGTATAATTTGTCATGAAATATTTTTGGGATGAACAAGTGGATAGCAGAAAAGAATAGCCCAAACTAGTAACAAAGTCTCATTCATCATTACATATATTTTCCACTTGCCGATTATCGTAATTTCCATGTGTATCTTTTCATTTAATTTTACCTTACATTCCTTTGCATTTTATCATAGTTTCTATGCCCATGTGATGTTCTCCACATCGAAGATATCATCTTTATCTGTTTCAATTATCCACTCTTTTTTTTTAATCCTGATCGAGATATCCTCCATTGGGTTTCTACCATTGAACTATAACCTAGTATCTCTTAATACCATCTATATATTTGTAGACATCATTGTTAGGAAACAAGCTCACTAAAAGCTAGAAAAGATAGATCAACGCCTTAGAATTCAGCCTCTTGGAGGGGGCAACATCCTTTACATTACACAAATGAACAATTCTTGGATGATACAAATGACTAAACCTCCCTTCTATATATAGGAGTCTAAGGCGTCATAATATAATCAAGCCGACATAACAGTAATAACATAAGGGCACACAAATAAGAACAGTGGGTTTCTATGGGGCATACTAATAACAATATGGGGACAACAGGGCACAATAATAACAATAAGGGATACAATGACAATAGAAATGGGGGAATCACTAGTATTATAGGGGCCTAACATGAACCTCTCCTTCTGAAAGTGTTGTCCTCAACGCTTGAGTAGTTATGGATGCTTCTATATAAAATTCTCATCCTCCCATGTGGAATCTTTAGCAGATAAGTTCTTCCACTTGATGAGATACTCCAAAATTGATCGATTTCGTAGCTGTCGAGTTCTGGTTTCTGTGACTGCTTCCAGTTCCAATATGATTTTTCCTTCCTCGTCAAGTTCTGGTAATATTGTTTGAACTGGGAGCTTTTCACCTATAACCTTCTTTAAACATGAAACATGGAAAACTGGGTGCACTCAGGAAGCTGCAGGAAGCTCCAATTTGTATGCCATAGTACCAATATTTTGTAACACCTTGTACAGACCATAATAATTTGGTGATAATTTATTATCCTTCTTAGCTTGCTTGAGGGACATTTGTTTATATGGTTGTAGCCATAGGAACACCCAGTCACCTACATTAAAACTTCTTTCGCTGCGATGTTGATCTACCTGTTGTTTCATTCTATTCTGCGCCAACGTGAGGTTATCCTTTAAGAGTTGGAGAACTTGTTGTTGATGCTCGATGTGATGTTCCATTGCTTGAACCTTAGAATTTTCTCTTAAATATGATGTGATGGATGGTGGACAACATCCATAAAGTGCCATAAATGGGGTCATTTTTGCTACAGTGTGGAAGAAAGTGTTATACCACCATTTAGCCAGAGGCAACCATTTGACCCATTGTGTCTATTTATTAGATACAAAGCAACGAATATATCCTTCCAAACATTTGTTTACTATCTCAGTTTTCCCATCAGATTGAGGATGATAAGATGAGCTATGAGCTAATTGAGTACTGAGACAAGAAAATAATTCTATCCAAAAAATTTCCAGTGAAAATGGGATCTCTATCGCTTACAATAGTCTTTGGGTTTCCATGTAGCTTTTGAATTGTTTCCATAAATGCAGTAGAAACTGTACTGGCTTTAAATGGATGTGATAATGCACAAAAGTGTGCATACTTGGTAAGTCTGTCAACTACCACCATGATGACACTCTTTCCCTTGGACTTGGGTAAACCTGTGATAAAATCCATTGAAACCTCCTCCCAACATTGGCTTGGAATGGATAAAGGTTGTGATAAACTTGGGGTCTTAATTGTTTCAACTTTATTTGTTGGAAAACCAAACATTCCTCCACAAACTTTTGAATATTCGATTTAAGGCCATCCAAAAAAAATTCCTTCTTAACCCTATGGTAAGTTTTTAAAAATCCTAAATGCCCTCCTAAGGGAGTAGTGTGCAATTCCATAAGAATCTTTTGTTTGAGTTGGGAATTATTACATAGGTATAAGCGATCTTTGTACCATAATGAATCATTTTTCTAGCTAAATGTATTAGATGTACTGGGATCTCGTTGTAACTTTCGAATGAGTGCCTACACTTCTTCGTCATTCTTCCATTCCTCCCTTGCTTCGTTTATCCAATCTAGTTGGATAATAGAAATGGCACACAACAATGCTTCCACAACCTCATCCTTTCTTGAGAGTGCGTTAGCCACAAAATTTTGCTTCCCTTTTTTGTAGATGATTTCAAAGTCATAACCCAACATCTTTGTGACCCATTTTTGCTGCTCTTCAGAGAATAATCTTTGTTCTAAAAAGTATTTAAGACTATCATGATCCGATTTTACCTTGAAGTGTCTTCCCATTGGGTAGGGTTGCCATTTCTTAAGTGCATGTAGTATTGCCAACATTTCCTTCTCATAAATAGCTTTGTGCAAATACTTTCCCTTGATTGGACGACTTTTGAAAGTAATGGGTCTTTCATCTTGCATTAAAACAACACCAATTCCATTTCCTGAAGCATCACATTCCACAATAAAGGTTTTTGAGAAGTCCGACGTAGCTAATACTGGTGCTTGGCACATTGCCTCTTTAAGATGTTCGAAGGCCTTTGTTGCTTTTGGAGTCCATGAAAATGCATCTTTCTTCAATAATGTTGTTAGAGGTGCTGATATTCTCCCACAATTCTTAACAAACTTATGATAATACCCTGTCAACTCGAGAAATCCTCACAGATGCTTTATGGATGTGGGGATTTTGCATTCCTTAATGGCTTTAATTTTTGCTAGGGTCTACCTTAACACCTTCATGAGATACAATATGACCCAGATATTCCACCTCTTGTACTCCAAAGAAATATTTGGAGCTTTTTGCATATAATTGTTTCTCCTCCAATAGTTTGAGCACCCTGTCAACATGTTCAACATGATCCTTCCAAGACTTGCTGTAGATTAGTATATCATAAAAAAATACTAACACAAATTTTCTAAGGAAGGGTTTGAAAATGGAATTCATCAAACCTTGAAATGTAGAAGGTGCATTGGTAAGGCCAAAAGGCATAACCAAAAATTCATAATGACGCTCATGAGTTCTAAATGCCGTTTTCAGAATGTCTTCAATCTTGATTCTAATTTGATGATATTCTGAACGAAGATCCAGCTTGGTGAAGTAAATTGATCCATGCAATTCATCCAATAATTCATTAATGGCAGGAATGGGAAATTTATATTTAATAGTGAGCTTGTTGAGTTCCCTATAATCCGGACACATGCGCCATGATCCATCCTTCTTGTGCACCAATACTACTGGAGCAGAGAAAGAACTTTGACTAGTTTGAATTATACCAGCCTCTAACATTTCTGCAACCATATGTTCAATTTCACTCTTTTGGGCATAGGGATATCTGTACGGCCTGATGTTTGGAGTAACACTTCATGGAATCAAATGAATAGCATGATCATGATCATGAATAGGTGGGAGACCTTTGGGAGTCTCAAATACCTTGGAATGATTGTCCAAGACTTTTTGGAGATCTGGAGAAATAGATGATTTCGATGTGGGAACCTCTAGTGAACATAATTGTGTAATTACACCTCATTGTTCCTTCTTTAGAAGCTTTGTCATACCGTTAGAGCTAATTATATTTCCTGGTTTCCTTGTAATACCCCTTAATTCAACTTCCTTTCCTTCTGCACAAAATTTCATGAAAAGTTCTTGAAAATTAAAAGCTATTGTACCCAAGGATTGTAGCCATTGGACTCCTAGTACAACATCAACACCACCCATTGGAATGGAAAGCATTGGGCTATTCAACACATAGTCTCCCATGGATAGCTTGATATTATGGCACTTTCCAGAGCAATTTATGGTTCCTCCACTTGCAACCATCACTTGACACTCTGGTGCTAGATATAGGAAGCAATTCAATTCCTTGGCTATCTTACAATGAATAAAATTATGGGTACTTCCCGAATCAATCAACACTATTACCTTTTTCTTCTTGATATGTCCTTCTATCTTTATAGTTTGAGGAGTGGTAATTCCAGCCAATGCATTACAAGATATGGCTGGATTCATTTCTTCGTTATCTAGGGTTTTTTCTTGCAGTATATCCTCTTCTTTTGACATTTCTTGTTCCTTTTCTTTCTCCTCTTCACAATCTATGTAGAATAATTTCTTCTTAGCACACTTATTACCTTTAGTGTATTTGCTATCACAACTGTAACAAAGCCCTTTTGCTCTTTTTTCTTCCAATTGTTGTGGTGTAAACCTTGTAGGTTGTGGAAGGCTAGGGGCAACAACACTTCCATATTTATAGTTATGAGTGGTAGGCTTCCTGGTTGCCATAATTTTTCTTTCCATTTTTCTTGCTAACCTGAATGCCTTCTCCAATGAATCAGGTTCCCAAAGGCGAACCTCATGTTGGATATTATCCTTTAAATTCGCTATGAACACATTAATCCTATGCTCCACTGGAATATCTTTTACCCTTATGTTCAATTTTTGGAAGTCCTCAATGTGCTCCATCATTGAACCCTTTTGTTTGAGATTTATCAATTGGCTAAAAAAGGTGTTGCTTTTTGTATCCTCATAATGTGCTATCATTTCTTCTGTAAAAATTGCCCAAGTGACAATTTGTTTACGAGAGCAAAGCCATCAATACCATACAAATTGATCTGGTTCCAAATATAAAGTTGCAATACGTACCTTTTGTGTGTTTTGCACATTATGGAGATCGAAAAATTGCTCCATCTGTAGTATCCATGTTTCGAGATCCTTGCCATCAAACTTCCTCATATCAATTTTTGGAACATGGTGGGTCTTAAATCCAACATTAGAGTCTATGAAATCATGATTAACATTTCTTTTGTTCTCATCATGAGTTTCCTTTACTACCCTTTCACCATTAGTGACCATTTCTTGTAGCAACTTATTCAAATTTATCTTCAATTCTTCCATCTTATCGTCCATGCCATTCATCTTAGCGTCCATGCCATTCATCTTAGCTTCCATGCCATCCATCTTAGCTTCCATCTTAATTTGCATGCCATTCATATTAGCTTCCACGCCATTCATCTTGGCTTCATTTACCTTTAGTGAGAATGAAATTTGTTGTACTTGGTCTTGTAATTTTGATATATCATGTTGCATTTCTTCCTCTTCTTCACGAGTCATGCTAGAGCTTTCAGGTTGCTTACTAGGTGTTTCCATTTTATTTCTTCGGGGCATTAATTAATGCTAATAATTCTTCACTATTCCCTTTGAATTCCTTCAAACTAATTTTTCAAACCAATCTTATGCAAAATTTAAAACAAACTACACACATTTTTTTTCCACTTTGTAAGATCCCGATATTGAATCTGTTGTATCTTTGTAACTGCGAATCTTGAATATCTGAAATCTCATCCTGCGGTATCCCTTTGAGTCCTCTTTCTAACCCCGCAAGTTTGATCAAGATTGGATTCTCCAAGGAAGAGTTATGCCAAATCTCCCATGGTGACCTGATAATAAACTAGTTTAGTAGAGCAAATTTGTATGACGTGCCACGTGTGACTGTGTTGACCTTAGTACCAGAAACTGATACACAGAAAACTACAATCCATTCTCTTTCTGAAACTTCTTACGAAATTTCAATCTTATGCTCAAAACAAAAGTTATGATGATTTACCCTAGGTCACCTGTTTTGAATGTAATTCGCGAGTCTGCAAAAACCCTAACGTCCTCAGATCATATATCTGCCAATATAGTGATACAAGTTCTGAAAGTTGGACCCAAAGTTCAGAATGATTTCTTCTCAAATGGGTTTTTTTTGTAGCTTCTGAAACGTCGCAGAAAAAAAGTTATAGCGAAAATTCCACGATGACCTGTTTGGAGCAACAAAGCCCTAGAATCCAAAGCTCTGATACCAAATGTTAGGAAACCAACTCACCAAAAGATAGAAAAGATAGATCAACGACTTAGAGTTCAGCCTCTTCGAGGGGGCAACATCCTTTAAATTACACAAATGAACAATTCTTGGATGATACAAATGACTAAACCTCCCTTCTATATATAGGAATCTAAGGGGTCATAATATAATCAAGCCGACATAACAGTGATAACATAAGGACACAAAAATAACAATAGTGGGTTTCTATGGGGCATACTAATAACAATATGGGGACAATAGGGGCACAATAATAACAATAAGGGATACAATTACAATAGTAATGGGGGAATCACTATTATTATAGGGGCCTAACAATCATCTAATGCCTTTCCTAACCATATTGGCTTATTATTTGATATGACCCAAAGGGGGGAATATACGGGGTTACATGTATATGATATGCTATCATATATGGGTTTAACCCCATATACATTAATGTTGTCATTTCATAAATGTTTAACCTGATATATGCCCCATTTAGGGTCATATTAGTATCACTTGGTTGTATAGTAAGTTCATTGTTGATTATTGTAGCTAGTGTATGAAACTTGCCTTGTTTTCTGTGAAAATGAATGTATTGGCCCTTCCTAAGTAATGAAGGGAACATATAACACCTTCAAAACAGTTTCCCAATATGTTATCCTTGGAAGCTGATATTCTTCCCCATCATTGTCCATTCTGCACTAAAATGAGTATTATATGACTTTATTCCTTTGTTTAAGTCTTGCATTTCCTTTAGTGTTTCGAATGGTGACAATGTCTGTTCCCCCTTAGGCAGGTATGGATCAACATTAGCTCTATTTTCCATATATTTATTCAATGAGACTAATTCTGATTTGTAATAGCTGCTTTATATTGCATGATAGTGTTATCATCAAGCATACTCAATTTAAAGCATTGAGGGTATTTCATACCCACACTCTTTTAACTTCCACTAACAAGTGTTTCCCTACCAATTCCATAATGTTATAAACCTCATAATTAAGTATGGAGTGAAGTTTCTCTCTTCTTGAACCATTCTATAGTTGTCCATGGCATATGGAAGTGATAATATATCTCATCTTTTAATTTGAGATAATAACCTCCCATACACTCCATTTATATCTTCATGGGTCTTACTAAATGGGTGCATAAAAAAAGAGGCAATGCTTCTTGTTGTCGCCTTGGCAATTGTCAAGTTGCAACAATAAAGCTAGTGGGAGTTTGTTCAAGGAAAATGTTGGTGTTGATAGAGGTTACATTGATTTTGTCTTATATTCTTGAGATTTTTCATAGGATTCATTTTGTACAAAATGCATCATGCAATGGATGTATTTAGAGCCCTTTATCATATAATGAATGCCCAAATTCATCAATTGTTAGGTCCTCTAACATGCTCAAACTTAGAGAGAAGAAGAACACAATGAAATTTAAACGTATATCTAGAAAATGGAGGCCCAATTAACCAAAAATCCTCAGCGTGCTAGTTAGATGAAATGAGGGATCAAAGACAATGCTAATTGAATTTGTCTTCCTTCCTAACATTCTTTTAGATATCTCTTCCCTTTTCAATGAATTTAGATTAATTATTCATGTTTATGAATTATATGTCAAATACTAAAATAATTTTAATTTATTGAAACCAACTATTAATTTATAAATTACCTTACCCATATACTTCTTTAAAAGTATCCATATTAATTTATAAATCACATTACCTATATTTTTTTATGAAAATATCCATACTCAATCAACAAGTCTCTATAATATAGACTCTACAAATTTAGATCATATAAGTAAGGCCCTTCATCAATTCTTGTAAAGAAGTTTAAAAAAAAAATGACATTTGAATGATATACTCTAGCTCTTACTCTATGAGACCTAAGTTCATATTATAAGCTTTGGTTAATCTTAACATAAAGATATTTTTAAATATACTTATATACTGAAGCATCAACAACATTATATAAAATATAAATTGTAAAAAATTAAAATAGAAAAAACAAGAATATTAATCCTACAAAATATAAGTTTTTATATTAATAATCTTAAAAAAAAATTGAAGGCTCTTTTCCAGACAAAATTTAAATAAATAACTTTTTAATCAAATAAAAATATTTTAAAAAATATTATATAAATCATTATTTTGAAAACATTTTTTTAACAATAAATTCGATTTAATAAAATGACCCATTTACCTATAATATTTTTTTTTTCTGGGTAAAAGTAACTTATATTAAGCAGGAAAATATTTACATAATTTACATCCACGGAGGGGGACCAGGCCACCCTCAGACTGTGACAGCTGGGACAAACTAACAGACATTTGAGACAGCATTACAAAAAATGTCCAGATGTGCCTCTTGGACACCATTACAATTCACAAAAACAGACTCGAAAACCTTACTAACGCGGACTTTTAACACACTGCCACTATGGGCCTAGAGTTGGAACTGAGTGTGATTGAGAAATTGACCAACATAGACAAGTGCACAAAACAAAAACAGAAACCTGGAGCAGCGCCTTCGAACAGAATTAGGAAGGGTGACTGGGCGTCGTCGGCGGTTGTCTTTGCAACGGGCTGGGCGGATCGAGCCATATGACTGACTCCTCATCCACCTGAATATGCCCCTCCAAATCCTGAAGAGCGTGAACCGGTTCTGCAATCATTGATTCATCACAGATTGAATTCTCTTGATTCTGAGCCTGCTGAGGCTGGTCGACATGTTCCATGGGTGCCTGCGGACGGGGCATCCTATGCAATCTTCCTTGCATATCCCCCAGCAGAACTTCGTTGCTGTGGAGACTATCAAAAGCAGGGGAGGGCCATGAGGGGTTGATAGGAGGTGCCTCTGAAAGATACACAGTGAAATTGACCATAACATCCGTCTGAAGGAGCCCTCTGGGAATGCGTAGGCGGAAAGACTGATAGGAATCCCTCATGAGCAGAAAATCCTCCTCAGAACTGGAAGAGGAAGGGGAGATGGTGGCCATAGGAGCTATCAGAGGTGGTTCCTCCCTCTCTGTCTCGTAGCGGACTCCTAAACGCCCACCACGGCAAGGCACACCCCGACGACGCATCACCGGATCCAACCTAAGCTCCCGGAGACGCTGCTCAATATGCTGGAGGTGATGTTGCAGAGCGGTGGTTTGCCCGTTGCCAACTGCAGATAACATACCTTTGACGGCATTCTTTGCTGTACCAGTATATAACCAAAATTTCGCCCTCACCAAATGCTTCGTACCGAGCTTCATCATTTCAGATCTCCTCGAGACCGGAGCAGGCTCGCTCGCCATCAATGCAACCTCAACCGTGCTCTGATTACCCTTAACCTCAACTGCCTGGAGCCTTGAATGCCTTCTGATTGCCATCGCATACTTGTACCTGCTCTCTGCCTTGGCGTTGAGACAGGTATCGAGATGCGGTAGAGCCTTAATGGCTACCTGCCACTCACGCATGCTGGACACCCGCATCCGGGGATTTACCTATAATATTAATAATAATATAATTTTAAAATTACAAAATTAGACAATATATTGATGTATATCATCTTTTTACAAAAAAACTCATAAATTATTTAATATTTTTTTGAAAAACATAATACATTAAAATAATTATCTTAATATAGAAATACATAAAATAAAATAAAATAAAATAAATAAAATTAAAAATAAAAATCAACCCAACATAATGTGTTTGATGGAAAAACATGAGTAAGAAATATTAAACCTATTTTTTATTATTGTGAAGTGGTAAATAATTAAAATTAAAAATGGAAATCAACCAAACCTAATGAGTTTAATGGAAAAAATTTAGTAAAAAAATAGTAGATTTATTTTTATGGCCAAACGGTGACTCCATGCAAGGATAGTGAAAGTTAATCTGGCATATTAATAAAACAGTTTAATAGACACAATTTAGTTAAAACATACTATATATATTTTTATGGCCAAGGGGGCGACTTCATGCAAGGATAGTGAAAGTGGGTGACTTCATGCCAGGATAGTGAAAGTTAATTTTATATATGGTAATTTTTTGCAAATTGTTAATATTATTTGATAATTTAAATTAAAGTGAAAGTTAATCTCATAGATTGCAATTTTTTTTGCAAATTGTTAGTATTATTTGATAATTTAAATTGTTAATATTATTTGATAATTTAAATTAAAAAAAGTGTGAGTATTATTTGATAATTAAAATTAAAATTATTAGATGAGTTGAAACTTGTATAGGGATGGAATCTAAACCTGAACAATTATCTATTAAAGTATTTTTTTTTTAATGCAAATTTTGAAATGTCATGGAACTTTGGCCACAAGGAAGTAAAAGGTGGCCATGTTGAGTAGAGGGACAGCGTCGAGAATCCAGAAGGATTGGAGTTGCAGAAGGATTGTGGATGAGTGGACGTGACTTAACAATGGGGAGTTGAAAACGGATTATAAATGTGTGAGCTAGATAGTTATTATTGGTTATTATTTGTGAATATAAAAAGATTCATTATTATTAACAAATTTACTTGAAATAAACCATAATAATTTTTTTAGCAAATTTTTACTCTAATAAACAATAAATAAATATTCATTATATAAAGTATTTTCATAAAATAAAAATAAAAAATAAAATTTTATTTACTAATAAAAAATATTTATTATAAAAATTATTTTAATAAAATTAAATAAAAAAATATTTTATTTATTAAAATTAAATTATAAAAAATTAAAAATATAAATATAATTTTTATTTAAAAATAAAATTATATTTAAAAATAATGAAATTTATATTTATCTATTTTTCTTTTCAATAAATTTAAATTAATTATTCATATGTATGAATAACAATCTATTAAAACCCCGGATGCGGGTGACAACTCAGGATAATGAAGTGGACGCCAACTGGGTTGGCGTGTGGCGAGATCACATGGCCTCACGTAGGCTAGCACAGTGGTCCAAAAACTGCATTAACAATCGCCATAAATGCACCTTAAGTGAGCGCTGCCTCCATTCTGATAACCGCCATCAACCTCGGCTCAAGGCAAACATGTATTCTCGGGAGAATATCACCTCTGCTCCTGCCTATCCACCCCTGCAACCTCGGCCCCTGCAACGCCTCTGCCCTCATGCAGTGACTGCACCCAGCTCCCGCACAACCACAGAGAGACGCTACAATCTCTTTTGTTGTATTGTTGTTGGCTCGGGCATCCATTTCACCCACAGCCTGGATTGTAATTTTTCCACCCCTTCGGCCCTGATTGCTCATCCCTCAGTTGAATTGTCCGCAAGCTCCACTGTGACGTTGCATTCCATTGTGTCCAATTTCGGTCGAAATTCGCATCTACTTGTAGAAAGCATGGTGCGACACTGGATGCGTAGCCGTAGGGGTGGGAACCATGGGAGCCTGAGTCGCACCCAACGCTCTCCTGCTTTAGATACTACTTCCTCTCTGGCTGAGCATATCCCAGGTCACTACCCTCATACGTGCAGTGGATGAGGTCGTCTCCATTCGGTGGCCTTTGCCTCGCCTCACAGCAGCTTCCCTTCCACTTCTGCCCCATCTCCCAGAGGCACTCCACCCACTCCTCCACTGCATTCCCAGAATGCCTAATTCACCTTCAGATCCGCCCTGAACAAGCCCCTCCTCACGGCTACCATAACCATAAGCTTTCATGAGGAAGAGCAGAGCTCTGAGGCACACGCCACTAAGGCTGGCGGAAGCATCACGGCTACTGAGGAGCAAGGAACCAAGGCAATTGAGCGCACCACAGTAGGGTGTAGTCACACCAAAGCCAAATCGGAACTGGCACAGACGAGCATTCAAGGCGCAGGGGAGCGGAGCTAGGAGCAACACACCAGACGTGCAGGGAAGGAAGTGAACAAGACTCCGCAAAAAAACTGGTTAATCGATGAATACTGTTGTCTTGTCGAGGAAGAACACCCGACTTTGCAGGAGGGAGACACGGAGACTTCGCCGCTGGCAAGTGGCGACATGGACTAGTACAGATGCTTCATCGTGGAGGAGCACCCTCCGTTACCGCCACGTCCCTAGCCTGCCACCTCGACCCCGTGTGTCAGCTCTTTGTCTGCCACCTTGCTGCCACTCAGCGTGCCACGTGTCTGCCATATAGTTTTCCACTCAGCATGCCACGTGTCTCAAGTTCATTGGGACTCTGTTTTTTAGCTTTCTGTTTTCAATGGGATTTTGGGGAAAAAACCATAAGATTTTTGGATCTTCAGTTGGGTTTTTCTTTTTTTGGGTCTCATTAGATACAATGATACAAAACTGGATGCTTTGTTGGTTTCCCCTGTGTGGGCAGCAAGCTATTTTTCTGAACTTTTTTGATTACGGACTAGTTTCCCTTCTGGGCAGTTCAAATCTAGACTTTTACTAGTTGACGCTATTCCTATGACATGGCTAAATACAAGCTTAAGCCTTAGTGTATGATATCTTTTTCATTAATATAACTTAGAAAAAAACAATCTATTAAAACCAAAATTAATTTATAAATCACTTTACCTATATACTAAAGTATATATACTCAATAATATATATACTCAATGAACAAGTCCTAGACCTTATAATATATAGAATCTACGAATTTATATTACATAGGTAAAGTCCCAAATCAATTGGTTTTTTTCTTCAAAATATAAATATATTATAAGCTTTGTTCAATCTCAATGCAAAGGTAATTTTTAAGTGTGTTTATACACTGAAATGTGAATAACATGATTCGAAATATATATTATAAAAAATAAAATTGGGAAAATAAGAATAGTGATCCTATAAAATATGAGTCTTTATATTAACAATCTATAAAAAGAGTACCTTTTATAGTCTTGTTTTTGGGACAAAATCTAAAAAAGAGTACCTTTTATAATCTGTTTTTGGGACAAAATCTAATTAACTCTCCAACATGTTATAAATTTGATGGTCATTCTTCTATTTCAAGTAAATTTTATATGAAGTTTTTTTTTTTTTTTTAAAACTGCCCTTAGCATAATGTTTGATTTTGATTTTTATGCATCATTTAAATATGATATATTATGTTTTATGGATTTTTTTTGTTGTAGTAAATGTAAAAACATTTTTTTTAATATACGTTTTTTTGTTTTGTATCAATCGTTTTTTTAATTATGGTTTCATCATAAAATGAGTTTTAATCAAGTAATATTATAAATATATATGTTTTATATTATTTTAAAAATATCAAACATATTTAGCTGTGTTTATCACTAATCATAAACTAATCAGTATTAATTTAATTATGTATAGTTACTATTTTTTTAACTTTAAATATTTTACAAATTATGCTAAATTATTTTTCAAAAGTTTTCAAATAGGTTGGTCAATTTCATTAATTATAATGTATTTTGAAGAGGAACAATCTATCTTAGGTTTCAATTTGATGAGTTGGACTTAAAGAGGACCTTATAAATAATAAAACAAGTTTCATGCCACTTTTAAATAAGAATTTTAGAGGATTTTAATATTTCAAGCAACAATTATATGCAGGCTACTTAAAGAGGACCTTATAAACAATAAAACAAGTTTCAAGCCACTTTTAAATAAGAACTTGAGAGGATTCTAACATTTCAAGTAATAATTATATGCAGGCATAGATTTTGAAGAGATTCATAATCTTTTGACGAAGAAGAAGAATAGAGAATAGAGCTTTTGAGAAGACATGCTAACAATTAAATGGCACAAACCTTGTTGCATTTAGATTCAAGTGTGAACATATCGATAACACATAGCATTGATAACCATACATTTGAGATTTCCATATCCAACCACAAAATAGATTTGTTTTCTAATCAAACTAATAAATAGATCTATTTTATAAAAATTGAGATCTATCACTAGGTTGCCAACACTAAAGAAACTATATAAAACTCTCAAAATCAAATGAAAAACAACTATTTCACCCGCATAGACAATAAAAGTAATTTAGTGTTTTGTATAGAATACCAATGGCCTATGGGTATAGACTTGTCATGTGAATCTCAAATTTTATGCTTAAGGCTTCAATTTTCTTGCTTTCGCTTAAGTGTGTACAATGCAGGGTCACATGGTGTGTACAATGATCCACTATAGATGAATCTATGCTTATGTTGAAGTCTCATCTTAAAGTCTTAGTATTGTGGGTGTTGCATAGTGTGATAATTATATTAGAGTGTCAATCAATAAAATCACTACCTTCTTTTGTTTTCTATAATTTATTCGAAATTATATATATATATATATATATATATATATATATATGGGATAAATTTTTAATGCATTCATCAAATTGATGGTTTGAAAAATTTACTAACCATCATCAATAACCCATTTTACAATGGTCAGTATGGCTAAATAAGGAAAATATGAATAAATACCTATCAAACTCTTGCTCTCCAATCAAATGAACATATTCAAAAAAGTATTATATAAATTACTATTTTTATAATAGTTTCTTCTCGATAAATTTAATTTCACAGATTTGACCCATTTACATATAATACTAATACTAATATAATTCTAAAATTACACAAAAATGACCCATTTACATATAATACTAATACTAATATAATTTTAAAATTACTAAGCTAGACGTTAAATTGATGTAGGCATCTTTTTATGAAACAAGAAACCTTATAAATTATCCAATAATTTTTTTCAAAAAACATAATATATTAATTTCTAAATATTATTAAATAAAAAATTAAAACAATATTTTAACACACTTTTTATAATATGATTAAGAATAATAGTTATAACCTTAATAATACATAACATCTTAATATCTCGGGGTGGCTGACTTGAGAAATGCGTCGTTTCGGGGCAATTCAAGCCCGCTCACGTGGCTGCAATGAATATAAGGTATGGGAAGTACATGAGGCCAGGTGACCTGCCGACAAACGTTCTAGAGATCTTGTTAATTCTTATCCTCCTGGCACTGGATGCAATGAGTAGAAACATCACTTGAGAGATGAAAAGTTGCAGTTTGGAAGGTGGCACATGCTCGGTTCTTTCGGAGGGCATCTTTGGAGAGCCAAGTTGGTTTTAGAAGCTGTTACAGACTGGAATTCGAAGGAAACACTACAAGTAAGAGTCAAACAAGTAGTCTAGCCTTTAGGCTCAACCAACGAGTGTCTAGCCTCGCGGTTGCACCTCTACTGCGCGAAGGTAATTGTGGAGGTAATTCTGTTATTTTAGACTTTGTTAGTATTGCCCGTCAATATTTTCCTGGTGTGGCGTTGGAAGCAATATGAGAAATGTGTTTTGAACCTGTAGTCCACCGGTGGGTGGTCTGGGTGTAAGGGAGGCCTTTGGCTTCTTGAGGGGAGAAAATATAGTAGGGATAATTCATCTCGACCTAATGTGATTGGAATTCTGGGGCTTGCTAGGCTCTTTGCAGTCTAAAGTTGCAGTGGGGGTCTGGGGTGGGAGTGGGTAGCAATGAGCTAAGCTGATGACGGTCCTTTGCTTCGAGGTATTTTCGAACCCGGTTTGGTTGATTCTCTGTGTTGTCAATTCTGCCAGTATTAGGGGTTTTGGGCTTGTCTCACCTCTTGGGGGGAGCCTATAGTTGTGCCAGGGTCGGGGCTTTGCGTTTTGACGTGTCTCTTAGACATAAGGTGGTTCATGTGTGGTGCAATTCCCTTGGTGTGAGGCCTTAGTGAGGAGCCCATTAGGTGCAGGCAACATAGATGATATGCCAGTGTGGGTGTGCTCGACGAAGTGGTGGCCTCTGTGGACAACAGAGTCCTTAGGATGATGGGGTGGGGGAGATGAATGAGGAAGAGGTGGGAGGTGTGGATATGGGAGATGAGGTAGCGCGGGCTTAGACCCACTCTCCAGGCCGCATAGAACAACCACCCTCCCTTGGTACAATAACTGATCAACTGCGGGATATCCAGGCCAACTTGGACATCCTCTTCCAACATAGGTATGCTGATTGGGACAAGATTGAGGCCTACATCAACGATGCGCAATACATTCAGAGAAATTATGGAGCAATTGACTTCTGTGAAACACAAACAACACCATAACAATGAGCGAATAGATGAGATTGAGGCACATTTGGCTCACATCGACTATCATGTCACGACCCTCCAACGGCTTTGGGTGGTCAAGCTTTGAATCCTCCTCCTTGATATGAAAATTGCAGGATGTTTTCTATTTGTATGTGTTTTGGAATATTTGACCATTTTGTCCATGGGATATATGTAATGAATGTGTACATCTATTATGTTTTTGTCCAAATCTCCTTGGTAATAAAATCTGGTCAAAGTGAAGCAAAAAGAACTAAAGACCATCAAAATATAAACTGTTTTTATTTAATAATATAATGAAAAATCTTAACTGACAGGAAAAATAGATAAATAAAATAATACTTTAATATAAAAATACATAAAATAATTAAGATATAAATTTATCATTAAAATTGAAAATGGATATCAACCAAACATAATAAACCTAATGAGTTTAATGGATAAAATTTAGTAAAACAATACTAGATCGTTTTTTCCCGAGTGATGACTCCATGCAAGGATACGAAAAGTTAATCAAACATATTAATAAAACATTTTTGCAAATGTCAATCTTATCTGAGAATTTAAATTCAAATTCTCTATGACTTCAAACATTGTACAAATATGGAATCTAAAGCTGAACAGACATATTAATAAACATTTTTTTTTGCAAATGTCAATCTTATTTGATAATTTAATTTCAAATTCTCTATGACTTCAAACTTGTACAGATATGGAATCTAAAGCTGAACAGTTCTCTATTTTAGTAATTATTCTTTTATGCCAATTTTGAAATGTCATGGAACTTTTGCCACGAGGAAGTAAAAGGCGGCCATGTTGACTACAAGGACAGCGTCGAGAATCCTGCAGTGAAAATAGCGCACCAAAATTATTACAAAATAGGGCATGCGTCCAAGCATCACACCCTATATATACAGGAAGCAGAGTCCGAGCAATCAGCCTTATATTAAGGTCCTTTGCCTTCTGTAGAAGGTGCGATCTTGATTAAGGTCCTATTAATCTCTAATAGATTACAAAAATGCAGGCATTGGAGTTAGAAATAAGAACATGCTCACAATTCCCCATTAACACCAGCATTGATCTGTTTCCCAATTCCTTCCTCTCCAATGCCCAAATGAGGAGGATTGGGACGCTGCAGCCCTGGCAGTGGCAACATTCGGTATGAGGTGCAGATCATCGTACACTTTTCTCTTCTCTAGATCAGACAGAGTAGCGTAAGCCTCATTTATCTCAGAAAAAAGCATAGTGGCTGTCTCTAGCTGCTGCAGGGGCATGACATCCGGGTGGTATTTCAGTGCCAGTCTTCTATATGCAACCCTGATATCACTTAAGGAGGCATGAGGAGGGACACCCAAAAGAGCATAGTGGTCTTTTTTCCTGCGGATAGCAATATCTCTCTTTCCTTCTGTTGCACAACTGGCACTGAAGGTTCTGCCATTGAAGCTGCCAGAATCCTTTAATACCCTATTACGAAGGCTCAGCTGCCTATTTGAAATTGGGTTGCTTGTGGGAGTTGTTTGGGACATCAATCCCACAGGGACTTGAGCTCTGTCGGACGAGAGTGGGGAGTTGATTGTGAGAAGCCCAAGCGTGGAAATCTTCATGATTAATTTCTGGTTTGGAAAATATGGAGAGGAGGCTAATTGTATGCATGTTCTGATATCCAAACCATTCTGTTTATATTGTTAGCAGACAATTTAGGAGCACAGATTGGCTCCACTGGCAAATCATGGTGGTTATCTATTAAATAAAACATGAAAATGAATGAAAGCAAAGTCTTGTGGCATGGAGTATGAAATGTGGGCAGAAATCTAATGAGAGAGTAATATGAACATAGATTCTCTTAATTCTGAATTTTTAAACACTCATTGCATATGAGATGAGAGTTCCCACATAATTTTATGCCCTGTAATGTTCTATCACCATTCATTGCATGTTGTGCTAGGATTCAGCATAACTGGATGAGAGGTACCTTTTGAGGTGAGGGAACAACGGCGTGACTGAGAGGCAGGGAACATGATTGGAGTTGCAGAAGGATTGTGGATGAGTAGGCTTGACTTAACATTGGGGAGTTGATAGCAGATTATGGGTGTCTCCACCAACCATCGCTGTTTTGTTTAAACATCTTTGGTTGAAAGTAAGTGAGAAACAAACTTTAAATAAAATCATTAAAGCTGCTATTTGCTTTAAAAAGACCTTACATCTACCATGGGGATAAATGTTTAATAAATTTATCTTTAGATTTTTTAAAGGCAAAATTTAACAACCTTATTGATTATGCTGCAGGTGTTTCTTTAAAGGAAGTTTAACATTTGGAATCGTACTAACAAACTGGTCATACATATATTTCATCGCCAACTTCTCACCGTAAGGTCTGTTTCGTGATTAGTTATTGGATATATATATATATGGTTGGGTGATTAGATTTTGTAAGAGGAAAAAACAGAACAGAACAGAACTGGATTTTATTGAGGGGGCAAAAATTCAATTACATATATGTTCTGTTATTTTGCTATATTTCTGTTTTAAACAAAACATATCAAATTTTCAAGTCATAAAAACTTTCCACATTGTAACTAGAAATAAAAGCTTTACTGTTTCAAAATGACTTGGTACAAACTATGGAATCGCCATATACATGGTTTGGTGATTAGTTATATATATTTTGAATAACTTATGAAAATTCTTTAAAATGAAAGAGGTTAATTTTTTTAATTGAGATGAAAAATTTATCATTTAAATCTGTAATGTAGATAGTTATTACTGGTTGTTATTTGCCAATGTAAAATTACTCATTATCATTAATCAAATAATAGGACTTCACCAGAAATAAACCAATATTTCATTTTTTTTCAATATTTCTGAGGCTTGAGCTTTTAACTTATCTTCTAATGTTCAAAAAACAAGCTCTTAGGCAAAGAAATAAGAATAATTTAAATTATACCTGAAAACTATAAAATTTGACTATCTTTTATATTTAATAAAGTTTATAATTTTTTAAAAATAATTTTTATATTTAAATAAAATGAGAATGAGAATGTTAATATATATCTTGAATAAGTTAAGACTTTATTCAATGAATAACTATTAAATCAACTTCCACCAATTAAATTCAGAATTTTTAAATTACTTTTTATAATAAAATGTTCATTATAATTCATATTTAGTAAAATTTATTAATTTCAATATTTTTTTTATAAATTGTAAATTTCAATGAAATAAAATGAGATTTTTAATATCATTATGTTTTGAATATATATATTTTTTCTATGTGGTTTATTACGATTATCCTAACAGAATATTTATTTTTTTTCTTTTACATAACCGCTATGTGCATGAAATGCAAATCCATTCAAAAGGAACACTTACCAACTCAACCACAAAGCCTAACCCCGAGGACGTCCAAAAAATTAAAGGCATCATTATATTTTTGAAAAAGTTAAGAAGTCCTTTATAATAATAGAGTCAAAATTATAATGTTAGTATCACTATGCTTTGAATAATTTAATAAATTTATAATAATTAAATTATGAAATTTGATAACATTGTATTCTATATTATTAAGGTAAAATTTGTATTCTATATTTTAAAGGTAAAATTTGTATTTATTTCCAATCTCTTTTATATTAGAAAATTTATAATTACAAATACATGTATTTTTAAGTATTTTTTAGTTAGCTTAATCACTATTATCATTACTCATTGTTATGAAAGTCATCAACATTGATCTTATTCTTAAAAATATCTATTTGGTTTTAAACTCATAATATTTGAAATGTACTTTTGATTAATCATATTGAGATTGATAAAATATTTGTTTATTTCAACTTCCTCTTATTAATGATATAATTTGTTATTAGCTTTAAACTTCGTAGATGCATAATCTTTGATATTATAAATATTATTAATTTGATTGCCTTCCTTTATATTAATGATTATATCAAGCTTCATAATTTCAAGGCATCATCATAAAGTGAATGTGAGATCTTGAGAAATCATAAAGTAAATGCTATTGAGATTCACAACAATATAATCCAATATCTTCTAATACCTAGCCTTTGTGATGCACTTGGATTTCCCTACTTGTTTCTCATAACCATATTGTAAAAGATTCCCTACTGTAAGTAACAAAAATTAAACCCTAAACTTGAAAGTAGTAATGATGAAGACATTATGTTATATAAGGATATCATCTTAACAGAGCTATTCATGAATCAATCTTCACTCAATCCCAATCCCTCATAAGGAAAAGTTGGAATCTGTAAGCATTATGTGATTGTAAATTTCAAAAAATAAAAATTACATTCCCTTGAATCCCCATTACGAATCTCCCTGCATTGTGAATCCAAAAACATGAAATGCAAATAATAAATGGATATATGTATACCTTTTCAATCCCAATTTTCCACATAATTATTTGATTCCCCACCCTAGATTGCCTAAAAGTCCTTTAGCCTTGATTGACTTCATCAATGATCCAAAATACATATATACTTGTCAGGCCAGGAGGTAACTCTTGAAATCAATTGCGTTTCTTCATTTAGATTGTTCATAGTTATATATATGAGGGAGTGACTCTTGGGTTTCACCTCCCGATGACTCTTCCTTTTCCATTATTTATTATTTACATTATTTATAGATGTTCACCCAATCCCCGTGATTAGGTGTCAACATTCCCCCCCTTAATTTGAAGGGATGTTGGTGAGTCCAAGCATCATTCTGAATCTTTCAAGCTTTTCTCTTCCAAGAGCTTTAGTGAAGATGTTTGCAATCTTCTCATTAGTGGAAGAATGGCGTATATGGATTGTCTTGGCCTCAACATGATGTCGAATCATATGGTATTTTGTATTGATGTGCTTCATTCGATCATGAAACTTTGGGTTCTTGGCCAACTTTATTGCAGAGGTGTTGTCAATCATGAGTGGAGTTGAATATACTTGTTTTACCTGCAAATCTTCTAAAATTTTCCCGAGCCACACAATTTCTTTTGTTTCCTCAGCTCCTGCCACATATTCTGCCTCTGTTGTGGAATCTGCTGGAACTGATTGTTTGCGCGATCTCTAGGAGACAATTCCTGATCCAAGACTCATAGCAAAACCAGAAGTAGATACCCCAGTTTCTTTGTCTCTATTGAAGTCTGAATCAGAGTATCCAATCAAGCTGAAGTCGCCCACCTGTGTATACTTGAGTCCAAAGTCTTGAGTTCCCTTCAAGTACTTTAGAGCTCTTTTTGCGGCAAACCAATGCCCCTCACAAGGATTTTCCATAAACCTGGAGAGGATTCCAACAACAAATGAAATGTCTGGTCTGGTAGTAGTGAGGTAGTTGAGACTTCTTACAAGCTGTCTATACTTTGTTGCATCCTCAAATTCTTTTCCTTCAGCGGATGTGAGCTTTAAGTTTTGTTCCATTGAAGTAGTTAGAGGATTGCACTCAGCCATGCCAAACCTATTCAACAGATCTCCAATGTACTTCTTTTGAGAAAGGAATATAGATTTAGGATGTTGAGTTACTTCAATACCAAGATAGTAATGAACATAGCCTAAATCAGTCATTTCAAAACCTTTCCTCAATTCCTTCTTTATGGATGCAATGTAGCTCTTGTTGTTCCTTGTCATCAAAAGATCATCTACATATACCACAAGATATACAATTGTTTTTCCAACTTTCTTAACAAACAAAGTTGCATCATCAAGATCATAATGTTTGAAATTGAGTTTCAGAAGATGCTCAGTTAACTTTTCATACTAGGCTCGCAGTGCTTGCTTGAGACCATACAAGGATTTCACAACTTTGCATACTTTATGTTCATGTCCTTTCACAACAAATCCTTCAGGATGGGACATCAAAACATTTTCTTTTAGATCTCCATTCAAGAAAGAAGTTCTTACATCCATTTGATGGAATTTCCAACCGTTCTGAGCTGTTAGGGAAAAGAGTGTCCGGATGGTAGCCCATTTTTTCGTGGGGACAAAAGTCTCCTCATAATCGACCCATTCCTTCTGTGCAAAACCTTTTGCCACAAGCCTAGATTTGTGTTTATCAAGTGAGCCATCAAATTTATACTCGTTCTTGTAGACCCACTTGCAACCAATGGTTTGGTTCCCAATGGAGGATCAACCAGCTTCCAAGTGCCATTCTTTAACAAAGCATCATAATACTTTTGCATCGCTTCGTTCCATTCATCATGAGAAGTGACTTATTTGAAGGAAGTTGGTTCAAAATCTGTAGACAATTTCAGTTCACAATCATAAGAAACATCCATATCAATAGGTGAATTAGAATCATCTAAATCACCTCCATTTTTCCCGGTTGAAATTATTGTTCCTGCATTTCCAACTTCATCAGGATGAACACTTTCAAGTGTCTTTGTCAGCTACTTTGGGGGACCTTTCTGAGATGGTCCAGGCTTCTCAGTTGATTGAGTTGCGACTGAATCAAGATTAAGTCTCCCAATTATGTCAATCAAATCACTCAAAGTATCATCAGTGGTTGGAGTTTCATGTGGGGGAGAGAGTGCTTCAGAAGAAGAGTCACAGATTGATCCAGTATAAGAATCCACCCTTCAAGATGTGGAATCTGATTAACAAATTCTTGAAATGATTTTGCATTTGCGAATCTATCCAAGAGATCAAGTTTTCGCTAAACAACATTGTCAGCTTTGGAAGATTCAAGAAAGGTTACATCTCTAGATACAACAAACTTTTTATTAACTTCATCATAGAGACGGTATGCTTTGGAGGTGTTTGAATACCCCTTGAAGATACACTTACGACTCCTTGCACCAAGTTTGTTTCTATGTACCTTTCGTATCAAGGCATCACAGGTGGAACCAAAGACCTTGAGATGCTTTATCGAAGGAATATTGCCATACCACATTTCATAAGGAGTATTGTTTCTAATAGCATTAGATGGACATCTATTCTTTACATATACATCACATAACTGCATCAGCCAAAAACATCAATTTGACATTCTTGAAAAACATCATGGAACGTACCATATTTAAGATTGTCCTATTCATTCTTTCAACTACTCTATTCTGTTGGGGATTATAAGGCACAATCGTTTGATGCTCGATCCCATGTTGGAAAAGATAATTTTCAAATTCATTTGAAGTGTATTCTTTTCCATTATCAGTGCGAAGAGAGCCAATATGAGATTGTGCATCATTTTCAATCCATGTATGGAAGTTCTTGAATGTTTGAAAAACATCAGATTTGTTCTTCAATAAATAAACCCAACACATTTTGGTGTAGTCATCAATAAATTTCGTCATATATTTATTTCCATTTGCAGAAGGAACAAGCATTGGACCACATAATTATGAATGAATGAATTCAAGTTTTCTATGTGCTCTAGAATGTGAATCATGAAAACATTGTTTTCTATGCTTTCCTAGAATGCAAGCATCACATTGCTTAAGTTTCCTGGGAATTGTAGGCAAACCAGTAACACCATTTTTATTCAACAAGCGAAGTTTTTCATAGTTCAAGTGCCCAAATCTAGCATGCCATAATAGACTTGATGGAAATGTACCTTCATCATAATGATAATTGTATGAGAAATTTTGTGCATGAATAGAGGTACCTTGCAACTTAAGAAGCCTTTCTTCTTCTATCCTAGTCATGACAAGTGAGTAATATGATGCTTTTCTCACCTCAACCTTTCCATCAAACATATGAATGGAGTGTCCTTGTTGGCAGATGTGGACCAAGGACAACAAGTTTCTCCTCATCTGTGGGAGAGATAAAACATGATGTAGAAGAAAGTCTGGAAGACCAGGCAATTTGAGCCTGATTGTGCCAAGCCCTGATGGCTTGAGTTTTGATTTGTCTACAAAGTATACTACTCCATCAACATTGTCAGTAAATTTTTCAAAAAAATCTCTTCTAAAAGTCATGTGGCAAGTTGCTTCTGAATCAAGCAACCAATCATTTTTCTAAGAAGCAAGTGAAGCATTAAACAAGTCTTCATTTACTCCAATATTACAATGTGCCACAACATAGTGAGCGGATTCAGGTGATTTACCTTTCTCCTTGTCATTGGTTTTACCTTTGGGTTGATTTCTTTCCTTCTCAATTTTGTCCCAAGGATACTTGCATGTGGATGCATCATGTGATCCATCTCTATTGCAACGTTTGCAATGCAAATAAGACTTTTCTCCTTGAGAGTGTCTGCCCCCCCTGCCTCTGAAATTTCTTCTTCCTCATCCTCTTCGACCACCTCTTCCTCTGGAAGAATCTTGAGCAAGATTCTTCCTTCTATGTGCAAGACACATAGCCTCTTCAGAAGACCGAGGAGCTATCTTCTTCCCAAAAGCTTTCTCTCTCAGTAAATTTATTCACAAGGGAGTCAAAGGTCATTTCTTTGAGGTTTCCATTTGCTTGCAATGACTCAAGATAATTTGAAAAAGTGGGATAAACTGCCTTGACAAAAGCTATCAGAGGAATGTCTAGTTCAACATTAGTGACTTTGATATCATGCATAATATATTTTACTTCTGATGCAAGAGCAATAGGATCATCATTTTGTATTTCAATTCTGAACAATTTAATCATGAGTTGAACAACTTCAAGTGCAGAGTGTGAGTCATAGAGTTCCTTCAATTTTTGTAAGGCTTTGAAAGCATTTGAAAATGGTGAAATATGGCGACTCACCTCTTGATTTACAGATGTTGCAATCAAGGCGTAGGCTCGTTGTTTTTATTTTCCCAAATGGAAAATTCCTTGTCTAAGGTAGGCTTTTTTGGTTCTTTATATCCTTCTCCAACAAAAACTCCTTTTCACATCTCATTAAAAATGAGAGTGTGTTTGATCTTCCGCGACCATTATGGATAGCTCTCCTTACCGGTGAGAACCACTCCCACAATAGATATCAATGAATGCATTGTAAAATTTGTGTACTGTAGAAAAAAAAAATACTTCTGCTGCAAAATTTTACTCCTAATGGTAAGAAATCTAATTCTGATATATGGCAAAGGTATATTTGAGGGAGGTGTTATTTGGGGGAAGGTGTATATGGGGTAGGGGGTTTATGGGGAGGGATTATATGGGGGAGGGGGTTTATGGGGGAAGTATGACTGCGAGAAACCACAGTGGGACAATGTTAAAAATAGCGTAGTGTTCCAAACAAAACACTAGAAGACAACAACGGTATAGTGGTATAGTTATTGCAAACAGTGGTATACAATGGAAACCACGTTGTATATGGAGACAACGTTAAATGAATACCAGTATGGCGTTATGACTGGTGGTATGGCATTGTGGCGTTACATCATACAACGTTAAAATAGTTGTGGCTGGAGGCAATGAATACACATAAAGCGTATATGGAGACATAAAGCGTTGTATATGGAAAGCGTTGTATATGCGCCGCAGGACAGAGACAACATTGTATATGAGTCGACTGTGTAGAAGTTAACCACAAAATTATGACTGGAATATGCAAAATGGAAAGCCTAGAAGCGTTGTATGCCAGGTTTCAAATAATAACTGCACACTAATGCTCTGTCCTCTAAATAACTTAAAGCAGGTATCTCAAGTCCGTGGTAAGGAAAAGCTGAATGTTGTTGTGTAGAAAACCCATCATGCCATTACATATGTCCATTAAAAGAAATTAAGACTCAAAGCATGTATCGACCTTCATTCAACGCTCTGCATTTAAAAAACACAACATTATTGGCCTTTTCAACTAGGAAAACGCACAATCATCAAAGAATTTCAATGAACATGCCACAATGCACCAAAAACTTCATCGATCATCCAAAAACTTCAATGTATAGTCAAGAAATTGCATACCAACATATGCAGGAATCTAATGCAGTCTACGCTCACCCAGGAAGTCATTGCACAATGTCATCATCATTCAACGTAGCATACTCTTCAACACACAATCACACAGTCCAACCTTCACTTCATTAGAGCGCCTAGAGCAACGTACACACACACACCAAGCTATTCGATGCAGAAAGCAGAGAATAATGGCAGGAAAATAGGAGTTATAGGAGTAGGAGGAAGCTAAAAAAGAGCGGGCTCTAATACCATGTCAGGCTAGGAGGTAACTCCTCAAATCAATTGTGTTTCTTCATTTAGATTGTTCATAGTTATATACATTAGGGAGTGAATCTTGGGTTTCACCTCCCGATGAATCTTCCTTTTCCATTATTTATTATTTACATTATTTACAGATTTTCACCCACTCCCCATGATTAGGAGTCAACAATACTGATTATTCTTCTAAATTTCCCCTTATTTTCCCAAAAGAATCATGAGTTAAAGTCATACTACAACGTGGAAAAAACCACTGGAAATACACATATGAGGGATTGCGGTCCCCCCTACATTCAATTTTTTATGCACAAAGGAATCCATAGATAGAAATCATGGAGGGAGTGACCCAACAAAAATCTAATCTCCATCTTGTAATCAATCTATAGAGCAATTGATGATCATCATTCGATATTGTATTGATGAAGTTCATGTTAGATTCCTCAAAACATAGGGAACCATAAAATCCACTAACAAATGGATGTTTGTTGCTCTCGTTCAGGATTTTAACAATCATCATGCACAAGCAATTTAAGGAAGAATGGGAAGGCATGAGTATGTGATCAAATCAATGAATAAAAACATGTCATGTGGAGACAAAATACTTATTAGATACATGTTCTTTTGATCACACTTTGATGACAACATACTCATTTGATTTCTCTCAAAATTGTTGACGTGGCATAGTCTCAACCTCTATGTATTCCACATGGTATCAATTCTCATTTTTGGAACCCAAATGTCAAATATAAAAAGGGTTTAAGATTTAGGGGATTTTCCTCAACAATAATTTTTTCTATTTCCTTCCACGTTATTGAACTTTCTTAATTGTTCATAATGGATTTGGATCCATTGCTTGGATCAAAGGTCATAAATAGAGATATACAAGGCCTATCTTCATTACATGTGGTTGGAGCCCAAATAACTACTTTTCTCAAAGCTCCATCAATGTTTCAGTTTATGTTTTCATATAGGGATGGATTAATTAAACTTATTTGGTAACCCATACTCTAGTGACCTTACAATATAATAATTCTTATATCAAAATTTAGAGCTCAATACCATGATATTTTCATTGACATAGACCATGATATTTCTTTGGAACACTATTATCTATCATGCTTGTAATTTAGTCCTAAATATAGAGGAGAATTTTGTATTCATATGCTTGCACTAGTATGTGAATAGAGGGCATTTCTACTATCTTTGGTCCTTAATCCAATAGGTGATTCGTAATCTCCCAATGACAATGAAATCAAATTCAATAAAATAAATGCCATAGCTTTTGAATACAATGACATAGATTTCTTCTCTTATTAAGATACAACAAAACAAGGAAACAAAAAAGCACACACAAAATACAAGGATTTTTCCAAGTAGAACCCTCTTGGAGAAAATATTCTAGTATATTTTTAGTCTAAGAGTTTATCAATGAATGAATGTCTATAACTATATGACATCTAGGATTCCACATCCATAATGGTTCATTTAAAATTCTTGCAAGGATTCATGATAATTAGATTTGAGGTCCTCCTTCCTCAAGGAAATCTTTTTTGTCTTCTCCTCAACGATCCTCTTTATTAGTTTTAATTCCTCAATTAACTATCCAACATAACCAATCATCCAATCTCGAACCCAACTACTAGCTTCTTTTCTTGTCTTCTTCATATATTCCGCATATTTACTACTTACATAGTCAACCTACCATTTAATTGAATAACCTCCACTTTTATCTCTCTATCACTAAGGGCACTACCAATAATCAAAATATGGTTGAACAATGGTCACTAAATTTGGACTTTGAGTTTTTCGATCCACCATGCACTCACCATAATACCTGATCTATGTATCTTCTCAACTACAAACATTCATTTCTATCATCTCTCTCTCTATTCTATAGTAAACCATTATTATGCCTGTTTGAGTATGAGAAAGGCCTATTGAACCTTGACTACTCTGTGTCTTCACACACATACAAAAACTTGCTACATATGCATCATCTACTTTCTAATAAACTAACCTTAACACCATATTGTAGTTGCCCTTATTATGGGAAATCTCCAAGAGTTAGTTACATTGTTTTATCTTCTTACATATGAATGTTGATGAAAAATATACAACTTATTTTCTTTGACGAAAAGCTTATTCCCTACATCTACATCATCTACTCTCTCACCAACTATCCTTACACCATCTTGTAGTTCCCCTTATCATGGGCCATCTACAAGAGTTAGTTACATTGTTTCATCTTCTTACATAGGAAAGCTAATGAAAAATATACAACTTTTTTTCTTTGACCAAAATCCAATTCCTCATGCATCTCTCTCAATTTTATCTAAATGCAAATGATTTTAGAGAATGAAACAAATTCCATGAAATCATCAATCAATTAATTCAATGGTTATGGTCATTGTGGAACCATTTCTTATTTAGGTATGTGGCATGTCTTGTGTTACAAGTGCATCTAACTTTGTAACACCCTCCTCCCATATCTACCCAAGCAACTAGCTAACCGAGGTAAACATGCGACGAGAGGCCACTATGATATTATTCGACCTCCTAAGTCACATTAAGGAAGTGGAATCGATAGAAACACACCATACAGACATTCATCATCAACATTAGGACCCTCAAGAACTAATACAACCTTTCTGCCAACTAGCCCCTGGGTCCCAATGATATTTTGGACCACTTGACCTCTAGATGCTCTCATGCTATGGGCATGCCAGCATTAAAGACCTCTGAATGCTCTCATAGGCCTGCAAGCTAGTTTCCAGGGACTCTTTTTGTTAGTGTTGTGCCAACATCCCTAGGATTTGAGCCAATTTTTCATGCCTAGAGCCCAGGTCACTACCTAGAATTGAATCACATATTCAAAACAATAAAATAACAAGGAAATGAAAGTATAAATGCAATCACCTGAATGAGACCTTGACTGGAAACCTACTATCCATGACAGGAATTTCGTCAAACGTATCACGAATATGAAATATACAGGTTTAAATAATAGATCTGAGCATAGGGGTCTCATACTTATCTGAGAATTTCTAAGAGACATTGATGCCTCAACATATTAACTTCCATTTCATCCATTAGGTCATAGATACAATGATCATTCATTTACAAGTAAAAACATGACTAGAGCCTGTTGATGGGCCGAAATGTACCGCCAACAACTAAGGGGGTATCCCTGGTGTGAAGTCCCAATTAGACCTCACACCGTTTTGGATAGGAGCCCCATCCGGTATGTGGGCCCGCCTGCCACCATGAATGTCTTTTCTCTTGGTTGTCAGACAAGAAGGTTTCAAAGTGGGAAAAGAATGAAATTCTCAGGCAGTGAAACAAAATCAGCCTAAGATTGAAAAATTGCTGAAAAAGGTACAAACAAGCCTCAACAACAATAAGGAGAGATATGTCACGAGAGGGATTAGTGAGCTAAAACCCAATCATACATACAATAAACATGAACATGCGAGAAGTTAATTGCAAAATAGTTCACAATAGGTCACCGACATGGCAAGGAACAAGTAAAGACATATTCGAAAGAAAAACATACATGCAACCATTTTGTACCATTCCATAACATATTGCATATATGAAAGCGCACATACAAATATAGTGAATTATCAGAAAACTAATACAACCACCATGAGTAAGAATGGGAATCAATTTCAAATAGAGAGAACATCTTATTAATGTTGCTGCAACTTCAAGTACATATCTTGCAATTGGTCAAAACCCAATAGTGGAACATGGGTTGCTCATATCATTGCCCAATGCCAAAACCCTAGCCCCACTGCAAATCCACTCTACTAGCTGGCAAGAGTTGAGTGACTCTAGCTCTCAAGCATAAACTGGCTATCTCTAGTCTTAGCTTCAATTCAAGTGCCAAAGCCCCTTCTCAATGAGGCACGAGGGTAAATTTATAGAGATGAGGTAGATATTCTCCTATTGTGACCCTTGACCTCCCGTCATGACTCTTAAACTTCCTTACTACTCTCTCATGCCAACTTCCTAGTACATGCTCCGTTGATCTCGACATGATCGTTGGTACCATGATGAGAACCTTTACATATTGATAGAAGAGAGGATGTAAGGAGAAATGAAAGTTTTGAGAAACCCCAGTGTTGGATTCTGTTGTCGGCATTGGTGTGAAACCATGAAGGCATGAATTGTTGGATTGCTTTTCATTGCACCTTGCATACATCCAATCACCTCTTTCTGTTGTGTTCTTCATTGAAACCTTAGTTGTGTGGCTTCTGTGGAAACCCTAGCTTCCTTTTCTAGGTCAACATTCTTGCTTTTCCCTGCTATCAGCCATTGACATTGATACAATGTCTAAGAAGTCTTGAGTTCTTCGCATAGACCATCATTCTTGTCCCCTTTCTCTATCCGCAAGAAGATAACATTGGTCATAATAATGAAGAATGATATCGGAAATACAACCAACTAATTGAAAGAATAACATTAATAAATAATTAATTAAGACCCCTGTGTGGTCAATTATTGTGCCACAATATTATCAATGCATGTTGCCTTTGGAGGGTCCTCTTGGATTCTTCAATCATGTTTTGTAAACCTACTATGACCCATGGGACAAGTGTTGAATATAGCCACATGGTTTTGCAGTGCCAATATTTGTGTAGTCCTACCCAGTTTTGGGATCTAAAACCCTCTATGCGAGGTTAATTTCTTTGAACTTGAGTAGACTCATGGAGGTCTATGTTGTTTGGTCCCTTTCATGGTTTTCATCCAACCCCTTCAATGGATTCTCCTGTGCTCTTGATGAGACCTTCTCTTAACCTTTTTTTAAAATAAGGATATGCACATGTTCTTATTACAGCATCAAATTTGCCCAGTAGCAGCCGATAAACATCCTTAGTTTGTTTGCTGACAAAGTTAATTTTGTTTATGCTGACAACATGACCTCATGCAATTTCTTTGTTCCTTGGTGCTATACAAACCTCCTATGCTCTTCATATGAAATGCTGGTGCATATTTTTTGAAGAAGGGGAAACTTTGTGTATTCAACCAGATGAAATGTGATTGGTGGTCCTTTCTAGCCAAATAATTCTTGAATTTTCTTGTGCTTCCAGGATAACACGTTGACCATTCCACTCGATGATGGATTAATACAACATATGAATAAAGGTTGCAGGCATCAAGTCGCGTAGTCGCATGAGAGAGGGAGGGAGGATACGTTGTTGTCTCTTTTCCATTGTTACACAGGGACACACCCCTGAGCTCCCCACACCCCAGGACTGCGGTGTGCCTTGCTAAACATTTCCTGATATCCCAAAATTCATGAAACCCAAAGAAAAATGTTTGACAAGAATGAGGGATGTTTCACATATGGGGGCATGCCTAAGTGTCCACACATGAAAAACATAAGGCCTAAACCTGCTATTATAATGAACTTCACAAATAATCAGCGGCACCTACCATGACATACAAGGCTTAAGCGATAGGGCATCCTTGTCTAATAGAAATAAACAGATAATTTCAATCTTAAACATGTCTAGCGGGCCATGCAAAAGCCTGGAGTATAGTATTCAAATAATTGGAATTGGTTGGTGAAAATAATGTCAGACCCTTAAAAATGTGTCAAAATCTTGACAAAATTCCAATCAAAGAAGACCCTTTTGCAGGCGCCTTGGCTCTTGAAGAATTAAGCACTTCTCTTTTCAAGTACATTCATGCGACTTGGTGACTTGGAGAAAGATCACAGAGTCACGTAGTCGTATGGGAGACAGGAATCATAGGTCATGGTCTCTTTTAAGCACAATCCTGCGACCTGTCGACTTGGAGGAAGATCACGAAGTCGTGTAGTCACATGGGAGAGAGGGAGAATAGGTCACGGTCTCTTTCCAAGCATAATCTTGCGACCTTGTGACTTGGAGGAAGATCAAAAAGTCGCGATACAGATAGGTCGCATCTTCGGGTCACTCTTCTAGGTTGTTAACTGCAACTTTGCAACCTAAAGGAGGTTGCGACTCATGGAGGTCGCACAGTCACACCATAATCTAGGTCGCACCTCTTGGATGCCCACCTAAGGTATTGGAGTGTGACTTAGCACCCATTAGTCACACAATCTCATTTTGAGCAAAGGTTGCACTTTTGGTTGCTTCTTTGAGGGAACAACGTGCGATTCAGTGACTAGTGAGAAAAAAATACTTCACTTCTGAGCCTAGTCTAGTTGATGTGCTATATATAAATGATCTTGATCTAGGAAGAAGGCCTAAGATGAAGTGCCACTACAAGAGAAAAGGTCATTGGTGAGGGTCATGCTTTTCATGGACCTTTAAGGTCTGTCACCAATGTCGCATATGGTGACAGTCTTTAAAAAAGTGTTGTTGTAAGTGTATAAAGTGATGGTCCTTTACAGTTTGTCACCAAAGCCATTTTCAATGACACTTTTAGTGAGGGTCGCTAAAGGCCCGTCACTAATTCTCTCTTTGGTGACTCTTTTGGTGAGGGTCGTGAAAGGCCCATCACTAATTCTCTCTTTGGTGACACTTCTAGTGACGATATTTTATTGACCGTCACCAACAATTTTTTTGGTTACTTTTGGTGACGGTCAATAAATGTTCTTCATCATTTATCATTCCAATGAGTTTTTGATGAAGCTTCATGCCTGTGATAGAACTTTAAGGTCCATCACCAATGTCGCATATGGTGACGGTCTTTAAAAAATCGTTGTTGTAAGTGTATATAGTGAAGGTCCTTTAAGGTTTGTCACGAAAGCCATTTTCAATGACACTTTTGGTGAGGGTCGTTAATTTCCCATCACTAATTCTCTCTTTGGTGACACTTTTGCTGAGGGTCGTTAAAGGCCCATCACTAATTATCTCTTTGGTGACACTTCGAGTGACGATCTTTTATTGACCCTCACCAATGCTCTTTTTGGTTACTTTTGGTGACGGCCAAAAAATGTTCATCATCATTGATCATTCCAATGATTTTTTGATGACGCTATGTATCTGTTACTATATTTTTTGTCAAAATATAATGATTTAAGACCATTGTTGTAGAGTCTTTTCATTATGTGTCCAAGGTCATAGTGGTTATAATAGCAAGTCAATTTGTTAAGAAGTAATTAGTGCGTATCATTTTCCTCAAGTCATAAGAATATAGTCTTCCTATGAGTCAACACATGATTCATCTCTATTAGGTTTATTATCTAGAAAATTTCCTTTAAATAAAGTTCCACTAGTGTGTGTAGGAACTATATTATTTAATACATAATCAAGCTCTGTCAATTCTATTAATGAGAGAGACCTAGCACTCCTCAACACTCATGGCACACCTTAACATGCTTTGGAACAATACACTAACATTCCTTGGAACCTCACATGTCTTGGAACATCTTTGTACCTGGAACATCTTTGTACCTAGAACATCTTGCCATGAGTAGGATGCCAAAGCACATGTTGGCATGCCATAGCATAGCATAACACTCCCCTAATATGTGTTGGCATTCCCTGTAGTCCCTAGCATGCCCTGGAACTCCTTGGCATAATATTGCACTGATAAAAATTAGCACTTGGCACACATTGGCACATGGCATGTATTGGAACATATTATTAGTGTGCCTAGCATGCCCCTTTTGAAAAAGATAAAGTCCTGTCTTATTAACCCTCTTATGTGTTCATTTCCTTTCATTTTATCTTGGTTATTCCTTTTGTTGCCTTGAAACTCCTTGATGCATATTGGCATACTCTGGCACCCTGCACATCCTAGCATGTCTTAGCACCTGGAATGCCTCGGCACTATTTGGCACATGTTAGCACACCTCGAAACTGCCTAACACACTCTAGCACTTCTTGACATTCCCTGATATTCCTTGGCATGCCTTACCCGTTCTTAGCATACATTGTCACTCCCTCCTTAGCATGACAACTAGCACTGATTGACACTCCCCAACACACCCTCATTTTCATTCACTTCCATGCATTTTGACCTAGTGTTCCCTTGTGTTGACATAGTACTCCCTAACACTCCTCAGCATGCATTGGCACTCTCTAGCACACCTTAGCACTCATAAGTGAAGAATTAAATGTGTAACCAAAGTTACCAAACTTGGAATAGACAATAAATCGGTGAGGCAAAAGAGCTAAGAGTTTTAATCAAATTAGGGAAAAATCAGAAAAAAATGGGGAAAAGATCAATGAATTCAATAAATAAAAATATACAAATATATTGAATTAAAAAAAAAAAACATTTTTCATTGATATATAGTAAAGCCATGTCCAAACAATTCATAATATCAATAGATTTCCAAAATATCATGAATGAATAAACATCTCATATATGTTATGAGTCCAAACATGATCCAAAGTACTGAGTCATGACTCCTAACTAGTGACTACATAGAACTAGAAGCAACTACTTCTAAAAGTTTACAAACAACTGCATACTAATTAGAAAAAAATCATTAACTAAGAGTCTAAGACACTTAAGAGTAAGAACTAGAAGTGATTCCTCCCACTCCTCTGCTTGCTTGACTCTCTAATTTCTTCAGGTCATGTACGCTTAAAAGAGGAGCCTCCTCTAATTGGACCCAATCTTCTGCATTTGTATTTTGCAAATCTATCTCTTCAAGGTCTATTGGTGAATGATCCAAACCTATCATTATCATGAGACATTGAAATGTGAATTTAAGTTTGACTTTGAACTTTTAAATTTAAACTTTAAAGTCAAATTAGATTATGAAACCTTCAAATTCAAGCTCTCACCTAGTATTTTCTTGTTGCGAAGTTATAGATTGTAATGGAAAAATACAAGGTCATTTAAGCATTTTTTTGTCAATCAGTTGCGCTTCTCAGAATGTATTTTCTCAAACATGCTCCAGTTGCACTCACAACCTGAAGCACTGCATGCTTGGTTTAAGATTCGAATTGCAAATCTCTTCAAATCTGGCATATCACTACAAAAGTTTTGCCACCAAAGACCTAGCAAGTAGCAAAGGTTCGTGAGTAGATGTACTAAATACTAAACAGTAAAAACTTAAAAAGACAACAAAAATTAATAAAACATTTAACATACAAAATAAAGTTTAAACAAATTTAATGAACTAATAAAGCCTTCAATCCTCAAAGGGTAACTGGCAACACCTTAGAACATTCTCGTATAACACTGGTAAAGGAAAATAATTTAGGTGGTGCTCCATAATCCTATAGTTGGGAAACAACACGACTTTGAAATTCTGGATTAGGGAAGCACCTTTCCATGCATGTCATAAGTCCTCTGTGAACTTCCCCATCCTCATTAAATTTGCTCTTATCATAAAAATACTATGGGTTTAAGAAGTACCTAGCAGCATGTAAGGGGGAATGTAATTTCCTATCCCAATGTGCATCAATAATGTCCCAAAGAGGCATATACTTTGCCTCCTCATCCCCATATCTTCTTTTGATGGCCTCCTTTGCAAGATCCATCGCCTCATAAATGTAACCCATAGTGGGTTTGTCACCATCAACCATCCTGAAAGTTCAAGCTTTCAAATTTAAATTAATATGAAACATTGAAAATAAAAAGAAGCTTGAAATGAAATTTAAAACATGAAAAAGTTAAAAGACTTGAAGTACCTAAGAACTCTAACAAGGGACTCCATCACAACAATAATCTCTTTGGCATCTTTCCAGAAACTGTCATTAAACACAAGTGCAACAACTTCAATGCCTTCAAGGGTCTTGGAATGTTTAGATGCCATCCACTCAGGTCCCAAGAACATCCTCTTCAGATTTATCTTTTGCTCAACCACAAATTGCAAAGATATGAAATTTGTTGCAAATCTAGTCACTGCAGGTCGAACAATTTCTTTACCTTCAGTGTATTTTCTCATGGTGTTTAGGACAATAATGTGGTTGTATAGGTATTTGGTTATGGATTTTTCCTTCTCCACAACCTCATGTATCCAATGAAGCTTACCAATGTCCTCAAGCATTAAATCTATACAATGGGCAACACAATAGGTCCAAAAAATAGTGGGGTGCCTAATCTCAAAAAGTCTACCAGCAACCATATAATTAGCTGCATTGTCGGTGACAATTTGTACAACATGTTCATCTCCCACTCCTTGAACGACTTCCTCCATCATTTCACAAATAAGTTATGCAGTCTTAACCTTGTCTGAGGCATCCACTGATTTGAGAAACATTTTACCTACTAGACAAGATATAAGGAGATTTATTAAAGTTCTATTCCTCTGATCTGTCCATCCATCACTCATGATGGTGCACCCTATTTCTACCCATGATGAATGAAACTCAGATAGCACAAGCATGGCATCTTCAACACTTTCTAATAGAAAATTTGTCCTAATGCTCTCTAATGAAGGAGCTTTGAACCCTGGACCTGCAACAACAACTGCATCAATCATAGCTTGCCAATAAGGACTTATGGCACAGTGGAAAGGTATGTCAGAATAGTACCAAAAGTTAGCAATGGCCTTCCTTGCCTGACTATGGATATTTTTTTTCCAACCAGTGGTATCCAAGGTAGGTTGGGAATTGGGTTTTGTGCGGGGAGAAAAAAAGGTGTTTATGTTTCCACCTCCAATGTTGAATGCATGAGGATTCATTTGGCCTTGAGTTTGACTTGGAATTGGAGGCATGTGTGGGAAACTTGGGAACTACATTGAAGATTCAACAGAGGGAGATGACAATGGGATAGTGGAAGAAAAATTTTCAACTCCAAGATTTCCTATTTCTTTTTTTCTTCTTTTCTTTCTTTGCACTATGTTGACTCAACATATCAATGGCCAAGATTGCTTGGTGTTTGACATTTTCGTCAACGTTTTTTCAGAGACCTATATCATGGCTGGGTATTTGTGTAAGGTGGTACTTGAATCTATAAATGCCTCCACTACATTTCACTTTGCAAAATTTACAAAGGAGCTTAGGGTCTCCAAGAATCTTGTCACAATAAGCCCAAGCAAATTCCTTCTCCCTTGACATTGTTGTTGTTTTGGACTTGTGTTTAAATTGCAGCTTTTGTTTAGATTTGGAGTTGTGCCTTCTATTTAATTTGGCTCCTGTAAAATACAATAAAAAATTAAAATTGAAAATGGCATATATAACTTCGCAAAAAATAGGGTTGGTTTTAAAGGATATGAGGTTTTGTTAAGAATCAAAGAGGAGTCTGTCCAGCAACACAAGCACATTTTGACCTAATATATCATTATGACCTTGAAACAAAATTAGGTATATATGAGGAAATGCTACCTAAAGGAAATATTATCAACATATATTGCATTGTAATATTGAATTTGCAAGTTCGTTTAGCATAAGACAACTGAACCAATACATCAATAATAGATTCTGGAAAAAAAAAATACCCAAAGTTGTGAATGCATGGTTAAAGCCTTTGAAGTTGACAAGACATCGACCAAGGAAGGAATGCTTGATGACTTGGTCGATGGTTGGTATGAAACCATTTCTTAGTGCATTTTTAAAATCTATTTAAGCCCCATTTATAGGGTTGAAAAGTCATAACCAAAGGAATACACCAAACATTCGATTGTTAAATAGTGAAACTTGAAACTTGCCATTGAAAACGACATTGAAACTTCAATATAGTAATATACCTATTATTTAAGCCAAGTGCCAATGTACCTCGATTGTTGAATAGTGAAGCGGCTAAGCCTAAAGGTAACACACGCTGAAGGTGACGCGTGACTGCCCGAGGGTTGATATGGAGTATGGATAGAGCACATATTGGCGACTGCCTGATATGGAGTCTGGACTTAGGTTCACCTTGGCGGTTCCCCGATATTGAGTCTGGACTGTGTAATAATGAGTAGTGGTTGATTATTGAAGGCCTCGACGTATGAGTTTTGGCCCTGAGAAATGAGAAATAAATTTTGGAACGACTACCGTTTAGTTTTTAGTAATGCAGAATACCTCAACTTGAAAAAATCGTGCTCATCGAGTCAAGGCTGAAAATTGAATAAATTCGAATCAATCGTAGGAATCTGCTTTAATCGGCAAGTCTCAAGTCAAACTTGCATTGACCATGAGTTAAACTTGGTTAACGTGAGTTTGACTCACAAATATTTAGATCGGATCTTTTGGAGAGCGAGAAGATTCCGACTCATGATTAATCACGATTGATCATTGAGTCCTGTTTCACTGTTTGTAACTGAAATCTGAATTGAAAATAGGAGATGTTATAATTGAAACTAATTGTGAATTTTCTAAACTGAAATTGGCCCATTGACATCATTTCTATTTGCGGCTGGGTGCATGAATGGAGGAGATTCATTTTAAATTAGGTTCATGGAGAAAATATTTTATGGAAGATGTTTCTTTTATGTCGAGGAAGACATAGTAATATTTTTTATTAAATTTGAATAACAATAGTATTTAGTTTGTATCTCCCGTATCTCATTATTTTTATCTCCTATAACTCATACAGAAAATGGGGTAATAATGGACATGTAGCATCAAGCTCCACTCCTTTTAATCCAAAGTTCTACATGAAAACCTTTGTGTCACTTGCATTGCAAAGCCTTCATTGTAGAGTGTGGAGTTAACACCTACCTCTGCATGACAAAAGCTACACATACCTTTTGACTTGGTTTTTTTCACCTTTTGTCCATTCTTTGTTTGGAGTCTGGGACAACAAGATCCACATGCTTTTTTTCCATACCTCTATGTGAGAGTAACTTTGCACATTTTAATATCTATTAATAACTTCTAAATTAAAAAGGATTGGACGAGTTTTTTGGCACTGGTCTGATTGGATCGCTGCTCTGCATCTAATCCCTATGACTGAGGCCACCGCCTCGGCCCTGAGGCCATTTCGGAGGGCTTAGCCTTCTTCCGCAAGGCGATTTTTCTGCGAGGTGTTACACTTCCTTAGTGGTGGTTCGGCCCTTGCTCTTCTGACCGTTCCCAGGGCTTCTTATGAGCAGATCTGAGGGCTATGACCACTGGACTTGGTGAGCTCGATTTGATCGAGCTAAGGCTGCTTCAATGGAGTCTTCTTCGCCCCCCCTCTCTGAAGCCGAGGCTTTTTTCAATCTGCTGAACTCTCTTCCAAAAAAAGAAAACAACCGAGGCTGCGAAATTTGTAAAACGCTTGGATGACATCCCTGAGATCTCGCTCCCCCCCGAGAAACTGATTTAGGTTACCCTTTCTTTAGTGGAGTGTGCTTTGGTTGGACAGTTCACTGGGCTCTGGCCTTCCCCCAAAACTACGGAGAGCTGGGTTGCAAGGAACTGGGCGCCGCTCATTAAAAGCAGAGTCACTTCGTATTTTCTGGGGAAGGGTTTCTTCCTGTTTGAATTTTCTGAAAAAGAAGATAAGGAGCTGATATTCCGCAATGACCCCTATTTCATGGGTCCTCAGGGGCTGTATCTTAACAAGTGGACACCTGATTTTGATGCAGCAGTTGACGTCCCCTCAGCCATCCCTGTGTGGGTTCATTTTCCCAACCTACCAATGCATTGCTGGAACTGGGAATCCCTCAAGCACATCAGAAATACCTTAGGTAAATTCATTGATTGAGCATATAGTAAAGATCAATTCAATTGTGCTAGAATCTGTGTTGAAGTTGACCTCGAGGCTGTCTACCTGAGGCAATAAAGATTAGGGTCGAAATCTGGACGCATATTCAAAAGCTGGATTATGAGAAGCTTCCGTTCAAGTACAGGAAGTGCCATGTCTATAGCCATTTCGCTAGAGGCTGTCCAAAAAATAGTGAAGCAGAGAAAGGCAAGGAGGAAGGATGGACGCAGGTTAAAAGAACCAAAAACAAAGCCCCAAGAACTGGCAATAATAATGGTAAAGCTCCCCAGACAGGCTCTGGGCTTCAAACACCTCACATGGAAGAACAAGGAAATAAATTTACCCAGTTAAGCTCAGCAATAGAGGATACTCAAGGAATAGAGATGCAGAATGAAGGATCGCCCCATAAAGAGCCCCCCTCGGAACCAAAGCAAGTCAAAATCAATGTAGATAGAATGGACGAGATACCCACAGAAGATGCTGAGGAAGTGCAAAGCTCGGAGGACTCAAAAGAAGAAGGTGAAATAGCAGGTTCTCAATCCTCGGCCAGAAGATCATTGAGAAGGAGACTTATAAAGACAAATTACAAGGAAGCTAGCCTACCCTCGAGAAACTCTTGGCTAAAACACCGAAGATGACCGAAAATCAGCTCCAGAGCTCTAAAGGAGCTCCCCACTCCAAAAGCAAGTGATGAAGATCGTCTCCTGGAATTGCAGGGGTATGGGGAGCAAAATAAAAAGAAGCCATCAAAAGCCTGATAAGATCCGATTCTCCTGACATACTCCTCATCTAGGAGACTAAAATGGAGGATAAGGCCTTCCTCCATATCGGCAAAAATCTATGGAAGAGAAGTGAAGGACAAGCTGTCTCAGCCTGGGGTGCCTCAGGAGGCTTGGGCACCCTCTAGAACGCAAACAAATTCTCAAAGGTTAAAGAGGTCGTCAACTCACATTGGCTGTTCACAAAGCTAAAACATGTTGACTCAGATGAGACCCTCTGTCTCTTTAACGTGTATGCTCCAGTTAGCGCAGGAGAGAAAAAGATCTGCTGGGATTCCATTAGAGGATTGGAAGATTCTGAAGATTTAGCAAACATCATCATTGCCGGGGATCTAAATCTCACATTAACTTTGGCTGAAAAACGTGGAGGAAGCATAGTAAGTGATCCGGCGCGAGAATGGGTGGAGGACCTGCTTCAGGATTGGGATATGATTGACATCAAACCTTTGTCGGGCAAGTACACCTGGTCCAACAGAAGACTCGGTCCGGGTCACATTGCTGCAAGGTTAGACAAATTTCTTGTTCAAAGTACTTTCCTTCTTCTTGGTTTAGAATCTAGAATGCATATTCTCCCTTGTAGTGTATCTGATCACAGACCCATCAAAATTGATCTTTTGGCCCATATGGATCAAGGCCCTATCCCTTTTAAATTCAATCCTCTTTGGGTTAAGGAACATTCGTTTATGCAATTAGTAAAAGACACTTGGAAGCAACCTGTCAACGGCTTTGCCTTCTTTGTTTGGGAAGAAAAGCTCAAGAGAGTGAAAGCTGCATTGAAAACTTGGGTAAAATCCCTTCCTAACCCAGCAGTGGAAAGGAAAAAGATACAAGAATTCCTCGAGAATCACCACCTGAACTCAGAAAATGAAGTGATCACAAAAGAAGTTCTGGACAAGGAGGCAGAACTTCAGCAAAAGCTACTCAAAGCAAGCTCGGCCGAGGAAGAGTATCGGAGGGTCAAATCTCATAGGCTTTGGCTCAAGGCAGGAGATAGGAACTCTGCCTTCTTTCACAAGCAAGCCCGAGCTTGGAAAAAATTCAATTCCATCTCCGAAATCAAGGAAGAGAACATCAATCACAGAGATATACAAAGCATAAAAAACGCTGCCTTCCTCCATTTCAAAAATCTGTATAGTGAAAAAGAGGGCCTGGGGTAGACTTCAACTTTAGTAAATGAGGTTCCCACTCTAATTTCGGCCAGAAAGAATCAGTCTTTGGAAGCAGAAGTCACTAATGATGAAATCAAAACCGCTCTCTTTGCCATGGAGCCTGATAAGGCCCCGGGCCTAGATGGCTTCACTGCCAGATTCTTGCAGATTTGTTGGCAGATTGTGGAAAAAGATTTATGCAGAATGGTCTAGAAATCTCAAGCTTGTCAGAAAATAGGGGGAAGCACCAACTCGGCTTTCTTGGCCCTTATCCCTAACGAAAAAGGAGCCAACACCTTCTCCAGATTTCGCCCTATCTCCCTTTGCAACATAGGCTACAAACTGATAACAAAAGTGATTGCCAACAGACTAAAAACTATTCTTCCTTTCATTATTCCAGAGAATCAGGGAGGTTTTATTCAGGGAAGACAGATAGTGGATAATTTTATCCTGGTCCAAGAGGCGATTCACTCAAGCTTGACCCGGAAAGAGAAAGGAATGGTTGTCAAATTAGACCTTGAAAGCGCCTTTAATAGGGTGAGACACAGATTTCTGTTGGATGTCTTGCACAAATTTGGGTTTGGCCCCAAATTGATCAACTGGATCAAGGCATGTATCAGTGAACCATGGATCACCCCTTTGGTGAATGGGAGGGCCACTGATTTCTTCAAAGCCTCTAGAGGGCTGAGGCAAGGGTGTCCTCTATCCCCCTTGCTCTTTGTCCTCCAAGCTTCTATCCTCAGTTTCCTCTTGAATAAAAAGCAGTCGGACCAAGAAATAATGGGACTAAACATCGCAAGAGGTGTCAAAAGCATAAACCATGCACTGTTTGTGGATGACTCTCTCCTGCTGGGTGCTGCCTCCTTGCCCTTGGCTAAAAGATTTAAAGAAGTGATGGATGCCTATTGTGAATACTCAGGAAGTAGCCTCAATAAAGGCAAATGTCATATCTTCTGCTGGAATGCAACGATCAGAACAATTCAATCCATTTCTAACTGTTTTGGTTTTGCAGCCTCCTATACTTGGTCATCCTTCAAGTATCTGGGGCTCCTTGTCTTCCAAAAAAGAGCCCTCAGCAGAGATTGGCTGCCTCTGTTGGAAAAATTCAAGTCTAAAATTTGATCTTGGGGATTCAACTAGCTCAACCTAGCAGGTAAGACAGTGCTAATAAAAGTTGTTTTGAATAGCCTTCCCATTTATCAGGCTGCAGTTATGATGGCTCCTATTGGCATCACGAGGAAAATGGAGGAGTACATAAGAAACTTTTTTTGGAAAGGTGGCAAAGAAAATGAGAAGAGAATTCCATTAATAAGTTGGGATACAATCTCCTTGCCCAGAATGGAAGGCGGACTACACTTTAAGAATATCAGCAAACAAAACATCGCATTGGGTGCAAAACTGTTATGGAGGATAATTGCTCCAAACCCGGGTTGGGCTCAGCTTGCTTATGAAAAAAATACTTCCGTGGGCAGAGAGCACGCTGCCTGGACAAACCTATCACGATCTCTAGAACTATGATACATAAATTGTGCGAAAAAGCCTTTGCCTTAATTAAATTTCATGCACATTGGATACCTGGAAACAGAAAGCGCATCAATATCTGGGAGGACCGCATTATGGGCAGCGACCCCCTTGCTGATGACCGCTCTCTGGTTCTGTTAAAAGACTGGATGGATAGAGCAGGCGTTAAAACGCTGTGGGACTTATCACAATGGGAGAATAACAACTGGCAGAGATGGGGAAATCTTGAGGTGTCATCGTACCTATCCAAAGATTATGCCACCCTTCTCACCCACTTAAAAGGCAAATCCCCTTTGAACATCAGAAAAGCAGATACTCGGGGATGGGGTTCGATACCGGGAAGTTACACAGTTTCACAGGGTTACAAACAGCTCTCTCAACATCCGAATGTTCCGCCTGACCCGAAGCCCTGGCAGGGGATCTGGTCTCAGACAATGATCCCCAAGATAGACACCTTTTGCTGGCTTCTTTGCCATCACAAAATTTTGATCGAGGACAGGCTTCGTAAAAGAGGTGTTATTGGACCCTCTCGCTGCTCGCTGTGTGGAGACCATGAAGAAAATTTCGCTCATATGATGCTCTTCTGTAAATTTGCAACAGATCTATGGAAGGAGGCGTTAAGCCCTTGGAACACTGACTTCGCTCCTCCTAGTCACTGCTCAGATTTTTTCTCAAATTGGAAGCGTATGTATCCTGGTGGCCCTTCTCAGAATATTCATATCAAAGAAGCCTAGCTCGCCCTTCCTAAATTAATCTGCTGACACATATGGCTGGAAAGAAATCAAAGGATTTTCAAAGACAAAAAGAGTGATCCCAAGATAACTTGGGTAAAAATTAAAAGCCACTTGAAAGAATGTTTGGGAGACCAGCTAGACAGGGCAGATCTTAGCGATCAAGAAGCAGCTTGGGGCGACTCTCTGGGTCTCCATTTCGTTGATAAATTCAGGCTCCCCGCTCCGCTAAAGCATTGGCAAATCCGTCTCAAGGCTGCAGAACTAGTTGAGTTTTGCAAAAAGAAGGCAAGAAAAACTCTCTTCTTTGACAATGCTGCAAAAGGCAACCCTGGTAGCTCCGGAGCAGGTGGTGTTATTAAAAGTGCAGATGGCAGAATTGAATCTAGATATGCTTGGGGAGTGGGCTTCAACTCCAGCATTCAAGCTGAAGCACTGGCTCTCCTCCAGGGGCTCAAGTTGCTCATTTCTCTGGGTATCAAAGATGCAATTATTTTTTGGGACTCCCAGTCCATTATAAAGGCCATTGTGGATAATTCCTCTCCTTCAGATTTAAGATTATCAAGACTACTGAGCAGGATTAGATCCCTGACAAATACATTCCAGAATTTGGAGTTCCTTCATGTAAAGAGAGACAACAATAAAGAAGCCGATGCTGAAGCCAACAAAGCAGTTCTTCTCCCCCTCAGATTTCTCCTAAGAGACGGAGACGAAGGCTGGGATCCCATCCCTTAACCATCTATTTAAAATGTTTTACTGTCTTTTATTGGAGCAATTTGTTTGTATATGCAATTGAGGAAAGATAGATAAAGCTACAAGAACTACAGCTAGCAAAAATTGCAGGCTCATTAGAGGGGAAGTCATTTGGTTCCTGACCGAGGAGAAATCTGATCTCTGTTTATCTCATTGTAATCCGAATTAAGGCTTTCTAGCCAAGAATCAATATATCATCCTAACTGTTTCTGTCAAAAAAAAAACTTTGCACATTTTCTTTGCTTCAACCAATATCAAAAGCATTTGTGAGCTTCTTTCAAGGCATGAATACATGCTTCAATCATGGAAATTAGCAAATTTTCTAAAGCAAAAAATAACCATAGAGTTATCCTTTTCCATTTCAAATATGTTAGGATTCTATTGAGAGTTTTTTAGAGATAATTATTAACTGGTCCTCTACTTTTCCCTTTTCCTTAATATAAATTGCATCTCTTATTACATTTCTAATCAAGAGATTTACATCAAATACTGGATCAAAGGGCCAAGGACTTTTCATAAATGCTTCCTTGTCCAATAGAAGAATAAATGGTCAACATGTTAGCTTGGCTCCAATTTCTTGGGAATTAATGATCGTTTTGAAAAATGACTACTCTTGTTTGAATCTAGAACTATGTTTAAGCTTTGAAAATGGATTTTTCTCCAAATTGATCTTGGAAAGGTCCTTATTAAAGGCTTTTGTATATCTCCTCCACTAGAATGAATGGCTTGTGTGTTGAAAAGTATAACAGAGCTCCCTTTTGAAAATCCTGATCATCCCATTGTCACCAATATCTCCTCCTTTTCCCCAAATTGGACCCAAAACAACATTGAGTACTTAATTATGATCCAACCTGAGAAATTTTCATTGACACTGCAACTCAAGAGCTATTAAATTTAAAGTGCACTAATATGATTCATCATTCTTTCTTTGAATAAGTATATAGTTTTTGAATTTGTCATTTGTGCTTGTAGTATGTGGTACTAACCTTGTTTCACTTGAAAGGGTTTTTATTCTTTGACTATGACAATGCTAGTAAGATTTAGGCATTTTGTAGTATTTGTACCCCATGATCATTTTTGCTTATGTCCTATGTGGAAAGAAATAAGCATTTAGTTATTACCTCCTAAACTAAAGCACTGTTTCTTTTATTAGGTGCCTTGTAACATCCTCTACAAATTGAGGATGAATGGGACATAATATCCTATCCATCCTCATAGACTATAGTCCTCCATAAAGGGGAAAAAACCCCAAAATACCCATTGTTGGGCAATTTTTGGGGAAACTGGGCTTAAAAACCCAAATTTGGGGTTTGGAGTAAGGTTTACTCAATCACTTAAGAATATGAAACCCCTCTGGAAAATCTATAAATAAAGAAGGATTGAATTCATTTTGGATCACCAAGTGTGGATTAATTCATTTGTTCTTGAGCATTAGGTTTGATAGCTTTTGACCCCTTCGTCAATTTCAGTGGTGAAATATTCCACCCTAGTTGACATTCCCTTATTATCTCGCTGTTTGAGCACAAGGGTCTCTGGCTGGTCAGCGAATTCTGTTGGATATTGGTCTCTTGTCTTTTTCTGGGCACAAGATTTATGTTAAAGGTGAATGAATTTGGAGGATAGTGCATGATAGCTTAGTTCTATTTGGCATACACCTCTCTTGAAGGAAGCAACAAAGTTTCTGAGTCCTTAATATCTTGTTATGGGAAAAGCACTTACCTTAGGTAGTGGATTTGTTTCTGGCACTTGGAGTAGTGAAACTCTTTGCTTTATTTAGTTTTTTGCATGCGCATTTGAAAGGAGCACTTCCCTAGTTATTAATTCTCAGCCTTAGCTAAGGAAGCATGTTTGCATATCTCATATCATATTCACTCGCGACAGACTTTAATTGTCTTGTCTATCCATGCAAGGAAGGTGCATTAGAATTAGGAGTTAAGAAAGTTGAGACATTGTTGTACATGTTTCCAGATTCATTGTACCTTCTAGACTAAAGGAAAAGTGAATAGTAGTGTTTGAAATTTTTAGTTATTTCTTGTTTCAAAGAGTAATAAATAGTGATGTGATTTGAGTTTCAAATTTGTGTACTTGCTGTTACTTTCTTCAGTGGCATGTGCTTCCTTGTTTAGAACAAGGGGTTTTTCTGCAGTATATAGCATCCAAAGATTCTTCAATGCAAACTACATATCAAATCATGCCCTCATACTCCAAATCATCTAAGGCATCACCCTAGGGAAGTTCCAAAGTAGACCAATGAGCTTTGACAGGCCAACTCCAACCCCATGTCACTATACAAGTGTTGACATCACTTCTACAAAAATTATTCTGAAGTGTTGCATACTACACCAATTCCTAAGATGGATGACCAAAGGGGTTCTAGAATGAGGCTCAACCTTCATTACCACATTTAAGATTTTTCAAAGGGATTAGTCCCTTTAAACCATACCAACTTTTTCACTTTCACAATTTGGCCATGTTCCTATCAATTTATATTTTGTATTGAAAAGTCAGTCCTATTTTACATGTTTATTAAATTTAGGAACAATTATAGGTCAGCTCCAGCAAAATATCAACAAATTTGTGGGTTAGGTTGGCATTTCTCCAAATACTATCACACATGTATATATAATCACACATTTTCCTTTTTAGATCTTGACTAGTTGAACAAAAGGGTTCGTTGCCTGTGTAATTTTGTCCCATACCTCCACATCAGCACTCATAGATAACAATATTATTAATTCTTCATATGTGTGCACAATAAGGTCCCTTTTGGTTGCTATTTTTGATGGGGCTACCTCTGACAGTACACCTTTTACCACAGAGATGTTGTTGTTGGATAGAAATCTCCAGAGGAGTCTTACACCAGACATATAAATGGCTATTGTATATCACAATAATAAGCATTAACATATGAAAATGTGCAGACCCTAAACTATGTGCATTCAATCCATTACTTTTTCTTTCATGGCAGATTTCGTTCTGCATAGTAGATGTGTTGTGGCACTTAAATGTGTTGGCATAAAAAATTCTAAGGCCAAACCCGGATTCTCATGTGTCATGGAAATTCAACATATGCCTTGTTCACCTAAGAACTACTTGTAACTCATCTTAGGGTACACATGTACAATCTCACTCATCCTGCTTAACAAGTTACCAAGACAAGGCTCATCACATCCAACCTTGGTCTAAAACAATTACGCAACACAATTTAAATCTTGACATGCCATAACACCTGACATGGCTTAGAATGCCTTGGCACTATGTGGCATGCGTTAACATCCCCTACATTCCTTGGCATGCTTTGACACTCCCTATCACACCGTGGCACTTCCTGACATGCCTTGGTAGTTTAGCATACCTTGGCATTGCCTCGGATATAACCTTGTCACTCCTTCCTTAACACACCTAGAACTCATTGAAACTCCCTCTCACACACTCTTATTCATTAATTTCCATGCATTTTGAACTATTGCTTCCTTATTTTTCCTTGACACCCACTAACACTCCCTAGCTCACCCTAGCACCTGACACATCTCAGCCTACCGCCTTAACACTCTAGCATTCGTTGGAACTACATAGTGTACCTTGTCACTCTCTCCTTAGCACACCTAGACATCGCTGAAAATCTTGGTCACAAACTCTTATTCATTCATTTCCATGCATTTTTACCTAGTTCTCCCTTGTGTTTCCCTAGCACTCCTTATCACTCCTTGACACGTGTTGTTACAACCAAGCACCTATGACATCTTGGCATGTCGCCCTAGCCTCTAGCATGCCTTAACACTGCCTAGCATACCTTGTCAAGTTGTCCTTAGCACACCTAGAACTAACTGAAACTTCTAATCACAAACTCTTATTTGTTCATTTCCATTCATTTTGACATAGTTCATCCTTGTGTTTCCCTGGAACTCCCAGCGAACACTTCCTTACATGCATTGACACATCTTGGCCGCATGTCACCCTAGAACTCTAGCATTCCTTAGCATTGCCAAGCATGCCTTGTAACTCCTCCTTAACACACTTGGAACTCACTAACACTCCATGCCACACACTCTTATTCCTTCATTTCCATGCATTATGACCTAGTGCTCCATTGTGTTTCCCTAACACTCCCTAACACTCCTTGGCACACATTGGCACACCATGGTACTTGTCACATCTTAGTAGGATTTCCTAGCACTCTATCGTCTATTGTCACTGCTTATCATACATTGTCACTCCCTCCTTAGCACACCTATAACTTGTTAACACTCCTTATCACACACACACATTCATTCATTTACATGTAATTGAAACCAATCCTCCCTTGTGCTTCCTTGGCAATCCCTAGCATGTGTTGGTGCCACATCCTAGAACCTAGCACACATTGGCATGCCTTAGCACTTGGCATGTCTTGACATGCCTAAAATTCCTTGGAACTTTATAACATGTGTTAGCACTTCCTGAAATTCCCTGCACACCTTGGCACTCCCTAGTTTTCATGCCCTCATAGATAACCTTACTTTTTTTGTGACTTAGGAACCCAACCAAGTCATTGAAAAAATAGTGTTGTGCCTAGACCAAAGTCTCCCTTCGTCTCAAACTGCTTTTTCCATCCTCTTATCACAATTGTAGGCTTTCCTCCTACAAGTCCTAATATGAAATTCTCCTAACACACTTCGTGCATGTGACACCTAGAATTCACTAACACTCCCTAGCATAATATCTTATTCATTCATTTCCATGCACTTTGACCTAGTTCTCCCTTATGATTCCCTGACACTCCCAAACACTCCTTGACATGCATTGACACTATCTGGCATATTTCAACATGCCATTTCATTCCTTGGCATGCCATGGCACTAATTAATTATCATTCCCTCATAACTACCCTAATTTTCTTTTAGACTTAGGAACCCAACCAAGTCCCGCCTCAACTACAACAACTTTACCAAGTTACATTTACTACAACTAGACTATGCCTTGTTCCCCTAATGGACTATAAATCATCTTAGGCTTCTCATGTCCAATATTAACTCATCCCACTTAACAAGTTACCAAGTCAAGGCTCACATCCAACAGTGCCCATAAAACAACTAAGCAACATAGTTTACATCTTCACATTCCATAACATCTGACACATATAACAATCCATTGTCACTCCCTCCTTAACACAATTGGAACTTGCTGACACTCCCTATCACACACTCTTATCTATTCATTTCCATGAAATTTGAACTAGCTCTCCCTTGTGTTCTCATGGCACTCCCTGAAACACATTGGCACACCCTAGGACTTGGCACATCTTGGCATGTCACTCTGGCACTCTAGCATTCCTTGGAACTACCTAGCATACCTTGTCGCTCCCTCCTTAGCACACCTATAATTCGCTATCAATCCCTGTCACACACTCTTATTCATCCATTTCCATGCATTTGAAACTGGTGCTCCCTTGTTTTTCCATGACACTCCCTAACTCTCCTTGGCATGCATTGGCACACCTTAGCACCTAGCACATCTTGTCATGTTTCCCTGGCCTCTAGAATGCCTTAGCACTACCTAGCATACCTTGTCACTCCCTCCTTAGCACACCCTGGAATCACTGACATTTCTTGTCACAAACTCTTAAACGTTCATTTGCATGCATTACTTTCACCTAGTGCTCCCTTGTGTTTCCCTAACGCTCCCTAACACTTCATAGCACTATTTGGCACACCTTGAAACCTAGCACATATTGGCTGCGTGTCGCTCTAGCACGCTAGAATGACTTAGCACTGCTTAGCATACCATGTCACTCCCCTCTTACCACACCTGGAACTCATTGACACTCCCTGTCACACACTCTTATTCATTCATTTCCATGCATTTTGACCTAGTGCTCCCTTGTGTTTCCCTAGCACTCACTAACACTCACCACACATTGGCACACCTAACTGCAATGAGTTTCACTAACAGTCAATCCAAAAGCCCTTCCAGAGTCTAGCTAGTTACTTGTTCTTCACTAAGATATTAGGGTTAAGTTTATTGTATAGTGTTCAGTGTGAAAATATTACTAGGTGTTTTTATCGCATAGAGTAATTATGATCTTCCCCATGTACACAAGGATAACTGAGAAGTGTTTCCCATAATCATGCAAGTGGAACTTCAACATGTACATCAGGGTAACCACAAAATATTTATCATATTTACATAATGCAAGGTGATAGGAAAATATTTAAATTATATATGTGAATGTACTAAGATCAAGACCATTAGCATCATATCTACATATTTACCACAAGACGAGGGTCATTACAATCCCTTAAAAATAGCCATAACACCTCCTATTTTGCAGCTCCTTGACCACAAGGGTTTAATTGAAAAAAACATAGTTCCTTTAAATATTTGTAGGTTGAGATAGCCACTTCAAGCCCTTGAACTTAAAGATAATCAAATATTTGCAATTTGTTCCAGTAATAAGTCCATAATGCACACTCCTCATCTTAGATTTGGGTAGAGAGGGAGAATACTTTATTGATGCCAACCTTGTAAATGAAAAACTTTGACTATTCATTGGTTGGACACTCCACCACTAGTTGACACACTAACACACACCAAAAGTCTAAGACACCCATAATATGTGCCCTACACCCAAGGGCTTAGATTACACCTCCATAAAATGTACCTTCAACTTTAGATGTCCCAAAATAGTAATATCCTAACCCTAGCCTATTTGTTAGATTTTTGTAACTTTCTCCTTAACTAACATTTATTTTTAACTATTTAATCCACTTACCATATACTCTCTCTTGTTTGCACCCACCTAGTATACAAGAACACTTATGTTTTTAATACAACCAAGTTAAGAGGGCATGTTTCTTTCTTACACTTAAATGTTTTCAATACAACCAAGTTAAGAGCACGTGTTTCCTTTTCAAATTCCAAAAGTATAACATGTCTATCTCTATAAACTAACAACAAAATCATTGCATAAAAAAGGTAAGATTAAAATTAAATTAAAATTAGATTATTATTTTATGATAAATACACCAAATATGGAAAAATTGTTTTCAAACACAACCATAAAAGAAAGTGTTAGTTTATCAAATACAACTACAAACTTATTAAGCTAGCCTAGATCCATCTTAACCTGGATCTATCAAGTGCCGAGAGGGATCCAATCTCTCGATGTGAAAACCTCTTTTTTGGTGCTTGATAGATCCAGGATAAGATGGATCTAGGGTGGTTATATAATACTATATAATATATATATATTTGTATCTATGTGTCTCTTTCTTATTCCCTCTCTCTATCTCACCCCCAAACATACACACTCTCTCTCCATATCTATCTCTCTCTCCCTCCCTCTTCCTCTTTGCCTCTCTCTCTTCCCTCTCTCTCTCCTCTCTCCATCGCTCCCTTGTCACTCCCTCTCTCTCTCTCTACCTTTCTCCCTCTATGTCTTTCTTCTTCCCTCCCTCTCTCCCCCTCTAATTTCATCTCTCTCTTAGTCATTTCTCTCCCTTTCTCTCTCACCTCCCTCGATCCCCCCCATCACTCTCTCTCTCTCCCCCCTCCATCTTTGTGCCTCCCTCTCTCTCTCTTTCCCTTCTCTCCCTATCTTTATCCCCACCTATTCTCTCTCCCCCCTCCTCTCTTCTCTCCCTCTCTCTCTATCCATCTATCCCTTGTCACTCCCTCTCTCTCCACCTCTATCTCCCTATGCCTTAGTTCTTTCCTCCCTCTCTCTCCCCCTCCAACTCCATATCTCTCTCCCCCACTCTCTTCTTCTCTCTCTCCCCTCTCTCTCTTCCTACCTCCTTCTCTCTGTCTCCCCCCATCACTCTCTCACTCTCTCTCTCTCTCTCTCTCCAACCACCATCTTTGTCACTATCTCCCTCCCCCTCTCTTCCCTTCACTTTGATTGCTATCATCACTTGGATCCTTAGTTAAGATAGATCTATGTTGGTTCTTACTAATATTTGTATTATATAAATTTCACATCTTTAATACAAAAGTATTCTCGTTTTTAATTTTATTAAAACCTTAATTTAATTTATACGGGAGTAAATTTAATATTCGTGAGGATAGAGGGTTTATATATATCTCAAAACTAATTACAACCCTTTTCCTATTAGCTTCAAATAAAAATGCTATAAAATTAAATTAAATTAAAATATTTTTATTGTGAAATAAGTTATGGTTTTTGGGCATGTGGTGTTGATAAGGCATGATATTGGCCCATGGTATTGTAACAAAGCCTATTTACAAGTAAATAATATCCATGGTAAAGTGGGGGTGAATATCGATGGTTAAGAATCTTGTCATATTGTTATAAAATATTTAGAATGTGAAATAAGATATGATTTTTTGGCATGTGGTATTGATAAGCCATGGTATTAGCCCATGCTATTGTAACAAAGCCTATTCACAAGTTCATAATATCAATGACAAAGCGGGGGTGAATATCCGTGATTAAGAATCCTGTCATATTCTTATAAAATATTTTGATTTTGAAATAAGTTATGTTTTTTGGGCATCTGATATTGATGAGCCATGGTATTGGCCTATGGTATTGTAACAAAGTCTATTTCCAAGTTAAAAATATCCATGGTAAAGTGAGAAAGAATATCCATGGTTAAGAATATTTTCATATTGTTATAAACTATTTTGATTGTGAACTAAGTTATGTTTTTAGAGCATGTGGTATTGATAAGCCATAGTATTGGCCCATGGTATTATAACAAAATCAATTTTTTACAAGTTAATAATATCCACTGTAAAGTGGGGGGTGAATATCCATGGTTAAGAATCTTGTCATATTTTTATAAAATATTTTGGTTGTGAAATAAGTTATGGTTTTTGGGCTTGAGGTATTGATAAGCCATGGTATTGGCTCATGGTATTGTAACAAAACTGATTCACAAGTTAATAACAAAATCAAAATATAACAAATTGTATTTTATTATTATTTGAGCCAACATTTAGATTTTTGCAGTCATCCCCATACTTTTGACTTTTTTTATTATTATTACTATTATTCTTTAACTAGGCCCATATTTAGAATTGTTTACATACTTACACTACACCTACACATCTACTCTATACTCTATAAATATTGTATTTATTGTTTTTAGGGAGGGAAATTTTAACATTTTTGAAAAAAATCAGCCTTAATTTTGATGTAACAAAGCCCTCCTAATTCCAATCTTCATTTACTTTCTTAAACAAGTAGTATATTTTAACTTTTCATAGGGCGGAGGGAAAACTAGTAGATATTTTCACTTTTCACAAGGCAGGAGGGAAAACGAGAATGAAGAGAGTTGTGAATTAAATTTTCAATTTTCATAAGGTGGAGGGAGGGAAAACTAGTAGCATATTTTCACTTTTCACAGGGCGGGAGGGAATACGAGATTGAAGAGAGTTTTGAACTAAGGTTTTACCAGTAGCAGATTGATATCGAACCCTACCATTAGATCTTCAATCCATTAATGGCGCCCAAGTATGTTTCATTTCTAACCTCGCTATATTTACACCCCACTTTTAGTCTTCTTCCACACAGGGAGGAGTACACACACCTCAGATATCTGGTTCAATATTCACTTTTTTTTTCATCCTTGCTTTTATGTTTACGAGTAGCATATTTTCACTTTTCATAGGGCAGGAGGGAAAACGAGATTGAAGAGAGTTGTGAATTAAGGTTTTACCAGTAGTAGACTAATATCGAACCCCACCATTGGATCTTCAATCCATTGATGGCACCCATGTATTTTTCATTTCTAACCTCGCTACATTTCCACCCCACTTTTAGTATTCTTCCACACAAGGAGGACTGGTTCAAAATTCACTATTTTTTTCATCCTTTCTTTTAAGTTTAAGAGTAGCATATTTTCACTTTTCACAGGGTGGGAGGGAAAACAAGATTGAAGAGTGTTATGAATTAAGGTTTTACCAGTAGCAGACTGATATCAAACTCCACCATTGGATCTTAAATCCATTAATGGCGCCCAGGTATGTTTCATTTCTAACCTCGCTACATTTCCACCCCACTTTTAGTCTTCTTCCACACAGGGAGGAGTACACACACCTCAGATCCCCCACCATTGGATCTTCAATCCATTAATGGCGCTCATCGAACTCCACTATTGGATCTTCAATCCATTAATGGCACCTAGGTATGTTTCATTTCTAACTTCGCTGCATTTCCACCCCACTTTTAGTCTTCTTCCACATAGGGAGTAGTACACACACCTCAGATCCCCCATCATTGGATCTTCAATCCATTAGTGGCACACGTGTATGTTTCATTTCTAACCTCGCTGCATTTACACCCCACTTTTAGTCGTTTCATTTCTAACCTCACTGCATTTACGCCCCACTTTTAGGCTTCTTCCACACAGGGAGGAGTACACACACCTCACATCTCTGGTTCAAAATTCACTAATTTTTCCATCCTTTCTTTTAAGTTTACGAGTAGCATATTTTCACTTTTCACAAGGCGGGAGGGAAAATGGGATTGAAGAGAGTTGTGAGTTAAGGTTTTATCTCTTCAATCCATTAATGGTGCCCAGGTATGTTTCTTTTCTAACCTGGCTGCATTTCCACCCCACTTTTAGTCTTCTTCCACACAAGGAGGATTGGTTCAAAATTCACTATTTTTTTTCATCCTCTCTTTTAAGTTTAAGAGTAGCATATTTTCACTTTTCACAGGGTGGGAAGGAAAACAAGGGAACATACGTAAAAACATATGTATTTTTCCTTCTTTTATGGTTTTTTTCTATATATTTGATTAGAGTAGCATATTTTCACTTTTCACAGGGTGGGAGGGAAAACGAGGGAACATAGGTAAAAGCATATGTATTTTTCCTTCTTTTATGGTTTGTTTCTATAGAGTTGATTTTACTGGGTGTACACTGTATGCATCTCAAAATTTCTCTTTAGGAAATCCTATTTTTATTCTTTCCAAGAAAAACTCTATGGGGAATCCCAATGGATGTTTCCCCACATTCATGGATAGCATCCCTGGTAAACCCATTGGAATTGACTAGTGCACCTCACCCAAGGGATTTCAAACAAGGCACCTGCCAGCACAAAACTAGCCAAATACCAGTAACATTAATGACATTCATTTGGGCTAACCCCTTGGGCTCAATAAATCATAATCAACTACACTATTTTCCATATTAACATATTGATCCTATTTAACATTTTGTTAGAGTAACCATAACAATCCAAGCTTGTTCCTATTTTTATTTTGGTTTTTAATTCCTTCTTTGGTGTGGTGACAACTTTATATGACTGTATAGATGTTTATTTTTGTCAGAGTATATGTTGAAAAGTAGATGCTCTCTTACATTCTACCTTGTCTGTTATTTATTAATAGAGTTCAGTTTCATTAGTTGTGACCAAAGAACTGTGTCAGGCATGTATACAAGGATTATTGTATCATTATTTATAAACTGAACATTGTCCTTAAACGAGCAAAGTAGATCCTTAATGCTACTTGTTTGTATCTCAGGGAACTACCAATCCTAATAAATGAGGTGAAATTTAAGTGTTTCCAGAATCCAAATCTCAGGTTTTGTGAATTCACTCATATATGGTCCTAGAAAAGTGAAGTGAAATTTAATTATTTCCAAATCTTAAGTTCTATGAATTCACTCATATTTGGTGCTGGAATCTTTTGAGCAAACAAGAAGAATTTCTTTTAGTTGCATTCAAATTTTCCAAAAATAATACTACATTTCTCCCTGACTAAAATTCTCCTTGGAATGGCTTTGGGATTGAAAATTTTGTAAATCTTTTTAGGGAAACAACCCAAAATACTTTTTTCAAATTAGAGTTTTATAACACTAGGTACTAAAACAGTCTTCTATTTTCTGCTGCAAATGTCTGATAGAGTCTTCCCAGAAACTGATCAGAAAATTAGGTAGATGCGCTGGACGGACTAAATAATTTTTAATGAATAATCACTTAACATAAATGATATATTAGGTTTCATAAATATATAACTTAGAAGCATGAAATGAAGAATAAATCTAAACAAGATTGACATATTCTTAATTGAGTTGAATGAGGCCAGGAATAACTTTGACTAGAGGGTGTTGAAAATGGCATACTTTTGTTCTGGTTGGATAGATTTAGAACTAAATATCAGCAGTTTTCTTGCTTGCATAACTTGGGAAGATTTTTGTATCTCAAGTCTCAACCTTATTGAATAGTATGATTAATGCCTTGCAATGTTGAGATATGTTGTGATACATCTTGCTAGTAACCTAAACACTTTGGATGAAAATTTAGTTGTGAATTTTACTAGCAAAAGATATAAGTGAAAATATAGATTAATTGTCCCTTGTGTAGAATTTCAAGGAAATTCTGCTATTGCTTGAATGAATAAATCTGAAACTAATTGTTGCATGAAGACAAAAAATATCTCTACCAATTTGTAGTGGAATAGAACAGAAATAAAACACAGTGACACTATAGCAAAGAAAACAAAAATTTCTAGGGAACCAAACTAGGAAAACCCTCTGCTAGCTGTAAAAATTTAAAATACTATCCATATTAGACTTTGAGACACCTTCTTCAAGACCAGGTTCATTGATGCTTATTCCTTTCCATATTCATTTTCATAAGCATTAGGGTCGTTGTCCGTTAAATCAGAGTAGCTAGAAAGTGTCTCTTTGATTTCAGAAAGCAGATCAGGATCAACTTCATCCAAGAATACCCTAGAAGGCTCATCAGTAGCAAGAAGAAAGGTCTTTTTTTTTAATTTTATTTCATCACATGCATCCATCATAATCACTGATTTGTCTTCATTTCTTTCACAATCATTTTCAATGTTAGATGCAAAAGGCAATTTAGTATGATATAATCCTTGGGTAACCAACCTCAGACATATTGTTGGTTAATTTATGTTGTTTGAAGTTTATTGAGTTTGAGTTTTATCATGAAACTACTAGAAGCCTACTAGAATGGGTGAGTTGATTATCTTGATAACATTGTTATGGTTTTATTTAGTCCTTGAAAGGAACTTATAGTTGATGGTCAAAATTTCACATTCCTTTCATTTTTTTATCTTCACATATAACAAATATCTTTATATTATAGCCTCTAGCTAGATATATATAGTAACTGCCACTCAAAAGTTGGACGCCATAATTTTGGAGCTTGAGCTCACTCAACTTACCTTTGTTTGAGTTGAAAATGTCATTAGATCTCATTATATCGTCTATTTCAGAGCATGAAACCAATTTACCTTTGTTTCAGTTAAAAATGTAATTAGATCTTGCTATATCATCTTTTGTAGAGAATGAATCCAATTTATCATAGTCCATTTGCTTGAGGTATAACAAAGATACTTTAATTCATTAAACTTACTTTCCATATTCTATTTGCTGATTGTGATTCTGCAGGCCACATTTGCATTGGAAAAGGGGGATTTTTAATGAAGTGTGGAAGGAGAGGAAAGCATCAGTTATGTCCTTTCAAACTTTCTAAGGCATGTAATAAAATTAAAAAAATTTCTCCATAGAATGTTGTGCTTTAACCTTTTCTTTTGATAGTGGATTATTTATGCGATCTCCCCTCTCTTACACACAACTAGAGTCCAGACACATGGTGTTTTGGGATATGTGGACAATGGACAGATTTATGCTAACCATTTATCTAGAAATTCACACTGTAGAAGATCAAGCATTTACACTTGTATGTTTCCTTGCCACTAAATTAGAGTTGAAGAGTCGGACTCCTATTTTTCAGGCATATACCTCACTTTTAAATCAATTTATTGCTGACTCTGTATAGACCTTCCATGGGAGGGAAAAGAGTGATCACTACCATTGCTTAAGCTTTTTGCAGACCAAGTAAAGATTCCAAATGTGTATAAATTAGTGGCTCCTTGGAGAATCCCAAGAGTGGCACTATTGTAGGAACAAGAAATTCGTTTATTTTGAGCTCCTCATTAGTGCATTGATAGTATATTGTTTATTTCGTACAATACCTCAACAATGTATGATCAAATTACAGTTAAGCCTGTCATAATATTTTGACTTACCCTTTTTTAGAGGGAAACTAGAGTGCGTGTCAAGCTTGCACATCACAATTGTATCATGGAAAGTTTACCCGGGACAAGTTTTATGGATCTAAGCAACAAGATACCTGTTGGAATTCAAGAGGCAACAATACTACAAAGTGGGAAAGAGGTTTCACAGCTAACCTGGATTTCACATTATGGTTGGAGTCGATTTTTTGGCAAGACGCTGGATACCCCAACTTCCTTTTTACGACTAAGTACAAGATTGAATCCTTCGACATATTCCTCGCTCAATTGTCATTAAGTGATGGGTTTTCTCAGAAGTGTTGCACACCTATAAACTTTACTAGAGTTGTTCTTGAGTCTTTGGAGGTGGTTAGCTTTTCAAAGCACACACGTACAAGAAGAGGAGAGATAATATGCCCAACTAATTTGAATTTATCTACCTATGAATAGGGTGTTCCCATTCATAAACCTGACGACTCGCTCTACTTCTTTCTAGTGAACAACTTTGGGACTTGCCATGAATTGTGAGACAATTCCAACCCCATAACTATAAATTTCTTATTTAAATTTATACCCAATAGATTAGAATCTGCACAAGGAGAACTCCATTCTTGTTTCGAAAGAACTTGCAATCGACTTGTACCATGTTATTTAATCTTTTCTGTATTTATTCACTTCCTTGGTCTGTGACATAAAGATGCAACATGCTACTTTTCATTTTCTATACTAACACTCCTAAAAAATAATAAAGTATGCCCAAATCTGTCATTTCAAATGATTTATGTAGCTCACCTTTTGGTTTTTCAATTATCGAAGTTGCTACCTATATTGATGAGAACTTCTACAACTGATACCACAGTGACAATATATGTTATAGTTTTATTCGTGTTTCTCTGAAGGTGTTTCTCCTTCAGTAGAGCAGCAATACACTGTAGTTTCCATTTAGGGGAGAAGTGTACCCAGTAGCAACCTTGGCCTGTGTGCAGATGGGTTGAATGCACATTAGACTCTATCTGTTGTTTTGAAGGTGTTTCTCCTTCAACAATACTTTATTTTAGTAGATACTTTCGGTCTGCACCTTTAGTAGATGCATGCAACCTTGGGATACATGTTGTAGATTATAGCTTTCCTATGAGGTTGTAGTAGCGATGAAAGAAGTGCATCGATTTTAGGCATATTTAGTATGCTTTTATAGTTTGACTTAGATGCTCACTTTTCTTAATTTAGGTGTTTTTCTTAGTTCTGTTTTATGCACAAATTTATCTTTAAGAAAAGTGCACAGTAGAGAAGGGTTCTATATTTTGAGAAGGGGACACACTTCTAGGTAGTAGGTACTCTATTCTAGGAAGCTTTTCCCATGCAGGTTAGGTGCTTTATTCGAGAATCCAAAGAGGTGCTATTGTACCAATAAGAAATTATTTTATTTTGAGTTCTTCATTAGTGCATTGATAGTATATTGTTTATTCCATGAAATACCTCAATATTGTATACAACCATATTTAGTATGCTTTTATAGTTTTACTTGGGTGCTCACTTTTCTTAATTTAGGTGTTTTACTTAGTTCGGTTTTATGCACATATTTATCTTTAAGAAAAGTGCACAGTAGAGAAGGGCTTTATATTTTGAGCAGGGGACACACTTCTAGGTAGGAGGTACTCTATTCTAGGAAGATTTTTCCATGCAGGTTAGGTGCTTTATCTGAGAATCCCAAGAGGCGCTATTGTAGCAATAAGAAATTCGTTTATTTTGAGTTCTTCATTAGTGCATTGATAGTATATTGTTTATTCCATGCAATACCTCAATATTGTATGATCAAATTACAGTTAATATTGTCATAATATTTTGACTTACCCTCTTTTAGAGGGAAACTAGAGTGTGTGTCAAGCTTGCACGTCACAATTTTATCATGCAAAGTTTACCTGGCACAAGTTTTGTGGATCTAAGCAGCCATATACCTGTTGGAATTCAAGATGGAACAATACTACAAAGTGGGAAAGAGGTTTCGCAGTTAACCTACCTTTCACATTATGGTTGGAGTTAGTTTGTTGGCAAGATGGCAAGATGCTGGATACCCCAACTTCCTTTTTATGATTGAGTGCAATATTGAATCCTTCAACATATTCCTTGCTCAATTGTCATTAAGTGATGGGTTTTATTAGAAGTGCTTCACATCTATAAACTTTACCAGAGTTGTTATTGAGTCTTTAGATGTGGTTATCTTTTCAAAGCACACACGTACAAGAAGACGAGAAATAATATGCCCGACTAATTTCAAGTTATCTTCCTACGAATAGGTTGTTCCCTTCCATAAACCTGATGACTCGCTCTACTTCTTTCTAGTGAACAAATTTGGGACTTTTCATGAATTGTGAGACAATTTCAACCCCATAATTATCAGTTTCTTATTTAAAGTTATATCCACTAGATTAGAACCCGCACAAGGAGAATTCCATTCCCATTTCAAAATAACCTGCAATCGACTTATACCATGCTATTCAATATTTTATGTATTTCTTCACATCCTTGGCCTATGACATAAGGACACAGCAAGTTACCTTGCATTTTCTATACTAACACTCCTAAACAATAATAAAGTATGCCCAAATCTGTCATTTCAAATGATCTATGCATCTCACCTTTTGGTTTTTCAATTATCAAAGTTGTTACCTATATTGATGAGATCATCGACAACAGATGCCACAATGACAATATCTATTAGAGTTTTATACGTACTGCACTAAAGGTGTTTTTCCTTCAGCAACACTACAGTACATTGTAGTTTCCATTCAGCGGAGAAGTGTACCTAGTAGTAGCCTTGGTCTGTGTGCAAATGGGTTGAATTCACAATAGACTTTATCTATTGTTTTGAAGGTGTTTCTCCTTCAATAGTACTTCATCTCAATAGATCATTTCAATCTACACCTTCAACAAATGCATATAGTCTTGGGTACATGCTATAGATTCCAGTTTTGTTGTGAGGGTATAGCAATGATGAAAGAATCACATTGATTTTAGGCATCTTATTGTTGTTGTATGAAAGCATGCTTGTCTAGTGTTTCCCAAACTTATATAGAGCCATATTTATTATACTTTTATATTTTGAATTAGATGCTCACTTTTCTTAATTTAGGTGTTTTTCTTAGTACTATTTTATGCACAGATTTATCTTTAAGAAAAGTGCACAATAGAGAAGGGTTCTATATTTTGAGCAGGGGTACTCTTCTAGGTAGGAGGTACTTTATTCTAGGGAGCTTCTATCATGCATGTTAGGTGATTTATCCTAGACAGAGTTCCAAGTCCTTGCCTCCTTGATAAAGTCCCTGCCAGACAAGACACCGATGGATAGAGTTCCAAGTCCCTAAATTTTCCAAAAACCCACCTGACCCTAGCTATCTAGCATAAAATCCTTTACATTCCAGTCATCTCTTGGTTGTGATTTCATAGAGAGAGCCCTCTCTGGTTTGGTAGGGCTAGCTACCAAACTAAAATCTTGGTCCATGGTCACCTCCGCTGATCTCTTCTTCAACCTGGGACATTATGGAGGATAACAGAGGGCATGACAACTAGGGAGTGCCAAGGTGTTCTAGTGAATGTAAGGTTCCCAAGTCATGGAAAAATGCAATGCTAGTTGTGAGGTCATGACTGCCAAGGTGTGTTAGGGAATGCTAGGGCATGCTTAGATGTGCCATATAGTATGAAGACATGTCAAACAAGCTAAGATGTGCCAAGTGCTAAGGCATGCCAAGATGTGCAAGGGTTCCAAGTCCTTGCCTCCTCTTCTTCCATATGATATCCACTTATGACATTTCCTTTGCAATATTTGGTGCATTTGAGAGTTATAGGTCATTTATAGGTTATAAATGTCTTCATAGTTTCACTTCTAATTGAGTATTCAAATGAACATATTGATCTCTTATACATAACTATTTTTCCCTCCACCCAATTTTCATAACTTCAATAACCATTAGGTAGGGACCTACATCTTCGATGTTGCTTTTCTTGTTTAGTAAAATATTGCTGAGACTTTAATTTATTGAAAGTTGTAGAATTTACAATTTATAAAGTTTCGAGGTCTAATTTTAAAAAATATAATTCTTTAAAGAGTGTTAGCTCAATGGAAGAGCACTTGTTTTACAAGCAGGAGGTTGGTGGTTCAATTCCATCGTGCCCTGACATCCATATGGAATGGCGACGATCAATTTTTGGTGACAGAGGCTCTTTTGACAATAACTAATGAGCTTTGGTGACATTTTTCGAGCCTCACCAAAAATATGAAATGGTGACGGTCAATGAACACCACCATATATACGCATCAATAGTGACGACCCTCAAAGGTCCATAACCATAAATTGTTGTTGTTGATATGAAATGGTGACGGTCGTTGTCCATCATTATAGTCATTATTCGTGATGGACATTGAATGTCACTACAACACCTATACTTCTAGCAATGCGGCTTTTGGTGGCGGCCAATGAATGTCACCATATATATGCACCAATAATGACAACCATTAAAGATCCATCACAATAAATCATTATTTTTCATATGAAATGATAATGGTCAATATCCGTCATTATAATCAATATTCGTGATGGGCCTTGAATGTCACCATAACACCTATACTTTTGGCGACTCCACCATTGGTGACGTTCAGTTTTTGGTGACAGAGCCTATGGTCCATCACCATTGCTCATATGCAATGGTGACGGTCGCTATTCGTCATTATAAATCATTATTGGTGATGAACCTTGAATGTCACTACAACACTTATACTTTTGGCGACGCCACCTTTGGTGACGTTCATTTTTTGGTGACGGAGGCTATGGTCCATCACCATTGCTCATATGAAATGGTGATGGTTGTTATCCGTCATTATAAATCATTATTGGTGATGGACTTTGTATGTCACTACAACACCTATGCTTTTGGCAACACCACCTTTGGTGATGTTCAGTTGTTGGTGACGAATGCTCTTTTGACCCTCACCAATGAGCTTATGGTGAAATTTTTCGCCCCTCACCAATGTCCTCTTTTCTTGTAGTGCGCATGATTCAATTCTTGTACGACGAGGATCCTGCCAGCAACTTTGGAAACACTGAAAGAGTGTTGAAACGTTTCTTCTTGCTCCCTTAAGGATCTCAGGCGCAATGTATTTTTTTTTTCACTTAGTGGTTCCACATGGTTGAAGTCTTGACATCACTTGATCTTAACATGATGTGACTTCACTGATGGCCTATGTTGTATGGAAAGAAGAAATCATTTATGCGAGTGGTTCTGCCATCGAAGTTATGAGAACTCTTACCAAACATTGCCTTTATTTTATCCAGATCTGGAAGCGTTATTAATGCGCAGTTACTCTCATCCCTTCTACATATCTCTGCCTCAATATCCTTTGATGAGAACATTAATTCAGCCTCTGCATGGGCATGTCTATAACATTCAGTTTCCATGGGATTCGTGGCGTGTGATGCTCAATTCATTGTCACATAGCTGCAGGTTTTGAATTTGTTGGTGTTTTGTGTGTAGTGACATGACATGTATTCTGTTGACACTTCTCATGAACAGTGATGGTGCCATCGCATTAGTTTTCCACACTGATATGGCATGTATATCGACCAATATAGTATTTATTCTTTTTGTTCTGGTGGTCCCCTCTTAATGGTCGAGAGAAAACCACTGGGGAGTGTACCATCACTCATGAGTGATTTAAAATGAACTGCACCCACTTTCAACATGAATTGGATATTTGTGGCATAACGTTGCCTTTTTAGTGTTAGTTACACTACCTCTTTTTGTTTCCTTTGTCTTTAGTAGGCCAACATACCAAAAAGCGTTCGACTCATGAACGCTAGCTCAAAGAGAGGCAACATGAAAACATCATGATCTACGATCCTGCGATATCGGGGTTTATGAAGATTGGCATGAGTGAACTCCAATATCATATTCACCACACGTATAATTTTAATAATATGGAAAATTGATCATGACTGAATATGGTCCATTTGTGTCTACCTAGGTTCCTTACATCAGAGTACATGTTTTGAGCAAGCACTCGTTAATCCTTTCTTTAGTTCCAAATGGTGTTTTTTGTTCCATGAGAGATTATTCAATGCCATAATCCCCACTATCATCTTTCTCATTAAGCCACTGCCTGGTTCCTATGGTGTATTAAATCCATCCTCTTTATATAATCTTAGTGGTGTCGCGTTAACTGGCATCTTCAACCAATTCCATGAAAAGAAGATGCAATGAAGACAAGTTAGCTTACACTATTAAAATTTTCATCTAAGAGCATGAAAACCAACTATTTTCATGTGAGAGAATGAAAGAAAACTGTTGGGTGTGGAGCCTAATTATCTTCTGTATTCAAAGGTATCGCCACATTGGACCCCAGTTCAAAATGGGGTGGCAACACCGCTCGCAAAATATTCGCTGCAGGGGGGTCCAAGGGGGGCAGTTGCGACCTTTGGGGAGCCCCCCCCCTGGCGGGGGGTTTCTGGGGCAGCGCCCCTGAAGCTAACAATATATTTAAAATTGCCTTGTAAAAGTATAGTAATTTCTAGTCAATCTGGGTCGTTCATTAGGCGGAGATCTGACGGTAGAAGTTATGTTTAATTTAGGGTTTTTTTCCCTAGAAGGAAACCCCTCACTATATGAGGGAATTGTATTACGTCTATGTAGATCTGTATTCTGAGTGAGAAAGAGAGAGGAGATTGAGAGAGAAGAGGGTGTTACAGTGGATCTACTGTAGGTTGTATCTCTTCAGTTTGCTGGATAATATAAAAGGAAGGACTGGTTGTTTCTCCGTAATATATAATTTACTAACAACTGGTATCAGAGCCGAAGGTCTTTTTTGGCTGACAAACTCGCAGGAGAGAAGGATTCCTGGTTCGAGTGGGAGCAATGGCGGAAGATGGTAAGTTTAGGGTTGAGAAATTTAACGGCCAAAACTTCTCGCTGTGGAAGATGCAGATGGAAGATTATCTTTATCAGAAAGAATTGTACCTACCATTGGGTGGAAAAACAAAGATGCCAACAGGTATGACAGATGAAGAATGGAACCTTCTCGATAGAAAGGCACTCGAAACAGTACGGTTGTGCCTCGTAGTGCCGGTCGCCTTCAAAATTTCGAAGGAAACAACGACGAAGGTTTGACTAAGGCATTGGTGAAACTATATGAAAAACCCTTGGCCTCAAATAAGGTATTTCTTATGAAGCGTTTATTTAATATGAAGATGTCGGAAGGTGGATCTATTGCAGACCATTTAAATGATTTTAATACTGTTACAAGTCAGTTAAGTTCTGTAGGGGTAAACTTTGATGATGAAGTTAGAGCTCTGTTATTCTTGTGCTCATTGCCAGAAAGTTGGAATGGTTTAGTAATGGCCATTAGTAACTCTGTTTCTGGATCTAGTACTTTAAAGTTTGATGATGTTGTCGGTGCTATCCTTAGCGAGGAAATGCGACGGAAAAGCTTCGGTGAGACATCGGGTAATGCTTTGAGTGCAGAGTCTAGGGGAAGAAAAATGGAAAGAGTAAAGAGCTCAGGATATTGCAATAAATCAAGGAAAGACAGATCCAAGTCCAGATCGGGGATAGTCTGCTGGAAATGTGGAAAGAAAGGACACCTAAAGAAAGACTGTAGATCTCGGAAGGGAAAAGAAGGAGATGCATAGCAAGAAAACAATCATGAAGCAAATGTGACAGGTGAGGTGTTACAAGATGCTTTGATTCTTTCTTTCGAAAATATTACTGATTCCTAGGTGGTAGATTCAGGGGCCTCATTCCATGCCACACCTGATAAGAAATACTTTCATGACTATGTTCAAGGAGATTTTGGACAAGTCCATTTGGGTGATGATAAACCCTGTAAAATTGTTGGAATGGGTAAGGTTCTTGTAAAACAACAGAATGGAAACAAATGGCTATTAAAGGAGGTAAGACATGTTCCAGATCTGAAGAAAAATTTGATTTCAACAGGGCAGTTAGGCGGTGAAGGTTGTGTGACAACTTTCACAGATAAAGATTGGAAGGTCACTAAAGGAGCCCTGTTAATAGCAAAAGGCGAAAAGGTTGGTACATTGTATTTATGCAATGGTATTTCTAACTCTGTTAATGATTTAACTTCCAAAGGAGCAGATGTAGCATTATGGCATCATAGGCTCGGACACATAAGTGAGAAGGGGATGGAGATCCTTCACTCAAGGAATTTGTTGCTGGGTTTGAAGAATGTTCATTGGACTTCTGTGAGAATTTCATTTATGGAAAACAGAAGAGGGTCAGATTTCTCAGAGTTGGGAAAGAAAATAAGAGTGAAAAATTAGAGTTTGTGCATACAGATGTATGGGGACCTGCTCAGGTATCATCTCTCGGTGGCTCTCATTACTATGTTACTTTTATTGATGATGAAACTAGAAAAACTTGGATTTATTGTATTAAGAATAAATCTGATGTATTTGATACTTTCAAGAAATGGAAAGCTTTGGTTGAGATTGAGACAGGAAAGAAATTGAAGTGTCTCAGATTAGACAATGGAGTTGAATATTGCAACAACGAGTTTGATAGGTACTGTTCAAAGCATGGAATTCACAAGAGAGAAGATAGTTTCAAGAACACCACAAGAAAATGGTGTGTCAGAAAGGATGAACAGAACAATCATGGAGCGTGCAAGGTGCATGAGATTGCATGTGGGCCTTTACAATTTTGGGCAGATGCTGTAGATACTGCTGTTTATCTAATAAACATAGGGTCTTCAAGTTCCTTAGATGGTGGTGTTCCAGAGGAAGCATGGACAGGTAAAAAGGTAAACTACTCTTTTTTAAAGCCTTTTGGTTGTGAGGCCTTTGTCCATATTAATAAAGAAAATAGAACAAAGCTTGAGGCAAAATCAAAGAAATGTACCTTTATTGGACATGGTGTTAGTGATTTTGGTTATCGCTTATATGATTATGAAAATCACAAAATCATTAGGAGCAGAGATGTAATATTCAATGAAAAGGTCTTGTATAAGAATCAGATGCAGGAAAAGAAACAGGAAAAGGAAAACAAGGAATACACAGTTCTTGATGAGATCATTGAAAAAGTAAAGGTGCCTGAAAATAATAATAATCAACAACCACAACAACAAAAACCACCACAACAGTAACAGGCACCCCAAACACGTGAAAGTGGTGTTAGAAGATCTACCAGGATAAGTAGACCCCCTGAACGATACTATCCTTCATTATATTATTTATTGTTGACTGATTCTGGTGAACGTGAATGTTATGAAGAAGCAATGCAGGTTGAAAGCAGGAAGAAGTGGGAGCTAGCCATGGAAGAAGAGATGGACTCCTTAATGCATAAACAGACTTGGGACTTAGTCAGGTTGCCTGCAGGTAAAACTACATTCCAGAATAAATGGGTTTACACGCTGAAGGAAGAAGATGGAGGAAAATAGAGGTACAAAGCTAGACTTGTGGTGAAGGGCTTTACATAGAAGAAAGGTATTTATTTTGATGAAATATTTTCTCTTGTTGTTAAAATGACTTCAATCAGAACTATTCTAAGTCTAGTAGCAGCTGAAGATTTGCATCTTGAGCAATTAGATGTAAAGACAACCTTTCTCCATGGGGATTTGGAGGAAGAGATATATATGTAGCAACCACAAGGATATGAGGTAAAAGGGAAGGAGAAACTAGTGTGCAGGTTGAAGAAGAGCTTGTATGGCTTAAAACAGGCTCCAAGGCAATGGTATCTAAAATTTGACAAGTTTATGTTTGAACAAGGTTATACTAGATGTCACTCTGATCATTGTGTTTATCTGAAAAAGAAAAATGATGGCAGCTATATTATATTGTTATTGTATGTAGATGACATGCTTGTTGCAGGGTCTAACATGCAGGAAATAAATGTGTTCAAAAGAGAATTGGCAAATTCATTTGCAATGAAGGATTTGGGAGCTGCAAAACAAATCCTTGGTATGAGAATAAATAGAGACAGGAAAAATCACAAACTAACATTGTCTCAGAATGAGTACATACAAAAGGTGTTGAAAAGATTTAATATGCACAATGCAAAACCAGTTAATACACCTTTTGCTAGCCATTTTAAACTTAGTAAGGAAATGTGCCCAAAGACCCAAGAAGACATGGATTATATGTCTAAAGTTCCATATGCATCAGCAGTTGGAAGCTTAATGTATGCAATGGTCTGCACAAGGCCTGATATTGCATATGCAGTGGGAGTTGTAAGTAGGTACATGAACAATCTAGGAAAGGAACATTGGATGGCAGTGAAATGGATTCTCAGATATTTGAAAGGTACCACAAATCAAGCATTATGCTTTGGTGGTTCAAACATTTCTCTACAGGGATATGTTGATGCAGATATGGTAGGTGATAGAGATAACAGGAGGAGCACTACAGGATATGTATTTACTGTAGGTGGAACAGCTGTCAGTTGGGTTTCAAAAATCCAAAGTATTGTTTCACTTTCAACAACAGAAGCAGAGTATGTTGTTGTTACAGAGGCTAGTAAAGAAATGATTTGGTTACAAAGGTTTATGGGTGAATTGGGTAAGGAGCATGATATGGGCACGTTATACAGTGATAGCCAAAGTGCCATTCATCTTGCAAAGAACTCAACATTTCATTCTAGGACTAAACACATAAAACTCAAGTACCATTTCATACGATCAGTGTTGGAAGATGGAGAGTTGAAGCTGGAAAAGATACACACTAGCCAAAATCTTGCAGATATGCTAACAAAAGTTGTAACTAGGGAGAAACTAAGAATATGCTCTGTTTCAATTGGTCTTCAAGTATGATGAAGAAGATGAGAAATAGCTAGGTCCAAAGAGGAGTCATTGTCCAACAAATGAAGCAGCGATGGAGTTGCTATAATCAGTCTCCAAGTGGGAGATTGTTGGGTGTGGAGCCTGATTATCTTCTGTATTCAAAGGTATCACTACATTGGACCCTAGTTCAAAATGGGGCGGCAACGCCGCCAATAAAATATTCACTGCAGGGGGGGTCCACGGGGGGGCGGCTGCGACCTTTGGGGAGGCCCCCCCTGGCGGGGGGTTTCTGGGGCAACGCCTCCGAAGCTAAGAATAGATGTAAAATTTCCTTGTAAAAGTATAGTAATTTCTAGTCAATCTGGGTCGTTCATTAGGCAGAGATCTAACGGTAGAAGTTATGTTTAACTTAGGGTTTTTTCCCTAGAAGGAAACCCCTCACTATATATGAGGGAATTGTATTGCGGCTATGTAGATCTATATTCTGAGTGAGAAAGAGAGAGGAGATTGAGAGCGAAGAGGGTGTTACAACGGATCTGCTGTAGGTTGTATCTATTCAGTTTACTGGATAATATAAAAGGAAGGACTGGTTGTTTCTCCGTGGACGTAGCCCAAACTGGGTGAACCACGTATATCTGTGTCTCTCTTGTTTTATGCGTTTTCTGTGTTTATATTTATGCAATATTTTATGTGTTCCATTGCTCTGTAATATATAATTTACTAAGAAAAACAAACAATACTAAAAATAATTTATTCAAGGAGCATGAACCATAAATAATCCAAATTAAGGTGTTATGGGTTGCATGGGTTGAGCGAGTCATGCTCCAATTTTATTTGAGACGAATTTTAACTAGGAACTCATTGGAATCGCCAACTGCCAATGACTTTAATATTTGTGTTTCACATGGGGACGATATACTTATGGAGCAAGTGCCTTGAAACATTAGGGAACATGCATTATGAAGGGTGAGAATATTTAGTCATGTCAAATTAGGGTTTCAAGGGTGCAAGGGAAAGACAACATTGTTGCGACTCTAATGCACATGCTAATATGGGGGGAAAACTATGAACCTAGGGGAACACAATACTCAATGATTCTTCCCATGATGTCAGAAAATGCGGGTGATAATGTGCCCTCTCTCTTGACAATTTGGGGTTTCTCCCAAATCCTAATATGGACAACATAATGAAAGCCAACTTGAAGTCCTGTATATCCACACACAGTGCCTCCACCAATTGAAAATGTACACTATAGGAGGATAGGTTTCGAAGTCACGAGGCTATCGATGCTCCTTGCAGCACAAAACTCATGACCCTAATGAAATCATAAGGTTCATAACTAGGATAAAACATGATGTGTGGATGCAATGTATGAAGCGTGAGTGGGTGCATCAACAAGGTTTGATAGGAAGGGTCGCGAGGAGAGTGATCAACTGAAAGCCTTATCGAAACCCTAGTAGCGTGGGGCAAGCAAGGGGGTACCCAAAATTTTGGATATGCCCAAATATCTGGGTGGTGTTGTAGCAGCTACAACAGAGCCATACATGAATATTGTCATAAAACACATACATAACTAGCATAATAATAGCAGAAATACCAATGGAATCACATCCATATAAACCACATATAATTCGGTATAATACTCATAGAAATATAAGGAGAAATAACCTCGTATTGATGATGAAAAATCCAAACCCGAGATGAGACTCTCACTTTCCACCTGAAGGTAGAATGGTTGAGCCAAATCTCTCTTCATCCATTCACCCTTGTGCCATATTCCAAGCATGAATGTGGGATCTCATAGAACACATCAGTCAAAACCATCTAGGGCTTCCATAGGCAATCCACCTCAACCCATCAACAGTGATTCCATCTCATGGTCAGACATCACAAAACCATCATCAGGTTGGTCTCTATCCAAGCCATCCAGGGCTTCCAGAGCGTTTATTCCAACCAAGGCTCCCAGGACTAGTAACTCAACCCACAGTTATCGTCAAGATTCCAGAGCATTTTTATAACCAGGGCTTAGAGGACTAGTAACTCAACCCACCAAGGGCTTCTAGAGAGTTTATCCAACCAAGTCTTCCAGGACTAGTAACTCAACCCAAGTTGTTATAGGGCTTCCAAAGCGTTTATCCAACCAAGGCTTCCAGGAACTAATAAATCAACCCAAGCTAAGGAACATGAGAACCAACCAAAACAAAACACAAAAATAAACCCACAACCTCCATGGATATCCAGGAAATGGAAAGGCTAGGCAATCCACTATCAATCCAGGCAATCCTCCGTGCTAATGACAAATCATAACCAAGAAACCACATGCATGTGCCATGCATGCCAAAACTAGTGAGGAAAACATACACACAACTTAGTACTTCCAAGAAAAACTTGTTGTAGCTGCTGATCCCGATGTGCTCTTGTGCTTTCTTGCTCTTCCTTTGCCTTCTTGTTCCAAAACTCCAAGTATGCCACACCCTTTGAGAGTGCTCCAAGAAAACTCTAAGTGTCCAAGAGTATGAGAGAGAGAGAGAATAGAAGAGAGCTCCACCAAAACTTGTCAAAATCTTACCAACTGATCCTCAGAAGCCTTTTTATCAATGGGGCCTCTATTTTCTTCATTTTCCATTATTTCCTTTAGTTTCATTCTCACATGCAACCTGTGACCTTTCACATTCATTTTCTTCTAATTTCCATTATTTTCATAAATAAATGCCAATAAATGCCTCATGCCTTTCCAAAGCCTTTGCCAATTTTCCTTAGCCATAATAAACTGAATGAATACCCACTAGGATGTTTTCCCCACCATTCAACATGGAATACATGTCCCATCGCTGTGATTTTGTATATTTTTACATGGATTTTTAACTAGGCCTGTTACAGAAACATCCCCCTTGGGGGAACACTTTCTCGGTGTTCAATAACACCTATAACCAACAAGACTGCTGAAAACAAAACATACTACCCATGGAGCTTTATAACACAACTCGTTGCAGTATTTACAATGACCGTCTTCGAAAACAAGGCAAACATACCATTTACTGGAGCTTTATAAGATAGATCAATACGGTATTTACAATAACCACATATACACATACACATTTGCTTCACCCAACAAATAACCATAATGTCTATGTAGCTTTATAAACCAGCTTGATACATTATTTACAATAATATACATATATAGACATATGTACATCTGTTCAACTAGTAAATAAAAGAATACGATGCCTATATCAATCAATAAGGGAATACAGAGGCTCACACCTCCACCCTCAAAGTAATACCATGATTCACCTCCTTCCCAGGAAGTCCATAATCCATTGTAAAAGTCAAATCTGCATCCAATGTCCAGCGCTGTAATCCTGCACCACTTGTCCTCTCAGTGAACAATTACCAGCTCATTTTTCCAGGGCGTACTCCCAATGTGCATATGATTCCATCTAGAAATTCTAATGACCAAAACAAATCCATCCCCGACCTTACCTTCTCTGCTAATGACAAAAAAAAATCCATCCCCGGCCTTCCATACACCAGGAAATACATGCACCTACACCTGACATACCACACATACATCCATCTAGATACCCTATGTACAATCCCACACAATACATGTACCTACACCTGGCATACAACACAACATAATACATCTTTACCCGATGTAAAACACGATACAATACATGTACCTACACATGGCGTACAACACAACACAACACAACATACATCTATTCCCGATGTAAAACCCCACACAATACATATACGTATACATAGTACAACATAATGAATACACATATCACGATACCATGACTACACAATGCACATACATAGTACCACATGCCCACAACACAACATGTATGACATGCACACAATACCACATGTACATCGGTACCATATGTACAATACGTACACAGTACCACCTGTACAAAGCACCACCTACACAACATGTGCACAACAAGACATGTACGCGGTAGCACCTGCATAATGTGTACACAATGGCACATGTACATCGTACCACCTGTATAATGTGTACACAATACCACATGTATACAGTACCACATGCATGACATGTACGTGACAACACATGTGCACAACATCACATGCACGACATGCACACAACATCACATGTACAACATGTACATGGCACTACAGTCTCACAACACCACTTATACAATCATGCACACAACACCATATGTACGACATGCACACAACACCATATGTACATAGCACTACATATACAACATGTACATAACACCATATGTCCACAACACTGCATATTCAACATGCACACAACACCACATATACATCTCGCACACAATACAATATGTACACAACACCACATATCCAACATGTACATAGCACAATCTATACCCAGCACTACATATGCAACATTCACGCAACACTATATGTACCACCCTATACATAACATTGCATAAAAAACATGTACACACACTATATATGATCCACACCACATGCACACAACATCAGAGATGCAACATGTACAACATATACAAAATATGCACAACAGTAGTACCACACATCCAAAACCACACTATCTCTACCAAGCAACCTTGCTTCCAGTGTCTTATCCATGCTTGTCCCAACATGTCGCAGACCACACTTCTTTCATTTCGCTGATGTATCCCTCGGTATAGCCTGTCCATAACATAGACATAATATAATCACATAATATCAACTCATAACCACATGATACTGACCTCGTATATTTGTCAGGACTACTTTGCCCACTTGATTCCTCATAGCTAGGAACCTCTTCATGTCATTCACCTGCATAAGAAATCATTCCTCCACAAGAATGATCCCTGACAACCCTGTCAGACAGTGATACATACATACATACATACATACATACATACATACATACATACATACATACATACATACATACATACATACATACATACATACATACATACATACATACATACATACATACATACATACATACATACATACATACATACATACATACATACATACATACATATATATATATATATATATATATATATATATATGTCTACTGACCTCGTAGATTTGTCAGGACTACTCTTCCCACTTGATTCCTCATAGCTAGGAACCTCTTTATGCCATTCACTTGCATAAGCAATCATTCCTCCACAACAATGATCCCTGACAACCCTATCAGATAGTGACATATATATATATATATATATATATATATATATATATATATATAAACATTAGCATTAAAAAATCACGTTCATGTTAGACAATGACATACATACATACATATATACTTATAAACATTAGCATAAAAAAATCATGATCTTGTTAGGCAATGACATACATACATTCATATATACATATAAACATTAGCATAAAAACAATCATGATCCATGATGACCGTGTTAAACATGACATACATACATGTATACATATATTAACATCAACATAATCATGATCACAACATAACTACCAGATATCATAAGGTCAAGGTTAAGAGAACTCCCTTTATCTATTCACACCATGCATAATATTGAGAACAATAATTCCCAACATAGCCAAAGGATATGACGCCTCAAATCCATTCACCTTACATTTCTTGATTACCTTTCTCATGACTGTCCCACCATCATCTATTTACGCCAATGGACCCAACCAGTGTAATTGTATATCATACTCTTACCTTCAACTTCCTTTATACATGCACCGACTTCATCTAAGTCTTACATTGCCTACTAGATTTCATTTAGCTCTTTCCGAGCTCCACTAACTTTCCTCTTTCCCAACCAATTCCCAAGACTAAAAACTTAAAAGGCAAGAACAAGAAACCAACAAGAAGAAAACCATGAAAAATAATAACAATACGATACCACAAACTGCAAATCAAGCACAAGGTAATCACAAAATACCAAAAACACAAGACCATGAACAAACACCAAGAATCAATCCCCATGGTTCCCAATGATTCCAAAGGAAATCTCAACCCGAGCCTTCTTCAGTATTTCATGGTAGTCTGCTTGCCATGCAATCCCCTACATCATATTGCCATAAGCACATAACTGTCAATGCATAAATAAACATAACAAGATACTAGTTACCTTACCTTGTTGTGCCAAGCATGTTGTCTTGCAACTGAACACATCCACACCTTCTCTCAAGGGAAGCCAATTCCTTTGACAGATCTAGCTATAACTAGACACCATCTATTATGCCTTTCAAATACATGTCCGTGAATATAACACATATCCACATAATGTCAGATGAAATAAAGGTTAAGAATACTTTCGGCATGCAAGCACTCATTCATTTGGAATTAGAGTTTCTAAACATAGCTAAAGGAATTCTTGCCCAGTTCCTTTCTTCTACCTTTTTACTTTGTTGGAATCGAGGCTTACTATGTGTTGTCACATCACCCAACCGTTAGTTATATAAACACATCAACTATTACCTTGTCATGCTAATACCAAGCATGTTTCCTGCAACTCTTCATACATGTCAACCACACGTTCCAAATATCAAGTGTCATAGTGTTTTCTTCTCAAAGATGTACGAAAAGAATGTACTTAAGATTGTGGATGACAAACAATCTCAACAATATAAATGGCTGCTAAACATTGTAGATCTGCAACAACTGATAGAAACAAAACCTGCCAAAGTCTGGATCTATACCACAATCATAGTTACACAGAAAAAAGAAAGAGTAATAACTCCAATCATCCACTAGAAACCATATATGTAAAGAATAATTTTATTATAACACCTCTGAAGGTAACAAATAAATGTTACCAGTCCCCCTCTATGGGATGGGTGCTTAGCTATCCTCAAATGTCTTCAGCTTGTGTAGAGCCTCTCTCCTCTATAATGTGTAAACCCAACAAAAATATGGTGTGTGACAAAGAAAATAATCAGAGTTACAACAATGAGTGCAACGATGAAACTAATCAAAAGTGAATAATGAATGGAAAACCCTTTTATTCATAACAAAATATTGAGTTATCCTCAAATAATGAGCAATAATAAAATATTATTGATCCCATTCTTGGAATAACCACTTGGAATATTTTATTATATTTGTTTAGGAGGGAAAAAATATTTAAACTTTTATTTAGAAATAATAAATAAATAAATGATTTATTTATTATCTCAAGGAATTAGTTAAAGAATAATTAAAAAAAGAATTTATTTAATTATTCCTAAGGGATTTAGTCAAATTTGATAAAGAATAATAATTAATTAGTGATTAATTAATGATTCTTAGAGGAAAATAAGATAAATAATGATTTATCTGTTTATTTTTCATGATTGGGTCAAATTTGACAAGGAATAATAATAAAACAATGGTTTAATTAATTATTCTTAGAAGAAAATCAAATAAATAGTGATTTATTTAATTATTCTTCATGGGTTTAACTATAAATTAATTAAAAAAGGTGGTTTATTAGGTAATTTCTCGCAGTGAAAGCAATTTTACTATGGTAAAATTGGTTTTACATGGTGTACTTCAATTCATCTAGTAAATTAGGCTAGATGATTAATTTTTTGGTGATAACAGATTGCCCCCCAATATATGAGTGTTAGGAGCAAACGTATGACCGAAGCACGTTGTAAAGACACAATCACTTAGACAACACAGGGGAGTCAGAGAGAGAGAGAGAGAGAGAGAGAGAGAGACCAATAAAATTGAATTGGAAGAGGATAGGGATAGAGGGGGCGAGATTAATGCAAGTCTCCTTTTATGTTGTGGTACCAGACCTCATTGAGGTGGGGGAGGCATACCCATACCCGGAGAGATAACTTAGTACAAAAATAATGGTTCGCCTAGAAATATAAAACTGAGCAATGAAGTACATGGTAAATGGCACATGACATGCTGGCATGACAGAGCCAGAAAATAATACAATGTGTCCCATATACATAATGCACTTGGAAAAAACATGAGCTAGGACTGAAAATAATAATATCTGAGTACACGAGGGAGGGTAGAACAACCGGAGAAGCCTTGCTGAACAAGGAAGGGCTCTGCAAAACTGATTGGATCATCTGAAGGGGACATGCATGCTATGGACACTGCGATCAATAGGAACTAAACCCATCAACTTTGTAGAACTGCATCTGAGGTTGTAGCATAGTAGGTGATCTGAAAATGGGGCTCTTAGGCTTCTTGTCTAGCTTACAAGAACCTCTCCCACTTCCAAAGCTTGAATTTTCCCAAGTCTATTTGATTAACCAATGCAGAATTAAGAAATGCTTGAAAATATGGGTGTATGCTTGTATTTGTTTTCAATTGATTACTTGCTTTAATTTCTATTTTTATGCTATAAATTAGTGTGCTGATACTAATGTATGAATATATATAACAGAAAGAAAACAACAGAGATAATGCAACAATAAAACACACACAGAAACAACGATTTAATTTGGAGTTCACCCACAACTCTTGGGCTATGTCTCCGTGAGCTCTAGTCAACTCAACTAGAATCTCTGGGATTATGGTATTAGTCTTTTTTACAAGCTCTTGGCCCAACTCTTGCTATTCTACACAAAAATAGTGGATTCAGACACCATTTAATCCCTTGGCTCTTGAAGCTCTGGCTCTTGGCTCTGGCTCTTTGGCTCTTGGTTCTGGCTCTTGGCTCTGACTCTAGCTCTTTGGCTCTGATTTGGGCTCTTGGCTCGAACTCTTGCTCTTGGCTCTGGCTCTCTGGCTCTTTGGCTCTGGCTTCTTTTTGCCTTCTGTAACCTTCAACTCTCTAGCTCTTCACTTGAACTTCAAGTGATCCCGAAGGCTCTCTCAGTTGCTCTTTTTCTTTTGCATTGCCTCTTTGGCTTCATTGCTGCCTGTTTGACTTCTACGCTGCCTCTTTGGATTGTGCTTCACAGTAAAACCCCAATAGTAACCTTCAACAACAACAGCAACCCAGCCATCGTCAACAATTCAGTAGCCCACAGTCTTTGACATTCATGGATTAAAAGCCAAATCGGCGTTGTCTGTTGGTTTTCCTTATCGGACTCTATATCTTCCTACCATAGTTCATTCAAATCCCGTCTCTGGGCATTAGCAATCATTGCTAAACGCCCTCAGGGATGAATGCCACCTATTTGGTAACGAAAGGGGTCTATCGGAGCTTTGAATCCTTCAAAAACGGTCGCTCTGTGTTTACACGGAGAACGCTGCAATACATGGAAAAATCCGCAGAAACGCTGTTCCCTGGACTTGAAACATTCATAAATGTGCTTTACAGCGCCATCAGGTCTACTTGGGAATTGCTATCTCATATCGCAATTGTCCTACTCCATGGTTTCCCCTTTGTATTTTAAAATACATTGAAATGGTGAAAATAATGCAAACATGGCTTTGGCGGATTTCAAATGTTATACATTTTCATTCCCGAATCCTTTCGGGTTCGGTTTACATCGCATCGTGCTTCCCTTTGCTTTTCATTTACTAAACAAAATATGCGAAAATGCATGTAAAACTGCCTTTTCAATGGACTTCAAAATATATCAAATGTCGTTTACTACCCCGTCGGGTTTGACCATCGCATCAGGCATATATATATATGTATATCGGCCCCGCTCCACTGTAATGTGCCGACGCGATATTGCAATGTGACTTGTTGCAATCGCATATCGCATAAGCCCGTGACCTTCCCATATGCATGGTTCATGCCAACGCCGATTGCGATTTCAGATCGACCTGTCACCACCGATGCGATATGCTGATTGGATCTGGACTGTTGATCGGCCAGATTCGACGGCCCCTATGCAACCACGGTTCAAGCCTCCGATAGCCTTGTTTTCATGGTTTTCTTCATGTTTTCAGCCTACGATAGTGTTATTCGCCTTTTCCATAAATTCTCCTTTTTTGGTGGTCTTGCCCTTTTGGAAGATTTGGAAGACTTAGAGGGTTTTTAGACCCATTATTCAAGGGATTTTGCCTCTTTTTCCTTTGGAAACGGGCAGCTTTATTTTATGATAGCTTTCCCATCTAAAGTCCATTTTCGCCCATTTAAGTTGCGTTAGATTTAGAATGGAGGGATCCCTACAATGAGACCATTTTTGAGAGCAACCTGCGATTTTCATTTTCCTCTGATTTACAAAGGATTTGTGCCATTTGGTACCTTTTACCTCTTGCATGAAGTCTTTTAGACTTAGAGGTTTATCTAGGATCCATTTTGGGATCACGCCTTCCCACTAAAAGAACTTTTGGTCTCCAAAATACTGATATACTGATCTGAACAGTAAATGAGAGTGACTCACCCTCTTCTTTTAGCCTCCATACGCTTGCCTTTGCATAGTGCCTCTAAACCAAAGTTTCTGACCACTTCCCTTCTTTGGATGGGCTGGTCTTCTTGGGAAGAACTGTGTTCCTCCTTGCCTTCCTGCAGAAGTTCTACTGAAATGGTCATAGAAGGTAGTTTGAGATTCTTTGCCTTGATCATTGATCCAAGGTGGCTCAACAAATGTGAAGTACATCTGCACCACAAAAATTTCGTTTGTACCTGTTTGACAAGTTGTCAACAACAACTGTTAACAACAACAGGAATACAGACAACAACTGGATGGACTAACTCCTACTTCAACAAAAGAAATAGATTTCACATCTTGTGAACACCTACATGTCTTACATCTGCATACAAATGATGGAATAGACAACAAGCCCACAAAACATGCATTTAAACAGATGACCCTTAAGTCAAGCATGTATAAAAAGACCATTAGGACTCTTTTTCAAAAGATGAAACACTTCATCATTATCTCCATTTGGAGACCAAGTTAACTTCCTTCAAGTCAACATGGCATCACATGCATGTCAAGGCAATCAACCCTACAAGTTAATTACACATAAATGTTCAAAAATAAGGAAATCATCAACATCCCTATGCTCATGCATGCATTTCATCCTTCAACTTTCACTTAAGCACATTGTACTTTCGAAGTTGTAATGAAATATAATGTAGATGCATCAATAGACATGCAATCTTAATCGGATAAGAACTCTAACTGTTCCTTACCAATCCCTTTCAAAGGTACTACCCTTTCCTGCACATCAACATCAACATGTGAATCATTTTGAGACACATCATTCATGGAATCTTCACTTCCATTTTTGGCATCTTCTCTTTCCACTTTCTTCAGCTTTGATGGAAGAATTGTTGGATTCAGTGTCCAACACTTTGCAGCAAGATGTCCTTGCTTATGGCAGTAAGTGCACTGCATGTGCATCCTCTTGATAGCATGATTTGCCTTGTCCAATGGACCTTTGGCTGCTTGCTTCTTTTCCTTCTTCTGCTTCCTGTATGTGGCCATTCTCTTCCAACATCTAGAAACATCATGGTTATCCAAACCACAAAAGGAACATGCAACTCTTTCCCCATACTTATGTGGAAATTTATCATGCTTTGCAAAATCAAAAGGAATATAATTAGAACCAGATTTATACCTGCCTTTTTCACCTTTATTGCCTTCATGAGGAGGTGAAGCAAATGAAGAAGTGGCTCCCTTTGGAACACCATCAAACTCTTCAAGGCTGTTAGAGTCTCCCCAACTCTCTGGTTCAAGTGTGTGCTTCTGAACACCTGCATCTTGCAATTGATGTTTCAAGCTATTGTATTCCTCTTGGATACAACCTTCACACTTCTGAGGTAGAGGACATGAAATGAAACTCCTTCTTGGGACTGTTTCAATGGCTTTCATGGCAGCTTTGGAATTCTCTCCATAAGATTGTCCATAGCCAAGACCCAAATATTTAGGCCTTTCCTCGAGAATTATTGGTTCAACAATACCTTGTGCATGCTTTCCCAAGCCCTTTCCTTCATAGCCCATCTTGGACATTAGCTTGGAACCTATGCCTTTAGTATGTTTCTCAAAAGAACCAATATAAGCATTCTCAGAAGAATTTGAAGACAAACTGGAATGGCTTACCTCTTCTTCAAGTTGGTACTTGACTAAGGCTTCTTGGGCAACAAAGAGCTATGTTTCCAACTCATGCATCCTTTTCAGCTTCATATTTGCAATATGAAGTTGCCTCTCCATTTCCTTCAATTTGTCAGCAAGAAACTATAGAAGTTGTCATTATGCCAATGAACAAAAAAACTTCAACAAGATAAATAAAGAGCTTATTTAGGCAACCTCTTGCAAAAAACCTCTTATGCTTTGGATTTCCTTGAGGTCCTTTTGGATAGAAGAATGCCTTTAGCCCTTCTCCTTCTTGTCCTTCCTGGACTGAGCTATCAATAGCTTTCCCTTCACCTCTACAAACTCAGCAAATAGTCAGTCTGCAAACAAGCATACAATCAGCCTCTTGCTGTTCAAACACCTTTTAGACAAGCAGTCTTTGCTCTGTCAATCAAGCATTCTAATATAACCTTCTTAAAGGTGTGGTTAATCAATCTTAAGCTCTGATACCAACTGATATGAAAATGGGGCTCTTAGGCTTCTTGTCTAGCTTATAAGAACCTCTCCCACTTCCAAAGCTTGAATTTTCCCAAGTCTATTTGATTAACCAATGCGGAATTAAGAAATACTTGAAAATATGGGTCTATGGTTGTATTTGTTTTCAACTCATTACTTGCTTTAATTTCTGTTGTTATGCTATAAATTAGTGTGCGGATACTGATGTATAAATACATATAACAGAAAAAAACAGTAGAGATAATGCAGCAATAAAACACACACAGAAACAACGATTTAATTTGGAGTTCACCCACAACTCTTGGGCTACGTCTCCGTGAGCTCTAGTCAACTCAACTAGACTCTCTGGGATTATGGTATTATTCTTTTTTACAAGCTCTTGGCCCAACTCCTGCTATTCTACGCAAAAACAGTGGGTTCAAACACCATTTAATCCCCTGGCTCTTGAAGCTCTGGCTCTTGGCTCTGGATCTTTGGCTCTTGGTTCTGGCTCTTGGCTATGACTCTAGCTCTTTGGTTTTGGTTCAGGCTCTTGGCTCTGACTCTGGATCTTTGCTCTGACTCTCTGGCTCTTTGGCTCTGGCTTCTTTTTGCCTTCTACAACCTTCAACTATTTGGCTTTTCACTTGAACTTCAAGTGACCTCGAAGGCTCCCTCAACTGCTCTTTTTCTTCTGCGTTGCCTCTTTGGCTTCTACGCTGCCTCTTTGGCTTCTACTTCATAGCAAAACCCCAATAGAAACCTTCAACAACAACAACAACCCTACTACCGTCAACAATTCAGTAGCCCACAGTCTTTGACATTCATGGCTTAAAAGCCAAATCGGCGCTGTCTGTTGGTTTTCCCTTTTGGGCTCTTTGTCTTCCTACCATAGTCCATTCAAATCCTGTCTCTGGGCATTAGCAATCATTGCTAAACGCCCTCAAGGATGAATGCCACCTATTTGGTAACGGAAGGGGTCTATCGGCGCTTTGAATCCTTCAGAAACGGTCGCTCTGTGTTTACATAGAGAACGCTGCAATACACAGAAAAATCCGTAGAAACACTGTTCCCTGGACTTGAAACTTTTCATAACTGTGCTTTACAGCGCCATCGGGTTTTCTTGGGAATGGCTATCGCATATCGCAATTGGCCTGCTCCATGGTTTCCCCTTTGTATTTTAAAATACATTGAAACGGTGAAAATAACGCAAACATGGCTTTGGCGGATTTCAAATGTTATACATTTTCATTCTCGAACCCTTTCGGGTCCGATTTACATCACATCGCGCTTCCCTTCGCTTTTCGTTTACTAAATGAAATATGCGAAAATGCATGTAAAACTGCCTTTTCAATAGACTTCAAAATATATCAAATGTCGTTTACTACCCCGTCAGGTCCAACCATCGCATCGGGCATATATATATATATATATATATATATATATATATATATATATATATATATATATATATATATATATATATATATATATCGGCCTCGCTCCACTGTAATGTGCTGACGCGATATTGCGATGCGACTTGTCACAATCGCATATTGCATAAGCCTGTAGCCTTCCCATATACATGGTTCACGTCAACACCAATTGCGATTGCTAATCCTCCTATCATCGCCGATGCGATATGTCGATCGGATCTGGACCATTGATCGGCCAGATCCGACGGCCCCTGTGAAACCACTGTTTAAGCCTCTGATAGCGTTGTTTTCATGGTTGTCTTCATGTTTTCAGCCTCCGATAGTGTTATCCACCTTCTCCATAACTTCTCCTTTTTCGGTGGTCTTGCCCTTTTGCGAGATTTGGAAGACTTAGAGGGTTTTTAGATCCATTATTCAAGGGATTTTGCCTCTTTTTCCTTTGAAAAAGGGCAACTTTATTTTATGATAGATTTCCCATCTGAAGTCTATTTTCACCCATTTAAGTTGCGTTGGATTCATAATGGAGGGATCACTGCAATGAGACTATTTCTGAGAGCAGCCTGTGATTTTCATTTTCCTCTGATTTACAAAGGATTTGTGCCATTTGGCACCTTTTACCTCTTGCATGAAGTCTTTTAGACTTAGAGGTTTATCCAGGATCAATTTTGGGATCAGTAGGTATGCGTCCGGCCATGTGGGGGGCTACCTGAAGGGCCACCCCCTCATGAGGTCTGAAACATCTCACACACACCCGGGTATCCCTGGTACAATATGCTGCATCACTGGACCATCAAGTGTATGGATCACAAACATGAAACGACCAAGTCAAAGGGCAATAATGAGACCCTCTGCTCAGTCTAAGGCGTCAAACAAGAATGGAAGCTAGAACCAAGATACACCGCCCTCTAGGCCATTCTTCTGTAATAAATGAGCTAATGTCGACAGAATAAGGCCCACGATAGATGAGGCAATGAGGATCTTCAACTAAAGCATGAGGGAAAATAGTAATGTGGTTGATGGAATGACACCAGGGATAATGGGGAAAACTAGGACTGAGGGACAGATAGATGACTACCCTTGTCAGAGCATAAAGTGCATGGTTGACCTGGTAGCAACTAACTCAACTCCGGAGGGGACGGGGACAGTATGACTAGAGGTCAAAATGGGCAACACAGGATGAGCAGTATGCAAATATGGATGGAATACTATGACATGAGATTATGGGACATGAAATAGACTCCAAGAATGCAAGGGCGAATCATCGCGGATGCTTTGAACAAGGGTGACTCGATGACGCTGCCACACAGACTAGGCCCGGTGGGGACCATGAAACCATGAGTAAAGGATGGTTACTCATGACTAAATTCGTCATATGGTACGACCAGTATTAAGAGGAGGTGGGCCTCAAAGTACAAGTGTCGCTTTATGACGAAATTCAATTTTGAGAGGCAACAAAGTGACCTTACATGGAAAAATGGTTTCCTAGTGAAGTGTTAAATCATCAAAAACTGAGGAAGACCCATTATAGAGCTTGGTGAGATATTTCCAATGGTGCTGACGGTTCATCAAACTGAGCCACGATCTAATCACAATGGGCGATAGAAAAATTGGGAATTTTTCTATGAAAGGACATTTTCCCTCCAATTTGGATTCATTTTCTTAGTGAGCTATGGTGAATTTGGAGAGGAGGAAAATGCCCTAAATCTTATGTAGATCGTAGTGGAAAAAATGACCATCAGAATTGGGATCTACGACTTTCTGGAAAGTGGCCTTACTTGTCTAAACATGGCCTTAATGCTTCTTGGAACGATGGTTCCTGGTGAAGAATTAAGGGAAGCGAAAAACGATAATGAACTATTAGAGGAGGTCTAGAATCATCCTCACCCACAAAGTCAAACATGGGGACTATGTGGACATAGAGTATAATATTTGAAGATATGGTATCAAATGTCTATGATATGTGATGTGCATATGGCTCGTTGGAGAGGCCAGTAGGACAAATTATCCAAGGAATGATCGACCATACCTAGATTTGGTGGGATCTAGGATGATACTTAATTGAGAAGATGGGACGATACTTAATTGAGAATATGGCCAGAGGAAAACCATCATGCCCCCAAGCATGGGATGATAATCTAGTATGCAAAGGTGGGAATGATGCCCCCCTAGTAGGAGGAGTTTGTGGAGTGCCATTGTGTTCCAAGTGCTCGAAAAATGGATTCAAGTATCTCAGCCCAACTTGGCATGAGATCCTCCAAAGGAGATGTAGGGGCCTATGTGCCCCCCAGTATGCTATGGGCGTATTGGATGTATTTAGAGTTATGGGCTCCAAAAACTTATATGATACATAATATGACTATGAATTTTAATATGACGATGATGGTTCGCCATGTGATTTATTTGTGGTTGTCTTCTGTGGTATACATGTGATAAATGCCAATCTAGAATGTTGTTTGCAATGGTATCTACATAGCTATTTTGGGATCTAGGCACATGACTGGATGTAATGGTTTCAAATTCATGTACGAACAACTTAGCTCATAGATATTTTCTAAATAGGACTTGGTTATGCACATGATACACATCATTCAATTGCATGACAAGTAGCAAGGAATCTAAACGAACATGAAGATGAAGGATGTGATGAGTGAGGGCATCGACTAAAAAACCTATCACTGCATCATATTCGGCCTGATTATTGGTGGAAGATCCAATGCACATGTTGTTCGAAAGGACTAACATATGCAAGGGGTTATAAATGGCCTAGGATGTCAAGGCTAGATTCTGGGAGAAGCGGCTCTCACCGACGGCATAATTAATATATGGTGTGGATGATGGATCCACCTAGAAGGTGCAAAAGACAACAAATGAGATGCTGCAATCTACCTATCTTTATGGCAGAAATAAAGACACACAAATCAAAGGGATGTGCTATGAGCGAAATTTCTTGAGGTAGAGCGCATTAGGAGAATTAGGAAGGAAATGGCCTTCAAAATCCTCTGAAGAAATGCCCCCTTACTTAAGGGTAGGGGTAATCAGGGGTAGACATAGCTTCCATGGTGTCCTCATCAGGCTGAGAGATGGGCAGATGGGAGGAAGACTGACTACATGATGCGACGACATTACTTGGTGCATCAACCTGAGAAAGAAGGTTCACATACGCATCATCTGGAATGGTAGACGACGAAATAGTAGATGGAGGATCTACAGATGTTGAGACCTGGGATTATGTCGAAAGAGATTCAATAGAAGCATGCACAGAAACCTCAGAAAGGTTTTCCTGCGAGGAACTCAAGGATGATGACAGGTAAATGATATGGAACGTGGTGTCCATCATCTCGACATCGGGGGGAGGGATCACAATAGGGGGGCCAGAGTCTCCTTGTTTTGGTTGACTAGTGGTACCAGAATCCATGGGTAGAGGAGTAAATGATCCACTACGAGTGGCCTCGTATTCGCGAATCGCTCTAAGGCAATCACAAAATTCATCGAGATGAGGGCAACAATGGGAATAGTGACCATGATGATCACACAGAGCACAAGGGTGGTTTGTGCACAATGTTTTGAGTTTCTTGGGTGGGTCCGGTAAGTTAACATGGACTTTCGAGATATTTGAGTCAGGGAACACTTCATGAACCAAAGGTTTAAGTTGAGGAAGTTCAGGACAATTATTGGTGGCGTGTCCAACAACTTTACACAAAGCGCACAGGGGTGACAGATTTGGGGCCTTAGGGGATGGAGGAGCTTGGGGAGCCTTGTCCTTAGGTTCTTTCCTTTTAGGTTTTCCCCCCTATCTATATGCTTTCGCAATAGGATTTGGTTCTTTTTTAGGTTGTGATGGAACTGAAGTAATGACAGGGGTCATGGGGACCGGTTGAGTCGGGGTCAAAGCATGATATGGTCTGAGCTGACCAAGTGGAGTGTTCACTAGGGGATCAATGTACCATACTATGATCCCCGAAGTCACATTAGGAAGGACAAGTGAAGCCATGACAGGGACAAAAAATACTCCTGGAAGGGGAAATAATAAAGGTATCTGGCCTGTAGGGTAATGTCCCGGTGGAATAGCTCCTAGATGGTTAAGATCTGGAGGAACAGTTCTTGGTGGGAACATAGGAGAGGAACCCACAAATAGAGGAGGTACTAGGTCGGTGGACCCGGATGACTCGACTGAGATGGTAACAACAAAGTGCTGAGGAGCTGGCTATTGATTAGAGGTATTGACCTCATCAGATTCCATCGTGAGGATCTGATAGTCACTGGGACTAGTAGATTGGGGGGGGGGATGGGCTGCGTGACCTCGCTGAGGTTGAGAAGCAACAAATCCTTACTGAGGGAAAGGATTTGTTAGCATGGCTGGTTGAGACGGTGCAGGATTCTGAGGTGATTGTTGACCTCTAGAAGCTGCTTGAGATTCCCACATTTGGCGCATCTGGGGTAAAAGAGGACACTCATGTGTACAATGGCCATGTACACCACAACATGCACAAGGCTTGTTCGCACGAATAACCTTGTTCTTCTAGGGATGGCCACCCTGTTGCTGGTTGTTGGTGTTAGGCTGGTTTCCCTGGGTTTCACTATGCTGGTTACCTTGATTAGCCTGGTTACCCTTGTTACCCTTCCCCTTATTCTTTTTCTTTGAATTTTGGGGATTGGTAGCACATTACTGTGGAAACACCTGACCTTGAGGAGGTGGTGGCTGCTGGGGCTGAGAATGCATGGGAGGCTGCAACGCTAATTCTTGAGGGGCTGGAGTGCTAGTCTGTGCATAAAGAGTAGCAATAATTTGGTAGACAGGTTGGGGCCCTAGAAACATGTTTCTAGCAGGAGGGGCATAAGTGTTGGAGGAACTAGTTCCCCCCTATGGGTAGCCATAACTTTGCTGAGTATATGGCGAAGAGTGTGAAAGGGATCCAACGATACCATCGGTGGCGTGAGATGCCCCCAATGCATTGGCACTTCTAGGACGAGGGAGGTCTGGAATGACGGTATAGACATAACCGGATTGTGCATAAATCAGATCATATCTCAAAGCGATTTGGAGAGCTTCTTCCTCGGTTTGAGGAAAATGGGACGTGACATCTTTTCCAATGGGGGATAAAAGGATCCTAAGGAACCAATCTAGATAGAAACGGTCTTTGAAAGGTGGGGCATGACATGTGCTCCTCCTTTGACGCCACTCTTGAACATGGTCAGAAAGGCGAGTGGCAGAGGACTGATGGAATGTGGTCAATATCTCCATACCAGTGTCGTACTGGAGAGGTAACTAGAAATATGAGAGGAACGCTTTAGCAAGCGTTGTGAAAATGGAATGAGATGTGGAGGGTTGGTCTACATACCATTTTGCAGCGTCTCTAGTGAGCGTGCGTTGGAATAGCCAAAGACGAATGGAGTCATCGGTTATGGAGTTGGACAAACACCACATGTGGAAGGATCAAACATGGTTGGTAGGATCCTCTCCAACATTACCCTCAAACTTTGGGATGTTTGAGGGAAGCTTAGTTGACATAGAGGGCCAACCAACATCATGGTGTATGGGGTCATTTATCAACTGGTTAAAATCTGGTAGACTTAACCCAACCATAAAGGGGAGCATGGGGGTTGCCAGAATGGTTCCTGAGACTATTCTGCTTGATGTGACCACCGGGATAGAACCAGAGCCAACACCAGTTTGGGTTCTTGCACTAGCTGTTGGTCCAAACATGGTGATGAAATGCGGTGAAGGAGGCTCAGAATCAGATGAGAAATCAGAGGGACCAGGAGAAGAGTCAGTATGGGGACTCGAAGGGTTGTGAACTTGAATCCAATGGGGAGGGGTAATTTTCCCAAGAGGAAACTGGGGGTGAAGGCCTAATAGTCTCCGCGACAAATGCCTTGGTGGCGCAATGGTGGTAGGACACACATGACATGGAAATGGTGAAGGGAGATCAAAAATATATCTTTGTCTCGATGTGGGGAGATAAATTTATTATGTTAAGTCTTGGCTTGGTGGTGTAAACCAAGTGCCCTTCGCTTAAGGTGTGCTTGTGTGTGAAAGTGTATTAATTGATTAAGCCTAGATCGTGTTTGTAAAAAAGAAAAAATCTTGCTGAAAATAAACTGAAATAAATAACAGAAAATGAACAGCAAAACAATTGACTAAACCCCACCCAAACTGGGTTTGCAAACATTGTACTGCTTGGTGGCTAAACCAATGGGAAATACAATGAAATGATCAAGAGATCTAAATGTCATTGTGACTGGGATCAAGTGACACCAAGCTGCTGGAAAGTTGTGCAGCAAGAACAAAAAATCAGAGAGGAAGATCATTGCAAAAAGATAGGGAGATGGGTGACATACCTAGGGCAACCGATGGGACATTAAGGAAAATGACCAAACAAGTTTAAATGTGAAACTATGGATGGTAACAACCTATCTTAAAAAATCTGAAACAAAAGGGTACAGATCTGGAAAATGTGGTTGAAAGCGCTACAGAAACTCAGATTACTCACTCAGCTAAACTCCTCCTAAGAAGGTGGAAGCGTACTGGAAGCCCTAGGGGAGGCTAAATTTGACTTCGACGAGTAAATCAAAGTGGATCAAGGCCTAAGTGGGATGATATAGAGGTCATACCACCCAATAGACAACTCTCTGCAAAACCCAGATTTTGATATGAGTAAAACCCTAAAACCTAGAAATCACAGGTACTGACCTGTTTCTCTATAGGGATCGCAGTTTTTGGACTCTTAAGTATGCTCTGGTCTCCACCTCCGCGGATCTTATTCAGAAAATCTCAGAAAAAGGTGTTGCCTTTGTCATGGTTGGTTCTTGTGACTTTCGGAAAAGACAAGAAAGCTTGCGGAAGTAAGAAATTTATCAGATCTAGGGTTAAAAAACTAGGAAACATTAATAGAATTGAAAAAATAAGAAACCCTAAGATGAAAACCGAAGGTCACCCAAGTTTCTGGATCTGAAGTATAAAACCCAGTGGAGTCACCAATTTTTTTGTAGTGTTTTCTTCTCAAAGATGTACGAAAAGAACCCACTGAAGATTGTGGATGACAAACAATCTCAACAATCAAAATGGCTGCCAAACATTGTAGATCTACAACAACTGATAGGAAAAACACCTGCTAAAGTTCGGATCTATGCCACAATCATAGTTAAACAACAAAAAGAAGAAGTAATAACTCCAATCCTCCAATGGAAACCAAATCTGTAAAGAATAATTTTATTATAACACTTGTGAAGGTAACAAATAAATGTTACCAGTCCCCCTCTATGGGATGGGTTCTTGACTATCCTCAAACTTCTTCAGCTTGTGTAGAGTCTCTCTCCTCTATAATGTGTAAACCCAACAAAAATATGGCATGTGACAATGAAAATAATCAGAGTTACAACAGTGAGTGCAACAATGAAAATGATCAAAAGTGAATAATGAATGGAAAACCCTTCTATTTATAACAAAATATTGAGTTATCCTCGAATAATGAGCAATAATAAAATATTATTGATCCCATTCTTGGAATAACCACTTGGAATATTTTATTATATTTGTTTAGGAGGGAAATCTTACTTAAACCTTTATTTAGAAATAATAAATAAATAAATGATTTATTTATCATCTCAAGGAATTAGTTAAGGAATAATAAACAAATAAGGATTTATTTAATTATTCCTAAGGGATTTAGTCAAATTTGACAAAGAATAATAATTAATTAATTATTCTTAGAGAAAAACAAGAAAAATAATGATTTATCTGTTTATTTTTCATGATTGGGTCAAATTTGACAAGGAATAATAATAAAAAAATGGTTTAATTAATTATTCCAGGAAGAAAGTCAAATAAATAGTGATTTATTTAATTATTCTTCATGGGTTTAACTATAAATTACTAACAAAGGTGTTTTATTAGGTAATTTCTCACTGTGAAAACATTTTACTATGTTAAAATTGGTTTTACATGGTGTACTTTGATCCATCTAGTAAATTAGGCTAGATGATCAATTTTTTGGTGATAACATCAAGACAATCATATCTATCAATTTGAAATCAACCTTTACCAAGACTAACAACCATGTCCTAATCCATAGTCAACTCATAGTCATTAGACATAATGCTACAAATATCAAATATTTACACTCAAGTACATATGTATTAGTACAATCATCTTAAAACAAGATCATTTCGGCGAGAAATCTTATAGGCACATACTCATACATTCAAGTAATCAAGCATTCAAACAACAAATGGATGACATAGTAGACACCAAACACTCAAACACCAAATAAATGACATAGTCAACTTTCAAACACTAAATGGACAATGTGGCCTCAACCAACTCCTAACTAATAGGAACAGACTCATTCTAGAATTAATGACAAGTAGAAATTATTCCAAGTTTAATAATTTATTATTTTGGACTTATTGATTGTTTTATGTGAGTGCGAGGCTAACATTCCCCCACTCAATCTTAAGTCCAAAATAAGAACCTAGTACTATTGTTGGGAGCAACCCAACTTGGCCTAGTTTTTGGCAAAAAATCTATGTTTTGCGGAGCAGAGCGTGTAGCGGAGTGCGAAGTGGAGCGCACAACGGAGCAATTTTAATATAACAGATAGTATAAGGGCTTCAGGATGGGTTAAATTCCCTTCTTTTTGTAATAATGTAAAGGATCAATGGGTTTTGGGACCATAGCTGCTTGTATTAAGGAGTCCATGGTATTTGGACCATGGTATTGTAACGATGTAACCCTTGATATAATAATATATATAGGGTAAAATAATAAGAATAAAAACATCATTTGTGATCTAGATATGTGCTATGGTTGAAATTTTGTGATCTCTTTGGGAAAATAATGCAAGGCTCTACAACTGAGTGCGCAGAGGCCTGAATCTGCAAACAACCTTCAGCTTAGTGTGCAAATCAAGAACTATTTGTTGTACAAATAATCATTATAATAGCAATAGTTTGTGTTGATGTAGCCCCACCTTGATGTGAACCACGGTAATTTCATGTCTTCATGTGTATATTTGCTTATTATCACTACAATAAAAATGATCATTTGTGAGGGTCATGCCTATGACAGACCTTTAAGGTCCGTCACCAATGTCACATATGGTGACGATCTTTAAAAAAACTTTGTTGTAAGTGTTTATAGTGATGGTCCTTTAAGGTTTGTCACCAAAGCCATTTTCAATGACACTTTTGGTGAGGGTCGTTAAAGGCTCGTCACTAATTTTCTCTTTGGTGACACTTTTGGTGAGGGTTGTTAAAGGCCCATCACTAATTCTCTCTTTGGTGACACTTCTACTGATGATCTTTTATTGACTGTCACTCATGATCTTTTTGGTTACTTTTGGTGACAATCAATAAATGTTCGTCATCATTGATCATTCCAATGATTTTTTGATGATGTTGCATGCCTGTGATGGACCAGTAAGGTCCGTCACCAATGTCGCATATGCTGACGATCTTTAAAAAATCTTTGTTGTAAGTGTATATAGTGATGGTCCTTTAAGGTTTATCACCAAAGCCATTTTCAATGACACTTTTGGTGAGGGTCGTTAAAGGCCCGTCACTAATTCTCTTTGGTGACACTTTTGGTGAGGGTTGTTAAAGGCCCATCACTAATTCTCTCTTTTGTGACACTTCTAGTAACGATATTTTATTGACCCTCACCAATTCTCTTTTTGGTTACTTCTGGTGACGGTAAAAAAATGTTCGTCATCATTGATCATTCCAATGAGTTTTTTATGATGCTATGTACCTATTACTATATTTTTGTCAAAATATAATGATTTAAGACCACTGTTGTGGAGTCTTTTTCATTATGTGTCCAAGGTCATAGTGGTTATAATAGTCAGTCAATTTGTTAAGAAGTAATTAGTGTGTATCATTTCCCTCAAGTCATAAGAATATAGTTTTCCTATGAGTCAACACATGATTCATCTCTATTAGGTTTATTATCAAGCAAATTTCCTTTAAATAAAATTCCACTAGTGTTTGTAGGAACTATATTATTTAATACATAATCAAGCTCTGTCAATTCCATCAATGAGAGAGACCTAGCACTTCTAAACACTCATGGCACACCTTAACATGCTTTGGAACAGCACACTAACATTCCTTGGCACCTCGCATGTCTTGGAAAATATTTGTACCTGGAACATCTTTGTACCTAGAACATCTTGCCATGAGTAGGATGCTCAAGCACATGTTGGCATGCCCTAGCATAGCATATCACTCCCTTGTCATGTGTTGGCATGCCCTGCAGTCCCTAGCATTCCTCGGAACACCTTGGCATAATATTGCATTGACAAACATTAGCACTTGGCACACATTGGCACTTGGCATGTATTGGAACATATTATTAGTGTGCCTAGCATGCCCCTTTTGAAAAATATAAAGTCCCAACTTATTAACCCTCTTATGTGTTCATTTCCTTGCATTTTAGCTTGGTTATTCCTTTTTTTGCCTTGAAACTCCTTAACGCATATTGGCATACTCTGGCACCCTGCAAATCCTAGCATGTCTTAGAACCTGGCATGCCTCGGCACTATTTGGCACATGTTATCACACCCCGGAACTACATAGCACACTCTAGCACTTTTTGATATTCTCTAGCATGCCTTACCCGTGCTTAGCATACCTTGTGACTCCCTCCTTGGCATGACAACTAACACTCATTGACACTCCTCGACACACCCTCATATTCATTCACTTCCATGTATTTTGACCTAGTGCTCCCTTGTCTTTTCCTAGTACTCCCTAACACTCCTCATCATGCATTGGCACTCTCTAGCATGCCTTAGCACTCTTCGATATGCTCTACCACTTCATAGCATGCATCACACTCCCTAACGCACATTGGCACTTGGCATGTGTTGGCACTTGGAAAGTCTTATAAGCATGTTTGACATGCATTGAGATGACTTGGTATGCTTTGGCATGGTTTAATATTAAAGTTATTTGAGATCAATTATTGGAAACTAGATGAGAAGAAACAGAGGAAGATTTGGCACTTAGAATGCATTGACACTTGGCACTTGGCACCTATTGGCACCTAGTGTTGGTGTGCCTAGCATGCCCCTCATGGAAAAGGTAAATTGATGACTTATTAACCCTATTATGTGCTCATTTCCTTGTAGTTTAACTTGTTCCTCCCTTTTGTTGCCTTGACAGTCCCTGGCATGCATTGTCACACCCTTGTACATCTTGGCATGCCTTAGCACTTGGCACATCTTAGCTTGTTTGACATGTCTTCGTACTATCTGGCACATGTTAGCATGCCCTAGCATTCCCTAACACACCTTGGCAGTCATGACCTCACAACTAGCATTACATTTTTCCATGACTTGGGAACCTTACATTCACTAGAACACCTCGAAACTCCCTAGTTGTCATGCCCTCTATTATCCTCCACAATGTCCCAGGCTGATGAGGAGATCGACGAAGGTAACCACAGACCAAGCTTTTAGTTTGGTAGCTAGCCCTACCAAACCAGAGAGGGATATCTCTATGAAATCACAACCAAGAGATGACTGGAATGTAAAGGATTTTAGGCTAGATAGATAGGCTTAGGTGGGTTTAGGAAAATTTAGGCTCATCATGTTTGCTTGATGACCCCAACTCCATGGGTTGTACTGACATGATTTTGTGCTGGATTGGTGAAGTGGTTGTATGCGTTTTCAAGGCTTCCTCAATGAAGGTGTCCCATGTCATGTTATTCTCTTTCAACTGATGGAGTACTATAACCTTCATCAAGCTATGGTGAAAGAAGTTGGGATAATGCACTTTTCCTTTCAATTGAACCCTTTCAGACATTTTGGTTAGGCTCGTATACAAGTAGTTGGACAGATTTAGAGACTTGGGAGATGTAAAGTGCATGAGCAGTATTATGTGGTATTGATATAGCCTAGAAAAACTTCCCTCACATGTGAAGAACTTCATGATAGCCTTCATCAATGGTGCATATCTCTCCAACAAGTATCTAAATGGGAAAACATGTGAGTGAGCTCCTTTGTATTGTGATTTCAAGTAGGGTTTGTACTATTCTAGGTCTAGGTTCACGCCTTTGAACTAGTTTTCACCATGGTTTGGTATTCCTGTAGCTTGAGAGATGGCATCCACTGAAAACATGAAATTAGTCCCCGCAATGGTGATCTTGTCTTCCTTCAAGGTAAGGGAAAATATACTTATGAGATGCTCATGGTAACCTACTTCCTGCACTCTTTGACAAAACCCTAAACAATTGACATCTTCAAAGCATTTCATGACAAATGGGGAGGAGGTGATTTCATTGCAATTAGAGGGCTCAAACCTCAGTATCTTCCCCCCCTCAGTATCTTTAGACCAAAAGAATTGATGCTATTATAGCTAGGTGCCTTTGGGCTAGGCCTAAATCCACAAATAAGATACTTTTGGTCTATTTAGACATGATAATGATTGAGGGTGGGGTATAAAGGACACATAATGTTTTAGTAAGGATTTAATTGTCACGAAATTATGGAAAAATTTCCAGGGAAAAGATATTTGGTAATAGGTTATTAGAGAGAAATATCTAAAAAATAGACAACTTAAGGAATGGATTAAAGAGGCGGCTCCAAAGAAGAAGGTGGAATCTTATATATGGAGAAGCATGATGAGAAACAAATATTGGATACTATGAAATCTGAGATGGGAGGTTGGAAGGGGGAATAGGATAGCAATAGGACTAGATGATATTAAAGGAGTGGAGGGAATACATACTCTTTCTATTCGCATCCTTGAGCATTTACATAAGAAAAGGCTTTACTTTATGAACTAAATATCTTGTGATTGAGGATCTTCTTATGTTACAAGTTATTGGCTTAATGCATCTGAACTTGGATTTCTAGAGGATCTATTTGTGAAATGGGCACGTTTCACAACACAATTAAGTCTAATAGGTTTAAAACTCACTGAGAAGAAAGAAAAGCTAAAATTGGAAGGTGTTATGTATAATGAGAAGATCTTGGTTGAAGAGATTTATAAGCATATTTCTCATGGATATGGCTTGAATGATAATGCTTTTTGGTTTCATAACATGTGGATATGGGATATACCTCTCAAATTAAAATGTTTTATGTGGTTGGTGGTCCACAATAATATCTTAACTTGGGATAATATCCATAAAAGGGGCTTTCAGGATCTTGGAAGATGCTCTTAATGCAAAGAAGATTCAGAAGACATAGAACATCTATTTATAACATGTCCTTTTGCGATCTTGGCATGGAGTGGGGTTCTTCAAACACTTAAAATAGATGTAATCTAGAACATGGTTTCCATTTAGAGATGTCTTACTCAATGGTTTGAATGTTTCAAGACATATTGTTCCTTGCCTTTCTATATTATGCAGGGCATATGGAGAAGCATGAATGAGAATATTTTTGAACAAAAAAAACTAGATACTAGAGATGCCTATTCAAAGATCTTTGCATATTTTATGGAGATATGGCTAATGAAGGAGGAACAACCTAGAAGACATTTTCGACTTGTGGAGCTATTGTCATACTTTATTTTTTATGGAGCATCCACCAACAAGGTTTGTGGAAGTGGGACACATTTGGTTTTGAAGCCAGACAACACCTTCCATTTCAGTTGGTATAGTGGCACAGGGTCAAATAATAGAGTTGAGCTAATCATACTCTTGGGGGCTCTTTTATGTGCTAACTGGCTTGCAATTAAATAATACCTGTGTTTGGAGATTCCAAGATGATCCTAGATTGGGTACAATTGAGAACAAAATTTGGACCACCTTCCCCTACTTTTTGGATGCAATGCATAAGATCTTTGATGACAAAGGAATCTGTTGACGATGCTGGACCTACCAACATGTCAAGGGGATCTCCCCAGTAAGAAGTACCAATTAGACCTCAGATCGTTTGGTGTAGGAGTCCCAGTAGTGGGTCGTAAAGCAATGCCTTGACCGTGATGTCACACATAGGCAAGTAAGATAACTTTGTCAGTAGCAAGGGTGTGACCACTGCAGTGAGTCAAGGAAGGTGCATGAGAGGTTATAACATAGGTGGGTTGGGATGAGTGTGCCCCTTGGCAACCTGTAACAGTACTCAACTGGGAAGGGAACACACGAGCGAAGATGCATCACAAGCTGGAAAGAAGGTCAGCCGACAATCCAAAGTGATGGTTAAACCAACAACACATCTGCAACAAGATTCATATAATTGCATACAAAGTAGTTCATACACAACTACGTAAGTTAAACAACATACATTACTACAACAACCGGAACAATCCAACTACAATAACAAGATATGCATGAAAATGTGTTGCTTCTTATTATGTAAAGAAGTGTAATTTCCAGTCATATAATACATCCATGTAAACCTGCTAGCCCCAACACTGGAATGTTATATCCACATCCGCCTTGTCCTCCAAAGAGATGAAGTAGCTCTCTGCAATGGAGAAGCCAAGACGTGTTACAATACTGTCCAACCTCTTTCCAAGATAGTCTTATCAGAATCTTGGCTTACCAAAAGCCTATACAATGAGTTATGAGGGACTATTTATAGCAAAGGGTGGGGTGACCCTTGACATTCCCCTTTATGCCCATTCAACTACCCTCATGACTCTTCACCTACTCTATGACTATTACATCCAATATTGATACTTGACTTACACTTGAAATGACTTAACATTACAATGCACATGTACCCATGTGAAAAATAATGGCTTGAGCAAGCCAAACTAGACATCACTCTGACTTAGTAAACTATAGAAGTCCAACTACTCGACATCCTCATGCTGATCAACAGTAACATATTGATGCCAAGGTCTGTAGTCCTATAGTGTCTGTGTGTTCCATTGTGACATCTGTGTAAAACTTGAACCTTGCCTCCATAGCATTTGGGTACACTGCTCGGGCTCCTCTGTCCAACTCATCTGAAAGCATGCGCATCATTGTCTTGAATGTGGCCAGACCAACAACATACCTGCGCATGATGTTTGGACTGATAGGCAAGTCTGGGTTGGTGGCGATGTGCATCAACTCATCGAAGTACAAGTCAAGCTCTAGTCAAACTTGCTTCTTGGTCTTCGCCTAGGTGAGAGTCCCAAGTGATGGGAACACATGTGTGTGCACCACAACATCCATGATCTTGAATACTCGTGAATGGGAAGCCTATATGCTAGTGATGAGTTGTAGGAGGTCCTCATAGTTACAGATCTGACTCTGGATACGTGCTTGCAGCTTGACTGCATTGGACCTCATCATCTTTGGCAAGTGAAGCAGGGCTCCCTTGTACTTCATCATCCATGTTTGCATGTTATCAACAGCAGCATGCACGTTCGTTAAGATGTGTGCTCTTCTAGCACATCATTGTTGCCATCCGTTGAGATGGACGACTACCTTGTGCACGGTACCAAACTTGGAGTACAATGCATGCATAACTGTGTCAAGGGATAATACTTCATCTAATATTTCCTTCTTCAGTTAAGCTTGGGCGACATTATCACCAAGTCTCCTCCTTTCTTGGCCACCTGTAGTTCCTTCACCATTCGCTCATTCTTAGCTATCAGAAAGTGAACACTTGAGCTAGTGGCTTTAGCATACACTCTGGTTGCATCGGCCAAGGAAACTAGATGCTTGTGCACATCAATCATGTTCACTTGCTCCTCAACTTTCACAGGAGATGTTTGATCCTCCAGAGTTGGTACTCTGTGAGACTGCACAACTTTGTGATGAGATTCATCAAAAGTGATGTTGTGCATCTCTCCTTCTGGTTGACCACCAAGGATCTCAGTGCCTCCTTGGTCATTCAAGACTTGCTCATCATTTGGATGCATTGAAGTGGGTGAGTTGACCTCTTTGTGGTGAGGCATGAGGTTGGTGTCCTGTTCCAACTCCTGTTGCTCCATGTCTGCATCCAACTGTTGAAGTGCTTGTTCTATCTCATGAGCGAAGTCTCACTCCTACGATGGTTCACCCTATTCGCCTGATGCTAGTTGTTCAGATGAATCAACTACTTGTATGGGAGCTGCTTCATCTGTCTGCACATGTTGCGCCCCCTGATGTATCTACTGCTATTGTGCTTGCCTCTCCTATTTGCGCAGATCTTGCTCTTTTCGTAGTTTCTCCCTCAGCTCATGCAACTCCTCCTCTACTTATTCCATTCTCTTCTTATCCCTCTACCTTCACGCTATTCGCTCGTCGCGCTGTTGCCACTTTGCCTAAATATCCATAGCTGCTTTTTCTACAAGTGGATTTGCTTGAAACTTGCAACTTTGCTCCTCCTCCATGTGATGGACAATATTCCTCTTCCCTTCATCGTGCACATGTATGCTTGGCTATGCTGCCTTTGCTGCTGCTATTGCTACTATTGGTGCTTTCCGTGATGCTGCTTCATGTTGCTTCACTAACCACTCCACAGCGAAGCCGACTTGTTCATTGGGTCTGGAGGAATTGTAGCAATACCTCCATGAGTCCTCCTCGGCCCAATGAAATGCCCCATGGATCTAGTTGAACTGAACTCTCGTGTAGTGATCCTTCACAATGAAATGTGGGTCATACGAATTGAAGCTTCAGAGGTCGAACAGGTACTTCTTCATCTGTTCTACTTTGACATCTGCTTTCTTGATACTCCACATCTCATATAACCCAATCCGCAATGGAAGAGTGGGCCAAGGTACCTTCTTCTTTCGCTGCAATCTAGCTGTCAATCCTATTGAGATGTGATATGCTACTTCCTGCATGACAAGTACATCTAAGGAAAACTTGGGCAGAACATGTGAAGGCTTCTCCGCACTGAACATTCGGATGAAAGTGCCAGATGGTGAGGCATACCATTCTGCAATGTCTAACAATTCCTCAAGTTCTTCCTTTGACATGCAAGGTGGATCCTGTTCGAATATCATCTTGTACACTAGGGTGAAAAAATGGTCAGACAACTGTGTGATTATTCCTCTGAAGTTTCATTCAGACAACAACTTGAAATATGTGTTCACAATAGTCTCCACCGGTGACCATGCCCACTCCAAGCTTGAGAACTCATGTCGAGCACAGACTGCATCTAGGATGTAGGCGGACATGTAAATCTCTGCATGCATACCTTCGGGTGACTGTCGAGCCTTCGTGACTTGCTCCTTCAGCTGATGAGGCAGTATGTCGGACCAGTTACATGGTTTTCCTTCTCTAGCCAGTTGGTCCAGTGCAATCACCCAACTCTGTGGAAAGGTTTCAGTGCTTGCTTGGCCACATAGTCGACATGCAAATATGACCAAGTATTGGTACACCTTCCTTAGTATCTTCGTCTTGTAGATCTAGTTGGGTGTCATCCTAAATCGAGCTGGCTCCTTTACCCAATCCTTCAAAATGTCTCTGGAGTTAGCTCTATTGTTGGGCAAGCTAAATGGAGGATTCATGACAATCACGAGCTCTGCCATTTGATACATCTCATCGTAATCTCATGCCGAGAAGGTTGCAAGCTTCGTCCCACTGACACTGCTCAAGGTCATCATCTCGGGATCAGTGTGAGACATGATCTAGTGTATCATGTCCGCACATGGGAATGTGGGGTATCTGCATGCAATCTGGTACAAGCTGTAAATGTGAATGTTCACGTACACCTGATGGTCTTCAAGGTATTCCCCAAAAGTGCCCGCGAATGTTTCATTGACCTCTTGCCACTTCAGTTTTATGTCCTTGTATAGATATATATTCGTATCATCATAGATCGGCAGACTAGAGGACACCTGCTCAATTGCTGCTCCAGCTGCAATTCCATCAGTGTCTTGTGATCCTGTTCTCTTGGAATCCATTGAGATAGATGAACACCTAAAAGATTTGGAAACAAGAAACATGCATGGGAAGAAATATGTCAACGAAAACAAAGCAAATTCCGGGGAATGACACATCACATACCTGGGAAACTGATGAGCAAGATTGCACAATTTCTTCTAGGAGGCTGGGTGACTGGCTGCCAGAACTGTGCAAAAGTTAGTCTGGGCTATCTGGGAGGAAGGAATGGCTATTAGATTTGAAAAATGCGCAATCTAGACTGGATGATCGCTACTGGGATTGCGCAATGCACAATTTTAGCTGGGAAGGACTGCAGGCCCATGGATTGCATTGCACAATTTCCTCGGCCAACAGCCACTGTCCTCCAGAAATGTACAAAATAGTCATGGAGGCTAGCGTTGGGTAGAAATGCGCATTTGTAGAGAGGAAGGCAGAGCCTTCCTTCCCCATATTGCGCAATGCAGCCTTAGTGAAGGCAGAGTCCAGGCCAAGGTTGGCTCGACTCACTGACGGGAAAGTGAAAAAAATAAGACAGTGAATGCATGGCGACACTAAGTGATAACAGAAGTGATTGAAAATGCATGCAAAACATGAATGAAAGATTCAACAAACAGATCAACATGCATGTGGGTGAGGCGATTCTCTGGTTTGGAAAACATTTGTGCAAAACAGATTCATACAAGCGACAACAGTGAGATAGAAATGAAAATTGAAACAAATCTAGGACAAGCTAGTATACATGTAAAAAACAACAAGCGTTCAAAGAAATCAAACAAACAACACTCGCACAAGCGAATACACAAAAAACGACATAAATGCTGAAAAAAGATAAGCTGAGGCCACCTAACTGTGAATAGATGAGCTGGATGTGTCGAAAAGTCATGGATGTGCTGTGGGATGTCATAGATCCAAGATCGATGTGAATGAATGAGCTCTGATGCATCAAACAAATAAGTTTCTTCTCATGACGCGCTTGCCACAAATCTAAGAAAAGGCAACACTTGGAGGGAAGTTTCTGAAACAACTTTGCATGTAACCCTTGGCTGCTAAAAATAGCTCCCTAAATCATGGGATGCCTTTTGCATGTTTCCTCTTGATATTGTGGGAAGAGCAATGTCGTGCATGCATGCAAGCCAAGTTTCCATGGTCCCGGGTGGAACTGGTCAACTAGACTGCTCATGCATGCAATTTCTCAACTGCTTGGGAAAAATGTGCATTTCTGGCTAGAAGCTGGGCTGACTTCCCAGGAGGTTTGTGCAATTTATGGGAAAAGCACCTGACTACTGCCCAGATTTGCGTAAATCCTGGGCTGAGCAGCCCTGCTCGGTAAAATTGTGCAATTCCTGCTGGGAGTGTTGATTGGTAGGATTGAGCAATCCTGTAGCCCAGCAGGCTGCCAGACATGATTGGGAAATTTTTGGAGGGAAGGTTGGTTGCCCTCCAGAAATGCGCAATTTTCTAGAAGAAGCTTCTCAGCCTATAGCTAGACCAACTTCGGGTGAACAACCTATGAGGGGAATGGATAAAACTGTGATCGATAGGCTGCCTTTGTGCGAAGAAAACACTGAAGCTTGATTACTTGATGAAGCAAGACAAGGTGTTGTGAAAGGTTGGTAGGGAGGCTCCAAAACAGGCTAAGGAAAAATTTTGGAGGGTGGTTGTAGCCACTACAATAGAATCCTTCTGCAACTCAGGGGGTTTTAACTTATAAAGGGATGCCCTTGAAAATTTTTCCTTCATCTTGTTTATTTGTCATCCATCCATGAAAATTTTCATAGATCATGATATGTTTTTGTCATGTTTGAATCATATATGTTATATTTGTCATCATAAAAAACTTTAAGCTTTTTTTGTGAAAATTGATATAGTAGACAATTTTCAGAAATAAAAGAACTATAATTTAGAGTAATAAGATACTTAGAAATTTAACCATTTTATTTTAAAATCTAATATATGGCATGCAAAAGCATTAACAATGAAATACCAAAGTATATATCTACTTTTTATTAATGAAAATCAATAATTTTTTCCTTATTAAAAATAAAAAGAAATTTAATCTATCTAAATTCTTGAATACTTGATTAATCCAAATCTAAAATAAATCTAATAACAATGTTGAATTCCAATTCCAAGTCCACTCGACTAGTGCACAATACCTCATTCAATAGCATTGTGAACCATTACATGTAGTTACATAAAACAGTCCCACCCAATTTTAAAATTAGCTTCATCAAAAAACTCTAACTTCAATCCAGACCAGCACAAGGATCCAATCGAACTTTTCACAGCTTGGTTAATTGAGACACCAAACATCCAATGCTACCATGTACCACATTGTCAAAATCGTCAACAATGGCTGCAATCTGAACTTCGTCATAACTGATAGCCAGGTAAGTCAAGAGTCGACATCATCACTTGCATCAAACTCCCATATATTGGATTAGTTAAACACATTGATTTTTCTCTGTTCTAATCCCTTAGGGAGATTCTTTGTTTTGATTTGGAATCTCAGTTGTGAGCAACCCAACTTCTTATTATTGGACTTCCAACATCAATCATCAATTTTTTGTATTCACACTTTGGGTTCTGAATACTTGATTGTGCACCCCCACAATAGAAACACACACACACACACACACACACACATATATATATAGCAGATTAGAGATCTTATTCGGTCTAATTTATATGCAATGGGGGTTGATTTTGAATCTTTGACAAACACAACTTTAGGATCCATAGTAGGGATCATCAACACTACCATATTGTATTCCTTAGATACATGTAGGACCAAGTACTAGGTGAAGGTTTATGCCAGGGGTCGATAGAAATACAGATTTGTAGCTCCAACACATATTTTCCTTAGAATTAAATCAGGTTGTTTCTTTTTTTTTGGAATGGGTTTTGTTGAATTCAGTATCTGACACATGTATTTCCTTAGAAATCATCTAGGTTTAGTATCTGGTTGCAATTTGGGTCACTGGATCCTTGGTTTATCCTTAGGTTAGTGTGGTTAAATTTGGTGGGGTTGATCCTCCTTTGCACGCTTGGAACTCACTAAAACTCCCTATCACCCGCTCTTGTTTATTCATTTCCATGCAATTGAAACTACTGTTCCCTTGTGTTTCCCTAGCACTCCCTAACATGCGTTGGTGCCACACCGTAGAACCTCACACATATTGGCATGCATTGGCATGCCTAACATGTCTTGGAACTGTCTCACATGTGTTAGCACTTCTTGTCATTCCCTAGCACACCTTGGCACTCCCTATTTATCATGCCCTTATAGATAGCCTTACTTTTTTTGCGATTTGGGAACCCAACCAAGTCATTGAAAAAATAGTGTTGTGCATAGCCCAAAGTCTCCCTTTATCTGAAACTACTTTTTCCCAACCCTTTATTGCAATCGTAGGCTTAACTCTTGCAAGTCCTATTTTATCCCAACCTCTTTGAAATCTCTTTCATTTTCCTTTTCCTTTTACCCTTTTAATATTTTGTCGTGATTTTTGTTCTGTGTTAAGAAGGTGATATTTTCAACCTGCTGCATTTGAGATTTGTGGTTCTAAAGATAATCCTCCTTTCGATAAACATTCTTCCATTAGTCTAACCTTAGGCTTGAAAGTGTTGGGAAAATTTTAATGTTTAGGCTTATTCATTACCTGATATCCTTACCAAATACCATTGAAAACTTATATTGTTTCACTCTAACATAGAACTTTGGCTTAGACAAAGCTTTGGAACCATGGGGGTCCAAAAGAGGCTTAAACAACTTAAATGAAAGGGAGTTTGGCTAAGACTTAGGGATAGCTACTACCTCAAAGCTAGAATGAGAGCTTAGCTCTTTTGAGCTACTATTTTTGCTCAAAACAAAAACAACCTTGGAAAACTCATGCTCAAATCAAATATCTACCTTGGAACACCATCCATCTTGGAAACACTTGATGATTTGGTTGGAGATGATCTGTTAAGAAAATTAAGTGTCAACTGTAAATTCATACTAGGATTTGAATACCTCCTGTGGACATGATTGGGCCCATAATTAACAATATCAACTTCCATTCGAAATTGTGGAGGGACGTGATTAATTTTTGAAAGGACGCACTGTTTGACAACCAAGGCAATGGAAACCCTTGGGAAAAAGAAAGAGAGTACACAAACTTTACTTGTCGAAGAAAAGTGCCTTCAACTCTAACCACTAGGTCTGAACATGTCCAATATTGTAACAATTGAAATAATGAAATGATAATTTCCAATAATCAATGTTATGGGTCTAGACTTTTACCTCGTAAACCAATTCAATGGCCTTGAATAAAATATCTTTGATATATACTTTGACTAGAATCAAGGCCCAATGCATATTAATTGAAACATACCAATTAGGGTCCAGAGAAATAAATCTACCAAAATTCTTGCCAATAATGTGAAGGGCCTCCTTTGTCTAGAAGACAAGGGGAGGGCTCGACAATATAGCCCAAAGTTGTTGCACCGAGAGATGTTTGCGAGCGAGATCACAATCCACCAGCCATGTTTCCAGGACTAGGCCCGATGGCCCCCAATCCCATTCTGCCTCCTTGATCTTATTATAGTCCCCCCCAACCAAAATTGAAAGAATATCCAACTGTGAACAAATCCATGGAAAATCGACATATAACCCATGGTTGACATCCAATTGTCCAAAACCCATGCCATGAGAGATGCCTTTTGCATTGTCTTACCATAAAATATTCCTACCAAAGTAGTTTCTAACAAGTTTGGGATGTCCTCGAACTTGATATCCTTACCAATGACCATTGAAAACTTATCTTGTTTCACTCTAACATAGAACTTTGGCTTAGGCAAAGCTCTCGAACCATGGGGGACCAAAAGAGGCTTAAAAGGATTAAATGAAAGGGAGTTTGGTTGAGACTTAGGGATAAATACTACCTCAAAGCTAGAATGAGAGCTTAGCTCTTTTGCACTACTATATTTGCTCAAAACGAAAACAACCTTGGACAACTCATGCTCAGATTAAATATCTACCTTGTAACACCATCCATTTTGGAAACACATGAATTGGTTGGAGATGATTTGTCAAGACAATGAATTGTAACCTGTAAATTCATCCTGGGATTTGAATGCATCCTCTGGACATGATTGAGCTCATAATCAACAATATCAACTTCCATTTGAAACTATGGCGGGATAGAATTAATTCAAATTCCATTTGAAACTGTGGCGGGATAGAATTAATTGTTGACAGGACCCACTGTCTGATAGTCGAGACAATGAAAACCCTTGGGAAAAAGAAAGAGAGTACACAAACTTTACTTGTTGTCGAAGAAAAGTGTGAAAGCAACAAAGCTCCATATTTTCTCAAAAAACATTGGAACCATTATTTTATAATATCCTTTAAGAGTATAATAAAGAAAATATAAATTTCATATCAATAGAGTGTTCTCTTTATAATAATATCTTTTTTCTATATAAATGTATAGAAAATTCACCAGATAATTTTCCTCATTCCTAAAATAATATCTAAACTATGAGGATGATATCCAAGGGACTTAATACCACAACCTCCTACTTGTAATCTACAACACTCAACCACTCAAATTAACTCATTACATGTCTTTGAACTAGAAAAACTTCTTTTAAAAAAATGATTAAAAAACACCATAAATCACAAAATATTATTGTTTAAATAATATGATAAATATATCCACTCTAAATAAAATTTATAATTAATAATATAAATTAATAATGCTATTGGATATATAAAGAAAATAAATTATGACCTATCTTTAATGGAGTCCACATTTCTCAAATTATCATTAATCTTACTTTTATTTAAGTGCTCAAGGATGAGAATGAGATTTAAGTCAATTAATTAATGTCACTATTACTAAATATAAAAAATGTCATATAATTGAATAAATGTGTAGCATCCCAAAAGGAAAAGTTAAACACTCAGCTAGTGGATGACATTGCGACCAGGCAAGAAGACTGATTCTCTATTCTATTTCAACGTAGTTGGACACCATACCACCCACCAGATATAAATAAAAGTTCAAAATAAGATTGTTATTTTACTTGGGTTTCTATATGTTTGGAGGCAGGATGGGAGAGTTTGAGAACAAATAAGTGTAAAAAAAAGTAAAAGAAGAGTTTAAGATTACAATTGATCATCTGCTTTCCCACCATTTTCACAAAATAAGGCCAACAGAGCAGAGAACATGGGAGAGTTTGAGAACAAATTAGTGTAAAAAAAGGTAAAAGAAGAGTTTAAGATTACAATTGATCATCTTCTTTCCCACCATTTTTCGTAAAATAAGGCCAACAGAGTAGAGCACGTCACGATATTACGTTCCAAGGAGATTTCTCAGGTATGCCCAGGGAGATCAACAGATTCATTCGATTGATCTTCCTGATTGATCCATAATTTGTTTTGCATTTGCTGTTTGAATAGGCGGGGAGAATGAGTGAAGTATTTGAAGGATACGAGCGACAATATTGCAAGCTCTCTATAAATCTTTCACGGAAATGCACCTCAGCAACTCTTCTCAATGGAGGTAAGAGGATCGATCATATGGTCCTTGCACACTTTTACAAAAATTATTAAATTTTTCTTTCAGTTGATACAAAAACCAAATGTAATAAATATTGAACCTTTCAACTCTCCTGATCATTTGATGTCTTCATCAATGCACCATAGGAAGATTTCCATATTTCCCTTTCCCTTGTATCTTCGACCTCTTTTCTTTGTTTTTTGGCTAGTTGGAAAAAAAAATCAAAATTGATACTTGCGATGCGATAACCATGTATATGAAGACACCCTAAATCTCCGAGACTGAGACCTAGGGTTTGATATCATTGAAATCTATGCTCTATTTTGGTGGGGTTGGTAAATTTGTTGGGTACTTGAAATCATAAACACCCAGTTTGTGAATAATCATCTGTTAGTTTATTTAATTTCGATTGTGAAGGATTTCTCTGGTACAATGGATGCTATGTCAAAGGATGGTTGGATCAGTTTCCTGTAGATTACTTAAATGCTGTATTTATGGGAATTTAGATATCAAAAAATGTTCAATTTTCTATCTGTTTGTCTGTATAGGAGATTTCTTGTGGTTTGATTTATGTGGAAAACCCACTGGACAAATATATTGTAATAGTTTATGGTATTGATACCCCTTTTGGTTTCTATTTTTGATGGAGCAACCTCTGACAGTACACCTTTTACCACATAGATGTTGTTGTTGAATAGAAATATCCAGACGAGTCTTACACTGGACATATAAATGGCTATTGTATATCACAATAATAAGCATTAACATATGAAGATGTGGCACACCCTAAACTTTGTGCATTCAATCCGTTTTTTTTTCTTTCATGGCAAATTTCGTTCTGCATAGTAGATGTGTTGTGGCACTTGAGTGTGTTCACATCAAATATTCTAAGGCAAAACCTAGATTCTCATGTGTCATGGAAATTCAACATATGCCTTGTTCACATAAGAACTACCTGTAACTCATCTTAGGGTACTCATGTACAATCTCAACTCATCCCACTTAACAAGTTACCAAGACAAGGCTCATCACATCCAACTGTGGTCTAAAACAATTAAGAAACACAATTTACATCTTGACATGCCATAGCCCTTGGCATGTCTTAGAATGCCTTGGCACTATGTGGCATGCGTTAACATCTCCTACATTCCATGGCATGCTTTGAGACTCCCTAGCACATCGTGACACTTCCTTACATGCCTTGGTAGTTTAGCGTAGCTTGGCATTACCTAGCATATAACCTTGTCACTCCTTCCTTAATACACCTAGAACTCATTGAAACTCCCTCTCACACACTCTTATTTGTTCATTTCCATGCATTTTGACCTAGTGCTTCCTTATGTTTCCCTGACACCCCCTAACACTCCCTAGCTCACCCTAGCACCTGACACATCTTGGCCTACCACCCTAACACTCTAGCATTCCTTGCCACTACATAGTATACCTTGTCACTCTTTCCTTATCACACCTAGAGATTGCTGACACTGTTGGTCACAAACTCTTATTCATTCATTTCCATGCATTTTTACCTAGCATTCCCTTGTGTTTCCCTAGCACTCCTTATCACTCCTTGACACGTGTTGTTACACCCTAGCACCTATGACATCTTGGCATGTTGCCCTAGCCTCTAGCATGCCTTAACACTTCCTAGCATACCTTTTCACTTTGTCCTTAGCACACCTGGAACTCACTGAAAGTTCTAATCACAAACTCTTATTTATTCATTTCCATTCATTTTGACATAATGTTTCCCTAGAACTCCTAGCTAACACTTCCTTGCATGCATTGGCACATCTTGGCTGCATGTCACCCTAGAACTCTAACATTCCTTAGAGTTTCCAAGCATGCCTTGTAACTCCTTCTTAACACACTTGGAACTCACTGACACTCCATGACACACACTCTTATTCCTTCATTTCCATGCATTATGACCTAGTGCTCCCTTGTGTTTCCCTAGCACTCCCAAACACTCCTTGGCACACATTGGTACACCATGGAATTTGTCACATCTTAGCAGGATTTCCTAACACTCTATCGTCTATTGGCATTGCTTATCATATGTTGTCACTCCCTACTTAGCACACCTATTGTTATAGACATTTTTGTGCCTTACAGCTATAAGCATGAAATGTCCATAATCCAAGGGATCCAAAGTCCCTAAAGATGTTGTTACAGCTGCTAAAGGAACAAGGTCAACCAATGACAGCTTCTCCCAGAAGTTCTCCACCAAAAACCACTCAGAAACAGTCAATTCAGGATCAATTCAAGTGCTCCACTAGTTGCCTGCGTTGCAAAGCACCCCAGTACACTGTCTAGGTGCATTGCAACGCACTTGAATGCACTACCCAGGTGCGTTGAGCGGGAAATGACAAATGGCAGAGTCATTCAACGAGGTGGAAAGACCATGGAAGCTTCCAGAATCTTCTCCAATGACACTTGCCTCACTGAATTCGACCAAGTGATGAGTAAGAGGCTCTCAGTCTCCAAGTGGAAGCAAGAACTGACAGAGAGAAGCCACAAGTCAAAACATAAGCTGACTCATCCTCTCTGCTTACATCTATATATGGATCCCTCATCCCAGAGATCCGGAGGCTGGAATTTGGTACTTTGCAGAGAATTGCTGTTGGTTTGAGATTGAGATTAGTACATTGGGTGATTTATGCTTTGTTGGAGGAGAGGAAGGGATTCCTTTGCTGGGAGGTAGATGCTGGATCGGGACTCACTTGGTTGTATCTCCTCTTGGACTTTCTTATTCTATCAATAAATTATTTGAGTTTCTCCTACATGCTGTATATCAATGATGTTTTGTTATATTTGCATGTTTAGCTTAATCTAATCCTGAGCTTTTTATGAATGTATATCTATATCTTCGTGTAGTTTCTCTCTCTTGTGATCTTGCAGGAATTCGGTGAAGCTGGGCCAGTAAGGGAGCAGGGAGCTGGGAGCCATTGAAGAGAGGAGTGATTGGATCAACAAACTAGCGAAAGACACAGGTTAGTTACATCCTTCCTCCTCATTTACATTTCATAAAGAAGAATACTCAAGTAGTTTGTCTTGTTTGTTGCTAAGGCACTATCACAGCTTAGAGTGGGATAGGGGCATTCTGAATTAGATACTTTTCCCAACAACAAATTGGCGACTCTACTGGGGATCGTATCTAGTTAGTTTATTTGTGTTTCTATTGTTGTTCTTCTCATAAACTCAAGAGTGTTGAATCGAACTGCATTTGCCATTTACAAATGCAAAGTAGAGATCTATTACTCTAGTCCTTTCACTGGGCCTGTTTATGATCTGAACAACTGATCCACAAATGCTCTAATAGCCCTTTGTGATAGCTCTTAGTCCTCCTTTAAATCATCCTCCTAATTGTACCTTATTGATAGCTCTTATCCGGCCAAAATCCTTAGATCAAACTGCAAACCGTGACCCAGAACCCAGAGACAATTCTCGTTTCTGCTTCAGCGCAGGCTCTGTAAAGAGACTCTGCATTTCAACGCAGGTCCCGAGAGGGCTACCTGCGCTGTAATTCAGTTTCTCTGTGCAACAGGTGCGCTGATCAGCCTTTGCCCTGTGCAGCTGTGGTTCTTTGCATCCTTGTGTTCAGTTTTGTCTCTGTTTTTTGCGGCCCGTTATCAGTGTGTACCTATCTGAAAACCCATTTTCTTTGCCTAATTCCGCCTCAGTTGTATAAAAGAAACTGTATTTGTTTTTTTGTATTTGTTACATCATTTGCAGTTTCCCATTACAAAAGTAAACTAGTCATACTGTCGCCTTTAGATCTAGACCTGTCGTAAGTGTCGTTTTGATCTTAGGAGTAAGTATATTTGCTCTTGACAGTTGATTGCGCTTTTACTTTTGTCTTTTGGATTGAATTTGTGAATTTCTAGTGTCGAAACAAGTGTTTACTTCAAAATCATAAGTGTCGTAATCGTCTTTTTGATTTCAAAAAGAAACTTGTTTGTGTTTTCACTTGAAATCGAATTCAATTTTGTACAACAGCTTTCTTTTTAGGCATCAATATTAAGAAAGTGAAAACAAATACATGCATTTGTGCATTTTCATATTGATCGTTTGTATGGTTTGATTTAGGAAAAAGTGCATTTACAGTGTGCTCTATGCTCTTTGAGAAAAGATTGTGTCTTTCTTTTCCCCTTGTAGCTAGGATTTTCATTGTTGAAAAGAGATAAAAGCTTGCTTATCATCTTTAGACTGCATTTAGGAATTGTATCTACATCTCGTGGTGATCCAAAAAGGCAAACTTCTAAGAAAGATCAACCTAAAATAAATTTAATGAACTTAACAATGCTTTGTAACTTAACGCACAACATAGAGGTCTAGGCTAGAGACGTGTTCCGGCGTCGTAAAACCTGGTGACTGTCGATCTCGCTGATGGTTGGGTGATTCCTCCTGAGAGACGATAAGCACCAGTACAGATTGTGCTCCCACGTACCATCGAGTATATATTGGGAGACCCCTATAGGCATAAAACCTTTATCCATAGGAAGCCGTGTCGGCCGCCCTACTGATCGCAATGCACTGAACACAGCATTCGGGAAGATTGACCGCCCGTACCTTAAAAAGTATTCTGCAGTTTTGCGATTGGTTTGGCACACCCTCTACCTGGATCTCCAGAGCAGTTCCTTTTGGCCTTTTTCAGACTCTATAACGGAAAAAGTCCATCCGAGCATTTTTCACTTCGGGCCCGTTAAAACATCGAAGGAGACTAGAGTCATCTTTTGCTTTTTCTCGACTCTTTAAAATTGAAAAAGCAAGTTGTGTCCAAAGCGTCTAAAATTCATTTAATTCGGAAACATATTTCCCCTTTGGTATTTTAGTTGATCGAGTAATCCGCAATCGTGGAAGAAAGTCAATTGAAACCCCGTCGTTCGCGGAGGCTTACGAGTCAACCGTCTTTGTCTCCGGAATCGAAAACAGTACGGACAAAGCGAACTCGTTTAACCGGTTCGAAATCTCCTATTAAAGTTAGAACAAGTGTTCCAACAACATCCGAGATTCTGGTTACTCCAAACATTTCTGGAAACCTTGCCTCTACAGAAGAAGTTCAACAGCCACAGAGGGACAGTGATACTGATCCTAGTCTGAGAGTAAACACTTGTATTACTGAACCAGTTCCATCTGCAACCGGTTCGGAGAGTCTTGCTCCACAAACATCTGTCGTTGTCGATTCAACCCCTTCTTCGGCACCAGAAATATTTTACGGACCTGACGGTCTTCCCCTTCCACCTGGTTTGATTGCGATAGAAGAAATTATAGAAGATCCACAAGCAAGTACTCCAACACATTTTGGAGTCGGGGTCACTCTATTTCCTTCGACATCAGAGGTTAGTCTACCACCAGTGGAAGTTCCTGTAGAATCGCTAGGTAATATTTTGGATAGACTCAAAATGTCTGAACAACCGTCAACATCTAGGACTGTGTCGACTGACACAGCGACAACAGAACTGCCTGCCGTCACTCCGACAATGTTTGCCGGCATACCACCTATCCTGACTAGCTCATAACCGCTAGAAGGAGTCCATCCAGGGGCTATTACGACAGTATGGTCCGTTCCTGTTTGTTCCTCCGGAATAACATCCGGAAACTCTTATGTTGAGACTCACCAAATTGATCCATTTGGAGGTCAATTTGGGCAATCTAGTCCCCAAGGACAGACAATCCCCTTGAGTTCCGGATTACCATCGTATGGGGGGCAGTATGCCCTTTCATTACCCCCTCCGGGAGGATATCCAAAGGGAGTAGTACACAAATTGACATTTAATCCTCGTGCAAAAATAGCACAGAATTATAATATAATAGAGGACCTGGCCCAATCGTCGTCTGCTATGTCGACACTTGAGGTACCGCAAAATTGCCCCTCCCAAGAGCAAGCATTATTATCAGCAATAGGTGGGATTGGCCCAATGGATTCCAATCTTGTGGCCTTTGATCATAAAGGATATGACCCTCAGTTACCAGCTCAACTAGCTTTCCTTATTCAAGTGAAAGCCCTCAACAAAACTGTTCATCGAACAATTATTGATGAGGGGGCATCTACGTGTATTATGTCGATGAGTTGCTGGAAAAATTTAGGCTCACCACCCTTGTCGAGATTGTCAACGACGTTAAAAGCATTTGATGGACGATCATACACTCCATACGGGATTTTAAGTAACTTGCAAGTTGAACTAGGGGGCAAAACAGTAGGAATTGATGTTGAAGTAATTGATGGAAACCTCGATTACAACATCCTACTGGGAAGGCCGTGGATATATGCCATAGCCGTAGTTGTGTCGACCTACTTCAGGAAGATTGCATTTCCCTTTCAAGGAGGAATTACAGTCGTCGACCAACAAACTTTCCTCCCCGACAGTTCACAAGTTACGGGAAGCATTCCAATGATCCATGGAAACAATCATTCGCTTCAAAATATTGGAGTAGGTCTCCTAAAAGACCCTACCTTAATGGGTACTTTTTCCCTACCGCCTCCGAGTAATCTGGCGGAAATGGCCACAGTGGAAACCTACAATATGAAATCTTCTATATCTAATGGATTCCAAAGATTCCTGAACATTTTGTCAGCATGGATCATCACCATTTTAGAAATATTGTAGCAATCAATTTTCTTGGCCTGGGGGGCAACCCCAAATCAACGCTCATCAAGCGTTTGGATAGATAGATCTAAAGAATATGGTACCCCTTCAGATCCTTGGTCGCAAGTGCATGTCACCGACGAAGGAATTGTCCAATCAATGGTAATTGACGGAGCACCATGGAATGATTCCCACCATCGTTCCCTTCTCCCGGATTGTGGAGAAGATCCTCAAGATGACCTTTATCATCCTTCAGTTTTCGATTTTCTATCAAATGCTGTAAATACAGTGGGCTCTGAGGACGGTTCTTATCTCGTGTCGACCTCGTTAAAAAATGAAACGAGGATTCATGAGGATAGTTCATTTACTGTGTCAACCTCATTAAAAAATGAAACAAATCCCCTTTCCAAATCTCAAAGGTAAACCTTCATTCCAACCACCGAGTTGAATGCAATGAAGCTTGGGGGGCATGCACCTCGATTTGAGTTATTATGCTGGGGGCGTGCAAAATTATCGAGCAGTTTTAGCACATAGTTCATGCTCGTTAAAAAATAAACATAAGATAGAGCAAGTGTTTCAATCCGCGTTTAAGCTCGTTAAAAAATGAACTATCCTCCGGTAAATAACCACCGTGAATGTAACATTATCAGCCATTAAAGCCTTGGTCGTGTTTGCACCGTCACCTCCACTTTTCCATTGGCCGATCATTCACCTCCATTTGATTGTTTACCCATTTTGAGGAACAGCTGCGAAGAGTGATTTCACTAGCCATCCTTGTGACACTGCCGTGCTTGGAAAATTCCAACCCTTACCTGGAATCAGCTGCTACCCATTTTATCACTCGTTCCTCAAAAGACGAGTCTTCTTTAAGCTCTTTTCATCTGACTCGTAAAATGTGAAAAGATTGCCGAGTTTTGGCCTTCCAGCTCATTAAAGCGACCGGAAGTGCTATCCCTCCTCTAGATTTTAATCTTTTTGGACCTGAGGGATTATTGCACAAAAAGATCGAGCGCTTGTTTTGTTCGGATCGTTAAAACTATCGAAAATTCATCCCTTCTGTATTGTTTTATACTTTTTCGGACTTAAGGGATTAGATGACGAAAAAGGACTTTCGGAGTTAACTTTACGTACCTTTTCAGACTCTCTAAAAATGAAAAGGACCGAGTTATCTTTGTCGTTAGACTCGTTAAAAACATTAATAGCGACAAACTTGTCTTTAGACGAGAATGAGTTTCACTATCGCTAGGCTTGTTAAAACATAGCGATGGGTTTGCCCGAAGGGAAAATTATAGAACAAGCATATGTTATCCTCCTCAAGCTTGACAAAAATAAAGAGGTACTGGTCAGCAATGACTGGGGAAAAATTGGGAAGAAACTCAAAGAACCTTTATTGGTAGCAAGTCGCTCTTGAACATGACACTTCCACTCCGTGCCTGAGTCGGGTTGGGTTGTTTCATTCATCAGTCACATCACCATGGTCTCGCCATACCATCCACCTTTGGGGTAAATGCTACCAATCCATCACATAAGTGTCACCGATATGTTCAAGAGAAGTCATCCAGAGAAGTCAACCGTGTCCCATCCACTACCATACATTATCCTTCATTCTTTCATGACCGCCACCCTGAACCATATATCATCAGATCGTTTTCACCTCCATCAAAATCATTTGCTCCGTTCTGTGTCACTGATGTGGGATACATCAAGGCCCTCCTTTGACAGATCGCTTCTTGTCGACATCAGCTCATTATCCAAGAAGTTGATCTAGGAACACCCCCTTCAGTACTTTGAAGCTTGCATGCCTCAATGGCAAGTTTCTCACTTCCGGCGACAGGTATACATCAATGACCTTCGACCGAAAGATTTTGCGTGGTGTTCGACACCGAGTCCTTTATTCACACCATGTGAATTGTACTGCAGTACCTTGAGGGTCATATCATTATCGGTGATTCCTCTCGCGCTTGTTAACAGTTTACATCATTGACTGGTAATCAAGCGATGTCTTTCCATGTTCGACTTCAAAACATTTCTCACATGGATCAACTTGTACTTAGAGTGAAGATCGGACGATATTGAAGACCCCGGATCTAGTTTCATCCATCCGGGCTGCGATATATATTCAGGAAAAATAAAGACATTGACATGTACAGCATTGCAGAACAGATAATCATCCTACCAAAGGGATGATGATTTCAGCAGGATCATCAGTCTACCATCAGACAATTGTCTGTCCTATGTACATAAAAATGAATTTATAAAGCTGAGCATGGGAATGCCCGCCTCAGCTAGATCATGAAAAACAGTATGAAGAATAATGTATTGTATTGTATCTTATTACAGGTCTCCTCCCAGCATTGAATGAACTTCGGATCCTCCTAATAAAGCATTTCACCCGATAAACGGCCTCATACTTTAGGGGGCAACTGTTATAGACATTTTTGTGCCTTACAGCTATAAGCATGAAATGTCCATAATCCAAGGGATCCAAAGTCCCTAAAGATGTTGTTACAGCTGCTAAAGGAACAAGGTCAACCAATGACAGCTTCTCCCAGAAGTTCTCCACCAAAAACCACTCAGAAACAGTCAATTCAGGATCAATTCAAGTGCTCCACTAGCTGCCTGCGTTGCAAAGCACCCCAGTACACTGTCTAGGTGCATTGCAACGCACTTGAATGCACTACCCAGGTGCGTTGAGCGGGAAATGACAAATGGCAGAGTCATTCAACGAGGTGGAAAGACCATGGAAGCTTCCAGAATCTTCTCCAATGACACTTGCCTCACTGAATTCGACCAAGTGATGAGTAAGAGGCTCTCAGTCTCCAAGTGGAAGCAAGAACTGACAGAGAGAAGCCACAAGTCAAAACATAAGCTGACTCATCCTCTCTGCTTACATCTATATATGGATCCCTTATCCCAGAGATCCAGAGGCTGGAATTTGGTACTTTGCAGAGAATTGTTGTTGGTTTGAGATTGAGATTAGTACATTGGGTGATTTATGCTTTGTTGGAGGAGAGGAAGGGATTCCTTTGCTGGGAGGTAGATGCTGGATCGGGACTCACTTGGTTGTATCTCCTCTTGGACTTTCTTATTCTATCAATAAATTATTTGAGTTTCTCCTACATGCTGTATATCAATGATGTTTTGTTATATTTGCATGTTTAGCTTAATCTGATCCTGAGCTTTTTATGAATGTATATCTATATCTTCGTGTAGTTTCTCTCTCTTGTGATCTTGCAGGAATTCGGTGAAGCTGGGCCGGTAAGGGAGCAGGGAGCTGGGAGCCATTGAAGAGAGGAGTGATTGGATCAACAAACTAGCGAAAGACACAGGTTAGTTACATCCTTCCTCCTCATTTACATTTCATAAAGAAGAATACTCAAGTAGTTTGTCTTGTTTGTTGCTAAGGCACTATCACACCTTAGAGTGGGATAGGGGCATTCTGAATTAGATACTTTTCCCAACAACGCCTATAACTTGTTAACACTCCCTATCACACACGCACATTCATTCATTTACATGTAATTGAAATGAGTCCTCCCTTGTGTTTCCTTGGCAATCCCTAGCATGTGTTGGCGCCACATCCTAGAACCTAGCACACCTTGGCATGCCTTAGCACTTGGCATGTCTTCACATGCCTAAAATTCCTTGGAACTTTCTAACATGTCCTAGAACTTCCTGAAATTCCCTGCACACCTTGGCACTCCCTAGTTTTCATGCCCTCATAAATAGGATTACTCTTTTTGTGGCTTGGGAACCCAACCAAGTCATCAAAAAAATAGTGCTGTGCTTAAGCCAAAGTCTCCCTTTGTCTGAAACTACTTTTTCCATCCTCTTGTCACAATCGTAGGCTTTCCTCCTACAAGTCCTAATATGAAATTCTCATAACACACCTCGTCCATGGGAGACATAGAATTCACTGACACTCCCTGGAATAATCTCTTATTCATTCATTTCCATGCACTTTGACCTAGTTCTCCCTTGTGATTCCCTGACACTCCCAAACACTCCTCGACATGCATTGACACTATCTGGCATATGTCAACATGCCTTTTCATTCCTTGGCAAGCCATGACACTCCTTAATTATCATGCCCTCATAACTACCCTTATTTTATTTTAGACTTAGGAACCCAACCAAGTCCTGCCTCGACTACAACAACTTTACCAAGTTACATTTACTACAACTAGACTATGCCTTGTTCCCCTAATGACCTATAACTCATCTTAGGCTTCTCATGTCCAATCTTAACTCATCCCACTTAAAAAGTTACCAATTCAAGGCTCACATCCAACCATGCCCATAAAACAACTAAGCAACATAGTTTACATCTTCACATGCCATAACATCTGGCATGTATAACAATCCATTAGCACTACATGGCACACATTATCATCCCCTGCATTCCTTGGCATGATTTGTCACTCCCTAACAAACCCTACCACTCCCTAACATGCCTTGACACTCTAGCATGCCTTGGAACTTCCTAGCATATAACCTTGTCACTCCCTCCTTAACACAATTGGAACTTGCTGACACTCCCTATCACACACTCTTATCCATTCATTTCCATGCATTTTGAACTAGTTCTCCCTTGTGTTCTCATGGCACTCCCTAACACACATTGGAACACCCTAGGACTTGGCACATCTTGGCATGTAGCCCTGGTATTGTAGCATTCCTTGGAACTACCTAGCATACCTTGTCACTCCCTCCTTAGCACACCTAGAATTCACTGACAATCCTTGTCACACACTCTTATTAATTCATTTCTATGCATTTGAAACTAGTGCTCCCTTGTTTTTCCCTAACACTCCATAACTCTCCCTAGCATGCATTGGCACACCTTAGCACCTAGCACATATTGGCATGTTTCCCTGGCCTCTAGAATTCCTTAGCACTGCCTAGCAAACCTTGTCACTCACTCCTTAGCACACCTTGAAATAACTAACACTTCCTGTCACAAACTCTTAATCGTTCATTTGCATGCATTGTTTTCACTTATTGTTCCCTTGTGTTTCCCTAACTCCCCCTAACACTTCCTAGCACTATTTGGCACACCTTGGCACCTATCACATATTGGCTTCATGTCGCTCTGGCACGCTAGAATGATTTAGCGCTGCTTAGCATACCATGTCACTCCCCTCTTACCACACCTGGAACTCATTGACACTCCCTGTCACACACTCTTATTCATTCATTTCCATGCATTTTGACCTAGTGCTCCCTTGTGTTTCCCTAGCACTCGCTAACACTCAACACACATTGGAACACCTAACTGCAATGAGTTTCACTAACAGTCAATCCAAAAACCGTTCTAGATTCTAGCTAGTTACTTGTTCTTCACTAATATATTAAGGTTAAGTTTATTGTATAGTGTTCAGTGTGAAAATATTACTAGGTGTTTTTATCGCATTAGTTGGAAGGTGGCTAAGCCACAAGCATGACAGTAAGGTTCTTGAATCTTGGACTGTAAAACTAACCAACAAATATATGACTATAAGATCTTTGGGAAATTGTAGTTCTCTAAAGAGATTCATGGTAGTGATTTTCCCATTGCACTAGACCCGAGAACTCGATTGTTAATTAGATGCATAGAAGTGGTAGTTTGATGCAGTAAATGTCAAATGTATAGTTCAACAACATGATGGAGGCTTACCTATGACATCAGAATTCATTTTTTTATCTTCATGGTGCAAACCCCATGATGTCCAAGTGTGACACCCTCCTTGCAACAACACCCTTTGAGTAGTTACCCAGTGACTTCCTTGCCTTTGATTTCCCTCTCCTCATCTTGTTCACTCTCAGTTCCTTCTCCCTTACTCTCCTCTCACTGTGCTCTTTTGCTTCCTATTCTCCTTATCCCAATTTCTCTTCTCTTTCTACTTCTCACTCCATCCTTCTGGTTAGTTAGGGCTTGGCTAACTGGATTTTCCCTTTCCTGCCATTTTTCCTCCCATTTTCTCCCCATCTGTCATTTTCCCTCTTCCTAGGTTTGTTCTAGAATCGACAAGGTGTGAGGGAGGAGAAAAATCCATTCATGTGTGCTAATAGGTTGCAAAATATCTCCCTACCCTCATTGACTGCATCAAGGCCTATAAATATTATGCCTGTGAGTGTCTGTGAGTCTCTTCTTAGGTCTTGGGTCAAATTATTTTTTCTCTTTCAACTATATGAGTCAAGCTATATGCTCTTTAACCCTCCCATTGATAGAGTTACTTATACTTGTATCATTCCCCTGGTATAAAGACATATGTATAGGTTATTATGGTATATGTTGAACTTTGGTTATTATGCTCACCTTGAAGTCATTGAGGTTCCATCTAACTCCCCCTAGTTAATACAAGGTTCATTGAGTTAGAAAAATGTGCCATCAATAATTATAAGTGGTTACCTCAAGGAAGGACCATTGGTTGAGGCCTCATCAATGGAGATTGGGTCGATGGTTAGGGTTTCGATTTAGTTAAACACTATTCACTATTATATTTGTGGGCATAGAGTAATTATGATCTTACCCATGCACACAAGGATAATTGAGAAGTGTTTCCCATAATCATGCAAGTGGAACATCAACATGTACATTAGGGTAACCACAAAATATTTATCATATTTATACAATGCAAGGTGATAGGAAAATATTTACAATATATATGTGAATGTACTAAGATCAAGACCATTAGCATCATATCTACATACTTACCACAAGACGAGGGTCATTACAACCCTTTAAAAATTTCCATGATGCCTTCCTGTTTTGCATCTCCTTGACCACAAGGGTTTAATTGAAAAACACATAGTTCCTTTAAAGATTTGAAGGCTGAGGCAACCAATTCAAGCCCTTGATCTTAAAGATAATGAAATATTTGCAATTTGTTACAATAATAAGTCCATTATGCACACTCCTCATCTTAGAGTTGGGTAGAGAGGGAGAATACTTGATTGATGCCAACCTTGTAAATGAACAACTTTGCCTACTCATTGGTTGGACTCTCCACCTATAGTTGACACCAATAACACAACCAAAAGTCCAAGATACCCATAAGATGTGCCCTACACCCAAGGGATTAGACTACACCTCCATAAAATGTACCTTCAACTTTAGATGTCCCAAAACAGTGATATCCTAACCCAATATAGCCTATTTGTTAGATTTTTGTAACTTTCTCCTTAACTAACACTTGTTTTTAATTATTTAATCCACTTACCATATAATCTCTCTTGTTTGCACCCACCTAGTATAAAAGAACACTTATGTTTTTAATACAACCAAGTTAAGAGGGTATGTTTCTTTCTTACACTTAAATGTTTTCAATACAACCAAGTTAAGAGCATGTGTTTCCTTTTCAAATTCCAAAAGTATAACATGTCTATCTCTATAAACTAACAACAAAATCATTGCATAAAAAAGGTAAGCTGAAAATTAAATTAAAATTAGATTATTATTATTATGATAAATACACCAAATATGGAAAAAATGATTTCAAACACAACCATAAAAAAAAGTGTTAGTTTTTCAAATACAACTACAAACATATTAAACCATCCTAGATCCATCTTAACCGAGATCTATCAAGCGCTGAGAGGGATCCAATCTCTCGATACGAAAACCTCTTTTTTGGCACTTGATAGATCCAGGTTAAGACGGATCTAGGCTAGTTATATAATACTATATGATATATATATTTGTATTTATGTGTCTCTTTCTTATTCCCTCTCTCTATCTCACCCCCCAAACATACACACTCTCTCTCTCCATATCTATCTCTCTCTCCCTCTATCTTCCTCTCCACCTCTCTCTCTTCCCTCTATCTCTCCTCTCTCCATTGTTCCCTTGTCACTCCCTCTCTCTCTACCTTTCTCCCTCTATGTCTTTCTTCTTCCTTCCCTCTCTCTCCCCCTCCAACTTCATCTCTCTCTCCTCTCTCTTAGTCCTCTCTCTCCCTTTCTCTCTCACCTCCCTCTGTCCCCCCTCCCCATTACTCTCTCTCTCCCCCCCCTCGATCTATGTGCCTCCCTATCTATCTCTTTCCCTTCTCTCCCTATCTTTATCCCCACCTATTCTCTCTCTTCCCTCCTCTCTTCTCTCCCTCTCTCTCCACGTCTATCTCCCTATGCCTTAGTTATTTCCTCCCTCTCTCTCACCTTCCAACTCCATATCTCTCTCTCCCCCCTCTCTTCTCTCTCTCTCCCCCTCCAACTCCATATCTCTCTCCCCCTGCTCTTCTTCTCTCTCTTCCTACCTCCTTCTCTCCGTCTCCCCCCCGTCTCTCTCTCACCCTCTCTTTTTCTCTCTCTCTCTCACCACCCTCCATCTTTGTCACTATCTCCCTCCCCCTCTCTTCCCTTCACTTTGCTTGCTATCATCACTTGGATCCTTAGTTAAGATAGATCTATGTTGGTTCTTACTAATATTTGTATTAGATAAATTTCACATCTTTAAATATAAAAGTATTCTCATTTTTAATTTTATTAAAACCTTAATTTAATTTATATGGGAATAATTTTAGTAGTTGTGAGGATAGAGGGTTTATATATATCTCAAAACTAATTACAACCCTTTTCCTAATAGCTTCAAATAAAAAATGTTATAAAATTAAATTAAATTAAAATATTTTTATTGTGAAATAAGTTATGGTTTTTGGGCATGTGGTATTGATAAGCCATGGTATTGGCCCATGGTATTGTAACAAAGCCTATTTACAAGTTAATAATATCCATGGTAAAGTGGGGGTGAATATCGATGGTTAAGAATCTTTTCATATTGTTATAAAATATTTAGATTGTGAAATAAGATATGATTTTTTTGGCATGTGGTATTGATAAGCCATGGTATTAGCCCATGCTATTGTAACAAAGCCTATTCACAAGTTCATAATATCAATGACAAAGTGGGGGTGAATATCCATGATTAAGAATCCTGTCATATTCTTATAAAATATTTTGATTTTGAAATAAGTTATGTTTTTTGGGCATGTGGTATTGATAAGCCATGGTATTGGCCCATGGTATTGTAACAAAGTCTATTTACAAGTTAATAATATCCATGGTAAAGTGAGAATGAATATCCATGGTTAAGAATATTTTCATATTGTTATAAAATATTTTGATTGTGAAATAAGTTATGTTCTTAGAGCATGTGGTATTGATAAGCCATAGTATTGGCCCATGGTATTATAACAAAGCCAAATTTTTACAAGTTAATAATATCCACTGTAAAGTGGGGGGTGAATATCCATGGTTAAGAATCTTGTCATATTGTTATAAAATATTTTGGTCGTGAAATAAGTTATGGTTTTTGGGCTTGAGGTATTGATAAGCCATGGTATTGGCTCATGGTATTGTAACAAAACCTATTCAAAATCAAAATATAACAAATTGAATTTTATTATTTTTATTATTAATTGAGCCAACATTTAGATTTTTGCACTCATCCCCATAATTTTGACTTTTATTATTATTATTACTATTATTATTTAACTAAGCCCATATTTAGAATTGTTTACATACTTACATTACACCTACACATCTACTCTATAATCTATAAATATTGTATTTATTGTTTTTTAGGGAGGAAAATTTTAACATTTTTGAAAAAATTCAGCCTTAATTTTGATGTAACAAAGCCCTCCCAAATCCAATCTTCATTTATGTTCTAAAACAAGTAGTATATTTTCACTTTTCATAGGGCGGAGGGAAAATGAGTAGCACATTTTCACTTTTCACAGGGTGGGAGGGAAAACGAGATTAAAACAAGTAGTATATTTTCACTTTTCATAGGGCGGAGGGAAAATGAGTAGCACATTTTCACTTTTCACAGGGCGGGAGGGAAAACAAGATTGAAGAGAGTTTTGAATTAAGGTTTTTCCTGATATCGAACCCCGCCATTGGATCTTCAGTGCTGTTACACTAAAAAATGTCACCTTGACTACTTACAGTTAGTATGGCTCCAATCAACAAGTCATGCTACCCTCTTAGGCAAGTCTCATGCCTCTGTTATCCATCTCAAACTCAAAGAAGAGAGAAAGTCTTGTAAAAATCATGTTTATCTCTGGGGTCGCAGGTTCTCTCTAGCCTTACCTGCGGGGACGCTGACCATGTTCACAAAATCTGCGTCCATGGACGCTCTGTATGTTAAAGGACAGGTGCGTCCCTCTGTAAAAGGCAAAATGCGCGAGTTTTATCTTGAAAAAGTTACTTGTGGTTACTTCTAGAACATTCTAGAGGTCGGTTTGATGAAATGGATGCGCCTCCAGTTGGTTCATGTATCTCTATTAAGGGGGAACTTATCCCATCAATAAGGGAGCTATCCCACCCATAGAGGGGGATGATCCCATTGATAGTGGACCTGAATAACCTCTTTACAGCACTATAAATGAAGGCATTGAGCCAGAAGGAGAAGAGGTTGGAGCTATACATTTTCTTTGGGTAAATGCTGCAGGATTTAGGTCTTCCATTAGAGCCTTTGTGAGGAGAGATTGTCTTCACTTGATTCTACTTGGGAGAGGGTGAGCTTTGTCAAAGTAGAGGAAAACCCTTGATGGACCCTGGGAGGAATTTGCACAACACCAAGGCCAGGTTGTAAGAGTTTCTTTGTTTCGTTATTAATACAAACTGGTTTATTTTTCTCAATAGCTTGTGTTAATGAGTTATTTCATGTGTTCCTTGGTCTGCATGTTGAATATATGTTTTATTATATGAAATGCAAGTGCTTGGTAATTGTTTGATTGTTTGTGGTTGCAGGAATTGACTTGAAGGAGGAGCTCATCCGGATCGTCAAGAACGGACTTCAACAACAGCGTTTTGGAATAAGGTAAGCCTAAACACTTGTAGTTTTCATGTTGTAAAAGGTGTATTTAGAGAAAGATCACTCCATTTTGTCTTGTTTGTCATTAGAATGTCTTAGACTTCTAGGAAGGTCAGTCGTGTCCGCACCCTTGACAGATTCCGTGTGACAAATTGGCGACTCCGCTGGGGAATCCATTAATGAGAGAGTCTTTTCCTTTATATGAACTTTGCTTTGAGAAAATCATTTTTATTTTCTGGTTTTTGACTGTGAGAATTAGTATTTGGGTGGCTTAGCTGTAGCTTTAGTTGGCTTTAGTTTTTCTTCCTTTTTCCAGAAAGACGCAGTCTCTGTGTGCTGCACAGTGCGTCCTTGGACGCGCTGTTGTCGACTGCACAGTGCGGGGTCGCACCTGTGACAACTGCTGGCCTGCGTCTTCCTGTAAAAGTTAAGAAAATTCCATTTTTGCCTTAAATTACTTTTAGATTTTGTTTTTCTTAGTGTTTTCCGCCCAGATCCTTTAGTACCCTGTCAAGAATTCTCACCTGAACTCGTTTTGTGAGCTTTGAGTGTTTTAGTGGTTTTCAACGAAGTTTAGACCTAGGGTTTGATTTTTGGTAAGGCTTTGTAGTGACTTTGAGCTTAGAAAGTTGTCCAGCCTTAGATATCTCTGGTTAGTCAACCTTCTTAGAAGTTGAGCCTGCCGTAAAGTCTCCTTGTTTGAGCAACTTGTCATTTGAGTTGTTTTGGGTCAAATTTCGAATTGCTTGTTTTTAAAGTATTGATTTCCATTTTCAAAAAGGACAAAAAGATTAGAATTTTGTTTTGACTAGTTTTTGGTTCTGCAATAAGCTAGTCCTTGATTTGATTGTGATCAAGTAAAACACCTTAGAAATAATCATTGTTAGTTTTGGCCTCGTTAAGATTGCTTAGAGTAAATTTGCCTTTAGTTTGCTTATGAGTGCATTTTCATAGATTTTAAGAGTTTTTAAGATTGATTTTTGGTTATATTAGATTTATTTGCTTTATTAAAAGAAAAATACAAAAACATCTTCTTAAAAGTCTTGTTTCAAGTAGCTTTTTGTTTTCAAAAGAAGAAAAGAGTTTTTTCGTGCATGTAAAGAGAAGTTATGTTTTTATGCTTGGAAAAGAAAAACGAATTGTTTCTTTGATTGTCTTCAATTAAGAAGTTGCTTTTATAAGGATTGCATTCTCTCAACTTTTTAGTTAAGCAATTCATCGAAAAAGTAAAGTAGTGGATAAATCATTTTAGGTGCATTTTGTAGTGGTTTCGAGTCGAGTCAACATACCACTAGTTTCACTTCCATCACCTTTTGACTTAAGAAACAACCTTAAAAGTAACGCTTAAATTAAAATCAATCTAGTAATCTTTATTTTTCTAGGGCTCTGAAGCACCAACATAGCTTAGGCTAGGGTCTTGGAGTAGGTGAGTACTTAACTCTCCAAGACTACAAAACCAAACAGATAGTCTATCTTGAGTAGAACAAATCCAATTGTTTCAGTTACATTCTGGGAAAGCTCCTCTTAAAGGAGAAACACGAGCTCGTGTCCGAACCAGTGAGGGGATCATTCCTCCCTCGTTGGGAACGACGCCAGGCAGTACGTATTACAAACGGTAAACCTCGGATTAACCATTGTCGAGGAGCCAGGGGTCACTTATCGGTAAACCTTGGATTGTTGTCAAGGAGCCGGTAAGGGGATTGGAGCTTGCTACTCTGCCCTTGCGTGCTGTCGGAGTTTAGACTGTTCCCCCAGGTGTAATTGTTGTGATTGGTAACCTTAGTGGCCATAATATCTAGGATTCTACCCAAGGTGACGGTGGAGGGAAGGTCCCACTGTACCTGGAGCAGACGTCGGTTATACTCACTTGGATTTTCTGGGGGGTTCGCTTCACTTCGAGACGGTTAAAGTGGAGGAACTTGGTCCAGTCTATTCATTAAGCAGGTTGCCGGGGTAACTGTTCCACCCACTATTTCTGTACTGAATCCTGCGAGGTTGGGCCTAATCACCAACTAGCGCTTTTGGTCCGGAAGACTACTGTTTGTGTGTGGTTTGACGCTCTAGATTATTTAGGCGTGTGCTTCAAATTTGATTGGTTCTTTAGAAGACTTTAGGTGGTTTGATTTGAAATTTTTTACTTTGATTTCGTGTGTTGTAGTTAAAATCTTTAATTGTGGCGGAATTACCGAGACAGTCCCGTAGACTTCGGGGCAAGTCTCCTGAGATTGTTACCGGGATAGATTTGTTAAGAAAACTCCGTAAATCGCGGGGTGAATCTCCTGAAAACATTCCGGGTCATTTAGAAGGGTTAAAGGTCCTTGTAACTCCTCCTAGTGGCAGTAGAGTAGGTTCACCTGAAGAAGGAGAATCTTCTTTGGTAGTCCATCCAGATTACCAAAGATTAGAAACAGGTTACAATCCCGAAGCTGTTACAGTTTCCGAGCTTGCTGGTAGTTTTTCATCTGCCAGTGAAACAGGCGAAGAACCTGAAATTTCAGAACCTGTTACTCCAACTCCTAGTGTTCCTGATTCACCAAGAATAGAAAGAATTATCACCGAAAATCTTCCTGTTGGATTAATTGCTATAGAAGAACTTGTTCCAGAGGAAGAAATAGGCGTTTCTGATTCTGAAGATCTAATTACCCTTGATCTAAGGGAGCGTGAATCCATCTTTTACAGTCCTCCTAGAAGTGAGTCTTGGTACCTTGCATTAACCAATTTTTTAGACAACTCAGTAGGTTTTTCTACACCTCGTACTCCGGTTCCACCTAGAGGAATTCATTCTCCTGTAAATATGTCTGGTCAGTCGTCTGTGTTTTCGCAAAGTCCTGAATCATTTTTACATGGCGGTCCTTCTGTTCCTACTGGGTATCAGTCACTTTCTGGTACCTTTGCGGGAGCATCTCCTCAACCTGTTGATCATGGGTTATTAGTTGGAAACAGTGGTAATGTACCATTGAGTATAGGTGAAGTTTATATGATGTCAGGTTCAACTCCCATTAACCAACCTCAAGGTGGCCAATTACCGCCTGGGGGGCAACCTTCGTTAATGCCTGGGGGGCAACCTCAAGGTACTTCATTTGTGACTGGGGGGCAACCTCAAGGGTATCAACCCCAAGGGTATCAACCCCAGCCTCAATACGTACCCCAAAGTCAACCTCAGTATCAGTATCAACCTCAAGGATGGCAACCTCAAGGATGGCAACCCCAAGGGTATCAACCCCAAGGGTATCAACCTCAAGGATACCAACCTCAAGGTCAAGGTCAACCCCAGTATTCGTATTTACCTCAAGGTTATCAACCTACGGGTCAATACCCTGGTCAAGGTTATCAACCACCTCAAGGGCAATCATATGGGACTACACCTTACAGTTATCAACCCTATCCTCAATACGGCTATGGATCTCAGTATCCTCAACCTGTTACGAGTCAATACCCTGGAATGTTAACATGGGATCCGTCACAGGGTCAACAGATGTCGCAACCAAGTATACAGTCGGTACCTCAAGCAGGACAACCTGCAGTTCCTGGTCCACCCCAGCAACCGCAACTTGTCCAGTCAAGTGTTCAGACCCCTGTAACTTCTGTAGTTACTCAGCCGCCAATTGCACCGAGTACTCCACCTCACACGGCTGCAGCAGCTACCGCTTCATCTACCATGCTTACATCTGGAGTATCGGCAGCTCCGGTTTCTACTGTCCCTGTAACCGCTCCTCAGACATCTGTACCGTTGTCTGGACCCACGGTTCAAACCACAGTCCAGATGCCTGCAGGTCAACCTGGTACAAGTACGGTTGTTACTACTCAACCTCAATTTGTTCAACCTCCGTACCAGGGACAGTATCAACCTGGTCAAGCTGCCCAACAACCGGTTTACCAGTATCAACCGTATCCTGGGTACAATTATCAACCACCTCAACAACCCCAGTACGGTCCGGTTAATCCTGGTTTTCCAGGAGGATATAATATCCCCAATGCGAATCCTGTTCCTAGTTATCCTGGATATCCTCCTCCTGGGGCTGGTATTGTGACTCAGAGTTTCAGAGATCCTAACCGGCAGTTACCATTTATTGCGACTTTAGATTTACCCGACTTGACGCGCCTAACGAACGATCCAATTCAATATCTTCCGTTCTGGCCGCCAATGCCAAATAAGTTGCCCAGCGATATACCCAAGTTCGAAGGTAAGTCTGGAGAGGATCCGTCTAATCACGTGATGACTTACCACCTCTGGTGTGCATCAAATTCCATCTCAGATGATTCTATCCGCTTACGTCTTTTCCAGCGTACACTCATTGGTCTCGCAGCCAAGTGGTACATTGAGTTGCCACGGGCTTCTTTTTACAACTTTAGCCAGTTAGCTACTTCATTCTTAACTCATTTTCAGTTACCAGTCAGATACGATAATGGTACGGAATTATTAACTTCGCTAAAACAATCGACATCCACGTACATTTCTGATCACATCCATGAGTGGAGACGTCGAAGGAGATTAGTGAAAGTTTTTATCCCGGACCAAATTTTAGCTGAATGGTTTGTAAAATCATTATTACCAAGAATTACTGAAGATGTAGCTAAGGCCGGCGTAGTTACTGAGGAGCAAGTCATTGCTCAGGCACAATACCTTGACTTAGTTTACACTCAGTCGGGTACGTTACACGAGAAAATTCCGGATCTTCCAAAGTCAAACCAAATCGCTGCTGCTCCTTCGGGATCTCATGCCGCTGATGGTATGATCGGTATCGTGACTACGAAGAGTAAGAAGAAGTCTTCCAAGACCTCCAATACTCCAATTATCACTTTGCCTGATTCTCCGACAGGAGAGTCTTCTCCTCCTGAACTTACCGCCGACATTCACGCTGTAGAGTCATCTACGGCCAAATCCAAAAACGGTGGAAAGAAGAAAGGAAAGAAGAAGGCTAAAGCAGACAAGGCTCCAAAGGAGAAAACGGAAAAGTCGGAAACTAATGACGAAAAGCGCAAACCTCGTTATCCTTGTCTCATTTGTGAAGAAGATCATTTTACGAGAGACTGCCCTCATCGGGCCGAGGTAGTGAAAATAGTTAAAGGTTCTCCGACTCCTGCTGTGTTAAAGAATCCATTCCCCGAGCAGGAAAATAAGATGATAGGTTCTTCTTCGAATGCCAGTGAAGAACCCATTTTGATGATGTCTCATGTCAGGATTGCGACTCGATCGCAAGATTATGGTAGTAAGGCTCCTGTTGATGGTAAAGAAGCAGAATCTTCTAACTCTAACCCATCAACCTCAGCTCCTGGTTCCGATCCACTACAGATCGAAAAACCTAACCCAGACTTAGTGATTAAGCCGCCCGCCAAGGGTGTACTTCGAAGGTCTGCTTTCAATCCACATGCGAGAGCAGCCCAGAATTACAACATTGTTGAAGATTTAGCTGTTTCACCTTCAGCAATGTCGGCACTCGAAGTGCTGCAATCATGTCCAGCGCAACGAAAATTGCTTTTGTCGGCTATTGGAGCTGTCGATGTTCAGGACCCGAACCTAATGATCTTTGATCTAGAAAGTAGTACACCGCGTCTCCCCCATCAAATGGCTTTCCAAATTCCAGTGATAGTCAAAAACAGGCCTATTCATCGGACTGTGATTGATGAGGGAGCTTCTACGTGTATTATGTCGATTCAATGTTGGAGATCGCTTGGTTCTCCTTCGTTGAACCAATCCCCCACCATCCTTAAGGCCTTTGATGGCCGTGGGTTCCGTCCGTTTGGTATTCTACAAGAATTGCCTATAGGGGTCGAAGGTAAAACCGTTAGTCTGGATGTGGAAGTGGTTGATGCCCCTCTAGACTACAACCTTCTTTTGGGTCGAAGTTGGTCATATGCTATGACAGCGGTCGTTTCATCGGTCTTCAGAGTCATTAAGTTTCCACATAACGGTAAGATCGTGACTATTGATCAGCTGACATACTTTTCATCCGACCCAACCTCTTTAGAAACTATCCAGCATGTTGGTAAAACGACAATCCCTTATAGGGACATTGGTGTAGGTTTAGTTAAGGATTCCGGTTTACTGGGAACTTTTCCTCTCCCTCCACTCAATGCAGACCCTTCGTTCGCAACAATTCATATGATCACGTCAGAAAACATTATTTATGATGATCCTTGGTATGTTCCCTCTGACTCTGAGCTAGACTCACTCGGTGATGTTATGCCGTTGAGTCCGTATGAGATTGCTTATGAAGCTCTTATGTCTTTTACCGACTTTCATTCAACCGACCAAATGAATGTGGTCAGTGAAGAGTCACTTTTCACCTCACCCTTAGAACGGATAACGTTTCCCGAAGAAGTGTCATCTGACGAACAACTTCGCGAAATCCTAAGTGTAGATGATCTACCATGGGACGATCTCCATCACAGATCTTCGTTTTTACCTAAGGATGATGCTTTGAAAATGATTTTTCATCTATCTTTACCGCTGAATATGTCAAAGACGCTCAGGATCCAACGAAACATTCTGATTCAGAGCTGAATTTAGGGAATATTTCTCGTACTATTCCCATTGATATTTCAGTGAAGCCCGGAATCAAGGAGAACATTCATATAGGTGCCGCATGTACTGACGAAGAAATTGAAACTTACAAGGCCCTATTCCAAGAATTCCGCGACGTGTTTGCCTGGTCCTACGAAGAAATGCCAGGAATCGATCCTGCCATTGTTGTTCATGAAATCAAAACCTACCCGGATGCTAAACCCATTCGGCAACGGTTGCGTCAGATTCACCCTCGAAAAGCAGCTGCAATCAAAGCCGAAGTCGAAAAGCTGTTGAAAGCAGGTTTCATTTATCCGATCCCGTTAACGGATTGGGTATCGAATATTGTTCCCGTCAATAAAAAACAAGGAACAATAAGAATCTGTATCGATTATAGGGATATCAATCGAGCTTGTCCAAAAGACAACTATCCTACGCCTTATATCGATCAAATTATTGATGATTGTGCCGGAAGTGAGATGTTTTCCTTCATGGATGGTTTCTCCGGTATAATCAAATCAATATTCTACCTGCCGATCAACCAAAAACGGCATTCATTTGTCCATGGGGGACATTTGCTTATTGCAAATTACCTTTTGGCCTTAAGAATGCCGGTGCTACTTTTCAACGGGCCATGTCTTATGCATTTCATGACATCAAGCACATTGTGCAACCCTATCTCGATGATTTGCCTGCTCATTCTTTACACCGAGCTGATCACCTTGTCCATTTACGAGCAATCTTTATGAGGTGTAGGCATTATCGAATTCGGTTGAATCCCCACAAGTGTGTTTTCTGTATAGAAACAGGTCGATTGCTGGGATTTGTTGTTTCCAAAACCGGCATTCGCGTCGATCCCTCGAAAGTCGAGGCTATCATCCAATTGCCTCCTCCTTCGAGTTTGCGCCAACTCCAAAGTTTGCAAGGGAAAGCAAACTTTTTACGCCGATTCATCCCTAACTACGCCGAGGTCACTAAAGGTTTTACACGGTTGTTGAAACAGAATGTACAATTCTTTTGGGACGAGATTGCTCAACAATCTTTTGATGCACTGAAACACGCGTTGACCCATGCACCGTTATTGCATCCTCCCAACTACAACCAGGACTACTTCTTATACCTCGCAGCTTCGCATTCCACCATTGGAATGGTGTTAGTTCAAGAAGATGAATTCAAGGCAGAGCATGTGATATATTACCTTAGCAGAACCTTAAATCCAACTGAGTTAAAATATTCGCATGTGGAGAAATTGGCCCTGGCAGCCGTTCAAGCTGTCCAGCGTTTTCGTCACTACATTCTTCTCCGCAAAACTACTGTTATTTCGGATTGCAACCCTATGATTTATATCTTGACAAAACAACTGCTAGGGGGCAAGTACTCTAAATGGATTGTCATCCTGCAAGAGTTCGACTTGGAGTTTGAGAAGTCCAAGTCTAAGAAATCTTTAGTCTTCGCGGAATTGATGTGTGATTTCCCGAGTGCTGACACAGAGACTGTGGCAGAGGAGTCCATTGCGGACGAATCTTTGTTTCTTATTAGCACTGTAGATCCGTGGTATGGGGATATAATCATCTATCTCCAAACCCAAACCTTTCGGCCTGAAGCTTCCAAGGAAAACCGTCGAAAAATTCGGTTTCAATCCCAGCAATACAGAATTATTGGAGATACACTTTATCGCCTGGGGGCAGACTTAGTTTTTCGACGTTGTTTAACTCACGATGAGGCTGAGAGAGTTTTGAATGATTGTCACTCTGGAGCATGTGGCGGTCATATGTCTGGGTATGCCACAGCTCAGAAGGTGTTGCGCGCTGGCTATTTCTGGCCGTCTATGTTTAAAGATTGTATCCTTGCCGTCAGAAAATGCCACAACTGTCAAGTGTTTGATCGCAAGATGCGCGCTCCACCTGCTCCTCTCCACCCTATAATTGCCGCTGGTCCATTCGCCAAATGGGGCATTGACTTTATTACTTGTAACCCTCACTCGGCCGGGGGGCATGCGTATATCATCCTTGCGGTTGATTATTTTACTAAGTGGGCCGAGGCGATGCCTACATTCGACGCAAGCGGCAAGACAGCTGCACTTTTCGTATTCAATCATATCATAACTAGGTTTGGTGTCCCACAAGCAATCATTACGGACCATGGAAGCCATTTTCGAAATGTCATGATGACTGAACTTACAAGCCAGCTTGGTTTGCGCCACGATAGCTCTACACCTTATTATCCGCAAGCCAACGGTTTGGTTGAGTCAATCAACAAAGTTCTAGTCGTCATGATTCGACGGATCATTGGTATCCATCGAACGAATTGGCATAACATGTTATTTTCGGCACTATGGGCATATCGAACTTCAGTGAAAAATTCAACAGGTTTCACCCCTTTTCAGCTAGTTTATGGCTTAGAAGCTGTGTTACCTATTGAGTGCGAAATCCCATCACTTCAAATGGCTGTCGAATTACTTCCAGCTACTTCCGAAGAGGAGAAACGGTTGTTATACTTAGCTAAATTAGATGAGACTCGACGTGACGCTACTTTAGCTATCGAGACTCACGCGAAACGAATGAAAGCTCAGTACGATAAAAATGTAACCCCTCGAAGTTTTTCGGAAGGAGACCTAGTACTATTATATGATCAAGCAAACGATAAGCTAGGTGCTGGAAAATTCGTTCCCATGTGGCATGGGCCCTACATTGTAAAGCGAAAGCTAGCAAAAGGGGCTTATGAGTTAGTTGATTTTGATGGGGACTCTTTGGGCAAACCCAGAAATGGACTTTACCTAAAGAGGTATTATGCTTAAAATGGTGGATGGAGAAATTTTTAGATAGGTTAGATTTCCTTTCTAGCTAGCAAGTGTGTTAGTTTAGTCAGTGTGCTTAGCTTAGCAAGTGTGGTTTTTCGTCATTATTTTGGCTCATCTTGGTTTTACTCTTGATATTGTAGATGTCGACGCCTCTCCAAACATACATTGGATTTGCTGATGGTGCTTGTCGTAGTACACGGAATATCTCTTCCGCAGCTTGGGTTATCTATTCGCCCTCTGACGAGTTAGTTTCTATGCATGGGGTAAGCCTCGGTCAAACAACGAATAACATTGCAGAATACAGTGCAGTGGTTGAATTATTATCCGAATCTATTTCATTTGGAATTCGACGTTTGATAGTGAGGTTAGATTCTGAACTTGTTGTATTACAGCTTAATAGAGTTTATGCCATTAGAAATCCTGTGTTATTAAGGTTGTTTTTGAGAGTGCGTCTCTTGGAACGTGAATTTGATTACATTGAATATCAACATATTCCAAGGTCTTTGAATACATTAGCAGATGCAATTGCTTCTCAAGTGTTGGACAGACATTTATAATAATCATGCAAGTAAATTTAAAGACATTTCATCATACATGTTAAACAAGATAAGCCGATAATAGTGATATATAGATATAGATAGAAGTGTGTCCAAAAATATATACATCGTCTTCGATCATAGGTTTAACACACCTTATGATCGGCAAAATGATAGTGCAAAAAGTCAAAAATGTCACATGTGACTACAAAAGTGACTAGTCAATCACTGGTGGTGCTCTCTGTACGACACCACTGCGCGGGCTATCTTGCGCAGAAATCTCCTAAACGGTCCAGGGACTGCAACCACGAAGCGCTGAAGCCTCATTGGAATGTCATCCATAGTAGTCTCAGGTATATCTGCCGTGAGACGCTCTAGATCATGCTCCAAATCGGCTAGTACTTCTGCTGTCGCATCCTGTAAGGCCGGTGCCGGTGCAGCTGGATGTCGTCTGTCGTAAGGCCGGAGATTGGCTGGACGCTGTGGTCCAACATCTGCATTTTTAAAATTTTACTGTTACTTTGAGACGATATATATGAAAAATAAAAAATACATAATTAGAAAACTTGTGAAAATGAAAGTACCTCTGTCATCCCATTGTTCTCCCTGTGGAAGAACCATGTCCGGATCACCTCTGAAATCCATTCCGGCATATGGAAAGTCTTGTATCACAAAAAGCTGGCCCTCTAGCCAGTCGAAGTAACTGTCAGAGAATCGAACCACTGCAGCACCCTCGTCAGGATGCCGGGCCATCACCGCAACCCATCGAACAAGCTTTGGCTCCCGAGGACCCAAGTCATCAACAGTGAGTTGCTGAGGGATCAGCATAGGAACTCTCTCCAAGGCAAAGCTCACGACTAGAGGCCCATATCCAAAAGTCTTTAGTCGTCCGTTCTTTGCCTTGGTTAGTTGGCTCTTCATATGAGCCGACACAGCTTCGCACCAGTTGAAGATGGTGCCTTGGTAACAGTCAACTGCCATCCGCATTTGGGATCCGGAAGCAATGTGCAAGGCGGCCGCGCCACAAATCCTAGTGACCGTAAATGCAATAACTCTAAGTTCCGCCAGAGCGATGTGCTTTATCTCCACGCCCTTTTTATGGCGAGTCCCTGGTCTGCACCACTCCTCGCGGAGATCATCAAGGGATTGGCCACCCGGCCTGGTCCCCGCAAGGTTGAGTTGCTCACCTCTGTTTGGCAAGCCAGTGAGAAAGTATACATCCGAGGGCTCTATCTCGAGCTGGTGCCCTCCAATGTAAAAGCATTGATCTTGAACGTTCCATCGCTCAACTAGCCATTCCAAAAATCTTACCTGGCCCCTCATGCCCGGTATGGTCCAATATTTGTACAATCCACATGTTCTTAAGGCATCCAGAGAGGGTTGGTGGTTAATCGCAGCTTCATCGTCTTCTACGTGCTCTCTCTCTCTCCAGTCTAACATGTTTTGGGCCCTGCACATCAAAAGAGTCAATTAGAAATTAATTTGAGAAAATTTGGTGGTTTTTTGAGAGAGTTAGGGTTTTGAAATGCGCCCTTTGCGGAAGACGCACCCCGGCTTTTTAGCACAGGGCGTCCGGACGCAGCTCGCCTGAAGGCGGACTGCGTCCCCAGACCTTTTTCCCGTGTGAGAAAAAGTCGGGGGACGCGGCTCACCCGAAGGGCACCTGCGTCCGCCGAGGGGCGCATTTTGAACCAAAACCCCCCCAAAAAATGAAACAGAGACCAAAAACAAAAAACTAAACGGATAAAAATGAAGAGTGGGATGTGTAAAATACCTCGGTGAAGCGGCGTTCGATTCCGACGGTCAGATTTTCCGCAGCAACCACGGGAAGTTTCTTGTCAAAAGCTCCTTTTTCAACCTCAACAGTGAAACGGTAAAAATGACATGGTAAAAGGTCTTTTTATAGGTTTTTTGGATGAATTAGTTCATTTTTTACCATGAAAAGATGTTTTCAAATGTATTTTTGCCTATTTTAAACAGGTATGAGTAATGTGTCGCTTTTGTGCAGGACGAAGGGATTTCAAGGGAAATTGTAATTTTTCACAAACAAAATTTCAGAGTCATCTTTTAAGCCCTTTTCTGACTCCTAAAACATGAAAAGATCGCCGAGTGTTTCTTTTTCACTCGTTAAAACGGAATTAAAAGACGGTCCCCTTTTAGCTCTTTTCTGACCGTAAAATCAGGAAAAGATTGCCGGGTTTTTGTCGTTTCAAACTCGATAAGGAAATAAAACGACGTGTCTTTGATCGCTTTTTACTTTTCAGGTCAACGATACTATTATGAAAGTACTCCTTGGTCGCAAGATCAAGCGGTTCCCCCAGGTATTATTTTATACTTTTTCGGGCTTGAGGGACACAAATATACGAAAAAGTTCAACGTGGAGTTTCCTTAAGTTTTTCAGACTCTCTAAAAATTGAAAAACGCCGAGTTTCTCCTATACTGGGCTCGTTAAACTTTTACAGTAAAGGACCTGTTCAATTACAAACAGGAACGAACCACTCCTTCCTAGGGTTCGCATTTAAACTAGGTTGGACTCGTCCGAAGGATGAGCTTATAATCAAGCATATGTTATCCTCCTCAAGCTTGTTAAAAATAAAGAGGTACTTGCCAGAAATGGTGGGGGAAAAAAGAGAAGAATGAACCTATTTGTCACCTTTTGCCTCAGAAGAAACTTTATTACCGCTCTTGAACACGACACTTTTCATTCACCTGGGTTGGGAAATCTTTTACCTCACAGTTGACTAAATCACTTTGAAAATCTTTAACCGGGTTCAGGGATCAACTTTGAGTTATTCGTCACCAAACCATCTGTTGTGTCGTTATGTGTTCAAGAGGTCTGCAAGCAAAACTTTCATCTGCAAAATACTTGTCATCCATTGACCATCCCTGAGTCAGTCCTTACAGCAACATTTCTTCAACTTGAACAATGATTTCGTGTTGCAGGCTTGCCTGCAACGGGTCGCTTTCTATCGACATCGACACATTATCTAGAAAGATGACTTAGGAATCGACAGTACCTTGAAGTCTGCATGCATCAATGGCAGGTTTCTCGCCTTTGACGTCAGTTTACATCATTGACTTTCGATCAGAGGATTCCGTGAAGTGTTCGACATCAAAACATCTATTCACATTTCACGGGTTGTGCTTGGTACTTTGAGAACCATTGACATTACTGGTGGTTTCTCTCACGCTTGTTAACAGTTTACATCATTGACTGGTAATCAAGTGGTTTCTACCATGTTCGACATCGAATCATTTAATCACATGGCTAGAATCGTACCAATTCGGGAAGTAGAAGTGAAGACCCTGGATCTAGTTTCTACCATCCAGGCTGCGAGGAGTTTTGTATTCATTATCTATGTAGACTAATCATAAACAGATGGCTGCGTCCATACTGTGTCTACAAAAGTCTATAAAAATGATGTACTGCAAGATCATTCCTGTATCAGAATAGTTAGTCCATTAGTTAAAGTTTTGAATCTGAGTATGGGAATGCCTACCTCAGTGATGATATAATCTTATCCATGTATTTTGTGTTGAAAATTGCAGGTTCCAACCAGGCCATCCACAAGGCAATCCTTGAAATGATAAAGCGCTTCACCCTTCCTAGAATTACAAAACCCTACTCTATTCCAGGCTTCGCACTTTAGGGGGCAATCTGTTACACTAAAAAATGTCACCTTGACTACTTACAGTTAGTATGGCTCCAATCAACAAGTCATGCTACCCTCTTAGGCAAGTCTCATGCCTCTGTTATCCATCTCAAACTCAAAGAAGAGAGAAAGTCTTGTAAAAATCATGTTTATCTCTGGGGTCGCAGGTTCTCTCTAGCCTTACCTGCGGGGACGCTGACCATGTTCACAAAATCTGCGTCCATGGACGCTCTGTATGTTAAAGGACAGGTGCGTCCCTCTGTAAAAGGCAAAATGCGCGAGTTTTATCTTGAAAAAGTTACTTGTGGTTACTTCTAGAACATTCTAGAGGTCGGTTTGATGAAATGGATGCGCCTCCAGTTGGTTCATGTATCTCTATTAAGGGGGAACTTATCCCATCAATAAGGGAGCTATCCCACCCATAGAGGGGGATGATCCCATTGATAGTGGACCTGAATAACCTCTTTACAGCACTATAAATGAAGGCATTGAGCCAGAAGGAGAAGAGGTTGGAGCTATACATTTTCTTTGGGTAAATGCTGCAGGATTTAGGTCTTCCATTAGAGCCTTTGTGAGGAGAGATTGTCTTCACTTGATTCTACTTGGGAGAGGGTGAGCTTTGTCAAAGTAGAGGAAAACCCTTGATGGACCCTGGGAGGAATTTGCACAACACCAAGGCCAGGTTGTAAGAGTTTCTTTGTTTCGTTATTAATACAAACTGGTTTATTTTTCTCAATAGCTTGTGTTAATGAGTTATTTCATGTGTTCCTTGGTCTGCATGTTGAATATATGTTTTATTATATGAAATGCAAGTGCTTGGTAATTGTTTGATTGTTTGTGGTTGCAGGAATTGACTTGAAGGAGGAGCTCATCCGGATCGTCAAGAACGGACTTCAACAACAGCGTTTTGGAATAAGGTAAGCCTAAACACTTGTAGTTTTCATGTTGTAAAAGGTGTATTTAGAGAAAGATCACTCCATTTTGTCTTGTTTGTCATTAGAATGTCTTAGACTTCTAGGAAGGTCAGTCGTGTCCGCACCCTTGACAGATTCCGTGTGACAAGTGCATTAATGACACCCAAATATGTTTCATTTCTAACCTCGCTGCGTTTCCACCCCACTTTTAGTCTTCTTCCACACAGGGAGGAGTACACACACCTCAGATCTCTGGTTCAAAATTCACTATTTTTTTCATCATTTCTTTTAAGTTTATGCTTTAATCTATGTTCCACACTTTGTTACTGTTTGCAGGGATGGAATTGGCATTTGATGAATTTGGGAGGCCATTTATCATAATAAAGAAGCAGAGGTAGAAGACCCAAATGAGAGGCTTAGATGTTCAAAATGTCTAACATTGTGGTCACCAGGGCTGTTATGAGAATATTGTGCACCTCACTAGACTCCAATGGAATAAAAATGATGCTCTAGAATCCCTGTGGTGATATCATCATCAGTAAGATCTTATTCCTTTTATTCATTCTCTATTTTTTGGATCAGTGAAACCACCATTAAATTATGAAAATTAGTAGAATTTACTTTAAAACTTGTATGATTCTTAACTAAGAATTACATAGGTTTTCTGTAAAGATTGAAATAAGCCAATAGTCTACTATCTACTCACTCTTTCTCACAAATCCTGATGCCCACCGAGCTATATGCTCTACATATGTCGATGTCTGCCTACTAAAGCTCGTAAAATTAGTGACTGTGTTTAGATGTCGTTTGGATCATTGGACTTCTAATGTGCATTAAGGGTATTTCAAACCCTAGATTTGTATGTGCCATATTCCATCATGTTGATTCCATTTATGTATTGTTAAAATTGGCAACTAGAGCCAAACTCTATGTGGGTCATCTTATTTATGGCAACTGATATTTTTCTTTGATCCCTCTCATGAAGAGGTGTAGGATTGATCTAAAGATCATCCAATTCCGATAAGTATTTATGAAGATATGAATTTATTTTGATTATGGACAAATTGTCAAGTCAACCAACAACTTATGTAGGCTCAGAAGCCCAACAGTCATGTCTATTAAACCTCTATGTTTTAGTATAAATAGAAGAGGACTTGAAGTCATTTTTCAAACACACACTCACTCTTGTGATCTCACTTCATCCTGTTTTGGGTTTGATGAAGATGAGAGCTAGAGGGAGTGCCCTAGGGTATATGCTGCCCTAGATAACATGCCCTAGATCTAAATGCAGTCATGGAAGAATAATATACATTGCTCAAAAAGTCGGAAAAGCTGGAAAAGCCGGAAAAGCTGGAAAATCCAGAACTGCCGGAGAAGTCGGAACTATTGGAACTGCTAGAAAAGCCGGAAAATCTGGAACTGCCAGAAAAGTCGGAACTACCGGAATTGTTGGAAAATCTGGAAAAGCTAGAAAAGCCAGAACTACCAAAAAAGACGGAACTGCCAGAAAAGCCGGAAAAGCTGGAACTACTAGAAAAGTCAGAAAAGTTGGAACTGCCGGAAAAGCCGGAAATGCCGAAAAGCCAGAAATGCCAAAAAAGCCGGAACTACCAGAAAAGTCGGAAAAATCGGCACTGCCGAAAAAGCCAGAACTGCCGGAAAAGCCGAACTTCCGAAAAAGCCGGAACTGCTGGAAAAGCCGGAAAAGCCAAAATTGTCAGAATTGCCGGGAACAGCCAGAACTGTTGGAACTGCCGGGAAGAGCTAGAACTGCCAGAACTACCAGGAACTACCGGAACAGCCGGAGCATCTGTCTCCGAAGGAGAGCAGCATGCAAGGGACAACTAACTAACATTGGGACAGTTGTATGGTACTTAGCAACAAATACATCAAGCATGCAATGTTACAGCTACCATGCAAGGGACAACTAGCATGCAACAACAAGCATGCTAGGGACAACAAGCATGCAAGGGACAACAAGAAAGTAAGGGACAATAAGAAAGCAAGGTGCAATCAACACATAGGTTAGGATGGAAACATGGTGCAACAATGGCACATAATGCAGTACAACGATGGGTATAGTCATGATTAATGAAGCGTGATGAGATGCAACATAGTGATGATGAGTGCAACATGGTGCAGTGCGGTGAGGTGCAGCATGATGACGAAATGCAGCGCAACGATAGGTGAAGGAGTCACCTTGGAGAATCAGTTGAAGCAGCATGTCTTCAACTGATCTCATGTATCATATTCTTAGAGATGATCTATGCTCTTATCTAGATAAGTCAAAGTGTTGACTTCTGTTGTAAACGTACTATCTCTCTCTCTCTCTCTGCTGAACTATTGAAGAACATATAAGAAAAATTGATCAAGGGTTTCCCCACATTGGGGTTTGTCCCTTGCTAGCGCCACATCTTGTGTCCTCTTGTCTTGGCTTGTCTTCTGCGATTTATATTTATGTTCTATCTGTAGTTTACTTTAATGTTGATGTGATTTCTAATATGGAAAAGATATTGAGCTAACTGTGAAAATTGAAATAAATTGCTCTAGCATAGAACATACCTAAAATTAACATGGAATCAAAGCTGAGGTGAAGACAATGCCCAAGCAAGAGTGAAAGAGCAATCACCGAATACAGTTGGAAAAGGATAAAAGGATCAGTGGATTCCTCATCCCTCTTCAAATTCACCAAGGGTGAAGTCGAAGCAGAGAATATTATCAGAATGGTGCAACGGAAGTTTCTGATGGCCTACCTAAAGATCACTTCATTGGGAAGTTCAGATCTAAGGGTGGAAGGAAAGGTGGATGCCTTGGTTGCAATAAGTTCGGCCATTATGCGAAGGAGTGTCCGAATGGCAGAGACAAACCTCTTGATGAAGATAACAATAATTCTAGGGACATCTTCAATGATCAAAGGAATGATAGGTAATGCAGGTCATCAAGAAAATGGTCGACTCTTCAAAGAAAGCAAGGAACCCCAGGTATGAAGAATCAAATGTTGTTTTTGATAAGATAAAGAAGCGTTATCTTGTATTGGCCCTCTCCTTCAGATTATTTGGGAATTTGGCTTATTGATTGTCGTGCTTCAAGGCACTTCATCAAATAGATGGGTGCACTCTCTAATTTGGTAGAGATGGAAACAATCATGGGATTATACTTGGAGCCGATGCCACCTATCCTGGAAAGGGTGTAGGGAATAATGTTATCCCTTAATTGAATGAGGGTAACTTAATTCATTTACATAATCTCTTTTATGTACCTGATTGCAAGAAGAACTTGGTTTCCATTTCAGCAATGGAAGTCAAAGGTTTTAGGGTGGAACTCATCGATGGAAAGGTACGTGTTTGAAAATAGAATTTTCAAAGATGTTTTTGAGTTCAGGGTTGTATCAAGTTGTAGGAAGTCCACTGGGGACCATGTCCATTGACACATAGCACCGAAAGTCTATGAGTCAGATGGTGACAGGGATGCCTGAATGCAAAAAGAGCATGAAAGTACATGTTTGAGATGTACCAAAGGAAAATATTACAAGGGTACCATTCCCTTCATGTAGCAGGTCCATAGGTTTGGAACAACCCGAGGAGTTTGAGATTCATGATTGGGAATCTCATGTATATAGGTGGAAGAAATCCCTCTATGGCTTGAAGCAAAACTCCTCGGGCATAGTATGAGAGGATTGATAGCTGTCAGATGAAGCTGAGATTCACTAGGAGTGAAACTGATGCAAACCATTACCCGAAGGTTGTGGATGATAGACCTCTCATACCAGCACCTTATGAGGACGACCTATTTCTGACAGGTGCAGACCCTCTCATTTGCAGAAGTAAGAGGGAGTTGGATTCCGAATGTGGAATGATAAACTGCAAGCCTATGACTACCTCAAGGATATTAACTTTCAGAAGTTATATGGTAGTGATGTCGGACTAGATTTGGGAAATGCCTATGAGTTTCATAAACTCATTTACGTTGATGTTCTTGGTGAACTTCCGTCCGGACGTATGTTTTTTAGTTAGCATGGTGAGCTCATATTTGGTTGAGCCTCACTGGATTGGTGCCAAGAATCTTCTGAGATATCTTCAGGGCACAATCTCTCATGGATTGAGATACACTACCAGAAATATGAAACTGCATGATTATTCGAATGCTGAGTGGGTAGGCAGTGTGGAGGATCATTAGAGCACTTCTGAGTGCTGGTTCTCTTTGGATTCTGCTTCAATATCATGGATGAGCAGGAAGCATAAATTGGTTGCTATAAGCACCACCGAGACTGAATACACAGCTACGAGTATGATCTCGTGTGAAGCTGCATGGTTGTAGAAGCTCTTAAGTGAGCTGTTTCTACACATGATGAATACCACTGTGATTCTCTGTGACAACCAGAGGTGGGATTCGATTATTGAGGAATCCTGTACTCGATGATTGATCCAACAGATAGACATCAGATACTGCCTCATCTAGGATATGGTATGTCAATGAGCGAAGAGGCTCCATCACATTGAGACTAATGTACAAGTTTCAGACATTTTTTGTCAAAGCCCCGGGGAAAGGTCAAATCTGTAACTTTCTCGAACAACTTGCAATTGTTGAGAGACCTTCTTATAATGGTCCTGCATGTTGCATGCATTGAGCTCTGGGAGTTCTGGTGGATTTGGGGTACTTACTGGAGAAACATACGACCACAGGGCAACTCACCCTCCCTTGGTGGTGCGCTATGGAACAGGATGACTCGTTCTCCGTGGTGACTGTGGAATAGGATGATTCGTTCTCCTGTGGGCCAGGATGATTCGTTCTTCGTGGCCACTGCAGAACAGGATGATTCGTTCTCCGTGGCGACTGTGGAACAATATGATTCGTTCTCCTGTGGGCCAGGATGGTTCGTTCTCTGTGGCACTGTGGGCTAGGATGATTCGTTCTTCGTGGCATTTGCTGACATGATGATTCATTCTCCTGTGGACAGGATGATTCATTCTCCTGTTGAGGAATCCTACCCATGCAGTCTGGGACTCATGGGAAGTACCTCTCATCTGATCAATGAGTAGGGAAATGAGGATAGGGACCAGAGTAGTTCTATCAATGGATGCATCGTTGTATCTACCGTACTCCTTATGCTAGGATGACCTCCATTGATCTGGGATCAGTATGAGTGGTTTGAGACACTCCATTTTTATATTGATCTAGGATTAATAAAACTGACTTCGGGTCAGTAAGAGTGATGTGACACACTCTCTTCAGATGAAACTGACTTTGGGTCAGTAGAGAATGGTATGAGACATTCTCGATCAATTCTTCTTCTTTATAGTTCAGCAAAGCAGTGTAGAGTAGAGCTCAACATATCAAGCAGAGCAGAGCAATGCAGGGCACTGATGGCAGAGATAGTACAGTCAGACATATGGATCAGCGGATGGAGTTCTCCCTAGTTGAAAGGGAGTGCTAAAATTGGCAAGTAGGGCCAAAATCCATGTGGGTCATCTTATTTATGGCAATTGATATTTTTCTTGGATCCCTCTCATCGAGAGGTGTAGGATTGATCTAAAGATAATCCAATTCTGATAAGTATTTATGAAGATATGAATTTATTTTAATTATGGACAAATTGTCAAGTCGGCCAGCAACTTATGCAGGCTCAGAAGCCCAACAATCATGTCTATTCAACCTCTACATTTTAGTATAAATAGAAGAGGACTTGAAGCCATTTATCAAACACACACTCACTCTTGTGATCTCACTTCATCCTGTTTTGGGTTTGATGAAGATGAGAGCTAGAGGGAGTGCCCTGGGGTATACGCTGCCCTAGACAACATGCCCTAGATCTAAATGTAGTCATGGGAGAATAAGCTATACGTTGCTCAAAAAGCCGGAAAAGCTGAAAAAGCCGGAACTTCCAGAAAAGCCAGAAAAGCTGGAACTGCCGAAAAAGTCGGAAAAGATGGAACTGCAGGAAAAGCCAGAATTGCCGAAGAAGTTGGAACTGCTGGAACTGTCGAAAAACCCGGAAAAGCCGGAATTGCCAGAAAATTCAGAACTGCCAGAAAATCTGGAAAAGCTGGAACTGCCGGAACTACCAGAAAAGCCAGAAAATCTGAAACTATTGGAACTACCAGAAAATATGGAACTGCTGGAAAAGCCGGAACTGCCAAAAAGTTGGAAAAGCTGGAACTGCCGAAAAATCCGGAACTGTTGGAAAAGTCGGAACTGCCGGAACTGTTGGAAAAGCAGGAACTGCTGGAATTGCCGGGAACAACCGGAACTGCCGGGAAGAACTAGAACTGCTAGAACTACCAAGAACTGCTGGGAAGAACTAGAACTTCCAGAACTACCGAGAACTGCCGGAACAACCAGAGCATCTGTCTCCGAAGGAGAGCAGCAGGCAAGGGACAACTAACTAACATTGGGACAATTGTATGGTACTTAGCAACAAATACACCAAGAATGCAATGTTACAGCTAGCATGCAACAACAAGCATGCTAGGGAGAACAAGTATGCAAGGGACAAAAAGTAAGCAAGGGACAACAAGCAAGCAAGGTACAACCAACACATAGGTCAGGATGGAAACCTGGTGTAACAATGGCACATAATGCAGTACAATGATGGGTACAGTCATGATTAATGAAGCGTGATGAGATGCAACATAGTGATGATGGGTGTAGCATGGTGCAGCGCGGTGAGGTGCAACATGATGATGAAATACAACACAACGATAGGTGAAGGAATCACCTTGGAGAATCAGTTGAAGTAGCATGTCTTCAACTGATCTCATGTATCATCTTCTTAGAGATGATCTATGCTCTTATCTAGATAAGTCAAAGTGTTGACTTCTGTTGTAAACGTACAATCTCTCTCTCTCTCTCTCTCTGCTAAACTATTGAAGAACATATACGAATAATTGATCAAGGGTTTCCCCACATTGGGGTTTGTCCCTGGCTAGCGCCACATATTGTGTCCTCTTGTCTTGGCTTTTCTTCTACGAATTATATTTATGTTATATCTGCAGTTTACTTTAATGCTGATGTGATTGCTAATCTGGAAAAGATATTGAGCTAACTGTGAAAATTGAAATAAATTGCTCTAGCATAGAAAATACCTAAAATTAACATATATGCATGTCAGTTTTAGTTGTGGGTAGAGCTTGACACAATAATTTTTGTTAGATTTTGAGAACTTTTTATTTAAAGTAGTTCTCCTATTTTATAGGAGATAAATTTTTAGGGCCTGCATGTCAAAAATAACTACATGGTATTGGTCCATGCATGTAATTTCTGTGCACTTTGAGGATGTGTACTTTACTTTACCACCCAAATTCACACAAAAATTGAACCCAAATTCACACAAATTTACGAAGTAACTGAACTGAATAATTCACACAAAAAATGAACACAAATTCACACAAGTTTACGAAGTAACTAAACTGAATTGTTTTTATTATTAACTATTTATTGTTGAACTAAATAATTCACACAAAAGCTGAACCCAAATTCACAAAAAATTACGAAGTAACTGAACTGAATTGTTTCTATTATTAACTATTTACTATTGAATTGTTTCTATTATTAACTATTTACTATTGTCACACATGAAACTATAGATTTATGCAACCTAAATGCACACAACCATTGAATTGTTTCTATTATTAACTATTTACTATTGAATTGTTTATGTTATTAACTATTTACTATTGTCACAAATGAAACTATAGATTTATGCAACCTAAATGCACACAACCATTCCATTATTCATGAATCCATAAATCGCAGTTAGAGAGGCAACCTAAAAATTAATTCAGCCATGAAATAAACCATAAAAAATTAGTAATAATTCAATACAATTCATATATACATTTAGGAATACTTATCTGTCTGGAATTGTTCAACAATTAGTTGTAGAAGAGGGAAGTAAGATCAAAACCATATAATCAAAGATCAATCACAGCTCATATTTTACTTGATCACTCGCTTCATCATTGACATTATCACTATTTCATTTGATCACATGATCCATTGTTAGTAAGATCTTTGTTTGACAATAAATCACACATAAGGGTATGTAGGCATATTGTCTTACTGCCCATAAGCATCCCTGAAATATAATCTGTTCATGAGTATAATTGATAGCCTTTACTATATTGGAGCTGAGCAGTTGCTAAATTGAAGATTAATTTTTGTAAAGGATAGTGAGTAATTTCACTGCCTTTTTTTTTATAAATCTTCCTCCCAGACCTGTAGTTGTTCCTAGATGATAGGTACAGACAAAACAACATGATGCACTTCTTGTCTTCACATTATTGTTTGTCAAGTCTATGCTTCAAACAAGACATAATAGCTCTTTTGACAATACAAAACAAATACTTAATACTTGGTGAATAATCTGAAGAAGTGCCTTGGTGTTGCTGTGCACAAATTTATGGTTAAGAACAAGAAAGTGAAAGAGAGTTGTAAAATTGGTTAGAACATAGATTTGCTAGTGATCACTAGATCCATAACTAATGATCCCATAGTGTTAGTAGATAATCGTTCCTTCAAATAATGATCCTCATATGTCTTGGGTTATTTTTGTTTTATTCCACCTTCCATGGTGTTGATCTGTTATGTGGAAGAAATTTTATGATGAAGGCTGCTAAATTAACCCACCAACTTCATAGGGCTCCAATTGACGTTCTTATGTCCAGCTTCTAATTTCTAGTCTTTAAGCTCTCTCGCAATGGTATATATATATATATATATATATATATATATATATATATATATATATATATATATATATATATATATATATATATATATATATTGATGGGCCTTTCTAGACTATCTATATAAACAACTGATCTTTCACTAGATAGACAACGGAGTTAGCAACCTGAAGTTTTCTATCACATTTTTATTTTAAAAGAGAGTCCTCTAGTTCTTCTCTCAGGGTTCCTCTCAAGCTTCCTTGTTGCCCTTCATGTTCACTTCCATCATTTACTTTGGCTATAATTTTTCTCAGTTGGGTTGTTTCTATGGTTTTAGTGTTGTAGTAATTGTTCTCAACATCTCCGTAATGTTTGCATTTCTTCGATATATGCTTCTCCAATTCACGTCCACTCCTCCACATACCATGTTTTTTCTCTTTTCGCAATAGGCTTCTGGACATCATATTGCCAGTTCTCATCCTGGAGCTGCTTCTCTCCCCTAAATCTCCTTTGTTGGATTTGCAACAAAGGAGGGAGAAAAAAATCTTCTTTGTTGGATTTGCCTCATTGCAGGTTCTTCCTGCTTTAATACCAATTGATGGGTGCTGGAAAACACAAAACCTATAGATAAGAAATAAAATTTACTACCCATCTTAGTGGATGGTGTCAATCACAATCAGTGTATTTTTCTAAACATAGGCCAAACAATTCCACTTGATGATTTTATCATTAAACTTGTATTATAAAATTCATGTAAATTAGTGAAATGATAGTGATGCTACTCAATTACATTCACTTTGCAGCAGAAATTGATCCTCATGCACGGGATTAAGAAAGGATAAATAAAAATAAATACTCTATTTCTCACATAACAATGAGTTGTGCGGTTTCTTATTTAGGCAGAGATTCCATGTTAGTTCTCTTTCTAGGAGTTTACCCTTCTTGCTGCTCGGTGTTTGTTCCTTAACAATCTCCTTCATTATCAATGGAGTGATCTTCCTCAATTTCCCAGTGATATGACTCAACTGATCCAAGGATCTTCTTGCCCAATGATTGTGCTCAATTATAGCTGTGGAGAATACAAGAGCCCTCTATAGTAACATCATCAGACGTGAGTACCATATACACGACATTGTCATTATCCAATAGAGCTTTGGAAGAAATTTCTCCTTGCACCAGAGCTATATTTTGGCTCCGCTTAAGAGATATGTCGACAGAATAATCAACATCCAACTTCTACTTTCCTAGCCTTGTATTTTCCATGGCGATGGCCTTATTGGGCTGACCACGGTATCTCTGAGTGGTTTTACACCAGCTATACAAAGAGGGCTCTAGTGTCTTGCTGGCTTCCAAGGACTAAACAAAATATGCCACAATGGAATGTTGAGAAGGGTTGAATCTACCATACCAAATCAGATGAACATCTACATTAGGACTACTAGTGAGCAGGGGACCATTGTGATAAGTTAAAACAAGGGGCTGCTATTCAACAAATATGGAGGAACACAGATCAATCAGAAGAAGTAGACATACAATAAACATAAACCCTCCCATTCCCAAAATCAGAGAAACCCTATAAACCCTGGTGCTGCTGTGTTTTTCCTGACATACAAGAAATGCCTAATTTTTTTCTCCCTCCTTTGTTGGATTTGCCTCAGTGCAGGTTATTCCTGCTTTAACACTAATCGATGGGTGTTTGTTACAGGGAAAAGTGTCTATATAGAACTGCTCTATCCCACTAAGGTGTGACAGCTGCCTTAGAAACAAACAGAGAAAAACTACTTTTGTTTTCCCTTTATGAATTATAGATAGAGAGGAACAGAAAGGCCAACCTTTGTCTTGCGCTAATCTCCTGATTTGATTCCTCTCTTCTTTGATAGTCCTCACCTACCTGCTCCCTTGCACGCCCAGCTTCACAAAGTACCTGTAAGATCACAGAAGCATAGCACTATACAAAGTCATGGATCTATAATCATAAACAATCTAGGATCAGATGTAAATTGACCATACAAATGTAGCAAGCATCAATGACACAAAAGCATGGAGGAAAACTCAAATAGCTTTTATTGATAAACAAGAAAAGAGCCAAGAGGAGTTACAACCAGTTGTTCTGACCCAACATCAACCTCCCAGCAAAGAAGCCCCTCTTCACCTCAAACAAAGCTTAGATCACCCAACAATCTAATGTTTCTCTCAAGAAACCAACAACAATTCCTTAAAATATGCAAAATTCCAGCCTTTGGATCTCTAGGATGAGGGATCCATATATAGATATCTGTAAGGGGGGATGAGTCAGCTTGTGATTTGATTAGTGTCTTCTCTCTGATAGTTCTTGCTTCCACTTGGAGACTGATGGCCTCTTACTCATCCTTGGTCGAATTCAGTGAGGCAAGTGTCACAGGAGAGGATTCTAGAAGCTTCCATTGCCTCTCCACCTCGCGGAATTACACTGCCATTTGTCATTTCTCGCCCATCGCACCCCACAGAAGGGACTTTTGAAATGCAACACACCCTCACAGTGTATTTGGGTGAGATGCAATGCACTTAGCCAGTGGAGCAGCTGCAATGATCCTGTTTTGACCAATTCTGAGCAGTTTCTCATGGAGAACTTCTGGAAGAAGCTGTAATCTGTTGACCTTGTTCCTTTAGGGGTTAGAACAACACTTTTAGGGACTTAGGAGCCCTTGGTTTATGGACATTTCATGCTTGGGGTTGTAGGGCCCAAAAATGTCTATAACAGTTGCCCCCTAAAGCATGAGGTCGTTAATCTTTTGATGTCGGGTTAAATGCTTTATTATGAGGATCCGAAGTTCTTTCAATGCTGGGAGGAGACCTGTAATAAGATACAATACAATATGTTATCTTCATAATATTTTCATGATCTAGCTGAGGCGGGCATTCCCATGCTCAGCTTTATAAATTCATTTTCATGTACATAGGACAGACAATCGTCTGAGTGTAGACTGATGATTCTGATAGAGCCATCATCCTTTTGATTGGATGATTATCTGTGCAGCAATAATGTACATTTGATGTCTTTATTTCCCTGAATATATATCGCAGCCCAGATGGATGAAACTAGATCCGGGGTCTTCAATCTCGTTCGATCTTCACTCAAAGTACAAGTCGATCCATGTGAGAAATGTTTTGAAGTCGAACATGGAAAGACATCGCTTGATTACCAGCCAATGATGTAAACTGTTAACAAGCGCGAGAGGAATCACCGATAATGATAATGACCCTCAAGGTACTGCAGTACAATTCACGTGGTGTGAATAAAGGACTTGGCGTCGAACACCACGCAAAATCTTTCGGTCGAAGGCCATTGATGTAAACCTGTCGCCGGAAGTGAGAAACTTGCCATTGAGGCATGCGAGCTTCAAAGTACTGAATGGGGTGTTCCTAGATCAACTTCTTGGATAATGAGCCGATGTCGACAAGAAGTGATCTGTCACAGGAGGGCCTTAATGAATCCCACATCAATGACACGGAACGGAGCAAATGATTTTAATGGAGGTGAAAACGATCTGGTGATATAAGGTTCAGGGTGGCGGTCATGAAAGAATGGAGCATAAATGTATGGTAGTGGGTGAGGCACAGGTGAATTCTCTGAATGACTTCTCTTGAACATATCGGCGACACTGATGTGATGGATTGGTAGCATTAACCCCAAATGTGGATGGCATGGCGTGACCATGGTGATGTGACCGGTGAATGAAACAACCCAACTCGACTCGGACACAGAGTGGAAGTGTCATGTTCAAGAGCGACTTGCTACCAACAAAGTTTCTTCAAGTTTTCTTCCCAATTTTCCCCAGTCATTGCTGACCAGTACCTCTTTATTTTTGTCAAGCTTGAGGAGGATAACATATGCTTGTTCTATAATTTTCCCTTCGGGCAAACCCATCGCTATGTTTTAACGAGCCTAGCGATAGTGAAACTCGTTCTCGTCTATAGACAAGTTTGTCGCTATTAATCTTTTTAACGAGTTTAACGACAAAGATAACTCGGTCCTTTTCAATTTTAGAGAGTCTGAAAAGGAACGTAAAGGTAACTCCAAAATTCCTTTTTCGTCATCTGATCCCTTAAGTCCGAAAAAGTATAAAACAATACGGGAGGGATGAATTTTCGATACTTTTAACGAGCCGAACAAAACAAGCACTCAATATTTTTGTGTAATAATCCCTCAGGTCCAAAAAGATTAAAATCTAGAGGAGGGATAGCACTTCCTGTCCCTTTAACGAGCTGGAGAGGCCAATGGCTCGACAATCTTTTCATATTTTACGAGTCAGTTGAAAAGAGCTTAAAGGAGACTCGTCTTTTGAGGAACGAGTGATAATATGGGTAGCAGCTGATTCCAGGTAAGGTTTGGAATTTTCCAATCACGGCAGTGTCACAAGGATGGCTAGTGAGATCACTCTTCACAGCTGTTCCTCAAAATGGGTAAACAATCAAATGGGGGTGAATGATCGGCCAATGAAAAAGTGGAGGTGACGGTGCAAACACGACCAAGGCTTTAATGGCTGAAGTACTACATTCACGATGGTTATTTACCGGGGAATAGTTCATTTTTTAATGAGCTTAAATGCGGGGGGAAACATTTGCTCATGTCTTATGTTTATTTTTTAACGAGCTTGAACTATGTGCTAAAACTGTTCGATTAATCCAGTCGTGTGATAAGAATGTCTCATATAAAAACGACAACTTTTAGAGTTTTGCCCCACATCCTTTCTTTATGCAAGTTAGGAAACAACCAATCCTATGAGTTTAAAGGGTTAGAGGACCTACAAATTTAAAAAATAAATAGTCGCTCTTCGCTTGCACTCCAAAAGGTTTGCATGCCCCCAGGTATAAAACAGAGTTTCAAGGTTACCCCTTCTTTAGTCCGTTAAAACATTTGTTTTACCGAGAGAGGCCTACCTCTTACAGGTTACCCAAAGATTGTTCTATTCACAGCGCAAACAAAACACTTCTTCGGCGATGTCTACCGAGATAAACAAAGGTGAGTGAAGGAGGCTACTCCACTCACATAACTTTGACAAGAGAATCTTGTTCTAGAATAACCCCCTCTTCCAATCACGGACGGGAGTACAGACTAGTCATATTCTCTCGCGGAAACCTACCCTATACCCGAGTTTTCCTGCCGAAGCAGACCAGGGTGCATGCCCCCTGGGTTTCAGTCATGTCCCTCCGAATCACTCGCGCTCATCGGGTGGACGGACTGGGGATTGAGACATTTCTTGCGTGAAAAGACCATTCAGGGATGGTATATGACTATTTGCTCTGTATGATCCGGGAAATGAAAGCTGGTCTACGAGCTTGACCACTCTTCCTTCGTGCGGAAAACACATTACTCTAAAGAGTGAGGAGACAATTGCTCCCATGCAATAAATATAGTCTCGTCCAAGGAGTAGATTGTAATCCAGGGGTCCTTGAACTACCATTACGTTCATGTGAACGGTTTTCCCTCTCAATGTTATGGGCACATTGGGAAGGATCCCTAATGGTCGACTAGTTCCTTTATTAAAGCCTGTTAGATTTCTCATCTCAGGCAAAAGCGATGGCGAACCAAGCGCTTTCCAAGAAATTGAGGAAAGGATACTCAAAGAAGCCCCCTCATCTATGATGGTACCAGCCATAACCATTCTATATATTTGAACAATAATTCGGAATGGTATACTAGCTGGTAAACGGGGTCTGCCTAGTTGGTTCCAGTCGAAGGAGACAACTAGGTTACTTGGAGGTGGGACCGAATAGACGGCCGGGTGTGACTCTGACGAACTTCCTTCTTGCGGTAAAGGAACAGGTAAATTTCCCCCATGTCCGTTGGAGTCTGTGCTTATGAAAAGAATTTGGACGGTGTCATCCTTGTTCTCTTCTGCGACTGTATCATCTGAAGATGGAACCTCTGAAGGCAAGACCGGGTCAACTGCCGCCTCGACCTTTTGACTTTCGTCTGGTATGGATTCAAATGGTTTATCTTCAATGATAGATGCTTCAGTCGACCACCTGAGTGGGCCAGCCGGATTTTCAACTGGTGACGGACTCGGCAAGAGTTTTTTTATATCCAGGAGGAAGTCGTAACGATGAAACCGGATGATCGTCCAAAACTCTTTTAGCCTCGTCTAAGAAGGGACAACGGTGGACGGCGTGATTGCCTTCACACAGTTTACAAGGAAATCTATATTTTCCTTTTTGTCCTGGGGCTTCACTTTCACTAGTTGACGGTGTGTTTTCAACATGATCATCAGAGGTTGACGACACCGGGTTGTGCAAACGAGGAGACCAGTCCCTTAGGATCCGAGGGATGCAAGGACAATCTATGTGATAGTGGTCTCCTTTGCAAATGACACATGGTGATTTAGGCTTGGTCGGTGCAGTGTGTGGATTTTCGTTAGACGACACTCATTTGCCCCCATTCGCTTTTGGCTCCTTCTTCTTCTTCTCTTTATTCTTATTTTCCTTCTTCTCCTTAGGTACTTGACTTTTGGCTTTACCAGCCCCATCAAGCGAAGAGGAAGGAGGAGAGGAAGAATTAGAGGAAGTAGAAGGTTGGTGGTTAACTCTGGACTCGTCTAGTTGCTGATTCGATTGTTCAGGAATAGTGGTGTTCTGAACGACAGAGGTTGAGAAGAGCCATACAGGCAAACCAATTGTCAGTCCTGGAAGCAACAATGTGGCCATATGGGGTGCACCAACATCTCCCCAAGAGGAGAAGGGACTAGGATTTCCTCCAAGGGGAATTCCTTGGTTGGTGGATTCCATTTTCTCAACCCAAGATCAACGTAGGAAAGGGTAATGAATATTCCATTTAAAATAAATTTTAGACACTTTGACACAACTTGTTTTTTCAATTTTTAAGAGTCGAGAAAAAACAAAAGATGACTCTAGTCTCCTTCGATTTTTAATGAGCCTGAAGTGACAAGTGCTCAGATGGACCTTTTCCATTAAGGATTCTGAAAAGGAACGAAAGGGACTGCTCTGGAAATATAGGTATAGGGATTACCAAACCAATCACAAAACTGCAGAATACTTTTTACGGTACGGCAGTTAATCTTCCCGAATGCTGTGTTCAGTGCATTGCGATCGATAGGGCGGCAGACACGGCTTCCTATGGATAAAGGATTAAGCCTATTGGGGTCTCCCAAATATACTCGACGGTACGTGGGAGTAAAAGTCCGTACTAGCACTTATCGTCTCAAAGTGGAGGAATCACCCAACCATCAGTGAGAACAACAGTTACCAGGCTTTACGACGCCGGAATACGTCTCTAGCCTAGACTTCTAAATGTTGTGCGTTAAGTTCCAAAGCATTGTTAGATTCATTGAATTTATTTTAAGTTTATCTTGTTTATGAAGTTTACCTTTCGGGTTCACCACGAGATGTAGATGTAATTCCTAAAATGCAATCTAAGATGATAAACAAACTTTTTATCTCCTTTATGCAATGAAAATCCTAGCTACTAGGGAAAACAAAGACAGAATCTTTTCACAAAGAGCAAAGAGCACACTCTAAAATGCACTTCCCTAAATCAAGCCAATCAGAATGTCTATATGCAAATGCACATGCATGTATTTGTTTTCGACTTTCTTAGTATATGAATGCTAAAAAGAAAGTTGATGCACAAATCTGAATTTCTTTTCAAGCGACAAATATCAATAAGTTTCTTTTCGAAATCAAAAAATGGAGATGATCACAACACTTTACGATTTTGAACTGAATACTTGTTCTCGACACTAGAAAATTACAAATTCAGACCAAAAGCAATAGTAACAGGATAATCAACCATCAACATCACTCAAACTCTTTCCTACGATTGAAATCGACACTTGCGACAGTTTCAAATCAAAGGACGACAGTATGATTACGCTACTTTTGCAAAGGAGAACTGTAAATGACTCAACAAACACACAAAAACATCTACAGCTCTTTTGTACAAAGGAGGCGGAATAACAGCAAGGAAAAGGGGTTTCAAGCAGACATATACTGATCACAGGCAGCAAAATTCAGGAATAGAACTGGAAAGAATGAACCACAGAGGCCACAACTACACAGAGCTAGTCTGATCAGCGCACCTGTAACACAGAGAATCTGAAATGCAGCGCAGGTTTTCCACTCAGGAAGTGCGCTGAAATTCAGAATCTCTGAACAATACCTGTGCTGGGCCAGAAACGAGACTCTGTTCAGGTTCCGGGTCACAGTTTGCAGTTCAGTTCTTGGGTTTTGGCCGAGCAAAAAGCAATCAGTAATGCAACAATCAGGGGTAGATCTAAGGAGGATCTAAGAGCTATCACAAGGGCAATCAGATAGTTTGTGAATCAGTTGTTTAAATCATAAACAGATCCAGTAGATGGATTGAAGTAGCAGTTGTATACTTTGCATTTGTTATGGAAAATGCAGTTCGAATGCTACTTGTAAGTTTATGAAACAAACAACAAAGAATGATAAACAAACAAACTAATTAGATCCCCAGTGGAGTCGCCATTTTGTTACAGGGAAAAGTGTCTATATAGAACTGCTCTATCCCACTAAGGTGTGACAGCTGCCTTAGAAACAAACAGAGAAAAACTACTTTTGTTTTTCCTTTATGAATTATAGATAGAGAGGAATAGAAAGACCAACCTTTGTCTTGCGCTAATATCCTGATTTGATTCCTCTCTTCTTTGATAGTCCTCAGCTACCTGCTCCCTTGCACGCCCAGCTTCATAAAGTACCTGTAAGATCACAGAAGCATAGCACTATACAAAGACATGGATCTATAATCATAAACAATCTAGGATCAGATGTAAATTGACCATACAAATGTAGCAAGCATCAATGACACAAAAGCATGGAGGAAAACTCAAATAGCTTTTATTGATAAACAAGAAAAGAGCCAAGAGGATTTACAACCAGTTGTTCTGACCCAGCATCAACCTCCCAGCAAAGAAGCCCCTCTTCACCTCAAACAAAGCTTAGATCACCCAACAGTCTGATGTTTGTCTCAAGAAACCAACAACAATTCCTTACAATATGCAAAATTCCAACCTCTGGATCTCTGGGATGAGGGATCCATATATAGATATCTGTAAGGGGGGATGTGATTAGTGTCTTCTCTCTGATAGTTCTTGCTTCCACTTGGAGACTGATGGCCTCTTACTCATCCTTGGTCGAATTCAGTGAGGCAAGTGTCACAGGAGAGGATTCTGGAAGCTTCCATTGCCTCTCCACCTCGCGGAATGACACTACCATTTGTCATTTCTCGCCCATCGCACCCCACAGAAGGGACTTTTGAAATGAAACGCACCCTCACAGTGTATTTGGGTGAGATGCAACACACTTAGCCAGTGGAGCAGCTGCAATGATCCTGTTTTGACCAATTCTGAGTAGTTTCTCATGGAGAACTTCTGGGAGAAGCTGTAATCTGTTGACCTTGTTCCTTTAGGGGTTAGAACAACACTTTTAGGGACTTAGGAGCCCTTGGTTTATGGACATTTCATGCTTGGGGTTGTAGGGCCCAAAAATGTCTATAACAGTGTTGGAAAACACAAAACCTGCACAAATGCATACTAATCTGCTGTAGGTAGATAAAAAATCAAATTTACTACCCATCTCAGTGGATGGTGTCAATCTCAATCAATGTACATCACTAAACAGAAGCCAAACAATTCCACATGAGGATTTTATCATTGAACTTGTATTATAACATTCAAGTAAATCGGTGAAATAACAGTGATGCTACTCAATTACATTCACTCTGCAGCAGAAATTGATCCTCATGCACGGGATTAAGAAAGGATGAATAAAAATAAATACTCTATTTCTCACACAACAATGGGTTGTAGTTTCTTATTTAGGCATAGATTCCATGCTAGTTTTCTTTCCATGAATTTACCCTTCTTGTTGCTTAGTGATTATTCCTTAACAATCTCCTTCATTTTCAGTGGAGTGATCTTCCTCAATTTCCCAGTGATATGCCTCAACTGCTCCAAGGATCTTCTTTCCCAATTATTGTGCTCAATTTCATTTGTGGAAGTTGGTGCCTTCTTCTCGAGAGAGTTTGTTGCTTCTCTTAATTTGTTTTCCTCAACGAATTCTTCCACTTTAGCCTAGTGATTTCTGGTCTATGTTAAAATTTATTTCTTAGTGATCTCCTCCTTTGTAATGAATGTCTTAATTATTGTTGGAGTTGATTTCTATTTCATCATTCAACAAGATGTTTCTAGAAACAACAAGATCTATGATGCCATGCCATCGCACCCTACTGTATTTTTGTTAATTCGGTATCTCTTTGTTTTTGTCTTATTTCTCCAGTAGCAAAAATCCGTCATCTCAACTCCTCTTGTTTTTATTGTGGTTCTAGTGTAATGGGTGAATAAACTAAGTACATTGTATCTTGCCTTTCCTTCCAGCTATTTTTAGAAATTTCATGTTTAAAGTGGGAGTCGGTGAAACTAAGAGTGATCTCTTGTGGGCTCATGTAAGTCTCACAAGCAGAAATTGATGATTAAACATGAACGAGATGCTGGAATTTAAACATGTTTTTGGTGATGCAAGAACAATAATGTATTGGGGATGCTCCTGCATCACTCATTCCAATATCCAGTAGATAACCTTTGTTTGAAAATATATGGTGAAGTTACAATTTATTTATCATGTGGCACAATTTGGTGTAGTTATAACAGATTGAGTATACAAGTAGATGAATAGATTCAATAGAGAAGTGGATCTAAGCCTGAGATTCCAATGTTAGTTTTCTTGATTTCAATGATAGGAATTGGATTTGCAACATGGCCCTGATGTTTTTAACTTCTTTCAACTTTTCCATTTGACAACATGTTTATGCCCTTGTTTGAATGCTAGAATTTAATTATTTTCCCAATAACTATTTGGATTAGTATATGTTCTATTTGCAGCAGTAATCTTTATTTATCAGGGTTCTTTGAATTTATAGGTTCATGTTTAAAAACATATACAACTGAGTTCCCCTAGGTCTAGTTCATTTTATTTCATCCTTTTATTCTATCAATCCTTGTGTTTGTTGGTGATTTACAATTTGGTGATATTAGTTTCCAGCTGCAACACCTTGTTGGATTTCTTAAAGATATTTCGTTGCCTTTATCTTACTATCTTTCCTGCGAAGCATGATTATTTATTTGCATACATAGGGTTGAAGTTTAAGCAGTTGGTTCTGCATTTGAAGGATGATTTTCTTATATGATTTGGTTCTGTTTGGCATGTATATCAACCTTCAGAAGAAGAAGTGATGGGATTTCTTGATCCCTATGTAAATATAGTTTGCTTAGATTGTAATGAGGCTGGTGATGGTGATCTTTTATTATTGTGTGATCACTATGATTCAACATATCATACATATTGTGTTGGCCTTGGAAGGGCTATCCCTGAAGGATATTGGTATTGTCAAGGCTATCAAACATCTATGCCTGGACAGTCCAGCACACATGATGAAGATGTTGAGGATTTTGTGCTTGATTTTGACAATGGGGATGAAGCTTAGGAATCAGAGGATTTGTGGAAGATGCTCCAGTTGGGATGGTTGTAGAAAGAATAAACTTAGAGCTCAATTTATCACCACCTTCTTCTTTTGCTCCTCTCACAGAGACAAATCCAACTCATGTAAGAACAATTCACAGAAGGATTTTGCGACGAAGCACTCCAAATCCATCTCCTAGATTGCTAGATGCAACAAGGGCTTCACTTAGGAAAATTGAAGTATCTGGGTCTACATCCCAAGTATCCATTGTACGGACAAAAAATCTCTCAAGTCAGCACATACTTCAGGAGCGTGTACAGGCTTTACATGACAATTGGTCTGCACCAGGAAGAGGCTTTTAGCAGTTTTCACCTAGCTCTTCCCTTGACATATTTGGGGCCAGATATGGGACTGATGTAATTGTACAACCCACACCCAATAGCAGGTCACTTCTCTTTCGTGAATCAGCTCGGAGAAGTAATTTAGCCCCTGTTTTAGAGATGGAAAATTATACAGTTAAATCTGATGTTGATCAAGCGTGGGCAATGATGGAACGTACTCTAGCATCAAGAGAAGATAATATAGGTCCGACTAATTCTCATAAAGATGGAAGACATTGGCAGGGATCATCTTTTGGTCATAAAAAAATGATTTATAAGAATTGATGGGCAATGCAAGGTCAATTGTTGTGAGCGGAAGCATCTTAACTGCTCATGTACGATCAAGAACTAGATATAGTCAAGATAGACACATTCCTGCAACTACTAACTATTTGGAAAATCTAGAAAGGATAACAGAGGAGATCTCATGTAGGGATGTTGGAAATAATAGGCTACCAACACCTAGTGTTTCTAATGAGATATTGGGTATAATATTATCTGAAAGAAGTAACAGTTTACATCATCAACTAAACAATGGTAGTTCATTTAGTAAACCTCATGAAAATGGAGTCCGCAAAGTTGAAGGTGCAAAGGAGAAGGTGATCTCCATGGTAAAATCTCACATGAAGCGCACACTCACAAGGGAACATAGGTAAAAGCATCTCTATCTTTCCTTCTTTTCTGGTTTGTCTCTATAGTTTTGATTTTACTGGGTGGACACTATATGCATCTCAAAATTTCTCTTTAGGAAATCCTATTTTTATTCTTTCCAAGAAAAAATCTCTAGGGAATCCCAATGGATGTTTCCCCACATTCATGGATGGCATCCCTGGTAAACCCATTGGCATTAACTAGTGCACCTCACCCAAGGGATTTCGAATAGGGCACCTGCCAGCACAGAACTAGCCAAATACCCAGTAACATTAATGACATTCAGTTGGGCTAACCCCTTGGGCTCAATAAATCATAATCAACTACACTATTTTCCATATTAACATATTGATCCTGTTTAACATTTTTCTAGAGTAACCATAACAATCCAAGCCTGTTCCTATTTTTATTTTGGTTTTTAATTCCTTTTTTGGTGTGGTGACAACTTTATATGACCATATAGATGTTTATTTTTGTCAGAGTATATGTTGAAAAGTAGATGCTCTCTTACATTCTACCTTGTCTGTTATGTATTGATGGAGTTTAGTTTCATTACTTGTGACCAAAGAACTATGTCAGGCATGTATACAAGGATTCTTGTATCACTATTTATAAAACGAACATTGTCCTTAAACAAGAAAAGTAGATCCTTAATGCTACATGTTTGCATCTCAAGGAACTTCCAATCCTAATAAATGAGGTGAAATTTAAGTGTTTCCAGAATCCAAATATCAGGTTTTGTGAATTCTCTCATATATGGTCCTGGAAAAGCGAAGTGAAATTTAATTATTTCCAAATCTTAAGTTTTGTGAATTCACTCATATTTGGTGCTAGAATCTTTTGAGAAAACAGGAATGAAAATTTTGTAAATATTTTTAGGGAAAAAGCCCAAAACACTTTTTCTAGATTAGAGTTTTATAACACTAGGTACTAAAACAATCTTCTATTTTCTGTTGCAAATGTCTGATAGAGTCTACCTAGAAACTGATCTAAAAATTAGGTAGATGCACTGGACAGACTAAATAATTTTGAATGAACAATCACTTAACATAAATGATATATTAGGTTGCATACATATATAAGTTAGAAGCATAAAATGAAGAAGAAATCTCAATGAGATTGATATATTCTTAATTGAGTTGAATGAGGCGAGGAATAACTTTGACTAGAGGGTGTTGAAAATGGCATAATTTTTTTATGGTTGGATAGATTTAAAACTGAAAATCAACATTTTTCTTGCTTGCATAACTTGGGAAGATTTTTGTATCTCAATTCTCAACCTTATTGAATAGTATTATTTATGCCTTGCAATGTTGAGATATGCTGTGATACCACTTGCTAGTAACCTAAACACTTTGGATGAAAATTTAGTTGTGAATTTTACTTGCAAAAGTTATAAGTGGAAATATAGATGTCCCTTCTGTAGAATTTCCTTGAAATTCTACCACTGCTTGAATGAATAAATATGAAACTAATTGTTGCACCAAGACAAAAAATATCTTTACCAATTTGCAGTGGAATAGAATAGAAATAAAATACGGTCACATTATAGCAAAAAAACAAACTTTTCTAGTGAACCCAACTGGGAAAACCCTCTGCTAGCTGTAGAAATTTAAAATACTATCCATATTAGAGTTTGAGACACCTTCTTCAAGACCAGGTTCATCAATGCTTATTGATTTCCATATTCATTTTCATAAGCATTAGGGTTGTTTTCCATCAAATTAGAGTAGCTAGAAAGTGTCTCTCTGATTTCAAAAAGCAGACCAGGATCAAATTCATCCAAGAATCCCCTAGAAGGCTCATCAGTAGCAAGAAGAAAGGTATTTTTTAATTTTATTTCATCACATGCATCCATCATAATCACTGATTTGTCTTCATTTCTTTCACAGTCATTTTCAATGTTAGATGCAAAAGGTAATTTAGTATGATATAATCCTTAGGTAACCAACCTCAGACGTATTGTTGGTTAATTTATGTTGTTTGAAGTTTAATGAGTTTGAGTTTTATCATGAAACTACTAGAAGCACACTAGCATGGGTGAGTTGATTATCTTGATAACAATGTTATAGTTTGATCTAGTCCTCAAAAGGAACTTAGAGTTGATGGTCAAAATTTCACATTCCTTTCATTTTTTATCTTCACATATAACAAATATCTTTATGTTACAGCCTCTAGCTAGATATATATAGTAACTGCCACTCAAAAGTTGGATGCCATCATTTTGGAGCTCGAGCTTACTCAAATTACCTTTGTTTGAGTTGAAAATTTCATTAGATCTCATTATATTGTCTATTGCAGAGCATGAATCCAATTTACCTTTGTTTCAATTAAAAATGTGATTAGATCTTTCTATATCAGCTTTTTTAGAGAATGAATCCAATCTCTCAGAGTCCATTTGCTTGAGGTATTAATTCATTAAACTTTCTTTTCATATTATGTTTGCTGATTTTTATTCTGCAGGCCACATCTACATTAGAAAAGGGGCATATTTAATGAAGTGTGGAAGGAGAGGGAAGCTTCAGTTATGTCCTTTCAAACTTTCTAAGGTATCTAATAAAGTTTTAAAAAAATTCTCCATAGAATGTTGTGCTTTAACTTTTTATTTTGATAATGGATTATTTATGTGATCTCCCCTATCTCACACACAACCAAAGTCCAGACATACATGGTTTTTTGGGATATGTGGACAATGGACAGATTTAGGCTAGCCATTTATCTAGAAATTTACACTGTAAAAGATCAGTAATTTACAGTTGAATATTTCCTTGCCACTAAATTAGAGCTGAAGAGTCAGACTCCTATTTGTTAGGCATATACCTCACTTTTAAATCAATTTATTGCTGACTCTGTATAAACCTTCCATGGGAGGGCAAAGAGTGATCACTACCATTGCTTAATCTTTCTGCGGACCAAGTAAAGATTCCAAATGTGTATAAGTTAGTGGCTCCTTGGAGAATCCCAAGAGTGGCACTATTGTATCAACAAGAAATTCGTTTATTTTGAGTTCTTCATTAGTGCTTTGATAGTATACTGTTTATTCCATACAATACCTCAACAATGTATGATCAAATTACAGTTAAACCTATCATAATATTTTGACTTACCCTGTTTTAGACAGAAACTAGAGTGTGTATCAAGCTTGCACGTCACAATTGTATCATGCAGAGTTTACCTGGGACAATTTTTGTGGATCTAAGCAGCAAGTTACTTGTTAGAATTCAAGAGGAAACAATAATACAATGTGGGAAAGAGGTTTCACAGTTAGCCTGGCTTTCACATTTAACCTAGCTTTCACATTATGGTTGGAGTTGATTTGTTGGCAAGATGTTGGATACCCCAACTTCCTTTTTATGACTGAGTGCAAGATTGAATCCTTCAACATATTCCTCTCTCAATTTTCATTAAGTGATGTGTTTTCTCATAAGTGCTTCACACCTATAAACTTTACCAAAGTTTTTCTTGAGTCTTTGGAGGTGGTTAGCTTTTCAAAGCACACAAGTACAAGAAGACGAGAAATAATATGCCTGACCAATTTGAAGTTATCTCCCTGTGAATAGGGTGTTCCCATTCATAAACCTGACGACTCACTCTACTTCTTTCTAGTGAACAACTTTGGGACTTGCCATGAATCATGAGACAATTCCAACCCCATAACTATAAATTTCTTATTTAAATCTAAACCCACTAGATTAGAATCTACACAAGGAGAACTCCATTCTTGTTTTGAAATAACCTGCAATCAAATTGTACTATGCTATTTAATCTTTTCTGTATTTATTCACATCCTTGGTCTGTGACATAAAGATGCAACAAGCTACCTTGCATTTTCTATACTAACACTCCTAAAAAATAATAAAGTATGCCCAAATCTATCATTTCAAATGATTTATGTAGCTCACCTTTTGGTTTTTCAATTATTGAAGTTGTTACCTATATTGATGAGATCTTCTACAACTGATACCATAGTGACAATATATGTTATAATTTTATCCATGTTGCTCTGAAGGTGTTTCTCCTTCAGTAGAGCAACAATACACTGCATCTTCCATTTAGGGGAGAAGTGTATCTATTAGCAACCTTGGCCTGTGTGAAAATGGGTTGAATTCACATTAGACTCTATCTTTTGTTTTGAAGGTGTTTCTCCTTCAACAATACTTCATCTCAGTAGATCATTTTGGTCTACACCTTCAGTAGATGCATGCAACCTTGGGATACATGCTATAGATTATAGTTTTCCTATGACGGTGTAGCAGTGATGAAAGAAGTGCATCGATTTTAGGCATCTTGTGGTTGTTGTATGAAAGCATGCTTGTTTAGTGTTTCCCAAACATAGATAGAGCCATATTTAGTATGTCTTTATAGTTTAACTTAGATGCTCACTTTTCTTAATTTAGGTGTTTTTCTTAGTTCTATTTTATGCACATATTTATCTTTAAGAAAAGTGCACAGTAGAGAAGGGTTCTATATTTTGAGCAGGGGACACACTTCTAGGTAGGAGGTACTCTATTCTAGGAAGCTTTTTCCATGCAAGTTAGGTGCTTTGTCCGAGAATCCTAAGAGTGGCGCTATTGCAGCAATAAGAAATTTGTTTATTTTGAGTTCTTCATTAGTGCATTGATAGTATATTGTTTATTCCATGAAATACCTCAATAGTGTATGATCAAATTAGAGTTAACATTGTCATAATATTTTGACTTATGCTCTTTTAGAGGGAAACTAGAGTGTGTGTCAAGCTTGCACGTCACAATTGTATCATGCAAAGTTTACCTGGCAGGAGTTTTGTGGATCTAAGTAGCAAAATACCTTTTGGAATTCAAGAGGCAACAATACTACAAAGTGGGAAAGAGGTTTCACAATTAACTTGCCTTTCACATTATGGTTGGAGTCAATTTGTTGGAAAGATACTGGATACCCTAACTTCCTTTTTATGACTGAGTGCAAGATTGAATCCTTCGACATATTCCTTGCTCAATTGTCATTAAGCAATGGGTTTTCTCAGAAGTGCTTCACATCTATAAACTTTACAAGAGCTGTTATTGAGTCTTTGGATGTGGTTATCTTTTCAAAGCACACACGTACAAGAAGATGAGAAATAATATGCCCAACTAATTTCAAGTTATCTTCCTACTAATAGGGTGTTCCCTTCCATAAACCTGACGACACGCTCTACTTCTTTCTAGTGAAAAAATTTGGGACTTTTCATGAATTGTGAGACAATTCCATCGCCACAACTATCAATTTCTTATTTAAAGTTATACCAACTAGATTAGAACCCACACAAGGAGAATTCCATTTGCGTTTCAAAAGAACCTGCAATTGACTTATGCCATGATATTTAATATTTTATGTATTTCTTCGCATCCTTTGCCTGTGACATAAATAAGCAACATGCTACCTTGCATTTTCTATACTAACACTCCTAAACAATAAAAAAGCATGCCCAAATCTGTCATTTGAAATGATCTATGCATATCACCTTTTGTTTTTTCAATTATCGATGTTATTACCTATATTGATGAGATCATCTACAACCGAGGCCACAGTGACAATATCTGTTAGAGTTTTATCAATGTTGCACTAAAGGTGTTTTTTTTCAGCAGCACTACAATACATTGTAGTTTCCATTCAACTGAGAAATGTACATAGTAGTGGCCTTGGTCTTTGTGCAAATGGGTTGAATTCACAGTAGACTTTATCTATTATTTTGAAGGTGTTTCTCCTTCAACAGTACTTCATCTCAGCAAATCCTTTCAATCTACACCTTTAGCAGATGGATACAACCTTGGGGTACATGCTATAGATTCCAGTTTTGTTGTGAGGGTATAGCAACGATGAAAGAATCGAATTGATTTTAGGCATCTTATGGTTGTTGTATGAAAGCATGCTTGTCAAGTGTTTCCCAAACTTATATAGAGCTACATTTAGTATACTTTTAAAGTTTGACTTATATGCTCACTTTTCTTAATTTAGGTGTTTTTCTTAATACTACTTTATGCACAGATTTATCTTTAAGAAAAGTGCATAGTAGAGAAGGGTTCTATATTTTGAGTAGGGGACACTCTTCTAGATAGGAGGTACTCTATTCTAGGGAGCTTCTATCATGCATGTTAGGTGCTTTATCCTAGACAGATTTCCAAGTACCTGCCTCCTTGATAAAGTCCCTGCCAGACAAAACATCGGTGGAAAGAGTTCCAAGTCCCTAAATTTTCTAAAAACCCACCTGAGCCTCGCTATCTAGCCTAAAATCCTTTACATTCCAGTCATCTCTTGGCTGTGGTTTCATAGAGAAAGACCTCTCTGGCTTGGTAGGGATAAATACCAAACTAAAATCTTGGTCTGTGTTTACCTCCATCAATCTCCTCATCAGCCTGGGACATTATGGAGGATAACAGAGGGAATGACAACTAGGGAGTGCTAAGGTGTTCTAGTGAATGTAAGGTTCCCAAGTCATGGAAAACTGTAATGCTAGTTGTGAGGTCATGACTACCAAAGTGTGTTAGGGAATGCTAGGGCATGCTAACATGTGCTAGATAGTACGGAGACATGTCAAACAAGCTAAGATGTGCCAAGTGTTAAGGCATGCCAAGACGTACAAGGGTTCCAAGTCCCTGCCTCCTCTTCTTCCATATGCTATCCAATTATGACATTCCTTTGCAATATTTGGTGCATTTGCTAGTTATAGGTCATTTATAGGTTATAAATGTCTTCAGAGTTTCACTTCTAATTCAGTATTCAACTGAACATATTGATTCTCTTATACAAAACTATTTTTCCCTCCACCCACTTTTCATAACTTCAATAACCATTAGGTAGGGACATGCAACTTCAATGTTGCTTTGCTTGTTTAGTAAAATATTGCTGAGACTTTAATTTATTGAAAGTTGTAGAATTTACAACTTATGAAGTTTCAAGGTCTAATTTTTAAAAGTATAATTCTTTAAAGGGTGCCAGCTCAATGGAAGAGCACCTGCTTTACAAGAAGGAGGTTGGTGGTTCAATTCCATCATGCATTGACATCCATATGGAATGGCTATGATCAATTTTTGGTGACAAAGGCTCTTTTGACCATCACCAATGAGCTTTAGCGACATTTTTCGACCCTTACCAAAAATATGAAATGGTGATGGTCAACGAACGCCATAATATATACGCATCAATAGTGACGACCTTCAAAGGTCCATAACCATAAATCATTGTTGTTGATATGAAATGGTGATGGTCGTTGTCCATCATTATAGTAATTATTTGTGACAGACCTTGAATGTCACCACAATGCCTATACTTCTAGCAATGTGGCTTTTGGTGACGGTCAATGAACATCACAATGTATATGCACCAATAGTGATGGACATTAAAGATCCATCACAATAAATCATTGTTGTTCATATGAAATGGTGATGGTCACTATCCGTCATTATAATCAATATTTGTGATGGACCTTGAATGTCACCATAACACCTATACTTTTGGCGATGCCACCTTTGGTGACGTTCAATTTTTGGTGACCGAGGCTATGGTCCATCACCATTTCTCATATGCAATGGTGATGGTCACTATCCGTCATTATAAATCATTATTGGTGACGAACTTTGAATGTCACTACAACACCTATACTTTTGGCAACGCCACCTTTGGTGACGTTAAGTTTTTGGTGACATAGGTTATGGTCTGTCAGTATTGCTCATATGAAATGGTGATGGTCACTATCCGTCATTATAAATCATTATTGGTGACGGAATTTGTATTTCACTACAACGCCTATACTTTTGGCGACGCCACCTTTGGTGACGTTCAGTTTTTGGTGACGAATGATCTTTTGACCATCACCAGTGAGCTTATGGTGACATTTTTCGCCCCTCACCAATGTCATTTTTTCTTGTAGTGTATCTATTGTAGCATAGCAGTTTATTACAATTGCACTTTATTTCAGCACAATGATGATTTATGGCTTTATATGATATGTTTAAGTGGTTAAATGAATGTGACGAAGTAATTTATGAATGTTAGGAATAAGAAAACATAATAATACCACATCTCCACATCCTTCAAGGCTGTAGAAACCTAGTTTTGCATCCTCCCATAGTCACTTTGGGTGAGACTGCGATTTGCTTGTAGGTCATTGCCAAAAGGGCTAGTGATTAAGGGTTTTGTTGGTGTGTAGTATAGATTGAACCTGGGTCAGCCCAAATCATAACCAACAAATGCTTCCATTTCTAGGACCGAGATCTGTTTGAGGGATATGTGGATATGGCACCTATCAAAGAAGGAAATTCAAGACTGGTTAGAACTGAATAAGCGAGAATTTGTAGATCAAGAGAACAAAAATCCTTGTCTGACGTCTAAAGCTTGGTTAAAGAAGTATATTTTCACAGATTAATATGAAATTTTCTTCGCATCATTTCCTGTTGAACTGTACAAGTGGATATCAAGGTTGAATGAAAGAAAGACATGTTTTAAAGGCAGACAACCTTCGGTGTGGACTTTTGAACTAATAGAGTATCTCAAGAGCACTGACAATAGGATTTAAAGGACTGTCGATTTCTAGATTGATAACATCTTGGGAGGATCATTACTGAGTTCGCAGTAGACTCGACTGCATCCTATAGTGAAGCGGAATGATAATTCTTCAGGGGACCATGAGGTAAGTATTTGAAATCTCTGAAACTTTGGATTAAGATGCTTCTATGTGAAAAGGGAGTTTTACAGATGTAATCAGATTGCTAGTTTACTTATGTTTGGAAGAAGAGAGAATAAATCTGAGCCAGAGATCAGAATAATGTGAAGCGGAAAGAGATATAGAGTAGATACCAGAAAGAGATCTAGTGGACAAGACCTGAATAACTTTGTAGAGACTGAGTATAGTCCTCTTTTGAGTGAATCTGAAAGTGAAAGAGAAGATAACCACCCTCATAAACCCCAAGTAACTTTGCAGTATTCACCTTCCCAGCTTGAGAGTTCGCAGAAGCTAGAATCCAGTAATAGACAGGGTGTTTTTGGTTCTCCCACTCCCCCTCCTCCTCCCCTTAGTCATCCCCCTCCCCCTACAAGAAGAAATATGACTGAGGATATTAAGTTTTATGTTTTCAAAGGAACTGGATTAGAGGATCCATAACAGTTTTGGTTTTTATGTGAAGCTGTATGGACTGCGAAGCAGATCAACGATGAAAACATAAAGAAAGCATATTTCATTACGACATTCTGAGATAGAGCATTGAAATGGTATATGAAGTATTCAAATAATCAGATCAAAACATTTGCATATATTAAAGCAGCGCTGATAAGAGAATTTAAGAGGTTGAAGTCTAAGTTGCATTGCATCACTGAGTTGAAAGAAATTAAATAGACAACTACTAAATTTGTTTGGGAAATTGATATGAGATTTAAGGTATTGTTGGTTCAAGTGAGCTTCGACATATCTCCACAATAACATCAAGAATGGTTTGTAGCTGCGTTGTTATTGCATATCAGATTACCATTGACGCAACAAAAGATAAAAATTCAAGTCGAAGCTCTACAAATTGCGATGAAGTTGGAAGCTTTGCCTATATGAGATACTAATGCAGGTATGCAACAGATTCAAAGTCAACTGGTGAACCTAACCCTGCATATACAAGATACCAATAAAAACAAAGAACTCAGAGAAGAAGTGTGGTGTACGAAGTGTAGATCAAAGTGCCATTCTAAAGAACAATGTCCTATCTTTAGGGATTATATGGATAGTGGGGCACCGAATCCCTTAAATGCAAGATCCATCTTGTGGTGTGAGATATGTAAGACTAGAAGTCATAATCACTCAGAAGACTGTTACTTATTACAAAAATATGTGTAGACTCCAAGGAAAATATATTTCAATTTCTATAAATCAATTGGACATGATGAGAACAATTGTCTAGCTTATGAACTAATGATGGAGCGTTGTGCTGACACTTATAGAATGCAAGAAGAAAAGCATGGACATGAAGGCAGTGGACATCATGGTGGTTGAGGAGGCTACCAAGGAAGAGGTCGAGGTGTTGGGGCTAGCTGAGGACATGGATAGATCATTTGCTACAATTACGGCTAGGTAGGTCATTTTGCGAGAGATTGTCAAAACCCTATAACGACATGTAAGTATTGTAATTCCTTTGACCATGTAATTGAAGAATGACCTGTACTTATGGAAAAGATGCAATAAAAAATAAATCAACAATCGACATAGAATATTCAAAATGATGATTGCTGAAAGGAGGATCGACAAACCTCAAATTAGTATTGTCACTAGAAGTGGAGCTGCGACCAGAAGTGATAAAGCAGATGAGAAGAAAGAATCTGAAAGTACATGGGTTAGAAAAATTGTTGAGAAATTTCATGTTTTTGATATTCAGAAGGAAAAATAAGTATTTATGGAAGAAAAATGAATCTTTATGGATGTTGGAGCTTTGAACTCTAGTGCGTAGCCAAAGCAGAGAACTAGATACAATGTGTCATCAACTTCGGCATAGAATCAAGCTTTGACACAAGATCGAGCTCTGACACAAGACCATGATTCAACAAATCAGGCAGGTATTTTAAAGCCTTTTCTGCAGACTTGTATGAAATTATTAAGAGATCAAAAGGCGGTAGAAGGGCTTAGGAGTTGATAGACTCTTGTACATCCAAAGAAACATTGCGAAGTGAGATGTGCGCAGTTAATAATTTGCATAGACAAAAAAGAACTCGAAGAGAGATGAGGCTTAGTGAGTCGCAGATAGGATTATATGAGATGGATCAAGTTAGCCTAGATCTGGGATCTGATGCTAATGTCTTAACAAAGCAGACATGGGAGTTAATTGGTAAGTTGAAGCTACAGTGGTCACCTATTCAGTTAAGGATTCCAAATAAAAAAATATCTTCCCCTTAGGAAGACTACAAGGTGTAATAGTGGACATTGAAGGAGTTCGCACTATTGTTGATTTTGAAGTAATAGAGATCATTGATGACAATAACCCCTATCCTTCATTGCTTGGACTTGATTGGGAATTTGACAATATGGCTATAATTAATCTGAAGAAGAGACATATGATATTTGAAGGGAATAATATGAGAGTAATTGTTCTGTTGGATCCATCAGAAGGGGTAAGATATACAGAACTAGTTAGAGAAGAATGTTGCGCAAATGATATAGATAATATCTATCAAATGAAAACAAAGGAACATGATTGGGTTAACCCTACTATAGAAGGCAAGTTGACTTGGGAGCATGATAGTTCTTGTACCTCAGACTTAGAAGAAGAGTTGGAAAACTGGTAGAATAAGCTGCATGAAGTATCCACAAAGTGATGTGCAAGAATTACTAAATCAGTTCACTGTATGATATCCGAGGTATGTAACCTACCTTCTTATGTTGGTTTAGGTGATGTAAATATTTTTCTCGATGAATATGAAGAATAGGTTCCAGAGAATGAAAGGTTGTTAGCCTTGGATATAGCCCTGAAAGCTACCTCTGCTAGATGGTGAGGTGCACATAAGAAGAATATAGAAGGCTGACAAGAATGTCAAATATTGATGTGGATAAGGTTTGGACAGATAGATACAGAAATAGAGATAAAATATGATGGTGAAACTAATCCTAGGAAGCATATCCATTTATGCACTACAACATGGAAGGAGATTCCACAACAAGAATGGGTACATGGATTCATTCATACATTAGAGACAATCCCTAAGAACTGGTACTTAGAAACAAATCTTTGACATGGTATAGTAAACTGGGAAGACATGGTTGATGGATTCATATTAACATTTAGCTTTGAGGATGATTGCCCATACATAGATTTGGCCCTTTAGATAGTTAAGAAGAGGATATTTGAGAATGCAACCCCATTGACATGGAAACAACCTGATTGGGCTGCACAGATAGAAAATGCACTAGAATGATATAACCTTACTACAGAAGAGGAAGAAGATCCTTGCAACATCGACATAGAAGAATCAAAAGGATACCATGAAGTAACTGGACTTGAGCTAGAAATATCAGATATAATGAAGCCACTGAAGACCAAGAAAGTGAACATAGGATTAGAGAAGGAACCTAAGTTTGCAACAATAGGAGACTATTAGGATGAAGAGACAGTCAGTAATGTTACAGAGTTACTTCATGAATACCAAGAACTGTTTCCCACTAAGTTTTCAGAGATGAAGGGTATAATATGAAGATTCCCCTTAAGCCTGATGCAAAGCTAGTGAAACAAAGACCTTATAGGCTGAACCTGAAGTATAAGGAGAAAGTAAAGATAGAGTTTGATAAGATGATAGCAGTGGGAATTATTGAACCAGTAGAAGAATCAGAATGGGTGAGTCCTATGGTGGTGCAAGAGAAGAAACCTCAATGAGAAATTAGGATCCATGTTGATTTGAGGAAATTGAATGATGCATGTTTACATGACCCCTTCCCTACCCCTTTCATAGATGAAGTGCTAGACAATGTAGGAGGTAAAGAAGCTTACTCATTTAGAGATGGTTTGTCAAGTTATAATTATATTAAGATTACACCTGAAGATCGGCATAAGACCAAATTTTCTATAGATGAGGCTCATATCAATACACATAATGCCTTTTGTATTGAAGAATGCCCCTGCTATATTTTCTAAGGTGGTGGTCGCAACTTTTAAGGAATATATCCACAAGTTTTTGGAGGTATATTTTTATGATTGAACAATATTTTGATTTTTAAGCAAACATATTGGAAGTTTAAGATTTATGCTTGGAACATGTAGACAATATCAGATCTCTTTGAACCTAAAGAAGTGCATATTTTGTGTACCCTTTGGCATATTGTTGGGACATATTGTTTGCAAGAAAGGACTAATGGTGGACCTTGCTAAGATTGCTATCATTGTGAATTTTCCTCCACCTAAGACAGTAAGATAGCTTCACACTACATTGGGACATACTGGGTATTATAGGAAATTCATCAAGGGGTATGCGTAGATCACTGCACCTATGGAGAAATTATTAAAGAAGGATGTAACTTTTCAGTGGAATGAAGAATGTTAGAAGAGCCTTGACATATTGAAAGAAAAAATGGTAGCTACGCCTATATTAGTGTTCCTTGATTGGAATAAGGAATTCCATGTCCATGTGGATGCCTCTTATATAGCTTTGGGAGTAGCATTGGCATGACTTGGTGCAGGAGAAATTGATCATCCTATAGCTTTTGCAAGTAGAAAGTTATATAAAGCAACGAAGAATTACACCACTACAGAAAGGGAAGAACTAGCCATGGTGTATGCTTTGCAGAAGTTTAGACACTATGTGTTGGGATCAAACTTTAAAATGTTTACAGATCATTGTGCACTAAAGTATTTGGTTAATAATCCTGTCTTAGGAGGAAATATTTATAGATGGTTACTGTTATCCCAGGAATATGACTTTGAAATCATTGTTAAACCAGGAAGACTGAATGCAGGATTTGATCATCTGTCAAGATTGGAAACAGGGGAAGAACCAACCAGTATAGAGGATAATTTTAGTGATGTGCAGTTATTTGTAATCAAAGTTGCAGATGACCATTTTGTAGATATAATTAAGTTTTTGACCACAAGGATGGTTCCTTCAAAGTATGCTACGCATCAAAAGAAATAATTTGTTGTTAATGCAGTTGACTTTTAACTAATAGCAGAATAGTTATATAAGATGGGACTAGATGAAATATTGCATAGATATGTTCTTGAACATGAAAGACAGATGATTCTAGCAGAAGCTCATGGTGGCGCAACTGGTGGACACTACGCAGGAAAAGCTTCTGCATAGAATATTTTCAGAGCAGGATTGTGGTGGCCTACACTACACAAAGATGCAAATGAATACTACAGAGCATGTGATATGTGTCAAAGAGCAAGAAAACCTTCAAGAAGAGATGAGATGCCATTGGTACCGCAAGTTACATTGCATGCCTTTAATAAGTGGGCTATTGATTTTGTCAGACACATCAACCCACTTGGAAAGAGGACTTGTACGAGGTAAATAATTAGAACGATTGATCGCATGACAAGATGGGTCGAAGCAAAACTAGTAAGGCACTGCACTGCAAAGACAACCGTAAATTTTATTTTGAGTATATATTGTCTAGATTTGGATGTCCAAAGATTTTTATGAGTGACCAAGGTTACCACTTCCTGAAAAAAATTATTGAAGCATTGACTGAGGAATTCCAAGTTTATCATAAAAATAAAGTACCCCTTATCACCCTCAGGCCAATGGAACAGTAGAAGCATTAATAAGATTTTGGAGAATGCACTTACTAAGGTATGCAATGTGAATAGAGATGACTGGGACCTTAGAATTCCAACAGTGTTATGGGCTTATAGGACCACATGCAAAAAGTTGACAGGTTAGACACCCTTCAGATTAGTTTATGGGAAAGAAGTTGTGATGCCCATGGAGTACATCATCCCTAGCTTGAGAATTGTAGCTTTTACAGATATGGAAAACCCTGAAATAATGAAGAAATAATGTCACAGTTGATTGATCTGGAGGAAGACAAATTTATAGCAAGATTTCATCAGCAGGTACATAAAGCAAGATAAAATGCTTGGCATGACAAACATATTAAGTAGAAGAATTTCCAAGTAGGATACCTTTTTCTCCTCTATGATAGTAAGTTTGTAAAATTTCCAAGAAAATTCAAGATGCATTAGTTGGGCCCATATATTATAAATCATATTACTGATGGAGGCACAATTCAACTAGCAAAGTTAAATGGAGAATTTTCTCCAAGGAAGGGTAAATGGTAGCAGGTTGAAGCTATATAGGGACAACCCATTCCCTACAACCTCACTCTAAAGAAGAAAGGTGAAAATTCTTAGTGCCACTTGCAGTTGAAAGTGGGCACTGGACTATAAACTACGCTGCAGAAAGAGAGCTTCGATGTAGGAAGTTACTTCGCTACAGTTTGGATTATGTCAAAGTACATATGAGATGTGACGTAAGAAGGGTTGTTCGCTACAAAATGGATGTGTTGAAGTTCGTCGAAAAGAAAAAATATGACCGTTAAAAGGGAAAGTTAACGTTAAACACACGTAAATTTGCATTTATGAGGACATATTGACAAGATCTAAGGATAGATATGAAATTAATGAACACAATTTGAACACAATATGGATGGTAGCAGGTTGAATTTGTACAGGGAAAACCTTGTCCCTACAACCTCGCTCTAAAGAAGAAAGGAGAAAATTCTTAGTGCCAATTGTAGTTGAAAGTTGACACAGGACTATAAACTACGTTGCAGAAAGAGAGCTTCTACGTAGGAAGTTAATTCGCTACAATCTAGATTATGTAAAAGTAAATAGGAGATGCGACATAAGAAGGGTTGTTCACTACAAAATGGATGTGTCGAAGTTCATTGGAAAAAATAAATATGACCATTAAAAGGGAAAGTTAACGTAAAACATGTGGAAATTTGCATTTATGAGGATAGATTGACAAGATCTAAGGATAGATATGAAATTAATGAACACAATCTGAACACAATATGGATAAAATCTAAGCTAATGATGGGAATAGTTTTTCAAAATTGCTATAAAAATTCACATCCCACCTAGATTTGGAACTTTTCTAAATTGAGAGTTCGAGTGTTGATAGTGCGAAGAAGTTGAAGAAATGTTTACTATCATATGTCATCTTAGTGTTCTTGGGAATAAATTGTTCGTAATTTTCATGAGAAGGGATTACCTGGAATCATGGAAGTAGTCACAACAACTGTTGGAACACCCGTAGAAGCATCAACCATAGCAGGATCATCACAAAAACAACGAAGATCTCCACAGAAGAAACAAACCAAAGAACAAAGAACAAAGAAGAAACAATACAAGAAATCTGTCGAGCCTTAACAAGAAGCTGAATAAGTCAAAGAAAACAAAGAAGTAGCAAAGGATGTGTAGATGGAAATAGATGGTGCAACATTTCCATCGCCTCTACCACCATACATTCCACCGAGAAAACCGAATGCCAAACTCGTAAAATACTTGAAGGATGCAAATTTTCGCACCTTCACACCCTTATTGCCAAAGAAAGTACCATTTATTTGGGAAATACTTGGGAAAATTTTGCAGATCAAGTTCGTAGACTACGACTTCAAAGACAGGAAGAAATACCCACACTTCGCGTGAGATTGATACTTGAAACAAGTAAACTACCCGTAGAGTGCTGTGACGAGGTTAGAGCTGCAATAGTGGGAAAATGGATTGGTGCAGTCAGGATTGATGAACATGTTGAATGTGCCACACTTAGGAAAAAGTCTGGGGAGCACAACTTGTGTGCAACAGTTTCTCATGTTGTTGCACGATGGATTCTTATGGATGGGAAGTAGTATCCCTATAGAGCCAATGTTGATATGGATAATCACCATACAACCATATCAAGGGCAAAACCCCGCGGAAGAATTCGTTGGAAAATATCAGGACTGCACCATAGCTGACAACATGAAGAAGAAGTTTAGTCTGGAAAAAGGAAAGAGGGGATATGATATAAACTCAATCAGTGACCAGGTCATTCACTTTGCATCACACATACTAGCTGGGAAGATCATGAGAAAGTGCTAGGCTAATGAAGTCCCTGTAGCGGTAGTTTCATTAGTTGCGTGGTGTGCCAATGGGGTTCAGTACAACTGGGCTGAATACCTTTGCAAAGAATTTATGGACGATTGCCGTGAGGTCCAAGGGAATGGTACCAAATTCCATTATGCATGGTTGAAATTGATAATTGCAATGTTGGCATGGAGAGATCTAAAGGATTCATAGTTCCCTCTGGTAGCTTCAGATGTTTGTGAAGCTGGTATGCCTTGCTATGGTATACCACTCAACCGTCGTGAGAAATGGAGAACATGATGTTTTTTGTATTATACCATATGGATTTGCATATGTTGGTGAACCAACACCCTCGCTTGTCACCGAGCCTATACGAACAATATAGCATTGTTGCGAAGTTTAAGGCCGATTTCCACAAAGTGTATATAAAGGCTCACATGGACACAACGAATAAATGACATCCATTTCCATACTTAGTGATAGAAGATGATCTCCTCAGATAGCTACAACAGTGGCCTACATAATGGATGACTGCCCTCGAGGCAAAGGCAGAAGATAGTGCGAAAAAGGATGACACAACGCAACATGGAGAAGCGAGTGGAAATGATGAAGATAAATATGAGGAGGAAATAGAAGAAGAGGAGAAACATGACAAGGGTCACCAGGATCCTCCTGAGGGGGATGAGTAGAATAAGGACTTGGAAAAGACATAGAAAAACCTTTCTGTAATAGAAAAGAGGAAGGCAGCCGCCGAAGCTACCTCAAGAACTAAAAAAAGCAAAAGGGAGATAAGATGAAGGTTATAACACTAGTGGTCCTCACTGAAGGGGACTTACACCAAATTGGGGACATGGTACAGGAAGAAACAACATAATGATGGATAAGGTTAGAGGATTACTACAACGCACTTCTAATAGGTGTCAAAGAGTGCATCATAGAATTAAAGATATAGGTGCAGACGGTGAGAGAGGTAACACATATAGAGCAAAGGATTGGAGAAGAAAGGAAAATAAAGCCTACACTTACAGCGAGGTTAGCGCCAATACCAGCCAGAGCACTATAGTTTGACTCTGTTGAGGTACAACAACAAGCAAAAGGGTGAAATCATGTCAACATGAACATCACAACAGTACCATTGCAGAGATTACATAAGCTGCACTTGGAAATAATAGAAGAGATGAAGTTTCGTGAACATCACACTTCGCAGTTGAACATTCAGGTAGAAAAAGAGCGGGCTTCACTACAATAGAAGCTCGACTAGATGATCCAGGAGAGGGATCAAGCAGTCCAACAGTAATAGAATCTTAAGTATGTGATTGAAGCAACATGCAGAGAGATTCTACACCTTGATGTCCGAGAAGAAGAGCCAGTAGAGGACAAGGTCGCGAAGCTCGGACTTTCAGTGCAAGGATATAAGACAAAGATCACCGCAATACAGTTTAAATATGAAATGCAGATTAGTAAGTTACAAATGAAGCTACATCCAACCACGCCACATGAAATTAGAGAGCAGAGGGAGACCACCCTAAAGGCTGCAGTGGTCGGTATCTCCGTAGCAGTGGTAGACTGTGAAAAACATTTGGATGAAAGTTTACAGATTTGGGTTTTGCTACAAGAAGATCCAAATGTACAGAAACTACAGGAAGACATTCATCAGAGGTAGAAACAATTGGAAGATATTCGGGTAACTAGGAAGGCCTTACCAATCTCGCAGAAGCTCGCCAAAATCAATGAGGGAAAAGCCCTCTAGGAGAAGATTGAGGAACTGAAGAAGGAAGAAGAGGTTTTAACAGAGAGGGTTCATCCATGGAAGGATTAGGCTTTCCAACTATTTCTGGTAGTAGATGAGAAGATTCAAGAGCTTCGGTAAAGGGAGAGAGTAATAATGCAGAAGGTTGAAGAACATGTCACAGAAGCACTATTGGAGGAGGTGCGCAATGAAGAGAAGCAGGTCGCAAAAATTTTGCATCAATTCAAAAATTCCTACAACAACATCACAACAAAAATCAAAGGCAAAGCAGTTGAGTGACTTGGGACGAGTCGCATGTGAGTGTTAGGGGCCTGTTGGGTACAACCCAACTTGGCCTAGCTTTTGGCAAAAAACCTGTGTTTTGTGGAGTGGAGAGCGCAGCGAAGTGCGAAGTGGAGCTCGCAATGGAGCAGTTTGAATATACCACGCGATTTTTGTAATAATGTAAAAGATCAATCGGTTTTGGGACCATAGCTACTTGTATTAAGGAGTCCATGGTATTTGGACCATGGTATTGTGATGATGTAACCCTTGATGTAATAATATATATAGGGTCAAATAATAAGAAGAAAATCATCATTTGTGATCCAAATCTGTGTTATAATAAGAAAGTTTGTAGTTGAGTGCGCAGACGACCTGCGACTTAGTGCGCAGGTCAAGAACTATTTTTGTACAAAGAATAACTATATTAGCAACATTTCTTGTGGACGTAACCCCACATTGGGGTGAGCCATGGTAGTTTGGTGCCTTGATGTGTATATTTGCTTATTATCTATTGTAGCGTAGTAGTTTATTATAGTTGCACTTTATTTCAGTACAATGATGATTTATGGATTTATATGATATGTTTAAGTGGTTAAATGAATGCAACGAAGTAATTTATGAATGTAAGGAATAAGAAAACATAATAATACCACATCTACACATCCTTCAAGGCTGCAAAAACTTGGTTAAGAATCCTCCCATAGTCACTTCAGGTGAGGTTGCGATCTGCTTGCAGGTCATTGCCAAAAGGACAAGTGATTGAGGGTTTTGTTGGTGTCCAGTATAGATCAAACCTAGGTTAGCCCAAATAATAACCAACAACTATCTCCAAGTCTTCATGCTGAAACTATTGAGCTAATCCTCAATGAAGAACTACTTAAAAAACTGCCAAAACTGGATGCCAAAAACTCCAATATGAAGAGAGCTCACTAAGAGAAGTGAATGAACCGCAAGTATGATACAACTATGAAAATGCTTGAAAACTCAATCAAATTCCAAGATGAAATGAAAAAGGATCCATTTATCCTTTGCTTGGTCCAATGACCATCCAAGTGAACAAAATAATTTCCACAAATGCTCTCAATCAACATCCCAATCACTTTCCCACTGAAAAATTTCAATGCCCACTCACAAATTGTGTTTTTGTCAAAACTTCAGTATGAAAACCATCAATTCCCCCCTTTTTCAACTGAAACGAGAGACCATCTGCATTTGTTTTTGAATCCCACCCCCCCCCCCCCCACCTTCAGAGGTAGGAGAGTTTCACTGTTTTACTCCCCTGAGAGTACCATCTTCATTTGATTGTTGGTTGCAATATCTAAGATTGAATTCTGCGGTAAAACTTATACAATCATTTGAATGTAGATGACCACTCCCAAGGATCAATCCATGCATAATTGATCTTCAATCTAGCTGGTTGGTTTTGTTTGCAACATATTTCTGATGAGTCATTTTTCTTTCCACAATGGTGACAAGGATGGAGATCAAAAAAGTGATCTTCCATATGACTTGTTCTTTGACAATGTTTGCATTTTGGATTTTCTTCAACTTTCTCATGGATTTATGATGTTACTTGATCAAGAAATCCTCCACTAATGAACTTGATTGGTTTTGAATAATATGGGATATGCAATTTGTTGTCATCTTTGTCATATCCCAAACCATGTAGATTTTTTTGCATTGGATTTCTTCCCACAGTTTGAGGATTGGCTTGGAACAAGAAAGTTGAACTTGATTGTGTACAACTTCTATACTTGAAATTGTATCAATGAATGGATTGGAATCAAAATGTGAAGTTGTATTATTGAATGACACAAAAAAAAGACTCTTCTGTAGTAGCTCATCTCGTTGAAGTTGTGATTCAAGTTGGAGAAACTCAACCATTTCATGTGCTTGATGTATATGCATTTTAATATCAGCGAGAGTCGCTTTGCTAATTTTTATCGTGTCTTCAGTAGTGTATAGGATCATATTGTTAATAATCTCTAACAATTGAATGTTTTGTTCCATGTGAAATTGCTCGCTTGAACTCACACTCGCTTGCTTTTAATACTTGCTTGATTTTTCGAACTCACTCGCTTGAAATTGTTTGCTTAAACTTTCTTTCTTGAATATTATGCTTGCTTGATTGTGCTTTTCTTTGCTTTGCTCACTTGATTTGACAATTTTAGGTTGTTGGCTACTACCAAAAATGCACCCAAATTAATTATTTTACAATGTAATGAGTGGATGATAAGTTCAAATGACTTCTACCAATTACGAATTTATTGATTCAAGGTTGGGTGTTGGGTTCAACTGAGAATGCACCCGATACAACTCAAAATACCACAATTTGATGTAGCATTCAACACATACCAAACTAAAATTCTCACATTTCAAGACTCGTGAGCAATGCTTTATGACCTTGACGCTAATATGCTTTAAAATAACTCTGCTCAGAATACTTGACATGTACTCAAACTTCACTCAACTCACTTTACAAATAATAAATGAATATACTAGCTCCCTCTCTTAAACTCTTGTCTTTCACAAACTTATGATGAGTCCAAGATTACATTGGCACCCATTTCCTCACAATAAAAACATGCATATCAATCATAAACAAAAAAACAAATTCAATCCATATACAAATTCACACCATTCATTCCATCCACACATAATATGAAATTGGCCAGAATCACAATATGGGAATTTCCTTCCCAGGCGTGAACAAGTCGAATAGAGCCCTTATTTCATGGAAGAAACACACGTTACCCTATCGTACTCCTTCAAAATGCATGAGTTATAACTGGGAGTTCAAGCCACGATCCCTTATATCTATGTGGATTAACATGGATAGTAGATTACAAAGACCACTTGGACATATTAGGCATCGATCATTTCAAGCAAGGGAGAGATCTCTCCTATGGTTTCAGATTCTTCGAAATCTGCCTTTCTACCTTCTCTAGCAAATGGAATCAAAATGTATTGTTCTTTGCATTTCCACTAATAAATTTTTCCATTCTATTTCTATTTCGTGTGTAGCTTCGAATACAATCAACAATGGATGTTATGAATAAGTGAAACCACACTTGGGTCTTCAATCTGACGATTCACAACTCATAAAATATTACAACATTTTATATAGTGGCCAAACCAAAAAAAATGACAAAATTCCATGGTATAAAACAAAGTTAGAGCTAAATAACATCAACAGACTCACGCAATGTTCAAATGCACAAATTCCATAACAGGTCATTCACTTTTTACCACGAATTTACTCCATCAAAATTTTCTAGAATCTGAACCACAATTTTGCTGCTAGAGATGAGTAATGTTTAATCTGCCAAAACTCCTCGAGCTTCATAATCTCCTCGAGCTTCATAACCTCGTCGATTGAGGTAAGCTTGAACCTCGACTCCAAAATTACAAGTCTGAAATCCAGGCAATAGTCCATGTAGATGTTAAGACAACAATGTACACAAGGTTTCTACTGTAGGAAGGGGTGGAAGGCATGGGCTAAGAATTCCCAAAGAATCGAAAGGAGATCAAAGCGAAGCGACATTCAAATACAAAAGATGATGATAATTCTGTTGTTGATAGAAATAACCCCTTCAAGAAACAATTGAACAATAAGTGCTCATTCATGAAACAAGGTTGAAAGACACTAAACTGGACCATCGAAAGTGGAAATAGTTTTCATGAAGAAAACATGTGTTTAACTCCCCTCAATTGGACACGCAAGGCTCAAAAAATTTGTTCCACCACAATATTCCTTATTGTGAGGATTGCAACGAGGAAATGACTTCGTTCGATGGTGCAAACAAATCATAAATATATCTGGTCATACACCCAATAAAAACACTACCCTCACCTCAATGAAAAACACTAGGTTACAACTCAAAATTATTTGTGTAGCAATAAATTTTCCATGTAATACACTCACACAGAAGCGTCAATATGCCATACAGCTTCACCTTCAATGCAGAACATGCTTTAGTTGCACTCTTCACAAGAGACTAGCATAGTTTGACTCTCCACCATCAATTGATCCAGGTCGCACAAACCCAGCAACTGGCTCTATGCGATTGTCTCTCTTTCTCCTTTACTTTGTCTATGATTTGGGCTCCAACAGAACTTGGGTTTCCACAATTAAATGGTTGACCGGGGTTCAAACTAGGACTCTCTTTTCATCTATCAGAACCAAGATTAAGATCCCATCCATTCATCTCATTGGCCTTTTTTTTAAAATGGGGGTGGCTAGTCCTTGAAGAAGCATTTATTAGGCCATATGTACAATATATTACAAGTATGCAGGCTGATAAACATCACATCAATCAAATATCATTGACCATATATCACGGCGACCATACAAATCGCTGCAGAGCAGCTCACGATAGTGAATCAAAACCGGGCGGGGCGAGAATAAGCCGGCAGCCCCGCCGTTCAATCATTGGCTTTAGTAATTTGTATTATGCATGAAACAACATCAATGATCTCATGTGTTATGTAGCACCCAATGCAACCAGTGATTCGACCAAGATGGCTATCATCAATGAAATATTTTAATTTTTGAAGCTCCTTACATGGTAGCTCCAATGATTCATCGATGTGCTTGGAAAAATTTTGGTCCTCTTCAGATCCACATAGATTACACAACGATTTTCACTTACTGTTGATGTAAACTCTATTGCAGTCACCAACCAGCAACATCTAGAAACTTTGTCACCATCATTGTCACACCATCGAACTCTTCTATAATGAAAGCCTACCAAAACTCAACAACTTCATGTGAAGAAACAATTTGATTCCACATAGATCATATACTCGACAAATCGTAGCCTTTCCACTACTCAGATTCCTTCCACGAAAAAACATAGTGAATCTTCTCAATAGAGATTAGATCTCAAAAAACGACGAATGGCTACTCCACATTCCACGTTGGTGCTCAATGTTGGTCGATGCTAAATGTTGTTGGCTCCTCAACCAATCACGATATGCAATTCTCCTCAGGCCTAAACTATGAATTCACTCAAGCACTGATACCAAATAAAGAGAATTAAAAACTAATAAAAAATTTAATTCAAAAGAGACATAAACAATTGAAATAGAGACATGGAAGAAAAGACGTGTAGCCTCAATGTATTTTATATTCAAATAATGAGAATGATACAATATAAGTACATCAAGATTATGTCTCAAGATAGTTCTTTTATCTTGGACACATTGTCACTTTGGTTGAGTAAATATCTCAACCATACACCAATCTAGGAGCCTAACTAGTTGGAGAGAATCTGTCAACCAACTATACCTCAACCAACTCCTAACTAATAGGAACAAACTCATTCTAGAATTAATGACAAGTAGAAATAATTCCAAGTTTAATAATTTATTATTTTGGACTTATTTATTTGTTATTCAAGTCAAAGAATTAATTTCATGTATGAAGATCTCTTCTTGAGCATATGTAAAATGTATATGAGTCAATCTAGTGTCTAGAAATCCCTTCAAAAGACAAGCACGGTCCTCTTGACTTGATGTCAGCCTGCAATATGAAGAAAATAACTTATGTTTGCTCACCCAAATGTCACACCTATTTGGATGATCAATTCGGCTTAATATATGGTCGAATCACTATATAAAGGGGGTTAGGATCCTCGCATAAAGATAGAGGACATACATCACATATCTCTGAATTTTGGAAGACGGAAAAGAGACTCGGGTTACCTCTGTTTCAGTGAAGGCTACAAGGATGTGTACTACAGTTCTGTAAGGGAATTAATATCCCTCTTATCTAGAGATCATAGTAACATCGAATAAGAAGGAGAAACTACAGTTAGAACTTAGGTGGCCTCCCACTTTGATTTCAGAAGACAAGGACAATGGCCTAGTGTAGAAGATAAGGGGAATGCAGTAACACTACCTTGGTATTGAGGAGATTCAATTGTTGGTAAGAAGACTATGTTTCAAATCAAGTTCTATTTAGACAAAGAATCCTCGATGCTACCACAGGAAGAGGGATCCAGTGCTAAACTCACTCAATTCATAGTCTTAATGATGTTGCAATTTGAGCATGGTTAAGGTACAGTGATGAAGTCCTTAATGATCTAACAATGATGGATTTTAGAAATATCTCATTATTATCTCGGTAAAGGTCTCTAGTGATGTAGCCTCAGTAGTGGAAGAAGAATCTAGAAGACAGAAGGAGAAGAGGAATCGTGTCCTGATCATGGAGTGGATAATAGGTTAAGGGTCTTGGTCTTGGCATTCGTCAGTTAGAATCGCTAAGAATAATTTGTGCGGCTTCTCGTCTCAAAGAGTGAGAGGTTTTGGCCCTGGCTCATAGCCTACATGTTGTGTCTCTTGTCTATTTATGTTCTTGCATTGGTCACTGTTTGATGAATAAGAACACTAAGAATATAACATAAAGAATATCCTAATCTAATTATGTAAAAATAATTCACAAGTAGTCACCAAAGAATAGAAATCATCTAATACTAATGCCCTAGATTTCTGAACATGGTATCAGAGCTAAGGTGCTAAATTCAAAGGAAGGGCATCTAATCAAAGAGACATTCAAGGATTGAATTTCAAGAAAAGGATCAAAGTAAGTTGAAGGTTATCAAAGAAAAAGATCAAGATCTACATTGAAGAATCAAACCCCAGATTGAAGAAGCAATCTACGACAACAAAAGTTTTGGATCCTCTAGTCATCATTAGGTTATCTACAAAGCAAGGTAGCTTGAAGAACTTTAAAGACAAAGATCACACCATCTTGAAGAAAGTCGAAACCCTAGAATCAAATCTGATTTTCACTCATTCTCTACTGAAGAAATAGAAGTATCTTGAAGGCTACAAGGCATTGTCGTCATCTTCAAGGTTATAAAGAAAGTAAGGATCCTTGTCCTTATCCTTGAAGAAGAACATCCAAGGAAGCAGTAAATCATCCTCATCAAAAGGAGAAACTTTTTTTATTGAAGAAAGGCTTTTTAATTTGGAAGAAGATCATCCAAGAGGGAGAAATATACATATTCTTCAACCATCATCAAAGTAATCAAGATGAAGATTTCATCTTCACTTGTCAGGTAAGTATCTTTCATTATTTAAATAATTTTGGTAAAATGACTTCATGTCTGCAAGGAGATCTATAAGTTGGCCGGTTCATCGAAATTCCTTGCATGAAAAGGGAGGATAAACATATTCCTTGAAGAAAGTGAAGTCATTGAACACATCAATGAAAAAGGTCTCCTTTGAATTTATGGAAAGGGATTCGTATGAAAGGTCCCCTCATATAGCAATAATGGAGACATCAAAGAGATATGATAATATCGTAAGAATAATCTTTGAATATGCAGGTCACATGACTTAGACTTGATCTACACAAAATTGAAGGTATCAAAGAATGAAGAGATATCTTCATAAGATCTTATCTACGAGATCTGGGAGAGTTGATAAGAAGATAATCACCATTGATCTAAAATGCACTGGCTGATGATCAAGGTAACAAATATCCATGGGGATAAGGAAAGTTACCTCATTCGATAACTTGTGATTTATATGCAACATAGAAGAAGACAAGTTGAGGGAAAAGTGTTGAAGGTTAAGGAATCAAAAATTTGTTGGAAGGAAAGGAAGCTTGGAAAATTCTAGTCCTCAAAAAAGAAAGAAGAGCATAGTTGAGATTCAATACTATGGAAGTAAAGACTATGGAATTTACAGGAAATATTTTCCTAACGGGACAATATCAAAAGAAGAAAAGAAGCCCATATTCTCGAAGAAGTGGAGGAAGATGAAGAAAGGAAGTCCAAGAAAAGAGGAAGTAAGAGATCTCAACTGAGATAGTCTTCCTCACAAAATTTCTTGTCATAGATCCTAAACCTTATAGGATATGGCTATAATAAGATGCATTGTGGCATCATGGAAACATTAGAAACAAGAGCTTTTGACATCACCATAGGAAACATGAAGGATGTCTGATAATAAACTTTGAAGGATATAGCTCTTTGTGACCTCATTAAAAGATCAAAGGAAGAATCCATCCCCGACAAGTCTCATCATACATTTTTTTAAAAGGGAAACATCTGCTAAATATGTGAGATGGAATCATCATTGGACGATTCATCGATCTAGAGAGGAAGCAAGTGTTTCATCAGGAACTCCAACTTGTGGAGTCCATGGGATGATGGTATGATGACATTAGAGATGAAGTAGATCAAGGGGTTGAAGATCTTTTCATTCAAGGAAGATGTTGAAAGGATCCTAGATGACCTAAAGTTAAATGAGGTATGTATGATTATATTTAATGTTATAATGTCATGTCGTATGGTTGCAGGTAAAAGGATCTCCTCCTCTGAAAGGATGCAAGAAGGCATAAGTCACACTAGATAAAATCAACATAATATTTCCTCATATGAAGTATGAGGTGGTTGATTATGATTGAGGAACTCTGATTCGAAGATCCCAGGAATGAAGTGTGTGAGAAAATAGGAAGAGATCGTGATACTATGTAACAAAGGTAGGAGGCATTCAACATCCAAAGTCCAAGAATATTTGACTAGAAGATCTCTCGGAAGGATGTGAAGACTTTGATGGAAGTCAAAAAAAGATAGAGACCCTTGACACTGAATATTTGTGGAAGAAGTGACAATCTTCATGCAGGGCGCTGACACTTACAGGAATATTTCATGGTGAAATATCATCATAAAGATAAGTTTGATTTGAAGTATTCATTGATTATTTTTGAACTAACATCTGGTTGGGCTTATGTAGGACTATCAAAGGGAAGATCTGTGAATGACTTCCAAGTAGACCATATAGAAGGATGAAATGTTCTTCCTAATTTATGGCATGAAAGCATAATAAAAGCAAAGCCAGATGGAAAAACTGATGGATCACTTTCTGATGGTTTGAGGACATGAATAACTCATGGAAAAAAGTGATGGATGATCTATGCCCTATATAGAAGTTCCCAAAGTTGAAGACTCCTTAACGAAGAATAAATTCATGACATCAAAAGAAGGAGCTCTTCAAGTAGTTGGTTGTTTTAGGATCTCCACATGAGGAGCTACGATAGGTCCCTAGTTAAGAGGGAGCCTGAAAATAAGTTTCTTACTTCAATGAAACTTGGAAAATTCCTAAGCAGGGAGATTAAGTACATTCTTTTGTGATAGGAATGAGTACATTCCTTTAATGGAATAAAACCTCCTCATTTGAAAAAGGAGAGATAGTCACGTCGTTCTTTTCTTTACGTGGGAAGACAGAATGGAGGATTGTGTAATCAATTTCCATCTGATGATCTTTGAGGATGAGATACGACATCCAACAATAAGATTTTGTCGTGGAGGGCTAATATTTTTTGTGGGACTGGGGATTCCAAGAAAATAATAGTCCTTTTGGAGCATATCCTGAGTGAACCTGGGTGGGGTATGTTCCTAGAGAGACAATGATGAGTATTTCTATAAATCATTGATCTCACCAGCATTGTGCTATGATCTTGTGGAGAGATAGAGATGTTAGTCAAGGCCTTGATATATAACAATGATGGTAGATATTATGCTATACAAATGAGTTAAAAATTCGAATTCTTCTTATGTGAAATTATTGAGATTGAGAATAACTAAGTACCATTATGGATACCTCCCTAGTTAAGGAGTGTTGGAAAATGTAACTAGGTTCAGTTTTCATAATGGCATGTAATTGTGACTTTTGTAAATGATGTAATAAAATTAATTTTGTAAGCCTTTCTTCATGGGTTTCATGAGAAAGTGATTTTATTTTAGATAGCTCCCATTGAGAGCCATAGGATTTGTCATTAAGTTCAAAGAATTAATGTCGTGTATGAAGATCTCTTCTTGAGCATATGTAAAATGTATATGAGTCAGTATAGTGTCTAGAAAGCCCTCCAAAAGACAGGCACAGTCCTCTTGACTTGATGTTGGCCTGTAATATGAAGAAATTAACTTATGTCAACTCACCCAAATTTCACACCTATTCAGATGATCAAGTCGGCTTAATATATGGTCGAACCACTATATAAAGGAGGCTAGGCTCCTCACATAAAGATAGAGAACATACTTTTCATATCTCTGAATTTCAGAAGAGGGAAACGAGAATCAGGTTAATTTTATTTCTGTGAAGGCTACAAGGATGCATACTATAGCTCTGTAAAGGAATTTGGATCCCTCTTATCTAGAGATCACAGTAACAATGAATAATAAGGAGAAACTACTGTTAGAATTTCAGTGGCCTCTCACTTTGATTTCAGAAGACAAGGACATTAGCCTAGTGTAGAAGATAAGGGGAATGCAGTAACACTGTATCCGTATTGAGGAGAGTCAACTATTCGTAAGAAGACAATGTTTCGGAACAAGTTCTGTTTAGACAAAGAATCCTCAGTGCTACCACAGGAAGAGGGATCCAGTGCTAATCTCACTCAAGTCATAGTCTCAATGATGTTGCAATTCAGACATGGTTACAGTACAATGATGGATTTCAGATCTCTCTCATTACTATCTCGGTAAATGTTTCTAGTGATGTAGTCTTAGTGGTGGAAGAAGAATCTAGAAGACAAAAGAAGAAGAGGACTCGTGTCTTGATCATGGAGTGGCTAATAGGTTAAGGGTCCTGGTCTTGGAATTCATCAACTAGAATCTCTAATACTAATTTGTGCGGGTTTTCCTCTCAAAGAGTGAGAGGTTTTGGCCCTAGCTCATAGCCTACATGTTGTGTCTCTTATCTATTTATGTTCTTGCATTGGTTATTGTTTGATTAAGAGGAACACTAAGAATCTAACGTAAATAATATCCTAATCTAATCATGTAAAAATCATTCACAGGCAGTCACCAAAGAAGAGAAATCATATAATACTAATGCCATAGATTTATCAACAACTACCATGTAGGAAGTGCAAGCTTCTAGTGATACAACCACCCCTCGAATGCACTAAAAAAATTCCATGTTCTAGACAAAAAGTTTCACAAGATAATTTCCAACCACATTCTGCAAGCTAAGAAAGAGGTGTCTACGCTTCCAACCTTATTTTCGTTCTAGAATAACAATTATGCCAATGCACCCTTCCAAAAAGAGTGGCCTAAGAGCCAGAAGTATCCCATAATGTCAGTGAGCAGGTTTTGATAGTCACTGGTGTAACATATACAAGATAAGGCATTGCAGGTGAGGAGAATTTCCAACTGAAGATCAATTCCTTTGGCACAAAGGTATATTAGTTGTATAACTCGAGTTCTAGCTCCGACTTGAAGCAATAATAAACCATTCATGCCAAATTTGAAACCCCCCTAGGCTATATAGACTTCGTCTACTGAATCAAAACAACACCCTAGATACTTGGACCTTGTCACAACTTGATAACACAGTAACCCAATAGGTTTTATCCAAACAAAGGACACACTAATAATATTTGTGTTATCTAAACAAAATAAACTGCCAATGTAATTGAGGGATAAAAGATAATTACAATTTTTTATTTTTTATTTTTTCTCACCATGGAGAGGGGAGGCCTTCCCTGCTAGCTTACGATTATATGGTTGCAAGTTTTAACCAATGCAGAGTAAAATCACCCCCCGAAACCAATCTCAATATAGTGAAATTCACTCCAAAAACATGCATATAAAAACAAATCCTACAAGATTTAAAAATATTATAGCTTATTGGAGCATAATCCATCCCCCTGTTATTAAAATAATGGAATTTATTGAAACCAAAAACAATATGTCGCCCACACTTAAGCACATAAACTATCTAGTTTAGGAATGAGACAACGTAATTCAAACTCCTCAACCTCTCATATTTCCCAGGATTCCCACACCAAAAATTACATCCAAAGTACACTATGGCTAGCCCAGCTAGTTCCATGAAATATAAATCTCCTTTGACATAAAACAAAAATAAAAAGCAAAAAGAGGAGGAGATACAACCTTGCAAGCCTGAAGTTATATTCACAGTGACAATGTAGAGGTCATACAACCTGCGAGCCCTTTTATGAAAGTTCTAGAGAAAAACCATGAACCTTCCTTGCATCCAACTAATTTTGACAGCTTGTGCAAGGAGGGAGGAATGATACCAATACTAGAGATGAAACATGTAGGAGAATTTCCAATCGATTGATTCTTCTTCTGAATCTTATGAAAAAAATCCGTTCCAAAAAGCTAAAACATGAATTCATCAAAATCCTGTAAAACCACATCCTCTGAAACATAATTCCACAACCGTGCACAGTCTGAAGAAATGAATAGGAAGTTGTCTGTGCCTCAGAGGCCTCCTCTCATCTTAGCTCTGGAAAGTATAGACTAGCTACTACTGGGAGGGTGTTAGCCTTCTCTACTAACTTCCAATTTATCGTAGACTAACCTACCTTAATCTCCTACCATGGATTTAATATGGTGATTACCATTATTATGCCTTTAAACTCCACAATATTTCACTGGCTCCACTCTCCATCCATAACTTATTTATTATTCTCCACCAACATTTTCATTAATTCACACACAACAACATTCATTGAATCGTGTACTATCATCACTAAACCTCCACGGGGGCTAGTGCCATGTCCCCCATCATGTTTTCCAAGTAGGGCAACAACGTCTTGCTCCCCCCTTCTGTTGGCTTGTTGGGGCCTGACCCAGGTTCAGTGTTAGTTAGCCAAACAAATCCCTACACTACTGGCCCTTTCGGCATCAACCCATGGAGCGTGGACCGAAGCCTCACCCGAAGCAGTATGGGGGGATGTTGGAACCAAGTTTCTGCACCCTGAGATGGTCATGATGTCATTTTATTCCTTCAATTCTTGCCTTTGCGCAAGTCACTTAGCTCTAGGGCTCATGAGACTAACCCTTTATTCTGCCCTTTAGTACCTCTGTGAAAGGGTACAATTGACCTTCGCATAGCCCTAACCTGCGGCTCAAGTACTTTCGCGCTACTATGGCAACGTGTCGTGCAGATTCCCAATCTAGTTTAAGTATCTTACTTATCTTATCAGACAATCATAGTTAGCACTGCGTAAACAGATGTTCATACTTGCATTCACTTAACCAACGTAATTACATACATTCGCGCATCATATAAGCAATATAAATGAAATTCATACATATCATGTCAAGATGTAGTAACCGGAAACATTGACACAAAATTGCAGAATATTCCTCTTTATTGATATTTTCAAGTAATTATAGATTCTATCTGCCATGTGCACATAGTTGCAGGGGTCCGTGCACTCAGCTACGGACTTCCACCGTAGGCCTCTGCACACTCAGTTGCAGAACCTCTACCTACGCTACGACCCGAAACTTAGACTTCTACTTCTGAGCTATGACTCTCTAAGACTTTAACCATGAATCTATTATCCCCAAACTACTTAGAGCTTAGCTCTTTTTTATATAATCCCATGCTCCGCGGACCATGGGTAGATCTTTTACAGCCGATTTTACTTTACAAAACTAAGGGCGAACAACCCTTTATGACACGTGACACCTTCGCACTCCGCGACCACAAAATGTGGTGTCTTTACAAGTTTATTACAAAATTTGACAAAAACATGGGCTTTTAGCACCAAAACTATCCTTGGGGGATCCCGTTCCCAACAGGCCCCCAACATAAACATCGTGACTCGCCCTTGAGTCACTTGGCAGGCGCGGAGATCTTTGCATGAAGACCTTCCAGTTCAACTCGGATGATCGCAACCTCAGCTATGCATTGTGCGGCCACCTGCTTCGCGTCTTCCACCATCTTCTCAGTCACTGCTCCTACGATGTCGGCCTAAAGCTTTTGCTGCGTTGCTTGAAGAGTTGCAAGCTTGCCTTTGATATATCCTATCATTGTGTAAGCCTCATCTAGTTAGGGCTTTAGTCATGCCTTCAGCACTGCTTCCTTGTGCAGTGTTACATTCACATGTTCCTTCAGCTGCTTGGCCTCTTGCATCTTGGCTAGTCTCTGTGTCAGTGCGATGGTTCACGCTGTGCCCTTAACCTCATCATAGCGTTGTTGTAGCTCTCGCGCTTCCGTCTCTAGCCGTTGTACATTGGGGTCCTCCTGTAAGATGGTTAGGACCTCAAATGAATGTTCAAACAATTGCGTGTAGTCTACTAATGCATTGTCCACCATCGCTGCTACTTCTATGATAGGGGTCGCCCACTGTTCCTTCACTTCTGGCGGAGTTGAAGGCTAGACCTTCAACTGCAACTATGTGATCTGCAAGTTCAACACCAACTAAACCCTTGCCATCTCAGTATGAGTGTCACGCACCCCTATGGCCATCTTGCGAATGCGTACCTCGACTAGATCCTCCTCAAGAATGACCAACTCCGGGACCATTCAGCAGGCCTCTTCGACGACTTGCATAATGCGCTTGCTCTGATTCGTCGCCTCGGCTTCAGTGGCGATGACAACATTTCTCTATAGGGCCATATTCTCGTTTTTTATCTGTTGTTCGTTGATCACCTGGAGGGTACGGTGCTCACGGGCCCTCAGCTCTGCAATCACTCCATCCTGCAAGAGGTGGAGCACTTCATGCAGGAGCGCTTCCAGGTTCAACCCTACTCCCTTTAGGGCATTGACAGTAAGCCTGTCAGCCTCATTTTCTGTGGTCAGCGCCCCATCAGGAAGCACTATCGCACTGGAAGCCTTTGCGCACAGTGTCTCGGCAACCTCTGAAGTGTCGATATCCAAGCTGGTAGATATCGTGTGTTGAGCTAATTTATTAACACAAATTAACATAAGTATTCATTATCAATCCAAGTTTGTAAGACTTGGAGGCAAGTCCACAGTGTATGGATATCAGATGTTGCCAAGCTTAGAAGATAAAATTTAAAGAATTAAGGAAGTACATATTACAAATATAAACCTATTTTAATAATTTCTAATTCACTTTTGCAATGTATGAAAGATGAAGTGGCTCTTAACTTAAGAGATCCATTTGTGTCCTTCTCCTTCAATATCACTTAATGAATAAAAATCATAAATCATAAATTAACAACAGCTTAAGATGCATAAATAAACAATGAAGGAGACTCTTAACTTAAGAGATCTTTGGGTATTCTTCATCAAAATTCATTCATCATTATGCTATCATTGGAAAAATGAAATTACATAAAACTGCTTGAATGTAACAAAGATGAATTCTAGTTTTGATCTATTAATTCAATAGAAGGAGAATTCAACTTGAACACTTTGTTGTCCCTTCTTATTAAAATGATAAACAAACTAAGATTCATCAGTAATATAAATCATCACACCTTAATTCAAATAAGCAAATCTGAAACAAAACAAGTAAACAAATCTAAAGCAACTAGTTCATGAAAATTAAGCTAGTTTAACAATGAAGTGTACTTAGCTTGGAGTGGGGGCCCTCCACCCTTGCCTTGCACACATGGGGCTGCTATAAAATGTTGAAACTTTAGTCACTCATCCACACCAATGAACAATAAAATGAAAGTAGAACAGGTTCTTCTAGTTAATCTCCAATATTCAAATGTCTCGGCATAAAGTTATACAAAAATTACATATCATAAGCCTTCAAAGTTTTGGCTTAAATAGAAGATCATGAAACAAAATGAACTAAAGTCTCTCTAAAAACTATATCTATTCATATCCATATATCCAATTTGAATCCATCCAATCTATCACTAGAAATATGGACAATCCCATGAAATCATAAAACTATCCTATCTTAGGGATTTTCTGGATGACTAGTCAAGTTTGACCAGCCTTGACCAGGCCTAATTTAGCTTGTTTTGACTGAACCAATTGGAATTAGTTCAGTCCTAGTTCCCAAGCTTTCCATTCATGTATCTAGCTTGAGCCCAAGTGTCTTACAAATATGTCATCCACATAGCTATTACGAGAATTTCTGATTCTGTCCAAAATTTGCACTTGAAATTCAATTTTCATAAAAACTTCTAGAAATTACAAAATTAAAATCAAATACCTGAATATGCATAAAATACATCAAAATGAGATGGATTTGATGGAAAATGTATGGAAAATATAAGGATTAAGTAAGTTTCCTTAAGCAAAAATTGACCAAAACTGACGGCCAACACCGTGCCAGCCTGCTATGTGCGGGTCTACAGTTCCTGCAACCCTATCTAGATAGCCCCCAAGATGATCTGTTGTTGCTGCTCAAATTGTTGCAGGGCCTCTACAATGACATCCCTCACTGTGTCACCGATATCATGCAAGTCGCCCTCTGTTAGTGTGATAGGGTCCAGTGATGTCTTGGTCACCTTTGATTTCTTCCTGGACCCTCCTTTCTCCAGTTCCCTTGGGCGCTTGATGCGGGTGGACATCTCCTGAGGGTCTGCGCCGTGTTGTTCTGTTTCCTCCTCCATCTCAAGTGAAGGTGACCCCGCACCTTTGTCAGAGCCCTATTCTTTCCCACCTGTCTGCTCCCCTATCTGCTGTGCGGCCTTGCGCTCCGCCTGGGCCTTATCAGTAGCCTCCTTTTTCCTCTTTTCGGCTAGCTGTGTCATCTTAAGCTTGGCCTCCTCCTTCTTTTTCTGCGTGGTGGACTTGCTCCCACCCACTGCCAAGTATGTGGTAGCGTGCCACTCTGCTGACCATTGATCAAGCACCTCATCAATGGCGTCATCTGTTGCCAGATAAGGCAAGTCGTACCATTTCTGCGCAGGGTCCTTCTGCACCCTGATACATACATGATGGAAGTCTACTTTAAATTCGTCGTAGCCTTGTAGGTTGGCATACAACATAGGCAACAATCGCGGTTTGTGATTGATATCAATGCGGATATTCATCTCCATCAAGATCCAAAAGATCTTGTTGTCCTTAACTTGCTGCACATCCTTGGTCGCCCACAGTGAAGCATACTTCGCTGCTTCTGGGAGGTCTCACGCGACCGAAGGGAACTAGTTTTCCTCTGGCAGCTCCCACGCTACCAACACAATTGACACCAAGAGCCATGCATAGTGTAACGTCTTGCTGAGCTCTTGTGTTTCGCGGCAATTCACCAGGAACTCTCCGCGAAGGTAGTCTGACCAGTTGAACTGGACTCCTTCAGCGCACTGGGCTGCTAGCGTGACATCAGGCGTCAACACCTCATCAACGCGACACTTCCTCATCACCTTCCCTACTAAGATTTGTGTGGCTACCTTCATAGCGGGGTCGCAGATGCTGGATATAGCATAATTGTGCAACTTCTTCACTAGTTTAAATTTCTCCTTCATAGATTTTGCGAGAGCCTGCTCACCACCTTTTCTGCCAAATATCATGGCTGGATTCTCTCCTGCATACAAAAATCGCGTTATCCTGTGAATAAACCTATATGTGATGGGTATTGGCTCCTCTAGCTACAGACACCCATCATGCACCAAGCACAGCAGTTGCTTGATGACCAGAACTGTCACCGGGGTGTGGTTGTAGTGTGGCACCCAAAGCAAGTTGAGTAACCCTACCTTGTCTACTCCCTTGAGCCACCTCCATGACTCCAATGCAGTCATTCCGGTATTGGTATCAATGATGCGGCGCATCAGCTGCTTGATTGCCAAGTGTGGGAACTTCTCATGATCGGCCAAGTCCCAGTCTTCAAGTTTCAGCAGCAGCACCCACGCTAAGCGCAATCCTTCGAAAATAATCTCATCTGGAAGCAGAGGGGTTTGCAAGGGGGTCTTGCTTTCATTGATGTCCTTCGGCACCTTGGTCTTGGGCTAGCACGGAGGGACATACTCCAGCAACCGAGTAATAGGGTCTGCACCCTGGGCTTCAACCTCCTCTACTTTGACTCCCACATCCTCATCGTCCATTGGGATGTCTTCAATGTCTTCCTCCTTCGGCTCCAAATTTATAGCTTTTTCCTTCTCCTATGCAGTGGGATTCAGTGGGTTTCTCCTTGGCGATGCGTGCACCAGTATAGCATGCTACTTGCCCTTATTTTCCTTCACGATTTCCTTGGTTGGGGTTAGCTTTGGTCTCAGTGTCCTCAGCGATTTAGGGACCTCTGCCAATACTTTGGCCATTTCTAGAGCAACTTCCTTTGACTCTATCTCCATTTTCGGTGCCGATTCCTCTGCTATTTCTTTGGTATTTATAGTTTCTGCGGGTGTCGACATAACACTTTCCAACAGTACTCGCAACGTCTCTGGTAAGTTTGCAAATGTTGGAGTCTCTTTCAAAGCCTCGAAGAATTCTCGGTTCATGAGTGCTTGAGAGCTCAACAACTCAATTCTCAAAATGCCAAGTGTTTTTCGCTGGACAACCACTTGTAATTTATAGGGCATTTTGAATTCAAATCCGACTGTTCCCCCCAAATTCGATTCATTAATGTCGGATTGGCGATAGATTTTCAAGGATCTAAGCCATAAATATCATCTTAAATGTCGGTCGCTCACTCCATTTGGCCACATTTCAATCGTCAAATCATGAATAGTGACTTTAACGGTCACTTTCCAGCCGACCTGCATGATTTTTCCCTGGGTAGCACAACTCCCTTCATGATGTCGCGAACCCTATGACACTTCCTTGCCTCGCACAACCCTCCAATCAGGCAACTCCCCAACTCAGGCAGTATAATTTATAGTCCCGTGCATTCTTTCAGCTGCCTGGAGCACTAAGACTGTGCTACCTTCATCTAATCACATGGCTGGACCACCGGTGTATGGCTTCAATCCACTGCCATTCACCTTTCCTGGGAAGGAATCTCCATTCAATTTGACCAGCTGTACCACTCCTCCATCGGTAATCTCCTTAATGACATAGGGCCCTAACCTGTGCATCCTAAACTTCCCTAGAAATTTATCAAACTTGCTGTCATATAACAAAACTAGGTCATTTACCTTAAAGGTGCGTAGCTTAATGTGTCGATCATGCCATGTTTTTTGCGTTTCTTTTGGACCTGTTGGTGAAATCGAGCTAGGAATCTTTCTTCCTCGAGCTCATCCAGCTGTGCGAGCCTTTCCTCCTAGGCTCCACAATTTGTCATACCTGTGAGTGCCGCTATGCGCAGACTAGGCACAATATATTCCATAGGAATTACTGCTTCAACACCATAGACTAGCCTAAAGGGAGTTTGTCTAGTCAACTTCTTGCATGTCGTTTGATAAGCCCATAGTACTCCAGGTATGTGTAGGTCCCAATCACTTCATTGAGCATTGAAAACCTTGGTCAGCGCGTTCTCTAGCACTTTATTGAATCCTTTCATTGTCCCGTTAGCTTGCGGGTGATAAGGTGTGCTCTTCTGGTGATATACTTGAAATTCCTCGGTCAGCGCGCTAATCATTTCACTCATCAAGATATTTGGAAAACCAAATCACGTTAGTACATGCTCAAAGAGGAACTTTGCAGCAGTCTCGCCTATGCAATCCTTCACAGGTTGTGCCTCCACCAAATGAGTCAAATAATCTATCACGGTGATAATGTACCTCACTCCTGTCTTTCCTTGGGGCTGAATGGGTCCCATAAAATATATCGACCATTTTTCAAAGGGTTGCAACATCATTTGTGGATTCAAAGGCATTTCATCCCTCTGCGATGGTTTTCTAGTTCTTTTACATACATCACACGCCTCGTAGTATGCTTTTGAGTCCTGATGGAGGGTTGGCCACCACAACCCTGTGCATAGAATCTTCTGCGATCGCTCTCCCCGCGTAATGTCCTCCCGTGGTGCCTCCATGAGCATCCGCGAGGATGCTGCTTCTTTCAAACTCAGGAACATATCGTCGCAATATCTCATCAAACCCCATTTTGTAAAGATGCCCAACAATGATAGAGAAATCTGTGGCGCGCACCACTAATTCCTTCTTCTTCTAGATAGTGTATCCTTCCGGAGCAGTTCTTGTCCTTAGGAAGTGTATCATATCCTCAAAATGGCCATCTGCAACACGCACTACAAATAGTTGTGTGTCAGGCAACCCCTCCTCCAAATTAGTGGGCTCTTCCCCTGTTTTGATGTGTGACAGATGGTCTAGTCCTGCGTTCAGTCATCTAGGCTTCACAATAACTTCAAAATCATACTCCTGGAACAATAAGAGCCACCTGTGGATTCTCCCCCCCAACACAGGTTTATTGACTAGGTACTTCAGCGCAAAGTGATCTGTATACATCTTAAAATGGCCACCCAGCAAGTAGTGCCTAAACTTCTAGAGTGCATACACCATGGCTAACCCTTCGCGCTCAGTGGTGGAATAGTTCTTCTCCGCCTTGGATAACCTTCTTCTTGCGAACGCGATAGGATGGTCCAAGTCTCCTCCTCCAGCTTGTGTCAGCACTGCTCCCAGCGCTATACATGACGCGTCGACATGTGCATGAAACTCCTTCCAATCCAGGAAGACTAGAATTGGCACGGTGACCATCTTTTCTTTCAATACATCCAGGCTCTTCTTAAAGTCCTCGTTCCAACAGAAAGTGACATCTTTTTTCAACAACTTTTCCATAGGTGCAATGATCTGGGCATAGCCTTTGATAAACTTTCTGTAATATCCTGTATGTCCTAAGGTAGCGTGCAACTGTTTCACACTCCTTGGTGCCTCCAAGTTCAGTATCACCGCAATCTTCATGGGGTCTACCATCAGTCCCTGTCTGCAAACCACATGACCCAGCAGGGTCCCAAAAGGAACACAAAACAAAAACTTCTTCAGATTGAGCACAGTCTAGTATCTTCGACAAGTATCCAACATCAGGCGCAAGCTTGCTACATGGAATTTTACCAGCCCAAACATAGTCTAGTCATCAAAGTATACCTCCAGGAACTTATGAATAAATTCCTTGAACGCCGCAACGACGACACACAAGAAGATCGCGGGCGCATTCTTCAATCCAAATGACATTACAGTGTACTGAAAACAACCCCACTTAGTCGCAAAGGTTGTCTTGCTCCTATCTTCCAGTGCAATATTGATCTGGTGGTACCCCGAGAACCCATCAGTGAAGGAATATGCTTCCTGGCCACCTACATTGTCCAACACTTCATCAGTGAGTGGAGTCGGGAAAGGATCATGTATGCAAGCATCATTCAGCTTTATGAGATCCACGCATATCTTTATTTCATCCTTCTGCTTCTTCTCTTGTACCACCATAGGGCTTACCCAGTCAGATTCTTCCACAGGCTCAATGATGCCTGCCGCGAGCATCTTATCTAGCTCTAAGCGGACCTTCTCCTTATACTTAAGATTGAGATGGTAAGGTCGTTGCTTAACCGGCTTCGCATTGGGATTCAATGTAATCTTCAAAACACTTAGGTCCCCGATTATCCCTTTTAGATCCGTAAAATTGGTAGGGAATAGATCCTAGTATTCACGGAGAAATTCAACGACTTTATCCACTGTTGCATCATCCCAGTAATCTCCAACCTTCGTGAATTTGGGTTCTGCTTCCATACCAATATGTACTTGTTTCATTTTTAGCGGTGCGGTTATATCAAGATTCTCAATCTGCGGTCCTTCAACCTCACGGTGACCTTCTGTTTCAGGGATATTAATCTTTCAAAGATCCTCATCTTCTTCTTTAGTGGTCACAGTATAACATTCCAACACGTGACTCAACTGAGTAGCCCACTTAGGCTGAATCAGGTCCAAAGGATCCTGCGGTATCCTAAAGATTGCTGCTTTCACCTCTTGTAGCACCTCATCAATACAGTCAAACCCATGTTCAAAACTGAATGTTATTATGAATCCTTCACACAGAATATCCCATTCACTTGTACCATGGCGAAGCTTTGTTTCTACGTACTAGTTCATCGGGACAATATCTAGGTTATGACAGAACAAGTGCACCCATTCAGGTTGGGGCTTCTCCCCATAATCCTGAGCCCATTTGGCCAAGTGCGCACGCAAATCATCATTCCCATCATACTTGGCTGTCATTCGCACCTTCGGCTTCCCAAAGTGTGTTCTCATCATCTTCCTACATTTGCCCCAATCATCAAAGTTTCCCTTGTGTGTACCCCACCACCTTATGGGCGTAGTGCGCAGTGCCCAGTCCAAATCTTGGAAGCACTGCTTTTTTGGTACCTCCCTCTCAAATGTATCCAAAAATATATCTACATCAGCCAAGCAATCATAAATAGGCAAATTTCTTACTTTCGACGACACACAGCGCAGCAACCGGCTCATCATGTTGCAGCTCAGTGTAGTCACCTCATGTAACCGATTCTGCCAATGCTCTAACCCTTCATCAGAGTCTGAGTTGTAGGAACTCTCGTGATCCCATGTAATTCTTCCATCCACTATTGGATTCACCCAATATTGGTCCCACGCTGTTATTTTACAGACACATTCCTGATCGTCACCGCTCTCATAATCGCAGACTAGTTCAATATAGCGCGATCCTTCAACAGGATCTAGGGGTACTATTACGTGTAGCGATTTCTTCTCAAATATCATTTTTCACTTCTTTAGATTGATTATCTCGTTCATATCAGTAGCCCAGTAAATTCCAAGGAGCGCTAGATAGGGGTCGCTGTCATCCACAATTTCTATTACTTCAAAGTCATCCAGCACGCTCACACATTCAATATCTACAGTCACCCCTTACAGCCATCCCATGGGGATGATCTTCTACTGATTCCCCATCCTTAGCTGAATTGGAGATCACTGCAGTGCGAGTCTTCCTATCCGTTCCCAAGTCTGCTTCGGTAGGACGTTCACATCTGATCCCAGGTCTAGAATAACCTGATCCATTTCATACTCTCCTATCTACATAGTCAGTGTCATCTCTCGTCCCATCCTTGTTTTATGCTTATCAATCTTTTGTACTACGCGTGACTCACCCAGATCATTTCCAGTGCATTTGTTTATTAGCTCCTGTAGCCCCTTCACAGCTCTGCTATCGCGAAGTAACTTCATGCAAGTCTCCAAGAAGGTAGTAAGCATAGAAGGGTCCATCTCCTGATTAGGCCTATCCTTTCTCCCTAAGGTGGAGGCCTCAGCGAAGCTCTTCTTAGCTTCCATGAATGTTTCATGTGCGGGCTCCAAATCGAACTCAGCCTCCTTTGTCGGAGCTTTGCAAACCCATGTACTGTCTTTGGGTTGTTTCCCCTTGTCATCTCCTATTGTGATACCACTTTGGAGCACTATATTCACATTTGGATCCTCTTTGTGCAGCTCAGACCTCATCATCTGCAGGTTCTGAGTCGGTGGAGGTGGTAGCGCCCCTTTGTCACGTATCCTTATTATTAGCATAGGGCAGTCTTCCGTTTCGTGATCAAATAGAGTGCAATACTTGCACAACAGATGTGTTGGGTTAGTGTAATCGTGGGCATAATGTCCTTGTCCTCTGCAATTGTAGCAGATCAACTGACCCCAACCTTTGCCAGGTCGTCCTCCTCCTCGGCCTCGTTTACGCCCCTGAAAGCCTGTTCGTGCCATCCCTGCATAATATTCAGGGGGTCGCGTTTCTGCCTGGACCCTATAGGTGGGAGTTCTATCCATCATCAATTCATAACTTCTGCAATTATGCTCATCATGCCCTACTAACCTGCAAAAGTTGCAGAACAGTTGTTGCAGCATCTGTACAAACTTCTGCAGCAAATGACAGTTATCTATGGCATGTTTTACTGCTACCTAACAGATAGCGCACCACAATGCAGGCCCCCTGCTTGAGCTTTCGACCTTAAAGGCATCGGTCCTGCTCCTGCAATATAGTTCGCAAAGACCAGACAATGGTCTTTGTCATGCCCCTGACCCTTTCATTTCAGGCACCATACCTCTTCGCACACCTCTAGTCGAACTGTTTTGTCCTGCTTCATGCTTTGCATCTCAAGGAAAAGATTTTTCAACTACGCATGGATCTGTTGAACCCCTAGATTTGGATCTTGCATCGAGGTTTCATGCAGTCTCATTGCAATCTCCAAGGCCTCTGCCTGAGTCGTTATCTTATGTTGTGACAACGCAACCCTTAAGTGTGGCAGTAGCGAAGCCACAAACCATTCGAGATGATACCCATCTGTCAACTTCATATTAGCTTTGCCGATTTTACACTTCAATCTCTGATTGAGTTGCCAAGGTGTTTCACCTAGCTGCATCATGATTTCCTTGAACCCCACAATAGATTGTGCCTCAGATTTAGGCCCACTGAATTCTTTGTTTAGCGCAGTCTAGATGTTTGCCACTCTAGCATTTGGGTTATCATTAGAGTACTTGATATACCAGGTTAGTGTGCAATCCTACAGAGCACTAACCAATGTCGCCTTCTTCATGTGATCATCTATAACACCCTGAGCTTCCCATACGACTTTCACAACAAACCAGAACTGGTCCGGGTCCTCATTTCCCAAGCCTTTGAACAAGGGCAGCTTCATTGGATTTTCCATACTGAATTGCGATGGAGGTGGAGGTGGTATGGGTGAAGTCGCAGGCGATGGTGGAGAATTTGGAGGTGGTGTGGGTGGAGGTGGCAGTCGCGGGAATCCTTGTCTTATTAACTAAATAGCACTTCACGGAGAAGCCTGCGCTATCCCTTCTTCATCACCTCATGGAGGCGAAATCAATGGACTATATTCAAGACCATTTTTTCCTTCGTTTCTGTAATTTTTTCCGCTTCGCGTAGCTCCAAACATCAAGATAGATGCATAACCCATTTTTCACACAATAGCATTTTAATCCAGGTATTCAAAGATTTCACGTACTTACCTCGCGGTCCTTTGAAAAAGCGCCACTCTGCCTTGCTGTAGCTAACCTAGGTTTCGACCGCAAATTCAGTCACAAATCCTCCTATGACACGATTGAGCCAATGATTGACAACACGAGTGATCTTGTCCTTAGATGCTTCTAATTTATGTACTGACTCCGGGGTCCAAACAATAGGACAGTCAAGTTTCCACCTTCCTTGGCTTTTGGCTAGGTTTGCGATCCCCTTGTATAGCTCAACTGGAAAGGAGCAGAAAAAGATCTCGTGGATCTCTGTATATAGGTACATGTCCAGCCACTGTTCCTTTGTTAGTCGCAGTTTTCTGTTCTCCTGTGACACAGAATCGAGGATCTTCCTATCCAACCAGTCTCCGATCTCTTTCTTAGTTGGATTCCAGGGAAAATAAAATTGATTAAAATAGAAAGAGGGGGGTAATATAGATAGAGAGGGTGGCACAAAGGGGTGGGGCAGGGATTTTTTTTTAAGAAGGAAAATAAATTAGAAAATGAGAAGTGTGAATAAAGAAATAGACAAAGGATAAGCTAAGGGGGGAGAGAGATTAAAAACTAGAAAACTCAAGATAAAGGAGAGAGATTATAATGATCTTAGCTTATAATTGTCTTCTCTATTAAAATTAAAATGGTTCTTTTCGATTTCAAGATATTCCCAAATTAAGAGAGATTTACGGAAAGAAATATATGCTAATATTTTGATTTGATCAAAACATATGAGATGCTTAGAATGAAAAGAGTGCTCTACAATGATTGACATAGAGATATGGTTATGGGTGGTATCGTCCATGTGTTCTTTAATACAGGCTTTAGATGAATGACTACTCTGACCAATGTAAGATTTGCCACAGGAACATGGCGAGTAAGTTGTTTGGTAAATTTAATGTTCTTAAATTGCAAGCATACATTATCGATCGGAGTCGGTAAACTTAGTAAGTGTAGATGCACCATATATGCTAGAATCCTTTCATTTAGTTTGTAAGATGATGGTTATATTTGTTTTTGGATTTTTGTTGTTTATCTAGGTTCCTATTAGATTAGAGTTAGATTTTTAATGAGTGAACGTTAAGCTATTGTTAGACTTATCTACCAGGTCATATCTATGTTGAATATGGTTCTAAATCATCTTATACTAATCATTCTAACATTATGAATCTATCCTAAACACCTTGCTACTATAAAACAGAGTATAAATTATTCTAAGAGTAAGAAAATGATCTTTCAAAACCTGTCTGCAAAGTATATACAAAATATGTTTTTAAAAGGATGGAAGTAATATTCTAATGCTGACTACAGAGTATAGAAAAGTCTTGATTCTAAAAGTATAAAAACACTGACTGTATTTAAACAAAAAACATTGAAGAAACTAAACTTTTAAATGATTGTGAATAAATTCAAGCGCAAATGAAATAAAAAATGATAAACTAAATAACGAGATTTAATTGAGTTATAACGAAATAATGAAATAGCGAAGTAAGGAAACTAAACTAGAATGAAATAACAATGCGATAACAGAAAGAAATATAATGAAATAAACTAAACCTCGACTATCTGCAGGGGCCCTCTGCATATAGTAGGTGTAAATCATGCTCACATACACATCGAATAACAAAAAGGTAACTTTAATTCAATATGAGAACAGAGGTCTGTTTCACAATTCTTCAGAGATTAATTATTACTTCCTTCCTTTCTTTTATAGAAGATACATATTTATGTATAAAATGCATGCTCAACAGTTTGAGACTTCTACACCTACATGTCTTTTAATCAATCCTTATTCAAATTTGAAAGTTAACAGTAAAAGCGTTATCTCGTCGATTTTCTATTTGGAAAGAAAATCGAAGAAATGTGATGCATTCAAACTTCTACTGCTATGTGTTTGACCCGTCCCTTTGACCGCGCCACTGTGTGATTCCTTTAGTGAATTGGTTCGAGCCAATAGGAGGAGATCTGTGAGGGGATCGATCCTCAACCGCCCATATGCTTCTTTGCTTCATTGGAACACCAGAACCCTGCAAACCATGGAGATGGCTGCAAATTTGTAAAATAGCTGCAAAATCATGTTAATTATGTAACTAATGCGATCTTTAACATAATAATAAGGCACATTAATGAATATGAAAAATAAGACATATGAGAGATTTTACCTTATCAAAATCTATGGTTTACTACTTTTATTGAGTTGATAACGATGATGAAAAGGAGGAAAATAGAGGGAAAAGGGTGTCAAAACAAAACAATTATGGAACTCTACATTCCCCCACACTAAATTTTTTGCATGTCCTCATACAAAACACAAAATTGATATCTTTGTTGAACTACTGCATTTGTTTGGACACTTCTACTAGTACATCTAACTTCATTCTTTTCACTTTCTTACCAGTCATTTCCATCCTTGGTTTTCTCATGAGGATCTTGTATTTCAATTTTATAACCTATCTCTGTAAAGCCCTGATTTTCTTCTTCAGTTTCTTGTTCTTCTTAAACCACAGACTTAGATGTAAAAGGCCATTGTCACTCTTAGCTATTTGGATTTCATTATGTGTTTTCAAGGCTTGATTTTCATTTTTAATGTACCTGTTTAATGTCTTCAGTTCAAAGATTTCTTGTTTTAATACATTGATTACTGAAGGTTCTTGTCGTTCATTAAATTGGACTTCTTCTTCCTTTTGAATTGGAATTGATGTTCTGGTTGCATCAGTTTTCTCTAGGGATTCAATATTAATCATAAATCTCTTGCTGCACAGGATCAATTTCTGGCGTTCTTCGTCTTGGACTCTGAGGAGGCGAAATGAAAGTTGGTGATGAAACCCTTGGTGATGAAACTCTTGGAGATGTTCTCGAAGAGATTCCTGAATCTTCTTCTGCCTCCAAGTCCTCTTTTGTTTCTTCATTGATATTCTCTATGTTCTTTGAGGGTAATTCTTTTGCTGAGTTGAGTCTGGTACTCCTTAGACTTGTGACAGGGGTCTTTTGAGTTTTGTTCCTTTTTGTCTTAGGCTTCTCTATTTGAGGTGAAATATCTGTCTCTTTACTAATAGTTCCTGACACTGCTATTGTTCTTGTTCCAGTTTCCTATCAATTTTTCTTTTCCTTCCCATCTTAGTTATGCTGCTATTTGGTTGCCCATGAGTATCTTCTTGAAAATGATTCCTTACTAAAAGTCCTTCACAATTATCACCTAAGTTTTAGAGATGAAATTCAACAAGTATTATGACTAGACCATGGTGATACATTGTATTATCTATGAACTGAATTCTCCTTTGAACATTCCCTGACATCTTTCTTACACTATTCAACAATAAATATGGAAGATTTATCTCATTTTCTTCAAGAAAATTCATTAGTAGCCGAATATGATAGAAAAACATACATCCAAACCTTCCTTTGCAGGTAACAAATTTTTGGATTATTAGAAGAAAATTCCTCCACTTAATTTTTAATGTCGTGCTTTGGATGCCCTTTTTGGAAATGGTGGTGTCCTTGCTTGGTTTCTTCAGGAAAACCTTCCAGTATTCTCTTTCAATACCTCTATTTTTTAACCATTATTCTCCAATCTGCGACAATCCAGTAGCTTCATCTATAAAAGACTCTGTCACTATGAATTTGATGTCTCCTGTCTATACTTTGACTCCATCAAAAACCCTGGCGAAGGATTTGGTCACTTATTTAGGGAAGCCATCAAATTTCTCTATAAATTATAGCCACTGCGCCTTTTGCAACAATTCTTATGTGTGTGGATACCCCTCCAAAAATTTCTTCCTTGTTGTCTCTGTTATGACTATCACTCCCATGGTCGAGAAGCTTCGTTTAAAAATTTGTTTTGTTTGACAGGGTATGATTGCTTGATAGGGTTTTTAGAGCTAAAATGTTGAGAGCGTGAGTGATGGAATAATGAGAGCGTAGGTAGTGAAGGTATAACAAAATGAGGCATAATCTAACAGTTAAGAGCATTCATGTTTATGATTTGGGCAATTGGTTCAATGGATTGGGATATGAGTTATGATGATCGGGAGTGAATGGAGGATTATACATGATTTGACATGACATGATCAACTCTTAGAAATAATGATTTTGATTTTTGGTAGTACCATGTCTTATAATTCATATATGTAATGCTTTGATCCCTATTATTAAATTAAAGAAGTGCATACCTTTGAATTATTTTCTTGCTAACCTTTGGTTTCCTTTTTAATGTTGTCTTCAGGTACTTTGCAGTGGAGGGATTCAATCATTCCTTCAATTGTATCATCAGAAGTTTTTGTCAAATTGGCTGCAGAAAGTTATCAAAGATGCAGAAAATCAATAATTCTATAGTTATTTATTTTTTTGAAAAGAAAGGGATAAAAGAAGATGGAATTCTAGAAAATGGGATACAAAGAAAATTTAAGATGCCAAGAATTCTTGGTTTTCACCTTGAATTTTCTATATAAATCTGCCAACAATTGTTGGTTTTCATGTGTGTGTGTGTGTGTGAAAAATAAAGTTTTTAAGGTGGAGAAGAGAAGAATTCTTCTTGACCAACTTCAAATCAGAGTTGTTTTGGAAAATCTTTACAAATTTCTCTTTTTTCATTTGCTTATGATAGATCCTGAGTCGATGTCCATTCACTAAGAGAGGAAATTTTTCTTCATCAATAGTCCTAATTCTAACTGCTCCATTATCAAAATCATTTTCAATCTCATAAGCCCCAAGCCAGTGAGTTTGAAACTTTCCTTGAACTTTGAATCAAAGAGTAATGCCAAGTCTCCTGGCTGAAATTTTCTTTCTTTGATGTATTTATCATGCCATATGGATCTTTGTTTCTGGACTAAACCAGTCTTCTTGATAGCATCTTGCCTTATTTCATCAAGCTCATTGAGTTCTCCCTACCGGGCCTCACCTTTTGAGGGAAGGTGAGCGAGAAATCGGGCCTTTAGTCGAGAGTTCAGCAAGCTCACCCTCACCATATGAATAGTGAGCCCCTACCAGGCCTACTGGGCCTCACCCGGCACAAGAAGAAAGAAGAATGAATGTCTCTTAGTTCAAGTTCGTGATTCATTTAGTTGTTTCTCCGAACGAATGCATAAAGCCCGCCGCGATGAAAATGTTATAGAAAGGACAGTGAAATTCTCCAATTCTAAGGGGGATTCTTTTACTGACCCAGAAGGTAATGAGCTACTCCTACAGCACGTCCCTGTACAATGCTCAAGGCTCTGGGCTGGATAGCAGGAGCAACCTTCAATTTGTTATGGGCCCAAACAATAGATTCAATGAGTTCTTGCCAAGTTAAAACCCTAAAGGTTCAATTTACTTTTTGGGTGGGGGGGCGTTGGTCGAGCCTGCTTACGCATCCTCTCCTCTCCCTATGGTCGAGGACTCTTTGGTTTGTTCTTCTGATAAGTCAAGTCCGAACTTGACTGCTATCTTATAGGTCTGAATCTGGAACTCAATTGGAAATAGGACCTGCTTCCCATAAACAAGTTCATATGGAGTATTTCTTGTAGAGTTTCTCCATGTGGTACAGTAAGCCCATAAAGCTTATAGAAGCTTTTCTGCCCAATCCCTTTTGTTCAAGTGAACTGTCTTGGTGAGGATTGCTTCAATCACTTTTCTGGTAGACTCTACTTGTCTGTTTGCTTGTGGATGGTATGGTGTAGATTTTCAATGCTTGATTTTATATTCTTTCAATATCTTTTGCACTACTCTAGATGTAAATTTCTTTCCTTGATATGTTACAATTTCTCTTGGGACACAAAAACGAGTAAAAATATCCTTAAAAAGAAATGAAACTACAACATTTTTAGTAGCAAAAGAAAGTGCTTTAGCTTCTACCCATTTAGTAACATAATAAATGTATACAAGAATATATATTTTTTGTTTTGAAGATGGATTAATTGGTCCAAAAAAATCCAAAGCCCATTTTTCAAAAGGTTCAATGAGTACTTAAGGTTGTAGTGCCATTTCATATGAAGGAACATGTTTCCTCATTCTTTGACAGTTATCACACCTCTAAACATATTCCTTGGCATCCTTAAAAAGGGAAGGCCAATAATATCCTAAGAGAAGGACTTGTAAGTAGTTCATTTGTCAGCAAAATGACTTCCACATGGCTCATCATGGCATGCTTTAAGTATCTTAGGTATTTCACCTTCTCTTACACACCTTAGGATGATGAGATCTGGTCCTGTCTTGTATAATTATTCATTTATCCATGAATAAGATGCACTTGTTTGGATTATTCTTCTCTTTTCTCTAGGAAACAAATAGGAGGGTAACTTCCCTGTAACTAAATAATTAGCAATATCTGCAAACCAAGGTGATTTAGTAGATACTGCAAAAAGATATTCATCAAGAAATTTATCATCTACAGGTGTATCATTGTTATCATTTTGAATTCTAGATAAAAAGTCAGCAATGGTGTTTTGTTTTCTAGGTCGGTCCATAATGGCGATATTAAATTATTGTAACAGTAATATCCATATTGTTACTCTATCATTAGTAATTGGTTTGTTCATTAAATATCTAATGGCAGAATGGTGTGTATGAAAGAACGTTTCAAAACCAGTGATGTAATGTCTAAATTTATTAATGGCGTGAATGACAACTAAAAACTCCTTTTCAATTATAGTATATTTAGCTCTGCGGGAGTTAAATTTTTACTAGTATAATAAATGACATAAGGAGTGAGATCATTTTGTCCTGACACAACTCCTAGAGTTGTGTCTGAAGCATCAATTGATATATGAAAAGGTAATTTCCAATTAGGTCCTTTTAAGGTAAGTGCTTCAGAGATCTTCTTTTTCAAAGTTTCAAAATCCTTTTGACAATCAGAGTTCCAACTGAATTCACAGTGTTTGGTGAGTAATTTAAAGAGTGGAGATGCAATCTTTGTGAAGTTTTCTATGAATCTTCTATAATATCCAGTAAAGCCAAGAAAAGTCCTAACATCTCGTTGACAACTTGGAATTGATCATTTGGAAATAATTTCTACCTTAGAACGAGTCTACCTTAATTCCATTTCCTAAAATATGGTGACCTAAAACAATTCCTTCATTAAACATCATAAAACATTTCTTATGACTTAATGAAAGATTTGCTTCTTTTCATCTTATGAGAAATTTTTCTAAATTTTCAAGTGCCTCTTCAAAATATTTTCCATAAACTGTAAGATAATCCATATATACTTCCTCATAATCATGAATAATATCAGAGAAATTTTCTAGTACTGCCCTTTGGAATGTTGTTGGGGAATTGCATAATCCAAAAGGAAGTACTTGGTAAGTATAAGTCCCCCATGGACAGGTGAATGTGGTTTTGTCTTGATCTTCAGATGCTACATGAATTTGATTATACTGATCCAGGTGGCTCCAGAAAGACACATAGGACAAAAGTTTTATGAACGCTCAAAAATCAAAGTGTTTAGAATGACTTCGAACCAGGACCAGAGCGTAGATCTCGTCTTCTTAATCGCGGAGGTGTGAACGGTTCATCAATCTGAGTCCAGATGCTGAAGTTATTGCGAAAATAGTTTGCCTTTGTTCCTTTGAAAATGAGACATTTTCCTCTAAAAATGGGTTTTAAGCCTTTAAAGGGAAAATTGCATCGGAAGGAGTCCAAAGGGCGGACTTAAGGCCGGGCCTATAGAACCCCCGATTGAAGATCTCTGATATATTGGGTCGGAGGAAGACAGGCATGTGGATCGGGACTATAGAACCAGCGATTTGTGATTTGTGATTGCCGATATCAGCGACTGGAATGATCGGCCGATCGACAATCGGTGTCGGCGGATGCCAAAGGAAGAACCCTGGGTCGTAGCGATAGCAATATGCGATGCGATCTCAACCGTCGGATCGGAAACCGATCAATGACCATGATTAAATCAGTGATCCTAATACCAAGGGGTGATGCGATAGCGATAACGATGCAATCTGGACCGTTCGATCGGAACAGATCAATGGTCTCGATCTAATCGGCATATCGGCAATCGGTGGATCGGCGATCGACGATCGACGATCCCTCGATATACAGGGCCAATGACCTCAGCGATATGTGATTGTGATATAGCATGGACCCGATGGGTTTATGGACCTAATTTAATATATTTTCAAGTCCGACTTTATAGCTTCTATCGGATTTTTCAATGTTTTATGTGTATTGTCCGTTTTAACAAAAAAAAAAGGTTATTCAAAGGTTTGTTGCGCCCACTGATTCTCCTATGCAAATGAATTCTATTTTAAAACAACAGACCTCGAATTTTAAGCAGCCTTGTCCCAAAAAATGTGTTATAAAACACGATGAGTGATAGAGAGCCGAGGCTGGAGAAAGTGCCCGAGAGCCTGCATGCTAGATAGCCGAGAGCCTGCGTGCTAGAGTGCCCGAGAGCATGAATGTGGAGAGCCAAAGGGAGGGCTCGAGAGCTTGAATGCTAGAGACCTAATGAGGAGGCTAGAGCACTTGAAAAACAGAGCGCCGCAGGGCCGTAGAGCCACAGAATGTGATCAAGGCAATGCGAGAAGACAAGCCAAATAACCAGAGGGTCAGGCAGAGCCGCATAGTTGTAGCCAGAGCGCTACAAAGCTTGAGTAGCCTTCTTCTTGATTATCCAGAGATGTCTGATTAGCGAGCTACAACGACATAGTCCAGAGTAGTATTCTCCTTGTATGGTCAATGCTGCAAGATAGAAGCAAGTTTCAACATTTCGATAACTTCTGTTTCAGATGCCCTGATGGTGACAAACCAGAAAATGATCAATGCAAGGGAAGTCGAAGTCCAGATTGACCCCTGCCTGCACATCGAAAATGTGAACAACGTATTCACGATGGATGGTTATGCTAAGGATACGAATATCGAGCTTCAGATGGCCCCTTTGTTACAAGGTATATGATTATTGTCATGTATTTCTTCTTATTTCATTATGCTGCATGGATCCTTGATTGATATTGAGGCAGGATATTATTTACTATATGTTGTCATGATTCCTTGCTTGATTTGATGCGGAATCTTCTATATGATGTACTTACTGTCATAACTCTTCATGTTATGTTGAGATCTCTTGTTGTATGTTGTTGGGATACTCTTGTTGTCATCATGCATGTTGTTTTTTGACATCCCTTTTATTCCATGTTGTCGGGATGCTCATCATGCATGTTTTTGTGTCATACTTATAGGAGTCTTTTGATTGAGAGTTCTAGTTGGGGAACATCTCTTAGGTCCACTCCTGCGTGAGGGAATTTTTCCTTGTATGATCACGACATCATCTCTTATGTACATCATCTTTATTGAAAACACTTAATGCAGTAGCCTACACCATCTTGACACTGGGGCCCGGAGACGTAGTCCCTCCTAGACGAACTCCGTTATCAATGGCTTATGCTTTTATGTGTTGATGATTGTCTTGTTCCTGTTCTTTTCCACATGCAGATGTATTCATTAATGTTCTTTTAAAAATGAAATTTAACACATCATGAAAGTAAAAGTTCTTGGAAGGGTCCTTCATCACACCCAGACCTGGATCAAGTGGTATCAGAGCAGTCTTTGCGTTGATGTGAATTGTAGTGTGAACAATGACAGAGGATGAAAGAGAAATGTACGAGACCATGCTCAACATTTCCAAGAGAGTGGATATCGTGTATGAAACTCTACAGAAAGAGACAGAGGAAAAGGAACGATTGCAGCTTCAGTTACAAGCCATAGAAGAGGCCATGGAAGAACTGAAGAAAAACAAACATAATATTCAAACAAAAAAGGATGAATTGAAGATGCATCTACATGAAGAGAAAGAGGAGAAACAAATTTTGCTATGACAGCTGAAAGCAAAGGATGAGGCCTTGGAAAAGTTGTAGCATAACCCATGCGAGGTAAAAAGTAGTTCTCCATCTTCAAGTGTGTTTCCTAATGATGATTTCACTGTGTTTGAAAATCATACCACAGGTATTGGCTCCAAACTGTTGAAGAGAATGGTGTATGAAGGAAAAGGCTTGGGCATTAATGGCCAAGGCATTGTCAACCCCATCAAAGTAGAGTAATTACCCCGTTAGGCAGGACTTGGGTATGTTAGGAAAGAAGTTGGGGAATGCATTGAGACAACAAGTGTACCACCAACAACGAATGATGAGCAACCCTCATCAGATCTTTCCAAATTGAAAGAGAATGTAAAAGATGTCGATTTCCTTTCAATTTCATCTTCTCATAGTATGATGTTTGTTGGAGATTTGGAGATCCCAATTACAGGGACAAACATGAGGCTCCTTACAAGGATGAGGCACGAGGAGAAAGAAGAACTTGGTGTTAATAACCAAGGCATAACTCAAAAAAGGTACATGTTTTCCGATGCCTTGATCTTCGTGCATTATTAACAACATGATCATAATCAAAATAAACATTCGAAGATTGAAAATGGCTATACCTTCCCTTGCTATCTTTGATGTCACTATGGCAACGAGAGATTGCCTCATCTCTCTCCCTGCAATGGGCACTATCGTGGGATGATGGGATGTTTTCCCATCATTCTCTTTCCTCGACGATGTCTTGGACAAATCTAACACCTTCGAGCACTCTCCTTTAGTGTATCTTAGGGTTGCAGAGCCATAGAACATAATCAAGGCAGCGCGAAAAGACAAGCCAAAGAACCAGAGGGTCATGAAGAGCCGGAGAGTTGTAGCCAGAGCACTACAAAGCTTGAGCAGTCTTCTTCTTGATTAACTAGAGATGTCTTATTAGCGAGCTGCAGTGACATAGTCCAGAGTAGTCTTCTTCTTGCATGGTCGATGTTGCGAGATCGAAGTAAGTTTCAGCATTTCGACAACTTCTATTTCATATGCCTTGATGGTGACAACCCAGAAAACAATCGATGCAAGGGAAGCCGAAGACCAGATTGACCCCTGCCTGCGCATCGACAATGTGAACAACGTATTCACGGTGGATGGTTATGCTAAGGATATGAATATCCAGCTTCAGATGGCCCCTTTGTTACGAGGTATATGATTATTGTCATGTATTTCTTCTTATTTCATTATGCTGCATGGATCCTTGATTGATGAGGCAGTATCTTATTTATTATATGTTGTCATGATTCCTTGCTTGATTTGATGCAGAATCTTCTATATGATGTACTTTCTATCATAACTCTTCATGTTATGTTGAGATCCCTTGTTGTATGTTGTTCGGATACTCTTGTTGTCATCATGCATGTGTTGTTTTGACATCCCTTTTATGCCATGTTGGCGGGATGCTCATCATGCATGTTTTTGTGTCATACATATAGGAGTCTTTTGATTAAGAGTTGTAGTTGGGGAACATCTCTTAGGGCCACTCCCGCGTGAGGGCATTTTTCCTTGTATGATCACGACATCATCTCTTGTGTACGTCATCTTTATTGACAACAATTAATGCAGTAGCCTACAGCATCTTGACACCAGGGCTCGGAGACGTAGTCCCTCCTGGACGAACTCCGTTATCAATGGCTTATGCTTTTATGTGTTGATGATTGTCTTGTTCCACTTCTTTTCCGCATGCAGATGTATTCATTAATGTTCTTTTAAAAATGCAATTTAACACATCACGAAAGTAAAAGGTCTTGGAAGGGTCCTTCGTCACACCCGAACCTGGATCATATACCCACTAAAACCATCCAAGAATGAGAAATACTTTTTTCCTACTAATGTATCTAAAACTTGATCTATGAAAGGAAGTGGAAAATGATCTTTCAAAGTAGCTTTATTCAATTCCCTGTAATCAATGCATACTCTCCATTTTCCATTTTTCTTAGGAACGATTACTAGGGGTGAAACCCATTGACTCTCTCATATTGGATAAATGAAATTTACATTTAACAATTTCTACAATTCCTCTTTAACAATTTCTTTTAAGTTTGTATTCATTCTTCTTTGTGGTTGTCAAACTGGTCTGGCATTTTCTTCAATATAAATATGATGTATGAAAGTTTTAGGATTAATTCCCTTCATATTAATGTATTCCCATGCATATGCAAAAGAGTGTTTTTTCAATATTTCTACCAATTTCTTTTTCTGTAATTCTTCCAGGTTTTCATTGATATTCAAAAATTTTCATGGAAGAATTTCTATTGAAGAGTTTCCAAAATTTTCCATAGAATGTAAAGACATTTGTCTAGATGATAGATATTCAATATTACATTGTTCTTGAAAATCTTGACTATTGTCACAATATAAAGAGGGTTCATTATTTTCTATTGAATTTAAAATTTGATCCTCTTCATTTATTTGTGCAATAGTGAAAACTGATTGTATATCATTATCATCATCTATCCATTCTTCATTTTCTACTTCTATCATTGTTTTTGCAGGTGGGTACAATGTAAATTTCTTTGTTGAGCTTCCATTTGAGATAAACATGTCTCCTAATCTATAACTGATAAATGCATCAACTATAGCTAACCATGGCCTTCCTAAAATTAATGGATGTCCTTCGAAATAATTCTTGGGTGTTAAAATCATGAAATAAACAGGATATTCCCAAGAATCTAAGGATACATATATATCTTCTAACACACCATCAGGTTTAATTACATACCTATCTGTTAATTGTAACAATGTTGGTGCGTATTGAAGATTAGGAAGCTTCAATTTATCCATAGTTTGTTTGCTCATTATGTTTATGGATGCTCCTAGATCAATCTGTGTGTTTGGTATTTCAGTTCCATTGATGTGTGTTTTCACAATGGGGCTTCCTAGATCTAAATATTTTTGGATTGTTGTTTTCCCCATCATGAGATCTATAATTCTCCCGACTAGTTGAATTCTTTTATTTCTTTTCTTTTTCTTCCTAATCCTTGAGTACTCAATTCCTTAATTGTTTTTTACAAAAAATCGTTATTTCTTTTATTTCTTGTAATAAAGGAATTTTTATGCATACATTTTTCAATTCATCTAACATATCATAATCAAGAAATGTGATTTGTTTTTTTAATCCTTTATTGATTTTCAACCTTTCAGGAAAAGGTGGTCTTGAGATAGATATTGAAGGTTGTTCTATAATAGGAGTATTATTAGAATGTATAGGATTTTTTTCACTATCAATATTTTCCTTTTGAGGAAGGGAAATCTCTTCTTTAGAGTCATTATTATCTTTTTTGGAATTCTTTTCTATTTCCTGAATAACAACAAATGGTTTCTTCCTTTCCAATAATCTACTAGACCTTACTTGAACATTATTCAGATCTAATGGATTTATCATATAAGTTTGAGGATTTTGTCCTTCTAAGTTGTAAACAGGTTGTGAAGTTTTATTGTTTGGATTTGGGAGTGGTTGAAAGGGTAATTGATTTGGTCTTTGTAGAGATGGAAAAGAAAGTTGTGGATTTGCATTTTGAGTTTGAGCTTGAGGTAACTGGTTGGTTTGAGAGAAGTATTGTGGTGAAAATTTTGGATAAGGTGGTGGATATTGTTGATATTGAGAATATCTTCCATAAGGATTTTTCCATCCTTGATTCCAAGATTGTGGTTGAGCCCAAGGCTGCCATGACATAGGTGGATTCCAATTATTTTGTGAAGATTGTGCCAATTGTTGAGGATTAAAACCTTGATATTGATTTGTTTGAGGATTTTGCCATGGTCTTTTGGCAATAAAGTAAAGAGGGTCTACTTGATTTGACATTCCTTCTCCACTGAACACAACCTTAAGACCTGGTATAGAAGGAAATTCTTTTGTATTGCGATTTTCTGCACATGTAACAAAGGTTTCTATGTTTTTTAAATCTAAAGGACATTCTCTCAGACCATGTTTCTTTCTACACCTAGGAAAAAAGATAGATAATGCAGCATTTTTGGCTTTCTGCTTGTTTTGTATTTTAAGGGTGTCAATTTTCTCACTGAGACTCCCTAAAATATTTGTATTAAAATTATCAAGCAAACTACCTAATTCTTCCCTACTTACTGTCCTGACTGCAGATTTATTTACTCTTGATAAAAGATGATCCCTTGGACTTTTCCCTATTCTTCCTTTACCTCTTGAAATATGTACAGATAAATCACAAATATCTGCAAATGGTAACTGAGAAATATCTCCTTTTCCCATTATATTGAGAAGATCAATCCACTCGTCTTTAATGGATTTTAGTAAGAGAGCTTGCAAATTTTCCTCATCCAGATTATTCATTTTTTCCCTTTTGATAATATAAACAAATCTTTCCACAAAATCTTCAAGGTTTTCATCTTCTTTTTATACCATTTTCAAGACTACATCTTTAATGCTATGAGGCATACAATAATCCTTATATTTCTCCAAGAATGTATCTTTCATTTGTGCCCTTGTTCTTATAGGATTCATTCCTAAACTCATGAACCATTTTAATGATGAATATTTTAAGGTGGTTGGGAACAATTTTAGTTTTTGAGCATCGTGCAAATAATCATATGATCTGCATAATACTTCAAATTCAAAGAGAAATGTCTTTGGATCTTCACTTCTTATTCCATGAAAATTAGGGAGGATAGAAGGCGAGATGTTTTTCATTGTTAATGTTGTATCCTCATCAAGGATAGGGAATCCAAAAGGTTCTGGATCTCCTCTTCCTCTACCTCTACCACCTCCTCTTCCACCTCCTCTATTTCCTCCTCCTCCTCCTCCAATCCTATGTTGTTCACCATTGACATTGTGTACTTCTCCTTCTCCTTCTTCAGCCATGATGGATTCCTCAGAATAAATATCTAGTTCTACAACAAGATTATCTAGATTTTCTTCTAGTTCTTCTGGTTCCTATATCAATGGTTTGAAGTAGGTTTCTTCTTCCTCTTCTTCAGTAGGAACTTCCAACTCTTGAGCTAGAAGTTGTTCTCCAGTTGAAGATAGGAAAATTATTCTTGTTGTTGGAGATGTAGGATCTACTTCGATTACAGCTTCTGTTGATGAAGTTGGTGAACCTTTAGATTGGATTTCGGATCTCAAGACTTCAGGAAGTCTATATTGGCCTACTATGGATGGAATTCAAGTTTGTGTTGGTGGTATGGCACCATGTGGTCATGGTGGAGTGAGTGATGATGTGGGAATTAGACTTATTCCTTGACCTAAAAACCTACCTCTAGAGTTTCTTTCCCTATGCATATCATGTTTTTATTTGATTTTTTTTAAGGCTTTTATTTACACTTCCCCGAAAACGACGCCAAATGTTTGGTCAATTTATTGTTCTTAAAATGCAAGCATAAATTATCGCCCAAAGTTCATAAACTTATGAAGTGCAGATGCACTATATGTGTTAGAAGCATTTTGTTTAGTTTGTAAGATGATGGTTATATTTGTTTTGGGATTTTCGTTTTTTATCTAGGTTCCTATAAGATTAGAGTTAGATTTTTAATGAGTGAAAGTTAAGCTATTGTTAGACTGATCTACCAAGTCATATCTATGTTTAATATTGTTCTAAATCATCTTGTATTAATCATTCTAACATTATGAATCTATCCTAAACACCTTGTTGCTATAAAACAAAGTATAAATGATTCTAAGAGCAAGAAAACGATCCTTCAAAAGTTGTCTACAAAGTACATACAAACTCTGATTTTAAAAATCATGGAAGTAATCTTATAACACTGACTACAAAGTATAGGCAAGTTATGATTCTAAAAGTATAAAAACACAGACCGTACTTAAACGAAAAGCATTGAAGAAACTAAACATTTAAATAATTGTGAAGAAATTCAAGCACAAATGAAATAACGAAATGATAAACGAAATAACGAGATTTAACTAAGTTATAATGAAATGATGAAATAGCAAAGTAAGGAAACTAAACTAGAATGAAATAAAAATGCGATAAAAGAAAGCAATATAATGAAATAAAATAAACCTCGATTGTCTACAGTGGCCCTCCGCATACAGTAGGTGTAAATCACATTCACATACACATCGAATAATAGAAAGGTAACTTTAATTCAATATGAGAACAAAGGTTTGTTTCACAATTCTTCAGAGATTAACTATTACTTCCTTCCTTTATTTTACAGAGGATACATGTTTATATATAAAATGTGTGCTCAACAGTTTGATACTTCTACTCCTACGAGTCTTTTAGTCAATCCTTATTAAGATTAGAAATTTAACAGTAAAAGTGTTATCTTGTCGATTTTCTATTTGGAAAGAAAATCAGAGAAATGTGATGCATTCAGACTTTTGTTGCTATGTGTTTGATTCGTGCCTTTGATTGTGCCACTATGTGATTCCTTCAGTGAATTGGTTTGAGTGAATAGGAGGAGATCCATGAGGGGATTGATCCTCAACCACCCATATGCTTCTTTGCTTTGTTGGCGCACCAAAAGCCCACAAACCATGGAGATAGCTGCAGATTTGTAAATAGTTGCAAAATCATGTTAATTCTGTAGCTAATGCAATCTTTAACATAATAATAATGTACATTAACAAATATGAAAAATAAAACACATCAGAGCTTTTACCTTATCAAAATCTATGGTTTACTTCTTTTATTGAGTTGATATCGATAATGAAAAAGAGGAAAAAGGAGTGTCAAAAAAACAATTATGAAACTCTACCTAAACCACTGAACTTTACATCGGATTTAATTGTTTAATTGAAAATTAATGAAAAAAATCAATTTAAAATACTAATATTTTGTCATTTTAATATAATTGATAAGATAGGAACAATTATTTTTTAGTTAAAATAAAACATTAACTAATAATCGAAAATTATTTAAATTTAAAATTTAAATAAATAAATAAAGGATAAATTAGTTTTTATTGAATAGTGAGATAGTTAAAGTGATTATTTTTTTTAGATTATAAAATTTAAAATATACAAGTTCTGAGTTCAATATATTACTTGAAGTGAAAAAATAATAATCATTTCTTCTAACTATTTAAAATAAACCTAATTCATAATGGTAATAATCATTTATTATATCCAAAAGACCTTTAATAATTATAACCATCTTAAAAATATTCTCAACTTTAAATAATAATCATTTCCCAACTGCCTAAAATAAATCTAATTCGTAATCCAAATAACCATTTATTATATCTAAAATGAAATCAATAATTACAACCATCTTAGAATTGTTCTAGAACCTTACCTAAATTATTGCAATTTTGTTTAGGTAATCTCATGCATTTTTATGATTAACATTGCCCAATTTTACAAAATTTATGATCCACATATTGACTAAGCTCTGAAGATACATTATTTTTTCCATCTCAACTCAAAATTAGGCGTTTTGGATTTTGTTTTCTTGTTTTTCAAGGGATTTTAGAATGCTAAACTTAAAAATTAATTAATTAATTAAAAAGATAAATTAAAAATAAATAAATAAAATAATAAACTAAAAAAAATTACAAATGACATTGAAGTGAATAAATTAATAATAAAACTTTATTTGATTTTTTATAAAACTCAGTGAAGAAGTTGTAAATGCAGCTATTAAACTTTTAAAGAAATGTAATTGTGCTTTGAAAAGGGAAGTCCCATGCCATAAGGATGGAGAAGACATATTATTTTTTTCAATGAATCTACGTTAATTATTAATGTTTATAGATTGCCAATCAAAAATGAATTATTTTACAAATTTAGAGTGTATAGGGTAATTTGAAAGGAAATGTCTTTTTTTGAATGCATTGTTATAATTCGGTGCAGTATTCAATGAGCAAACACATGGAAATATGAGCAAAATCCTAATAAATATAAATTATAAAAATAAAATAAAGAAATAAAAGTATATATCATGTAAAATATGAATATAAATTATAAAAATAAAATAAAGAAATGAAAGTATATATGAGGTAAAATATGAACTCTTATCTTAGTGTTTTAATTTAAATTAGTAAAATCTTAATTAAATAAAAATATTTAATAAAATATTAGCTCATCTGGTTTAAAATAGATGGTAACAGTCTAATGTTTTGTGCAGAAAAATTCAATGACTAGAAATTTCATGGGAAAAAATTTAGTCATGTTAACGGTTAATATTGTAACACCCTCCTCCCACATTTACCTAAGCGAACCGGTCCATTGGGGTAAACATGTGATGAAGAGTTATTATGATATGATTGATCTAGGAGGATCCAAGAGGGTGGATCCAAGAGGATCCTTGAGGATTGATCCAAGTGGATCTCTAAGAAGTACCAATGGCATGGTAAAAAGGCTCAAATTTCAAAGTGGTAGAATCTTGATAAACTTAGCTTCAGATCGAAGCACTCAGCATCCTAATTCCAATGTCAACGACACCCAAATCCGAGCTCATATGAAGAAGTTATTGCAAGTCAAAGTTCAAGTTTGACTTGGACCGATAGTAGGAAGAAAAATGACGTGGAAGAGTCTTTAGTGAATGGGAAAGTGCCAAGTAGCAGGTTGCAAATGGCCTCGGAGTTCGTTGAACACAAAAGGTAGAGGTCCACAGTTAAAGAATCGGCCCCAAATAAGAAAAGGTGCGATGTGATGATCGCATATTGCACATCGCAAAGGGAAACCTTTTATAGTATTGGCCTTGGCAGAGTCAGGTTGCGATTGTGATATCACAATCACATATCTCACATTGCAAGGAATAACGCCTCGTTATATGTATTACCCCCGACTCTGTCGATTATGATATGCTAATTAACCTTGAATGCAATACAATTATAGGGTGTGGTTTTTAAACCCTTCAGATCCGTCGAATCACAGTTCGCATTGCGCAATGGCCCATTATGGAGAATCACGATAGCCCCACCAATTGCGATACACCAAAAGGCCTGCAGAAGCGACACGGTTATACACTACAGTTTGATAGTTCCATCGGGTCCGCTTTTTATCGCACATCACACATCGCTAAGTGCAGAGTCCTGATAACAGTACCACCCTTCAGATTCACCTGATTGTGATTTTTGCTGGGTTATCGACACCGATAGATTAAGGTCGTCACTAATAAAGCCATCGGTTAAGGATTAATGCACTAATTCTTGTATTCTTCTACCGGTTTAATGTTTGATGCGAAACAAACTGTATGAGATGTTCAATGGAGATTTTCTATGATTAAACAAGTTGTTACCTACAGAACTATTTCAGGGTTTGAGAATCTCTGTTTGAAATATTCGCTTGCCTAAACTTGTCATTTTGTTTAAACTGCCCGAATTGTTAAGGATCCTGACAGTAGCATATAAATTGGGTTATCTGCACGGTGAGAGGGGGATCAGAAGAGAGCAACATAGATTTACAGAGTAGAGCAGCGACACCTGCTCCTGGTAGGTGGCCAGAACCTTGCCTAAAAAATTAGAAGGTTCTGAGAAGGTGTAGAAAGCCTGATTATCCAAATTGGGTGTTTGGGTAGGCGATTTTGCACGATTTTTTGCTAAGAAGTCAATGGTGTTGTCTGTCTCTAGAGTTGGGCTCCCCATTTGTCATCTATCTTCCAGATTGGAGGTATAAGGGTGTTATGTAAAATCTATGTGTACTTCTCTCTTTTCATGCCATTTAATGAATGAAGGCCTCCCCACTATTGAGCAAGGCCCAGAGATGTAATCCAAATTGGATAAACTCTGTAATCAAATCTCTGCGTCTTGATCTCAGGCGTGATTATGTATTTTTATATGCTTATGTTCCATGGTTTTAAAATTCTTTATTTTATGTAATTTAATAACGCATCCATATCAAACAAATCCTCAATCAAGTGGTATCAATGGGTTATTGACACCAATAGACTAAGGTTGTCATTGATAACGCCGCCAGTTAAGGATTAATGCGTTGATTCTTGTATTCTTCCATAGGTTTAGTGTTTGGTGTGAAACAACCTGTATGAGTTGTTTGATGGAGGTTTTTCTATGATTAAATAGGTTGTTACCTGCAGAACTATTTCAGAGTCCGAGAATCTCTGTTTGAAACAACCCGCCTTCATAAACTTATTGTTTTGTTTAAACTGTCTGGATTGTTAAGGATCTTGACACCATCATATAAATTGGGCTATCTGCACAACGAGAGGGGGAGTAGTAGAGAGCATCATTGATTTACAAAGCAGAGAAGCTACACTTGCTCCTGGTAGGTGGCCGAAACCTTGCCTCAGAAATCAGAAGGTTCCAAGAAGGTGTTGTAATCCCAATTATCTGAATTGGGTGTTCGGATAGGCAACTCTGCACAATTTTTAGCCACGAAGTCAGTGGTGTTGTTTGTCTCTAGAGCTGGGCTCCCCATTTGCCATCTATCTTCTAGATTGGATGTATAAGGGTATTATGTAAAATCTGCTTGTACTTCTCCCTTTTCATGCCATTTAATGAATGAAGGCCTCCCCACTATTGAGTAGGGCCTGGAAATGTAGTCCAAATCAGATGAACTTCGTAATAAAATCTCGGTGTCTTGATCTCATGCGTTATTATGTATTTTTATCTTTTTTTTATATGCTTATGTTCCATGGTTTTTAAGTGCTTTGTTATATGTAATTTAATAATGCATCCATAGAAAAATATCCTGGATCAAGTTGTATCAGAGCAGGTCATAGTTGATGTGAGTTGCATGAGTACGCTAGGCAGAAACAAGCTTCAAGGATGTGCGCTATGAAGAGGAGACATGGCAGTTGTTGAAGTGTGTTGGGAAGAGAAGCAATGTTTTGCTGATAGGAAATTGCATGCATGAATGACCGAATATGCAACCATGGAGGATGATAAAGAAATTCACGAAGCCTTTCCAAGGATGTCCCGAATGGTGGACATCAAGTATGGCGCGTATGAGAAAAGAATAGAGGAGGAGAAAGGAAGATCTGAAAATGATGCTTCATCCGCATCTTCCGATGCTTATGCATATTATTCACCACCTTCCTTGTCTTCTCATTATTCAAATGAGGAGATTAATCAGAAACTTCAAGAAGAGGAAAGAAGAGAGGAGGAGAAAGGAAGATCAAAGAGCAGTGCTTCATCCACATCTTCTGATGCTTATGCATCTTATTCACTTCATTCCTCGTCTTCTCATCCCTCAAATGAGGAGATTAACCAGAGGCTTCAAGAAGAGAATTCAAAATTAAAGAGGCTACTACAGGGAGAGAGAGGAGAAACAGAGGTTGTTGCGCAAGCTGCAAGCTAAGGACGAGGCTTTGGAAAAGCTACAGCGTAACTCCCATGAGGTAAAGAGAAATTATTCGACTCTGTGTATTTTTCTTGATAATGATTTCACTGCTTTTGAAGAACACACCACAGCTATCGACTCCAAACTATTAAAGAGAATGGGGTATGAGGGGAAGGCCTTGGAATTAATGGCCAGGGCATCATAAAACCCATCAAAGTAGAGGAATTACCCTGTTAGGCAGGACTTGGGTATGTCAGGAAGGAGGTTGGGGAATGCGCCAAAACAACCAGCAAACCACCAACGACAGATGATGAGAAGCCCTCATCAGTTCTTTCCAAATCGATAGTGGAGGTAAAAGATGTTGATTTCTCTTCAATTTTGTCTTCACATGATATAATTTCTTTTGGAAATGTGGAAGTACCCATTACAAGGACAAACATGAGACTCCTTACCGAGATGAGGTATAAGGAAGAAGAAGGACTTGGTGTTAATAGCCAAGGCATAACTCAGCCATTGGAGTTTGAGAAAAGACCTTGATTCACAAGGTTGGGGTGCACTGAAGGACAATGCTCAAAGATGTCAGAAGCTTCCATGAAATTGTTGAAACAGTCAAGGAAAGAGGATGATGGGAATACATCACCATCAACCTATGGTAGTATGCATTGTAGAGAAAGAGTTGAGGCAAGCTCTCGTTCCCATGATCATACCAGACACCAACAAGAAAGGTATAATAAGTCTCAGTATTCTAATGTTCATTTTGATTACAACCATATTGTTAATAATGAACGAAAATCATGGGATAGAAGAACTTGTAGTTTTTTTGGATTGCATAACCACGTGTTTGCTGAGTGCTGGAGCAGAATAGCAACACGAAAAAGGATGAGGCATGAAAGCCCCTCTCAATAGCAAGCAAAGAAGAAGGTAAAGTAGATCTAGAGAAAGAAAGCTTATTGTAGTCATTGCGACAGAGGTGGTCATCAAAGAGCCACATGTTGGAGGCTCCATCCAGAGCAGCATCTAAAGGACAAAGCATTTGTGCATGAACGAGGTGAAACAGTTGTTTGACCAATGAAGGTGCCATAAGGGGATGACCCAGTCACTTTGATAAGTGAGAGATGTTTCTTCTAGGTGTGATAGAGTTTCATGGCCTTACTTTTGCAAATCATGTGTTTCATTTTAAACTGTAAAATTGATGATGTGTTTTCCAGCACTTGTTGTAGTAACAATGATGTTTGGTCTTATTTTGTGTTGCATTTAAACTGTGAAAGTGATGATGTGTTTCCATCACTTGTTGAAGCAATAATAGTGTTTGGCCTAATTTTTTTAAATCATGTGTTGCAATGATGATGTGTTTTCCATCACTTGTTGAAGAAACAATGATGTTTGACCTTGTATTGATAGCTGGAGTATTGTTTCCATTTTTATGTAAACTTGACTATAGAGTATGTGTTATAAACTCGTGGCAAGTATGGGATGCTTGGCTCATTTTTTTGGTCATAAAGATAAACATATAATTTGAAAGATATTGTACTACAGGTTTGCAGGAGATGCAGGTGTCCACTCATCGCTTATGGCTCCGAAAGACAAAGGTGAAGGAGAAGGAAGGATGACCTGTTAGGACACTTGTGGTGTAGAAAATGTACAGAGAAATTGCAGATTATTTAATGCTTTTGGAGGACCAAAAGCTTCTATTAGTGGGGAGGATTGATCCAGGTGGATCTCTAAGAAGTACCAGTGGCATGGTAAAAAGGTTCAAACTCCAAGTGGCAGAATATTGATAAAATTAGCTTCAGATCAAAGTGCTCGAAATTCTGATTCCAATGATGCAAACGTCACTCGAAATCGATCTCATATGAAGATGTTAGGGCAAGTCATAGTTCAAGTTTGACTTGGATTGATGGCAAGAAGAAAAATGATGTGGCAGAGTCTTCAGCGAATGGGGAAGCGCCAAGTGGTAGGCTGCCATTGGCCCCACAGTTCATTAATCGCAAAAGGCAGAGGTCCCTAGTTAAAGAGTCAGCCCCAAGAAAGAAAAGTTGCGATTTGATGATTGCATATCGCACATCGTAAAGGGAAGCATTGTACAGAATCAACCCTGATAGAGTCAATTTGTGATTGCAATATCGCAATCGCATATCACACATTGCATGGAACTTCACCCCGTTATATGTATTATCCCCGACTCTTAATTGTGATATGTCGATGAACCCCATATAGGATAAGGTTATACGGTGTGGTTTTTAAACCTATCGGATATGTCGGTTCGCAGATCGCAGTTTTCATTATGCAACGACCAGTTATGGAGAATCACCCTTAGCCCCGCCGATTGCGATACACTGAAAGGCCTGTGGATGTGACATGATTATACACTACAGTTTGATAGTTCTGTTAGGTCCACCTTTTATTTCACATCACGCATCACTAAGTGTAGAGTCTCAATAACAGTACCACCCTTCGGATTCTACCAATATCGATTTTCGATGGGTTATCAGTGCCGATAGACTAAGGCCATCACTGATACAGACATTTGTTGCACTAAAAATTGTCACCTTGACATTCTGCTATCTGTGTGAGTTCATTACCACTCATACTTTCCTCCTCTGCAAGTCTAAAACATCAGTTCCTCATATCAAGCCTGGAAAATAAGAGAAAAGCCTTCAAAAGTCTTTAAAACTCTGGTTCCGCACTTTATCTTTGTCTTACCTGCGGTCCCGCACCTAATGGTCATGTCTCCTGCACACCTGACCGCACTGTCTCTGTGTTAAAGGTGAAGACCCCTGTAAAAGTTAAAAAGGTGCGAGTATACTCTAAAAAACTCACTTTTAGTTATTTCTAGAAGCTTCTGGAAGGAATCTTGAGGTGGCAAGTTCGCTCTTTTAAGGTTCATGTATCCCATACCTTAAGGAGCTAACCCCTTGATGTGAGGAGCTTATCCCTTTGAAGGAGGATTATATCCCTTCATAGGTGGACCTATAACCTCCCCCTCTGCACTATAAAAAGAAGCATTGGGTTGGTTACTTGGGAGGGAGAAGCTTGGTATTTTTGAGGTGAAATGTTGTTGGAACTTAGTCTTCTTTAGTTGATTTTTTATGAGGAGAGATTACATATCTCTAAGATCTCATTTGGAAGAGTGCAAGGCTTGTCAAAGTAAAGGAAATTCCTGTTTCGGACCCCAAGAAGAGCTTGTTCAACATCAAGGCTGAAAAGGTTGTAAGGTTCTTCTACTATTCAAAGTTAATACAAATATATTTGTTTTTCTCAATACGTTGTTATTTCATGGTTTATTTTATGGATTCCTTGATCACCATAATAGACATGATTTATAATATTTGCTATGCAAGTGCTATTTAATTTTTGCTTGTTTGTGATTGCAGGTCTTCAAAGGTAACTCTTTCGAATGATTGGAGGATGACTACTATGAATAAGCACTGGATCTAAGGTATAATCTTAAAACCTTTGTAGTATTTACTTATAAATTGCATATGTCTAGAGAAAGATAGGTTTGTTTGTCCGTTTGTTGCTAGACTATCTTCTGATACTAGCGAGATTGGCCTTGTCCACAAGATCGATTTATCCAGCCAACAAATTTGATTTTTGGTTTTACTTTGTTTTGACTTGAGAAAATTGTTTTGTTTTCTGGTTTTTGATTGATATATACTGGCTTGGGTAGCTTTTAAAATCTAGAAGTATTTTTTGTTTTTTCAAAGTTTTCTGGGGACCGCACTTTCTCTTTACAGACAGTGCGGTCATCTCCACACTTTTCCTTTAGTAAATAGTGCGGGACCGCACCTGTTGCTTCTGGTGCCTGCGGACCTTGTGATTTTTTTTTAAAAACTTAAGATATCTTTTTCCAGTTAAGTTTAGGTTTGATTTAGGATTTTTAGTGTCTACCCAGATCTGTATTTTTCCTGTCAAGAATCTCTTGTGAGTGAGTTCCGATAGCATTTTTGTTTTGAATGATTTTCTAGAAGTTTTGCATGCTTGGAGTGGTTTTCACTTTGTCTCTGTAGTGACTCAAAGATCAGAAGCTTGAGAAACCTTAGATCACCCTAGTGTCTTTTCGTCTTCTTGATGAGTCTGACTTGGTTGTGAAATCTATCCTTTGTGAGAAATAGATTTAGTTTTCTCGTTGCAAATCTTTGAACAAACTTTGTTATAAGTTCTGAATTTCATTTTTACAAAAGAAAACATATCTGGATGTTTTTTATTGATTTGTTATTCTGAGCAAATGAATCCTTAGTTTACTGAACAACTAAGTAAAATGTCCTCAAAAAAGAATTGAAGCTTTTATTCAATTAGATTTTTAAAGTTTTTAGATCTCAAAATTAGTTTTTGTAGTTTTGAGTGTTTTTCTAGAACTTGTAGATCTCTTTTGAAGCAAATTGTTTTTTTTGTAGTTTCGAGTTTTGAAAAGGGAAAGGGATTTATTGTGAGCATTAATTATTTGTCTCGTTTTGAGTTCTTATTGAAAAAACAAAAATATTTTCTTTCCATTTCCATGTTGAAAGAAAGAATTGTTTCTTAAAGAATTGCATTCTCAAACTCTTTCTTTTAGCTAGAATTTCATTGAAAGAAAAACAAATTGCTTATCATTTTAGGTGCATTTTTTTTAGTGTGTTTGGAGTCGAGTCTTCACACCATCAAAGTTTCATTTCCATACCTATTGACTTAAAGAACAACCCATAAAAGCAACGCTTAATTAAAATTGATCTAGTAATCTTTTCTATTTCTAGGGCTCTTATCACCAATATATATTAGGCTAGTATCTTGGAGTAGGGAGTAATTAACTCTCCAAGATAGTTAAAACAAACAAGTAGATACATCTTGTGGTAGGAAATAAATCCAATTGTAATTGATACATTCTGGGAAGCTTCTCTTAAAGGAGTCAATCACGAGATCATGTCTGAACCTTTGAGACAATCAATTCTGTTTCATTGGGAAAGCTAGAAGATTTGCGCGTATTATAAACGGTAAACCTCGGATTAACCATTTTCGAGGAGCTCGGGGTCACTTGTTGGTAAACCTCGGATTGATCATGTTGAGGAGCCTTTAAGGGGATTGAGCTTTGTTACTCTTCCCTTGCGCATAGATCAGATCGTAGACTGTTCCCCCAGTTGTATTTTTTGTTGTTGGTAACCTTAGTGTCCAAAAACTTAAGATTATTTCCTAAGGTGATGGCGAAGGAAAGATCTCACTATACCTGGAGCAGACGTCGACTAGACTCACTTGGACTCTCTGGGGGGTTCTCTTCACTCGAGATGGTTTTGTGAAGAAACTTGTGCCAGTCTGTTTCATTAAGTAGGTTGTCGGGGTAACTATTCCAGCTGCCCTTTCTGTATTAAACTTCTACTAAGTTGGATTTCATCACCAACTAGTGTTTTTAGTACGGGAAGTTACTGTTTGTGTGTGGTTTGAACTCTTATATTTTTTAGGCGTGTGATTCAGCTGTTTGTTTCTTTAGAGACTTTAGGTGTTTTTATTGAAATTTTCTTTGTTTACGTGTGATTAATTAATATTTAATCATGGCTGAATTACCGAGACAATCTCGTAGACTTCAGAGGAAACCTCCTGAGTATACACCAAGCCAACTTGAAGGGCTACAAGCTCTCGTATCACCTAGTGACAGTAGAGTTGGATCACCAGAAGTCGGAGAGTCATCTTTAATTGTTCATCCTGATTATCAAATACAAACAACAGAGCATATTCAAGAGCCAATTTCATTTTCCGAAGTTACTAGTAGTATTCCTCCTTCTAATGAATTAGCTGAAGAACCTAAAATTTCTGAGCCTGACACTGAACCTGCTGTTTTGGAACCATCTTCAGGATTTGTTACTCCAACTTCTAGTGATCCTGGTTCACCTAGGGTAAGAAATATCATTACTCAAAATCTTCCTTCTGGCCTCATTTCTATTGAAGAACTTGTTAGTCCAGATGAAGACGTAACTCTTCTTGAAAACCAACAGACTTTAAATCTTAGGGAGTGTGAATCAATATTCTACAGTCCTTTTAGGAGTGACGCTTGGTATTTATCATTGACAATTTTTTTAGAAAACCCGGGTCTTAGTTTTTCACCACCTCGAATTCCTTTTCATCCTACACCAAGAGGTTATTATCCTTCATCGATCATGTCAAGATAGTCATCTATGTTTTCCCAATCACTAGAAACATTTTTATCGGCGGTCCTTCTGTTCCTTCGGGGTACCAGTCACTCTCTGGTACTTTTTCAAGAACAACTCCTCGACCGATTGAACAAGAGTTATCATCTGGTAGTAATGGAACTCAAACGTTGAACGCAGAGCAAATCCTTATGATGTCTGGTAGTATTCCAAATCCTCAACCTCAAGGTAGTCAGTTACTGCCTGGGGGGCAACCCCAAGGTAGTCAGTTACCGCCTGGGGGACAACCCAAGGGTAGTTAGTTACCACCTGGGGGGCAACCTCAAGGTAGTCAGTTACCACCTGGAGGACTAACTCAAGGTTCAACCTTCAGGATAGTACATACCCCAAGGTCAACCCCAGACTCAGTACATACCCCAAGGTCAACCCCAGACTCAGTACATACCCCAAAGTCAACCCAAGATTCAGTACGTGCCTCAGGGTTATCAACCTCAAGGTTAGTACCCAACTCAAGGTTTCCAACCACCTTTTGGTCAATCATTTTTACAAGGAGCTGGAAATGTACCGCTTAATTATCAGCCCTACGTTCAACCAGGTTATGGTCCTCCATATGCACAGCCTTTTATGGTTCCATACTCTGGAATGAACATTGTGTGGAATCCCTCTCAAACTCAATAGACTATGCAACCTAATATGTAGTTACCTAATCAACCTAGACAACCTTTGGTTTCTGGTCTAACCTAGCAACTTGTCCAACCTACTGTTTAAATCCCTGCACCTGGTTTAGTTCAACAGCCTAGGCCTAGTACAGCTTGTAATCCACCTCAAACTGCTGCAATTACTGCAACTTTTGTTCAACCTACAACACCTATTTCTGGAGTATCTGTAGCTCTGATTTCTACTATCCCTGCATCAGTGCAAATTCCTCAAGTCTCTGTGCCACAGTCAGGACCTACAGTTCAGACTTCAGTCCAGATGCCTACAGGACAAGCTGGTACAAGTACGATTGCCACAAGTCAACCACAATTCATCTATCAACCATACCAGGGACAGTATCAATTCGGTCCTATTGTACAAAACCCAATTTATCAGTATCAACCGTATCCTGGCTATACTTATCAATAGCCTCAACAACCCCAGTTTGGTCCAGTTAATCCTGGTTTTCCAGGAGGTTATAACATTCCTAATGCAAATCCGATTCCAGGTTATCTTGGATATCCTCCTCCTGGAACTGGTCTCATTACTCAAGGTTTTCGCGACCCTAACTGTTAGTTACCATTTATTGCAACTTTGGATTTACCTGATTTGTCGCGCCTTACGAATGATCTGATTTACTATCTTCTGTATTAGCTTCCAATGCCTAGTAAGTTGCCTAGTGATATCCTGAAATTTGAGGGTAAGTTAGGAGAGGATCTGTCAAATCACGTTATGACTTATCACCTCTAGTGTGCATCTAATTCAATCATTGATGATTCAATTTGATTGCGTCTTTTTCAACGAACTCTTATTGGTCTTGCTGCCAAATGGTACATTGAGTTACCACAAGGCTCTTTTAATAATTTCAATCAGTTAGCCACTGCTTTCTTAACTCATTTTCAGTTGCTTGTCAGATACGACAATGGCACAGAACTGTTAACTTCACTGAAACAATTCACATCCACATATATTTCTGATCATATTCATGAGTGGCGACGTAGAAGGCATTTAGTGAAAGTTTTCATTCTAGATCAAATTTTAGCAGAATGGTTCATTAAATTATGGTTACCCAAAATCACTGAAGATGTAGCTAAGGGAGGAGTTGTCACTGAAGAGAAAGTCATTGCTCAAGGTCAGTACCTTGACCTCGTCTATACGCAATCAGGTCCCTGATCTTCCAAAACACGGTCAAATAACTGTAGCTCCTTCAGGGTCTCATGTCGTTGATGCTATGATTGGTTCAGTTAGTACTAAAAGTAAGAAGAAATATTCAAAGAATTATTCTCCTATAGTAACTTTACTTGATTCCCTGACAGGAGATTCTTCCGCTGAAATTTCTGCCGACATCCATGTCATAGAATCATCTACGACCAAATTAAAATATGGTAGTAAAAAGAAGGGGAAGAAGAAAAACAAACAAAATTCAAAAGATAAAACGGATAAAAATGAATCCACTGATGAAAAACGGAAACCTCGCTATCCTTGTTTCATTTGCGACGAGGATCATTTTACTAAAGAATTCCCACATCGAGCAGAGGTTTCGAAATTCGTTAAAGGTTCTCAAATGTCTACTATCTTGAAGTATCCTTTTCCTACTCAAGATAGTAAGATGATTGGTTCTTCCTCGAATGCCTTAGAAGAACCCATTATGATGATGTCTCATGTCAGGATTGCGATGCGATCGCAAGATTATGGTAGTAAAAATCCTGTTGGTGGTAAAGAAGCAGAATCTTCTAGTTCAAACACATCAACTACACCTCCTTCGGGTTCTGATCCACTACAGATTGAGAAACCCAACCTTGAATCAGTAATCAAACCGCCTACTAAAGGTGTACTTCATAAATCAGCTTTGAATCCACATGCGAGCGTTGCTCAGAATTACAACATTATTGAAGACTTAGTTATTTCCCCTTTAGCAATGTCGGCTTTGAAGACTTAGTTATTTCCCCTTTAGAAATGTCGGCTTTGGAAGTGCTGCAATCGTGCCCAGCACAATGTAAATTACTACTGTCTGCTATAGGAGCTATTGATATTTAGGATTCGAACCTAATAATATTCGATTTAGAGAATAGTACACCTTGCCTACCTCATCAAATGGATTTCCAGATTCCAGTTTTAGTAAAAAACAGACCTTGCTTGCTTTCGGACTGTGATTGATGAAGGGGCTTCTACGTGTATTATGTTGATCCAGTGTTGGAAATCGCTTGGTTCTCCCACACTCAATCAATCTCCGACAATTCTAAAGGATTTTGATGGCCGAGGATTCCATCCTTTTTGTACTTTGCAGGATTTACCTATAGCGGTCGAAGGCAAAACCGTAAATCTAGATGTGGAAGTGGTTGATGCCCCTCTAGATTACAACCTTCTCCTGGGTTGCAGTTGGTCTTATGCTATGACTACTATTGTTTCATCGGTTTTTCGGATTATCAAGTTTCCTCATAATGGAAAGATCGTTACGATAGACCAGCTGACTTATTTCTCATCCGACGTAGCCTCTACAGATAGTATTCAGTACATTGGTAAAACGACTACCCCTTATAAGGATGTAGGTGTAGGTTTGATTAAAGATTCTGGTTTACTGGGAACTTTTTCCTTCCCTCCTCCTAACTTATCACCTTCTATTACAAATATTCATATGATTCCATCAAATAATTTTATTTTTGATGATCCTTGGATCGTACCTTCCGATTATTAGGTGGATTAATTTGGTAGCGCGATGCCTTTGAGCCCCTTTGCAATTTCATATCAGGCTGTACAGTCGTTTTCTGATTCCTATTCAACCGAAACTGATCCAATGAATGTGGTCCATGGGGAATCACTTTCAATATCAACCTCAGCTACATCAACACTTTCTGATCCTGTTCATACTGATGAGAAGATTCGTGAACTTTTGTCTGTTGATGATTTACCATGGGAAGATCTTCATCACCGATCTTTGTTTTTACCTGAGCTTGATAATTTTGAAAATGATTTTTCTTCTATTTTTACCACTGACTATGTCAAAGAACCACAGAATCCATTACAACATTCTAATTCTGAGTTAAATTTGGAAAATATCTCTCGAACGGTTCCTATTGACATTTAAGTTAAGCCAGGAATTATTGAAAACATTCATATAGGTGCTTGCTGTACGGAAGATGAAATCCAAACTTATAAAGCCCTATTTCAAGAATTCCGTGAAGTTTTTGCCTGGTCATATGAATAAATGCCAGGAGTCGATCCATCAATTGTTGTCCATGAAATTAAAACTTACCCAGATGCTAAACCTGTCCGGCAATGCTTGCGTTAGATACATCCGAGAAAAGTCGCTGCTATCAAAGTTGAAATTGAGAAATTACTTCGCGCGGGTTTCATTTATCCAATTCCTTTAACCGATTGGGTATCAAATATTGTTCCTATTAACAAAAAACAAGGAATGATAAGAGTATGTATCGACTATAGTGATATTAATCGAGCTTGTTCTAAAGACAATTATCCAACCCCCTATATCGATCAAATTATTGATGGTTGTGTCGGCAGTGAAATGTTCTCCTTTATGGATGGCTTTTCCAGTTACAATCAAACCAACATACTCCCTACTAATCAAGCTAAAACAACTTTCATTTTCCCATGGGGGACATTTGCTTATTGCAAATTACCCTTTGGATTGAAGAATGTTGGAGCAACTTTTCAAAGGGCTATGTCTTACGCATTTCATGTCATCAAGCACATTGTGCAGCCTTATCTCGATGATTTATCTGCCCATTCATTGCGTAGAGTTGATCATCTCACTCATTTACGAGCTATCTTTATCAGATGTAGGCATTATCGAATTCGGATGAATCCACACAAATGTGTATTCTATGTAGAAACGGGTTGCTTACTAGGATTTGTCGTATCAAAGGCTCGCATTCATGTCAACCCCTCGAAGGTTGAAGCTATCGTCAATCTACCTCCTCCTGCGACTCTTCACCAACTCCAAATTTTGCAAGGGAAAGCAAACTTTTTATGTTGTTTCATTCCTAACTACGCCGAGATAACGAAAGCTTTTACCAGGTTGTTAAAACAAAACGTTCCATTCTTTTGGGATGAGATTGTTGATCGATCTTTTGATGCACTCAAACACACGTTGACCCATGCACTGTTACTGCATGCTCCCAATTACAACCAGGATTACTTTTTGTACCTCACTGCTTCTCATTCCACCATTGGGATTGTTTTAGTTCAGTAAGATGAATTCAACAATGAACATGTGATTTACTATCTTAGTCGAAATGTGCATCCGACTGAGCTTAAATATTCGCATGTGGAGAAATTGGCCTTGGCAGTTGTCTAAGTTGTCCAAATATTTCGTCACTACATCTTATTACGCAAAACCACAGTAATTTCTGACTGTAACCCTATGATGTATATCTTGACCAAACAATGGCTAGGGGGCAAGTATTCCAAATGGATAGTTATCCTGTAGGAATTTAACTTGGAAATTGAAAAATCCAAGGAAAAGAAGTCTTTGGTTTTTGCCGAACTGATGTGTGATTTCCCGCGTACTGATACTGAAATTATGGCAGAAGAGCCCATTGCGGATGAATCCTTGTTTCTTATCAGTACTCTTGATCCTTGGTATGGAGATATTATTTTTTATCTCCAAACCCAATCTTTTCGGCCCCAAATCTCATGATCTCAGCGACGGAAAATACGTTTTCAATCCCAACAATACAATATTATTTGTGATACACTTTATCGTCGTGGAGCAGATTCTGTCTTCCGATGTTGTCTAACTCATGAAGAAGCTGAAGAGGTTCTGAATGACTGTCACTGTGGAGCATGTGGAGGTCATATGTCTAGGTATGCCACAACCCAAAAGATATTGCGCGCTGGTTATTTTTGGCCATCCTTATTCAAAGACTGTATATATGCAGTCCGAAAATGCCACAATTGTCAAATCTTTAATTGTAAAATGCGTGCTCCACCTGCTCCTCTTCACCCTATAATTGTTGTTGGTCCTTTCGCAAAGTGGGGTATTGAATTTATTACATGTAACCCTCACTCAGCGGGGGGGGCATGCGTATATTATCCTAGCGGTATATTGTTTTACGAAGTGGGCCGAGGCAATGCCTACATTTTCGGCAAACGGCAAGACTACTGCAACTTTCGTATTCAATCATATAATTGCTAGATTCGGTGTTCCTCAAGCTATTATTATTGATCAAAGTCACTTTCAAAATATCATGATGACTGAATTGATAGATCAACTTGGCTTGCGCCACGATAGTTCTAATCCGTATTACCCACAGGCTAATGGTCTGGTTGAAGCTATCAATAAAGTTTTAGTCACTATGATCAAACAAATCATTGGTATTCATAAGTCAAATTGGCATACCATGCTATTTTCAGCACTTTGGGCATATCGGACCTCAATGAAAACATCGACTATTTTCACTCCTTTTCAACTGGTCTATGGTTTGGAAGCAGTGTTACCTATTGAATGCGAAATTCCGTCATTACAATTAACCATAGAATTACTCCCAGCTACTTCTGAAGAAGAGAAACGTTTTTTGTACTTAGCTCAGCTAGATGAGAATTGAAGCACTGCTGCAATAGAAAACAAGACTCGTGCGAAACGAATAAAAGCTCAGTACGACAGAAGTGTTACACCTCGTAAACTTTTGATTATCAGTTTTGGACGATTTAAAATATAAAAAAAATAAAACTTAGAAAGTGTTGAAAATGGTTTTTACCTGAATCATCCCATTGCTCTCCTGGTGGAAGAATCATGTCTGGGTCGCCGCGGTAATCCATCCCAGCGTATGGAAAGTCCTGAATCACAAAAATTTGGTCGTTCAACCAACGAAAATATTCAGGTGGAAATCGAACAACCTTTGTGCCCTCCTCAGGGTGATGGGCCATTAAAGCAACCCAACGAACCATTCTAGGCTCTCAAGGAAGACCAATATCAACAAGAATATGCTACGGGGCTAACATGGGGATCCTCTCTAGAGCAAAGGTGACTACAATAAATCCATATCCAAAGTTTTTCAAGTTTCCATTCTTTGCTCTGGTTAGTTGGCCTTTCACATTTGCCAACATAGCCTTGCACCAGTTGTATATGGTGCCTCGAAAACAGTCTACAACCATCTGCATCTGGGATATAGTAGCCACATGTAATGCTGCACTCCCGCATAGTCTGGTAACAGTGAATGCAATAACTTTAAGCTCAGGATGGCTGATAGTTTTAATATCAATCCGTTTATCCTTGGGGTTTGCTTGATCATCGCAAAACTCCAATCGGAGACTAGCGACAGACTGGCCACCTGGCCTAGTCCCGAAAAGAGATAATTGTTCGCCTTTCTTGGACAAACCAGTCAAAAAGTATATGTCCTCCAACTCGATTTCGATCCGGTGGCCACCAATCACAAAGCACTGGTCCTGTGTGTTCCATCTATCTACCAGCCATGTCAGGAGGTCTACTTGGGCCCTCATGCCCTGTATGGCCCAGAACTTATACAATCCACATGCTCTCAATGCCTGCAATGTGGGCATATCATTCATTGCGGCAAAATATACATCCTTGTGCTCACGTTCTCGCCAAATAAGCATTTTGAATGTCCTACAGAGCATAAAAAGACATATTAGAACAAGCTTGTTCAAAAAATTTTGGGCAAAAATGAAGAAATTTAAATTTTAAAATTCGTTGCGTGGGGTCCGCACCCGCTACTTACAAACAATGCATAGGTCTACATGGGTTGTGAGCAATAGGTGTAGACCCACGACATTTTTCTTTATAGAAAAAAGCCGAGGTCTGCAGGGCCCGCTTGTTGCACCTGCAGACCCCCGCGAGTGACTTTTTAAACCTATTTTTCCTTTAAAAATCAAATTTAAAGCCTAAAAACAAAATGTAAATGGATGAAATGCAAGTTAAGGAGGACGTGGATTACCTAGAGCTGACGGTTTTCGATTCCAACGGACGGATTTTCCAGAATATTCACAGGAACGTTTTTACCCAAAAGCTCTCACTTCTCACTCTGAACTCAAATGGTAAAAATGAAGTTAGAAAAGCCCTTTTTATAAGTTTTTTCGAATAAATGAATTTTTAATTTATTTATTTTTCACTTTAAAAAGGTAAATTTTTAAAACATTTTTATTTATCTTAAACAGGTATGTGTAATGTTTTGAGTTTTTGTGTAGAATATTGGATTTTTCGGGAAAATTGATCATTTTTCAACAAAGAGCATACTTTTATCACTTTTTCGGACTCTTTCAAAAATTTACGAAAAACTGAAACATTGGAGTCCTCTTTAAGCTCTTTTCAGACTCTCGAAAATTGAAAAGATTGCTGAGCACTTGATTGTTCAAACTCGTTAAAATGAATGAATAATCAACCCTTCAGTATAATTTTACCCCTTTTACGGGCTGAAATGGACTATTTACGAAAAAGGTATAACGTTGACTAATTATAGTCAATAGAGTCCTCTTTAAACCCTTTTTAGACTCGTTAAATATGAAAATATTGTCGAGTGCTTGCCTTTTCCAGCTCGTTAAAGTATTGGAAATGTCATCCCTCCTGTATTATTTTATCTTTTTTTCGGACCTAAGGGATTATTTTACGAAAAAGTACCGCCATGGAGTTTTCTTAAGTTTTTCTTCTGACTCCCGAAAATTGAAAAACACCGAGTTTTTCCTATACTAGACTCGTTAAAAGTTAACAGTAAAGGACCTGTTCAATTTTAAACAGGAACGAACCACTCCTTCTTAGGGTTCGAATTTTAAACTAAGTTGGACTCATCTGAAGGATGAGCTTATAAACAAGCAAATGTTATCCTCCTCAAGCTTGTCAAAAATAAAGAGGTACTTGCCAGAAATGGTGGGGGAAAAGAGAGAAAAATGAACCTGTTTGTTACACTTTGTTTTTTGAAAAGCCGTCAACCACTCTTGAACACGACACTTTTTGTTCACCTGGGTTGGGAAAATCCTTTGCCTAATAGTTAATCAAACCACATTGAAAGTCTTCAACCGGTTTTTGGGTATTAGCTTTGGGTCAATTGTCACCAAGCCATCTGCAGTGTCGTTATGTATTCAAGAGATCAGTTCAAACAAACCATTCATCTGCGAAATATCTGTCATCCATTTTGACCATCCCTGAGTCAATCCTTGCTAATATATTTCTTCAAAACTTGATCTATGATTTCATGTTCTGGGCTTGCCTACGACGGATCGCTTTCTATCAACTTCAGCCCATTATCTAGGAAGTTGATCTAGAAATCGTCAGTACCTTGAAAACTGCATGCCCTAATGGTAGTTTTCTTTCCTTCGATGATAGGTTGCATCATTGACCTTCGATCAAATGATTCTATGACATGTTTGACTTCAGCTCATTTATTCACATTTCATGGATTGTACTGGGTACTTTGAGAGCCATTAACATTACTGGTGGTTACTCTCACACTTGTTAATAGTCCACATCATTGACTGGTAATCAAGTGGTTTCTACCATGTTTGACTTCAACACATTCATTCACATGGATAGAATCGTACTAGTTCAGGAAGCGGAAATCAAGACCCTGGATCTAGCTTCTACCATCCAAGCTGCAAGGAATTTTGTTATTCATTATACAGTGGACTATTCATAAACAGATGGTTGTGTCCATACTATGTCTACACATGTCTATACTCTTGATGTATTACAAAATCATTCCTGTATTAGAATAGTTTAGTCAGTTTTGATCTGAGTATGGGAATGCCTACCTTAGCGATGATATGTCTACATATATATATATTTTGCATTGAATGTTTTTACAGGTTCCGACTAGGGTGTCAACAAGATGATCCTTGAAATGATAATGTACTTCACTCTTCATAAATGACAGACTCTATCTTCATCTATTACAGACTTCGCACTTTAGGGGGCAATCTGTTGCACTAAAAATTGTCACCTTGACATTCTGCTATCTGTGTGAGTTCATTACCACTCATACTTTCCTCCTCTGCACGTCTAAAACATCAGTTCCTCATATCAAGCTTGGAAAATAAGAGAAAAGCCTTCAAAAGTCTTTAAAACTTTAGTTCCGTGCTTTATCTTTGTCTTACCTGTGGTCCTACACCTAATGGTCATGTCTCCTATGCACCTGACCACACTGTCTCTATGTTAAAGGTGCGGACCCCTATAAAAGTTAAAAAAGCGTGAGTATACTCTAAAAAACTCACTTTCAGTTATTTCTAGAAGCTTCTAGAAGGAATATTGAGGTGGCAAGTTCGCTTTTTTAAGGTTCATGTATCCCATACCTTAAGGAGCTAACCCCTTGATGTGCGGAGCTTATCCCTTTGAAGGAGGATTCTATCACTTCATAGGTGGACTTGTAACCTCCTCCTCTGCACTATAAAAAGAAGCATTGGGCTGCTTACTTGGGAGGGAGAAGCTTGGTATTTTTGAGGTGAAATGCTACTGGAACATAGTATTCTTTAGTTGAGTTTTTATGAGGAGAGATTACATACCTCTAAGATCTCATTTGGAAGAGTGCAAGGCTTGTCAAAGTAAAGGAAATTCCTATTTCGGACCCCAGGAAGAGCTTGTTCAACATCAAGGTTGAAAAGGTTGTAAGGTTCTTCTATTATTCAAAGTTAATACAAATATATTTGTTTTTCTCAATAAGTTGTTATTTCATGGTTTATTTTATGGATTCCTTGATCACCATAATAGACATGATTTATAATATTTGCTATGTAGGTGCTATTTAATGTTTGCTTTTTTGTGATTGCAAGTCTTCAAAGGTAACTCTTTCAAATGATTGGAGGATGACTACTACGAATAAGCACTGGATCTAAGGTAGGATCTTAACACCTTTGTAGTATTTACTTATAAATCGCATATGTCTAGAGAAAGATAGGTTTGTTTGTCCATTTGTTGCTAGACTATCTTCTGATACTAGGGAGATTGGCCTTGTCTGCAAGATTGATTTATCCGGCCAACAACATCGGTTAAGGATTAATGCGTCAATTCTTGTATTCTTTTGTTGGTTTAATGTTTGATGCGAAACAACTTGTATGAGTTGTTCGATGGAGGTTTTTCTATGATTAAACAGGTTGTTACCTGTGGAACTATTTTAGGGTCCAAGAATCTCTGTCTGAAACAATTCGCCTGCCTAAACTTGTTGTTTTGTTTAAACTTCCCTGATTGTTAAGGATCCTGACACCATCATATAAATTGGGTTATTTGCACAGTGAGAGGGGAAGCAACAAAGAGAAGTGTATATTTATAGAGTAGAGCAGCGGCACCTACTCCTGGTAGGTGGCCGAAACCTTGCCTCAGAAATTAGAAGGTTCCAAGAAGGTGCAAAAAGCCCGATTATCTGAATTGGGCATTCATATAGGTGATTCTGCACGATTTTTTGCCAGGAAGTTCGTGGTGTCGTCTGTCTCTATATATGAGCTCTGCATTTTTCATCTATCTTCCAGATTGGAGGTATAAGGGTGTTATGTAAAATCTTCTTGTACTTCTCCCTTTTCATGCCATTTAATGAATGAAGGCCTCCCCACTATTGAGCAGGGCCTGGAGATGTAGTCCAAATTGGATGAACTTCGTAATCAAATCTCTATGTCTTGATCTCATGCATGATTATGTCTTTTTATATTTATTTTATATGTTTATATTCCATTGCTTTTAAGTGCTCTATTATATGTAATTTAATAACGCATCCATAGCAAAGAAATCGGATCAATGATACGACTCCCTAAGTGTAGTTAAGGAAGTGGAATCGATGAAAGAAAACCTTACTGACGTTTCTTAGGAGTAACATGACCCACAGGAGCTAAACCACCCCTCGAAGTGCCCAAGCCCACAGTCAAATTAAAGCTTCACTAGAAAAACCCCATTCACTCTCATGACATGGGCATGCATTCGAATAGGACCCTCCATTCATTTTCATGATGCCTACAAGGGAGATACTGCAGTATTTTCTAGCCAACTATGTGCCAGAGACTGCGAGATTTAGGCCACATTTTTAGGGCTAGTCTCCAAGCCACTTCCTAGAACTTTATAAGACTTTCCGAGACAACAAATGACACCAAGAAAAATCCTCTAACAAAAAACTTGATAAAGGACTTGACCTAACCAAGCCCAAACATGACAATCATTTCACAAATATGAAATCTATGGGTTTCAACCACATATCTGAGCATAGGGGTCTCATACTTATTTGAGAATCATCAATAAGGATTAATTCCTTCTCACATTAGCCGCATTATCATCTGTTAGGTCATATATTCATTTTTCATTCATTTATCAACCAAAACATGATCGGATCCATACATTATCACTATCATAAAACATGCTTATAGCTAGCAAATAACCAAAGATATATGAATGAGGAAATAACCATTAAATCCACATAAAATCAAGTACCTTTACTCATGAGCATACCAAGGGGAAAATATATCTTATTAACATATGCATATTACAACCAGGTCTGGGACTTCCATGTACCACTTGACCATAGACTAGTCTGAGCCAAATATTTCTTTCATCCAGTCACCCTCGTGCCATATTCCAAGCATGATCATGGGATTTCATGGAATAAACCAAGATAAACCAAACCCAGGATTCCAGAGGCCAAACCACCTCAACCCTCAACCAATGATTCCACCTCACGATCGGACATCACTAACCATCACCAGATTGGTCTCTACCCAAGCTGTCTAGGGCTCAAGAGAATTTGTTCCAACTAGAGATTCGAGGACTTATAACTCAACCCATAGTTGATACGAATGGAAAATGGCATCAACCCATGGTATTCATCCACCCATGGAATTTACCCATGGTATTGTAAGTAGCATCCACCCATGGTATTTATCCACCCATATTATTGTAAGTGACATCTACCCATGGTATTGTGTGACATCCACCCATGGTATTCATTCACCGATGGAATCGACCTATGGTATTGTAACCGAAAAATACTATAAGTAACAAGTCTCATTTTGTAAAAGGAAAGTTTGTCTGCCACAACGTAGCTTTTATAGTTATTCTCCATTTTAATAAAACAATTCTTTTTGGTTTTGTTTATTGGGTATTCTCTTCTTTTTTTCTGTGATTTCAAATTTTCAGATCTTGAGGGCCTCCCCCTAAGATCCGGATCAGTGGTATCAAAGCAGGTTATGATTCCATGAGAATAACGTTTGATGCATATTTCAGTTTCAAATTTTTCAAAAATATTCAACAAACTTCATGCATGTGCTACGTTCTCAACAGAGCATTTTCTTGGGCCAAGAGGGATTTTTTTTTTTCATTTTTTTGCATGAATGTTTTTGGGTTGAGATTTTGCAGATCAGATATAAAAATTTTGGTGCAAAATTTACAAAACCAAATAACATATCTGGATTCCTAGCAAAAAAATACCCAAATCCAAAAAAAATCCATTGAATCGGAGTTCGGATGAGGGAGATATCGTTGATTTAAAATCAGCTATGTTGCAGAAATGTTTCTGACGAAAATTCATGGACGATGACTCACCTATATTTTTTTTTGCAATTTTGGTGTAGAATTTCAGAATAATGATTGTATATCTAAGCTCCTCTCAAAAAATCACCCAATTTGAAAAAACAAATTGGTCAAATCGGAGTTTGGATGTGAGAGATATCGTTGATTTAAAATCAACTATTTTTTCAGAACTTTTGTGACGACAAAAAAGTTGCAGCGCCAATCTGAGATTCTAGAGTGTCCAGATAAGGATTTCCAACACATGGGAAGACACAAAATGGTCTTGTTTCCAAAAACATGTTATAATAAATATTCTGAGTTATATTGACTGAGTTATGTCCATTTTAATTCTGGGGCAGCATTCATAGTGGGTTCCCATTGGAGACGTGCCCTCCCACCCCGCTTTAGTAGGCACCTGCTTCACATTCATCAGTTTCAGCATAGCAGCATTCGGCTTGGGTTATTTGGAGATGTGCCCTCCCACCCCAGGCTATGTAGGCACCTGCTACTTCATCAACAACCAACATCATGGTTATGGGTCAACCGCACAAAATCCTTGTCATTGAAGTCCATTTGCTAGGCCGCACACTGTTAGTATCACAGTTGGTCACAAGCATTACAGGGTATCTCTATCCTCAGATCTTCATTTTTCATGGTTATGGGTCATCCACAAATCCACACTTCATCAAAGTCCATTTGCTAGGCCGCACATTGTCAGTATCACAGTTGGTCACAAGCATTACAGGGTATCTCTATCCTCGGATCTTCGTTCATCATGGTTATGGGTCATCCACAAACCCACACTTCATCGAAGTCCATTTTCTAGGCTGCACACTGTCAGTATCACAGTTGGTCACAAGAGTTACAGGGTATCTCTCTCCTTGGATCTTCGTTCATCATGGTTATGAGTTAACCACATAAAACCTTTCTCTTCAGTGGCTCTTCATATTCAACAAAGGCTTCACATGAGGAAACTTCACGCAATGGGGGCCATTGCTTCTTAATGAGGGAGGAATTATCTGAATGGAAAATGGCATCAACCCATGGTATTCATCTACCCATGGAATTTACCCATGGTATTGTAAGTGGCATCCACCCATATTATTGTAAGTGACATCTAGCCATGGTATTTGCCCATGGTATTGTGACATCCACCCATGGTATTCATTCACCCGTGGTATTGTAATTGAAAAATACTATAAGTAACAAGTCACATTTTGTAAAAGGACAATTTGTCCGCCACAATGTAGTTTTTATAGTTATTCTCTGTTTTAATAAAAAATAATTCTTTGTGGTTTTGTTTATTGGGCATTCTCCACTTTTTCGTCTGGCATTTCAATTTTTCAGATCTTGGGGGCCTCTCCCCCAAAATCCATTTCAATCTTTTAGATCTTGGGTGCCTCCACCCAAGATATGGATAAACAATTCTCATCAAGATTCCAGAGTGTTTGGCCAACCATGTCTTCTAAGGCTAGTAACTCAACCCACCAAGGGCATCCAGAGAATTCTTCCAACCAAGGCTTCCAGGAACAAATAACTCAACCCACAGCCAAAGGAACATGAGCACCAACTAGAAAAAAAAAAAAAAGATAAAACCCACAACACCATGGCTATCCAGGAACTGGAAAGGCTAATAAATCCACCATTAATGCAACCATTCCTCCATTTCAATGACAGATCATAACCAAGAAATGCCATGCATGCCTAAACTAGCAAGGAAATCATACATGTAACTCAGTACCTGTAAGAAAAACTTGTTGTCGTTGCTGATCCCAATGTATTCTTACACTCTGTTGCTTTTCCCTTTCGTTATTTCCCCAAATCTAAAGTATGCCACACTCCTCCAAGAGTGCTCCAAGAAAACTCTAAGTGTCCAAGAGTATGAGAGAGAGAATAAAGGGAGAGCTCAAAAAAATGAATTGACAAAAGTCTGAGAAAAAGCTTGCCAACTGATCCTTAGAAGCCTTTTTATTAATGAGACCTCTATTTTCTTCATTTTTCATTATTTTCCTTCAATTCCCTCCTCACATGCAACCTGTGATCTTTCACCTTCCTTTTCTCATAATTTCCATTATTTTCATAAATAAAAAGGCAATTAATAGCTCTTTACCTTTTCAAATCCTTTTCCATTACCTTCATCAATTTCCTTGGCCATTAATAAACCGAAGTGACACCCCACTAGGATGTTTTGCCCACCATTTAGCTTGGAATATGTGTCCCATTACCATGGTCTTATATGTATTTTACATGGATTTTTAACCAGGGTTGTTATACAACCCTCCCCCTTGGGGGAACACCTTCCTCGGTGTTCAATGACACCTATAAATAACAAGGCCGCTGAAAAGAAAAAACATATTCCTTATGGAGTTTTATAACATAGCTCGTTGTATTGTTTACAATGACCACTATTGAAGATATGACAATCATACCGTTTACTGGAGCTTTATAGCATAGCTCATTACAATATTTACAATAATAACCATATATACTCATGCACATTTGCTTCAACTAGCAAATAAGCATACTATCTATGGAGTTTTGTAAATCCAGCTCGATAAAATATTTACAATAATGTACACACACACACACACACACACATAAGCACATTTTCTCTAACCAACAAATAAAAGGATATGACGCCTACATCAGCAACAAGGGAATCTAGAGGCTCACACCTCCACCCTCAAAGTAGTACTAGGATTCACCTCCTTCCCAGGAAGTCTAGAATCCATTGCCACAATCAAAGCTACATCCAATGTCTAACACTACAATCCTACCAAGGAAAATTTTAAGGGCTAATATTCATAGGTGGGCTAATTTTCCATGCTTTTTCCAAAAAAAAGATTCGCTAATTTCCATTTTTTCTAAAAACGATTCACCCAAATTTCATAGTATACAATTATTTCACCTTAAAAATCGCCAAAATTTTATATAGAGACTGTATAAAATTATTATAAATTGGAATATTGTTACAAAAATATTGTCAAACATTTTATAAATTGCATATGATGGACTACGAGATTCACCAAGGTTTATGAACTTCAAGATAAATTTTGATCCTTAAAATTTTCCATGTCCTGCGTTATCGTATCCTCAATGAAAATTTACCGGATCATTGTTCCAGGGCACACTCCCAATGTGCATATGATTCCATTTGGCAACGCTAATGACCAAAACAAATCCATTCCCCAGTCTTCCCTTCTCTGCTACACAGTCCCTCGGGCAATCTGGCCATCCCCTTCCATGCAGTCACACACTTTCCAAGTTTTGCAGGCATCCCCTTCTATGCTACACAGTCCCTCGACTGACCCCTCCCTTGGCAAGGATTCCTTGCATTGGAAGGTAAAATAACCAAGGCATATACCTTCCTAAAAACCATCATACCAGTCATAGAATGCTCAAGGAAATCAATGGACACTATTAGGTACTAGTGTCCCATAATGGCCCTGCTCCTAAAGTCCTTTACAAGCATAATATTGCTTGTTCCAATTCATTTCACTATCAATGCTACTAATTCTTGCAGTCGGTTTCAACCATCCCAAGCCGGACATTGCATGCTTTCCTATACCAAGCACATAACTTCCATTAGACTCAAAACGAATTGAAATAAATCCAAATCATACCTCATTGGTAGCTCGTCAACAAGGTACACTTGCAATTTTGTTTACTTCCTATCACAACATGTCAAACTAGTTGTTTGATCAAATCATCATGTATAAACATATCACATTTAGTTAGCTCAAACTCAACCATCATAAATCAAGAATCATGAATCACATACAGTCATCCAACCAGAATCATAGATCAGATGTAACTATCATAAATCAAATCATACATCATATGTATAATAAAACTGAAATGAAACACTGATACATATCCTTTAATCGGTCCTTACTTCTGCCATTGTTCTTTTTGTACACACACCGGATCAGTGGCCACACTTGGCAAGCACCCAGTGCCTTTGGTTCTCTTCAATCACATACACATACACACGGTGTACACCACAATATATACATGCACACACTACGTATAACACCACCCAATACATACACCCACACCTGATGTACAACACAACACATACATCTATACCAAATGTACAACACCACACAATACATGTACCTATACCTGGCATACAACACAACACAACACAATACATGTAGTAAATAGAGTACAACACAACAAATACACGTCACGATACCACAACTACACAATGCTCATACATAGTACCACATGCCCGAAACACAACATGTACGACATGCACACAATACCACATGAACACCAATACCGTATGTACAACATGTACATAGTACCACCTATACACAACAACACCTGCACAATGTGTGTACAACATCACATGTACACGGCACCACTTGCACAATGTGCACACAACGCCACATGTACATTGCATGTTGGAAATAATACTGAGAGGGGGGCGGGTGGGTGAATTAGTATTAGCAAATCAATAATCTTTTTCTTTTCATACTCAATTTTATATATGCTACTTAAATGAAGGTAACCCGTGTGTGCACGCAACTGTGTTTAAAGAAACAAGTGTATACCCAGTAAACTCATGGTTCAGTTAATTATCATATGTTGATCTTTAATCTGAGCATCAGGAATTTAAACATTAAACAATAACCATGTGTAGTTAATAATAGAAAGAACCATCACACATAAGCAACACACATGAACACCAAGATGTAAGGTGGAAACCCAATGTGGGTAAAAACCACCTGCTATTGTCATCTCTGTCTTCTTTTAATAATAAGAAAAATTGTTTACAATATTGTACTGGCACGAACTTATACCAGTACGCAAGCTTCTACCTACAGAAGGCTACCACCTTCGCTCGTTCTCCAGCTTCTACTGGAAGGGAGCTACAACCCCACTTGCTCTTGTACTGGCTGATATGTTTACCAGTATGTAGGTGCTGGCCTATTGAAGGCTACAACCTTCTCACTTCCTCTAGGGACCGTGTTTCATAAATTTTCATACTAGATACTCCTACAACACAACATCGAAATCTGAAGGCCACGTTTCATCCAATTTTCATACTGGACCCATCAACAATATTGAAGCACAAATCAATCACTACTGCAATACAACCATCAACTACACCTGCATCATCAATCTCCAGAACACTTCATCATCATTCAGAATCTGCAAAACCAAACTTCAGAGTGTATACGCTATTTCGCAAAATCCAACCTACGTGTATATGCAGTTTCCCTGGAGCAAACTAGTGTGTAGATCTACAAACACTTTGATGGACTTCTAGACTTCAGACATAATTACACACTGAGGATAAAACATGTGTTGGTGATCAGATCTAGCCCATCCATTATTAGATCACATAATGATAAGTCATTATGATCTTGATCCATCATTAGATTTCATCCATCAACACTGAAGCTAATCTCAATCAACCAATTTGAATATGCAGAGTACTGTCACCAGAACACAATGAAAAACCTAGATCTCTGCATCAACAGCCAGAACCAAATGCAACTTCAAAAATCATGGTTCACAAAGTATATGCTACTTTGATGTGTTGAACCTGCGTGTATATGCTCTTTTACCAAGGTCAACCAGCGTATACATCTGTAAATATTCATTCATAATTTTGCAACTATTCCAAACTTCAGTTATAACCAAAACATAATATATATAGATCAACACATGCATCCGTATACAGATCTAGAATAAACATGATCAAACCATATAAAGATTCTTCATTCCAAGCCTTAAGATCCTGATCCATCATTAGATCTTATCCTCCATCAAGCGCGAAGGTTCATCCTTGGTTCAGATCTAGCTATGCACCATAACCCAATAACCTGTATACTAGATCTTGCTCTTCATCAAATAGACAATGATTGAGTGCCTTTGCCTAATGATCTTCTCCTCATTTTATAGTCTTAGGCCTTACTCAATACCATGGTCCAAAACCACTTAGAATAAATACCTTGGACCAAATACCGAGGGTCAACACGTCGAACAAGATACCTTGGACCAATACCATGGATCACAATACCATGGACCAAATACTGCGGACCAAAACAAAGTTTTCCAACATGTACGTGCCTTCCCTTTTGTGAAAGTGCATGTGTACTCTATACATGCCTTTTGGTCTTCTAACCTGTGTGTATACGTGGCTTGGTCAATGCAAAACCAGCTTATACCCTTCTTTCTTCATTCTGTGTAGCCTGAACTGTAAATCATCACATCTATAAATTCTATTGTTATGCATTCTGTCACATCTGATATGTCTTATGTAGATTCATCTAGTTACCATATACAAGAGAGTTGTTCTGCTACAAGTGGGTTGCCATAAAGTACAACACATACATCATAATGCCAACAATGCACCACCTGTACAACATGTACACAATACCACATGTACAAAGCACCATATGCATTACATGTACACGACACCACATTTACAAAGCGCCACATGCACGACATGTACACATCACCACCTGCACACAACATGTTGAGAAATGGCAACAAGAAATGCCAGTTTAATTTTTCCTTGAATTAAACTATGAATTAAATTAGAATTCTATTCTCAGAGTAACTTAAGATAGTTAAATTAAGTTTATTAAACTTACGTAACTTAGGAAATTCAAGTTGGAAGTCTTTTGGAAGTCATTTATATGTTCTCTGTACTTTGTAGGAGTCCAGTGTGAGTTAATTGTGAGTTGTAAAATAGAAGACTCAGTTTCATGAGTCAGTTCAGTTAAATTAGTTCTCAAACTGATTGAGAGAACTAATAATGAGTTAACAATCAGTGGTGACACTAATGAACTCCACCAGTGCTAGTCTAGTTAATTTAATATTTACTCATTAGAAACTCATGCATGTCGATTCTGAGAAAGACCCAGTTGAGACTAGATTGTAGGGACAGTGTACTATTTGTTTTAGATTTTTTTGAGTTGCGCTGATAGTGCATGCAATCAGGAACTGATCCTTGAGGGATTGCACTATTTTATAGGCTTTATTTCCCTTTAAATACAAGCTATCCTTTATAGGAATTACACATTGGAATAGAGACTTGGAGAGCTTGTGAAGAGGCTAAGTTTGGCCTTGAGCTTGCTTATGAGTTGGAGAATGAATTTCCTGAGTGTTGGGATTGTTCTAGAGAGAAAAAGCATTTTAATTTCATCTTGATTTTCCGGATTAATACAAAACAGATAGTGGGGTTTTGAGCTATGGCTTTCCCTGGATATTTATTATATTATGTGTCTTTGATTCTCTTCCTCTATTGATTATTGTTTGCTTGATGTTTATGGGCTTTTGATGTAAAGAGTAGAAGTAGATTCTTGTCTCTTGCTTTAGAAAATTGCATTAGCTTGTGAATCTACAGGAAAATTCTACACAACAACACATGTACAACATGTACACATCAAATTTCTACTACAACATCTGATTAAGTTTCTTCTATTTATTAAATCACTGAACAAATTATTTATTACATCCTACAACAAATACCAAAACTAATACACAGTAGCCTTCACCAATTAAAATTATATGTGGAAATAATAAAGTAAGAAAGAAAGAAATACACAACACATTACACAATTATTTTTGGACAAATGTCCCCGGAAAAACGCAATGTGGGAAAACTGGTGTAGCAACTGAGGGTTTGTATTATTAAGCAATAGTTTTCTGAATACAATTCATTGGAAGCCCAACTGGCTATCTGATACAGAGAGAAACTGGACAAAAAGAGTAGTGAGATGATCTCACCTTGTCACTGGAAGAACGGACATTGATTTGTGCTGGAGGTGAGCCTCTGCACTGCCTTTGTATAGTACTGTGTCAAGCCTACACAGTCACTATGTCACTCCAGCTGGGACTACACTACACCTCCTTCTAATCCTCTATTGGCTAGAAACTTCAGCTCTTAGGCCTCCCGGTCTCACACCTCGGCTCTGATACTAGATCTTGACTGTTCCTCAGCAGAATTTTGATCTCCCTCTAAAGCTCTTAACTGCCACAACATAGCTCTGCGTGGCCTTGCATTAGCCTCTCTGGACATCTTTCAGCCCTCTCTGCCTTGTACTCTCCGGTCCAAGAAAACTTCCCCTAGAAACTATCCCTGCCCCTCACTATAATAAATCTCCTCAATCGATTCTCTAGCAAATGTTGTGTTGCACTCTCTGAGAAATTCAATCTCTTGATCTCTCTCTAATGTGTTTTCCAAATTCCCATCGAATTCCTTCTTATAATCCCCCAGTTGCGTAATCAACATCCCAAGTTAGGTTCTAATCAATGGCTCATATCATTTGGACGCGATCCATGTCTTCTTCTAGAAGTTTCACCCTCAGTTTGATTAATACCCTTTAATTATTTTAATTTCCCAAGTTTAGACTTAGGCACCCATTAAAAATAATTAATTATTTTAATAAAACTATCTCCGAGTGTAATTTCCCAAAACTATTTTTGGGTATTGTGGAATAAATGTATCGAAGCCTCCTTGCAAATTTTTAGGCCTAGATCACATCTAATGCTACCATAAATCAACACTCTCTGTTTGCAAGGGATGTGCTCTAGTAATGCAACATGATAAAGCATTACTCTTCTCTATAACATCTCCCTCTATGTTGCTGATGTATGACATCACTGCCCACCAACTACTGCGCAAATGATGCATATGTAGTGTTGTTGACCCTACCACTGCCAGCACTGCATATGTACTACAACCCTCATAAATTTTGCATCTATGCTGCCACTGGTACTGCCATTGCCAATACTGCATATGTACTGCAACCTTCTCCAACTGCTACTGCTACTACATCAACAACAGAAAAGCATCCAAAATTACTGAACAGGTGTTTAGTATGATGCATCTGTTGTTGGAGTTCTGACTGCTGCTAGTCTCTACATTGACCCTCTGAAGCCTCTGCACTACTGCTAACTCTGCACTGTGCCAACTGCACTGCTGCCAACTCTAATCTACGTTTCTCAATCTTTTGTGCTCCTAGCCACTGCAACTGTCACTCCGAGACTCCTCTGCACTAACTGACACTATTCTATCCTACTACTTCTTATCTAGGCTCCTGTATCAAGGTATTGATCCAAGAGGTGGACTCCTTAAGGATCCTGCCCATATGTAGCTCTTTAGAACTATAGTTCTATATCACCCCACCTCTCCCCTGGAGGTATCTCGGCAACCATGGAAAAATCCTCCTCCTCGATATTTGTGGATGCAGCCTTCAGATCATACTTCTCATCCTTGTCCTTCTTCTTGAGAGGACATTGCATAACATAGTGACCAAGTTCACCACACTAGAAGCACTTGATCTTCAAGATGTCCTTCTTCTTTATTCACTGCTCCTTCAACTCCTTTGATTTAAGGGATGCATTCTCTTCCTCCTCCTTGGGCTTCATCCCACTATCGCTGCTGCTACTATCAAGTTTGCACTTGAATAAGTCTCTCTTCATCTCTTCCTGCTGAAGAGCGGCCCACATCCCTTCCCAATCTAGCAATCTCTCACTGCCCAAGATGCTCTGGACAAACACTTGCCATTCTTCTAAGACTGAATTTAGGGCCAACCTCACCATCTCAGTAGGTTGAGGTGTTGACCCCACAGTTGCCAACGAGTCTCAGATTTCCTGAAGCTTCATTAGGAACAGATCAATGTGTTCCCCCTTTTGCATCTGTGTGGATCTCATCTTCTACTCCAAGTACATCTTCCGTTGTTCGGAAGATCCTTCATATAGCGTGGCCAGTGCTTCCCACATTTGTCGGGCAGTATCCTTGTCAGCATTGTGACACACTACATGATCTCTCACTCCGTCGAGGATCAATCGTTTGGCCTTCGCCACTTTAGCCTTGTACTTCTTGAGTGGATCTGGACCTGCGAGTACAACTACCACACTGTCGACATAGGTTTTAATATTGTGCTCATCCAGAAGGCATGAGATCATTGCCTTCTGTATCACATAGTTGGATGCACCCTCCAACTGATCTTGATATAGAAACCCATTAGCTGCCATATCTGCCAACGAAATGTTGAACTCCCTCCTCTCTCCTCTACATTGATGTTAGGCTGGCCTATGCACTCCTTGCTTGAGTTAGTAGATCTGCTGCTCCATGGTGCTTCTTAGCAAATGAGAATTCATACTTCTTGGCTGGAAGTCCTCTGAGGAAGAATTCCCTCAATAGTGTCTCTTTTCTTCCTTCTAGTGTTTTTCTACCCCAGCAACTGTTGCAAAAATCTACATCACACCAGTAACCTCCTATGCACTGAATCTTCTACATTTCTCCCTCTAACACTGGAAAACTTCAATCCAGAAGTCTTACCTCTATGGTGCCTCTATGTCGACTCACTCAAAGAGAGACCTTCCTCAAAAAAATTTCCCTCCTGGCTTGGACTACGCAATCCCTCTAGGGATTTGAATTTTTGCCTATGCAGCACTTCGGCCGTCCTTCTCTTTAGCACTGGGATCTTCCGGCTCTTCTATCTTGCTTCACCTGTAGCTCTAATACCATGTGAAAATTTGGAGATGCAAATTTCTACTACAACAATTGATTAAGTTTCTTCTATTTGTTAAATTACTGAACAAATTATTTACTGCATCCTACAACAAATACCGAAACTAATATACTACAGGCTTCACCAATTAAAATTATATATGTAAACAAGAAACTAAGCAAGAAAGAAATACGCAATACAATACACCGTTATTTTTGCACAAATGTCCCTGGAAAAACCTAATGGTGGAAAATCGGTGCAACGGCTAAGGGTTTGTATTATTAAGTAGTAGTTTTCTGAATACAATTCGTTGGAAGCTCAACTAGCATTCTGATACAAAGAGAAGCTAGACAAAAAGAGTAGTGAGATGATCTCACCCTATCACTGGAAAAACTGACACTGATCTGCATTGGAGGTGAGCCTATGCGCTGCCTCTGCGCAATACTGCATCAAGCCTACATATTCACTACGTCACTGTAGTTGGGATTGCACTACACATCCTTCTAATCCTTTGTTGGATGGAAAATTCATCTCTCAAGCCTCCCGGTCTCACACCCAATATTTGACACTAGATCGATCTCCCTCTGAAGCTCTGCACTGCCACAGTGTAGCTTTTCGTTGTCACAATGTAGCTCTGCGTGGCCCTGCGTCAACCTCTTTTGACGTATTTTTACCCTCTCTGCCTTGTACTCTCCAGTCCAAGAAAACTTCCCCCGGAAACTATCCTTGCCCCTCACTGCAAGAAATCTCCTCAATTGATTCTCTAGCAACTGTTGTGCTGCCCTCTCTGAGAAATTTGATCTCTTGATCTCTCTCTGATGTGTTTTCCAAATGGCCATCGAAGTCCTTCTTATAATCCCCCAATTAAGTAATAAACGACCCAAATTAAATTCTAATTAATGACTCAAATCATTTGGACTCGATCTTCGTCCTCTTCTAGAAGTTTTACCCTCAGTCTGATTAATACCCTTTATTTATTTTAATTTCCTAAGTTTATACTTAGGCACCCATTAAAAATAATTAATTATTTTAATAAACTATCTTCGGGTGGAATTTCCCAAAACGATTTCATGGTATTGTGGAATACATATGTTTAAGCCTCCCTGCAAATTTTGAAGCTTAGAACACATCCAATGTTACCAAAAATCAACAAACTACACAATGCACATACATAGTACTGCATGCCCGCAACACAACATGTACGACATGCACACAATATCACATGTACACCAATATCGTATATACAACATGTACACAGTACCACTTGTACACAACACCACATGTATGACATGTACACAACATCACATGTACAAAACACCACATGCACGACATGTACATAGCACCACGTGCACACAACACCACATGTATAATCATGCACACATCACCATATGTACATAGCACCACATGTACAACATGCACACAACACCATAGGTACATAACAATGCATATACAACATGTACATAGCACCATATGTAAACAATATTGCACACAACATCACATATCCATCATGCGCACAATACAATATGTACACAACACTGCATATCCAACACATATGTAGCACCATCTATACTGAGCACTGCATATGCAATATACACACAACACCATATATACAACAAGCACTCAACATCATAGGTACAATCACTGAATATAAAATATGCACAACATATACACGACAGTAGTACCACACATCCAAAGACCACACTGTCTCTACCAAGCAACCTTGCTTCCAATGTCTCTCTGCCATCCATGCTTATCCTAATGTGTTGTGGATCACGCTATTTTCATTCTACTAATGTATCTCTTAGCATTAACTGTCTATAATGTAAACATAGTATAATTATATAATATCAATTCATATCCACATGATGCTAACCTCGTAGATTTGTTGAGGCTACTCTTCCCACTTGATTCATCATAAGACCATGAACCTCTTCATGCCATTCACTTGCATAAACAATCATTCCTCCACAAGAATGATCCCTGACAACCCTGTCAGACAGTGACACACACACACACACACATATATATTAGCATAAAATAATCATGATCCTGTCAGAAAACGACATACATACATACATATATACATATATAGATATCAACATAATCATGATCACAACATAAGTACCAAATATCATAAGGTCAAGGTTAAGAGAATTCCCTTTATGCATGCACAACATGCACAACATTGAGAACAATGATTATCAACTTAGCAAAGGCATATGACACCTCAAATCCATTTACTTTACCTTTCTAATTACCTTTCTCATAGTTGTCCTGCCACCGTCCATTTACTATAATGGACCTAACCAGTCCAACTGACTATCATATTCTTACCTTCAGGTAGCCCTTACTCATGCACCAAGCTTCATTTGGGTCTTATTTTACCTGTTAGATTTCATTCATATCTCCCTGAGCTCCATTAACTTTCCTCTTTATTCGACCAATTCCCAAGACTCTCAAAACATAAAAGGCAAGAACAAACACAAACAAGAAGAAAACCATGAAAACCAATAACAATACGACACCGCAAACAAAGTGGTATGGCCATACACTAGACATAAACAAAGCCGAAAATCAAGTGCAACAAAGACCAAAAGCACAATAATGGAAACAAACACCATGAGTCAATCCCCATGGTTCCCAATTCTTCCAAAGGAAAGCTCAATCTGAGCCTTGTTCAAAATTTCATGGTAGTCTCTTTGCCATGCAATCCCCTGCATCATATTTCCATAAACACATAACTGTCAGTGCATAAATAAACATAACAACATACTAGTTACCTTACCTTGTTGTTCCAAGCATACTGCCTTGTAATTGAAAACGTCCATTCCATCTCTCCAGGGAATCCAATTCCTTAACGGATCTAGCCATAGCTCGAAACCACTGTTATACCTGTAAAATACATGTTCATGAATATAACACATATCCTCATAATGTTAGACAAAATGAAGGTTAAGAAGACTTCCTATATGTAAAGTGCTCATTCGTTTGGAATCAAGGTTTCCAAACATAACCAAAGGAATTCTTACCCAATTCCTTTCCTTTACCATTGTTACCTTGTTGCAATCAAGTCTTACTATGTACTATCATATCACCCAACTGTTAGTTATATAAACACGTCAAGTATTACTTTGTCCCGCTAATACAAAGTATGTTGCCCTGTAATTTCTCACACATGTTAGTCTCATGTTCCAAAGATCAAGACATCATGTATATTAATTTGAAATAAACCTTTACCTAGTCTAACAACTAGGTCATAATCAACTAATAATTATAAGACATAATTCTACAAATATCACCTACTTACACTCAAGTATATATCATCTATCTCAGCCCATCATATGTGTTAGTAAAATCATCTTAAAACAAGATCATGCAATCTTATAGACACATACTCATATCGTGCAATTAATCGAACATTCAAACAACAAATAGACGACATAGTAGACACCAAACACTCAAACACCAAATAGACGACATAATCAAGCATTCAAGTGCCAAGTAGATGACAGAAGAAAGCTCATACTTTAATATATCTCAGGGGAGGATGTCTTGTCTACATAATCAATCTAGATTAGCACAATATAACTTCACAACATATCAACTCAAACATAGATAAGTTCATGATATCCAAATCAATAACTAGCTAACATGTTCACATCATAAACTCATAAACAATTGTCATTCATGCATAACAATCACATATGCACAGTCAGTCTAGATTAGTATGAAATAATATCACAATATATTAACTCATAGTTGAATGTCATAACCACGATCATCTGCATAGGTCAATCCAAATTAGCACAAAACATGATAACATCAAGACCTCAGTTGCAATTACCATAATCATCAGGCATGTGACCACAATGCATGCAACACCAGGTTACTATCATTCATGACTATTCGACAGATGTTTATATGACCACACTGATTCACTAGCATCTACCATGCATTTAACCACAACAAAAATAAAATGACAAACATGTATGTAACCCTAATTCATATAACAATCCATTAACTAACATATATGCATGCCAAACATAATATACCTGTATGATGATATGCTCTTACCCCCAAAGTATAGTGTTGCAACGTCACTCTGATAGTTTGCATCTCCTGCTCTATCTCAGCCAACACATTAGCATCATAACATACCAACAACATCATGATGACACAAAATACATACAATGACCTCACAATGCATGTTTGACCTACTATACATGCATAACTATAACCATAACAATGCATTCATAACAACATATAGACACTGACATGCATAACAAATGCATATACAATCGACATGGATTCATGACTAACACATCCCAACAAAAACATCATCAACTCCTACATGGAAACACAACTATAACAATCACCACTACCTTTCACACATAACAAGCACATATACAACCTACATGCATGCATGGCAAACAAATTTCTCCCATCTAGTCCAAGTGTTGAACCATGCTCTAATACCACTCTGTAACACCCTCCTCCCACATTTACCCAAGTTAACTGGTCCACCAGAGTAAACATGTGATGAAGAGTTACTATGATATGATTCAACTCCCTAAGTGTAGTTAAGGAAGTGGAATCGATGAAATAAAACCTTACTGACCTTCCCCAGGAGCTATAGGACCCACAGGAGCTAAACCACCCCTCTAGGTGCCCAAGCCCTGAGTCAAATTTCCTTTTCATTGAAAAACCCCTAGTTGCTCCCATGACATGGGCATGCATGCGACTAGGACCCTCTAGTCGCTCCCACAATGCCTGCAACGGAGAGACTATAGTCTTTTCCAACCAATTCTACACCAGAGATTGTAAGATTTAAGCCACTTTTTCATGGGTGGTCTCCAAACCACTTCCCAAAGCTTGATGAGACTTTCCAAGACGATAAATGACACCCAAACAAATCCTCTAACACAAAACTTGATCAAGGACTTAACCTAACCAAGCCCAACCTTGACATTCATTTCGTCAAACATATCACAAATATGAAATCTATAGGTTTCAATAATAGATCTGAGCATAAGGGTCTCATACTTATCTACAAATTGTCAAGAAGTATTGATGCCTTCTCACATTAGTTGCATTATCATCTATTAGGTCATATATTCATTTTTCATTCATTTATCAACCAAAACATGATGGGAGCCATACATTATCACTCTCATAAAATATGCTTATAACTAGCAAATAGCCAGAGATATATGAATGACAAAATAGCCATTAAAGCCACATAACATAAAGTACCTTTACTTATGAACATACCAAGGGAAAAATAGCTCTTATTAAAATATGCAAATTGCAACTAGGTCTAGGAATTCCACATACCACTCGACCATGGATTAGGCTGAACCAAATCTTTCTTTCAGCCCATCACCCCTGTGCCATATTCCAATCATGACTATGGGATCTCATGGAATAAACCAACAAAAACCAAACCAAGGCTTCCAGAGGCCAAACCACCTCAACTTTCAACCATTGATTCCACCTCATGGTTAAACATCACTAACCATCACCATATTGGTCTCTACCTAAGTTGTCCAGGGCTCTAGAGCATTTGTTCAAACTAAGGCTTCTAGGACTAGTAACTCAACCCACAATTATCGTCAGGCTTCTAGAGCATTTATCCAACCATGGCTTCCAAGACTAGTAACTCAATCCACCAAGGGATTTCAGAGCATTTTTCCAACCAAGGCTTCAAGGACTAGTAACTCAACCCAAGCTGTTACAGGGTTTCCAGAGCATTTGTCCATCCAAAGGCTTCCAGGAACTAATAATTCAACCCACAACCAAAGGAACATGAGCACAAACCAAAAAAACAAAGTTAAAACCCACAACACCATGGTTATCTAGGAAATGGAAAGGCTAAGCAATCCATCGTCAATCCAGACATTCCTCCATGTCGATGAAAGATCATAACCAAGAAACCACATGCATATGCCATGCATGCCAAAACTAGCAAGGAAATCATATGTGCAACTAGATACCTGCAAGAAAAACCCATTGTAGCTATTGATCCCGATGTCCTCTTGCACTCTCTTGATTTTCCTTTGCTTCCTTGCTCCAAATCCCAAGTGTGTTGCACTCCTCCAAGAGTGCTCCAAGAAAACTCTAAGTGTCCAAGAGTATGAGAGAGAGAGAATAGAGATAGAGCTCAAAAACTAAACTGGCAAAAGTCTGAGCAAAAGCTTGCCAACTGATCCTCAGAAGCCTTTTTATTAATGAAGCCTCTATTTTCTTTATTTTCCATTAATTTCCTTCAATTCACTCCTCACATGCAATTTGTGACCTTTCACCTTCATTTTCTCATAATTTCCATTATTTTCATAAATAAAATGCCAATTAATACTTCTTTGCATTTTCAGAGCCTTTGTTATTTCCTTAGCCATTAATAAATTGAAATGACACCCCACTAGGATGTTTTTCCCACCATTCAGCTTGGAATACATGTCCCATGACCGTGGTCTTATATATTTTTACATGGATTTTTAACCAGGGCTGGTACAAGTGTGGCCCAAGCCTAGGTGATTTTGATGGCTTAGATATCCATGGGTTGTGGCTACTCAAACCACATATTAGGTGTCCCAATATAATATTATAAATATTATAATATAATATTTTAAATACATTATACTATAATTACAATAATAATTATAACTCTAACAAACAATTGCGTCAAGAGACATATTCTACAACCCATTATGAGGGAGATGTGTGATTATGTTTGCGTGTTTCTTTTAAAATAAAAATAAAATATTTTCTAAATAAAAAAACAATGTGGACTACAATAAAAAAAACATAATGAATATGCATGTTTAGATAGTTTTAATTAGAAGTATTATAACCTAGTATGAAGGAGATGTGGTAAAATCATTTTATTCTCAATTCGTTATTGGGTAGAGAGACATATTCTACAGCCCAATATGAGGGTGATGTGTGATTCCGTGTGTGCTTAATGTGGAGTTGACACATGTCCCTCTTAAAATAAAAATAAAATATTCTCTAAATAGAAAAGCAATGTCTTCTATAATAAGAAAATAAAAATGAATATGTATGTTTATTTAATTTTAATTAAAAACATTGTGAAACATCAATAATATGAATCTCACTATGGTCACTCAAATTATTGTTGATATTACAATCCAATGTGGTAAAAATATTTCACTCACTCTTAGCCATAAATTTATTTTGATGTCCACATTAAGTAATATAATTTGATATAACTTTAAAAAGAGATAAAGTAATTAAAAGATAAAAAAAAAAAAAAAAAATTATCAAGTACTTCCTCATAAGAATAATAAGAAGGAGATGTGTAACTCATTCAATTTTTAATATAAAATTAATATGTGACATTTAAAAATATTCATAATATTAAAACACTTCAATATGGGTCATCAATAGAAAATTTTAATATGCAAGATTAAGTAATATTGTCATATATTTAGTTTATGATGGTGTCTCAATTCGCAGTTACTTAAAAATATATAAACAAAAAAACATTTGAATGTGGACAATGTAGTAGATAGATAAAATGTCTCAATAGATATGTTATGTAAAATATTTTAATGTAGGCCATGTATATTGCATATATTATTTTAAAAAAATTATGTATCTATCATATAGAACAATTGAAAAAAATAATATTTTACGGTTAAAAGAAGTAGTCTCACTATTTTACATTTTGGTCCTATTTTAGGTATATTTTTTGTTGTCAATTTTCTGTGAAATCTAGCAAATATTTTTTGGGCTTACAAGTTTAATTTATGTACTCTACATAACATTCTAAAATACAATTTAAATAATGAAAAATTACGCATTGTATATATATAGAGAAGTACTACAAATTCATTGGGATCTATCAAAGAATGAGGAATGCTTTTTTTTTTTTAAGTTTACACTTTTAAGAGATTTGATCTCTCTTCCCTCTTAAAATCCACGCTTAAGATCCATATATATTCAAATATTAAAAAAATCCACTTAAAATCCATCTATACTCAAATATTAAAAATGGACCATATCAAAATGTAAAAATATATAAAATAAATAAATATTATAAATTTATGGTAATAAGTAGGATAGAAATAGAAATTAGTATGAGAAGTAATAGATGCATTCTTATTACTGAGTAGTGTACAAGGGTATTGAAGTGAATCTCTGGCAAATTGCCACTTTTATTTTGATAAAGAAAGATTTTAGTGTGAGTTTTCCTTAAGCACATATTTATTATAATTTTTATAAGTGTAATTTAGAAATTTGATTAAAAAATGTTTTTAATTATTTAAATTTTGAAATTTGTTGGATAAATAAAATTAAAATTTATGAGGCAATTAAATATTTAAGGATGAAATGATTCAAAATATTAACTATAGGGCATGATTTCTAGTTTAGTTAATTACTTAATTTGTTTGTTTTATGTTGTGTAGCGGATTTGTATTAGATCATATTAAAATAACGAGTAATATCATATAGTTTTGTGATGTTTATTGGAAAATTAGATCATAAGTATAGTATTATTGTTTTTGTTTTTGCCGAAATAAAAGATCTAAAATTGATGAATAAACTTATTAGATAAGGTCTAAAATTGATGAAAAACCTATTAGATAGTACTTACTGAATATAATATAGTCTATTATGCAAGTTTGGGAGCCTATTCTATTATCATATCATCAAAATAACAAAAACAAGTATATTCTTAGTGACCATAAATAAAAACTATTTAATGCGGAGTCCACCTAAATTGTAACAGGTGGGCTTGTATCCTCGCGAGAATCCGTGAATTCCAAATTGGCAAGTTTTCTTGCCATCATTGTCTTTTTGATATCCAACTTTCTAATTTTTTTTTTCTAAACCTCATCCCTGAACAACATAATCTCTTGTTGCTCCTTCGAATTCTCCAACAACACCTTTCCCATTATGGTTTTTCAATGCCAACAAATATCCATTTTTTGCATGTATTTGGTGTGCCTCAATGTTGCATGACTTGTATCTGGAACCCAATTTCCAATCTTCTCCAAGACCTCTTCATTGAAAATGAATCTGTGTTTAATTCTAGCTTCCCTCTTAGTGTCCTCAATTCCTCTTTGGATTGTTGAAGGGGTATTACTATAATAAAACTATGACGAGTACTCTGCTATTGATTATTCCCAAAAGGTTGATGGTTCATTATTATTGAGGTGACCTCTTTTGCTATGAGAGCCTCTTCCTTGAGGCATGGTATTCCACCATTGAAGAGAGAAGGACCTAGTGAGGAAAGGAGGTGTGCATACAACCCTATAAAGAAAAATAAGCCTCGACATTGACTTTTAGCTTACACCCATAAACTACCAACCACAGGGCCAAAACGAAAAACAAGTTCCAAGTGAAGACAAGATAATCAAAGAAAGAAGACAAAAAAGGTTGAAGGAATTAAGAGAATAGGGACTCAAATGAAACTCCTCCCACAAGAATCTTGCCAAGCTCTTAAAGTCAAGAACAGGGAGAGAGGTTGGATAATTGGTATAGGAAAGCTTTGCCAAAACTAGTAGGTCGCCACCAGAGAATTCTTGGGGCAAATGTGAAGTCTTTGATCACTGCGATGAAGCTTGGATAACATAGAGAAGGAGTCAAGACCCTAGGGAGAATGAAAATAACCACTAATTCATAGAGAAATTTTAGGCTAAAAGATCAAAATTTCAAGGGCCTAAAATGAACCACAGTGAACCAAAGATGAACATGAAGAGCCTAGAAAGAGACTAAAAGAGAGCAACGAGAGACTCACAACCCCTATTCCATCCATAGCTCGGAACTTGCAATTATGCTTTAAGAATGGTTAGCCAAAAACAATTGAATTACAATATTGATAAAAAACCAATACATAAAAACCGAGAAATTCAAATATACAAAACAATATAATTTTTAGAAAAAATCCATATTTCCATTTTCAAACACTCATGCAAACCAAATTCCAAAAACATGTGCCCTTATGCTTCATAATTATTGTGCTATCAAATCCCCTATGAGTGCTATAATGCCTTAGAAATAAATTATCACTATATGGAACCCAACTAAAATGGAAACACTCATACAAACCAAATTCCAAAATGATGTGCCTTGCATATAATTGTTGTGCTATCAAATCTCCTTTGAGTGCTATGATGCTCTTCGCAATAAACTATCACTATCATATGGAACCCAACTAAACCATTACGTATCACCCAACTAAACTATCTCTATCATATGGAATCCAACTAAGTCATTACGTATTTAACAATAAATGCTCACATGCCATGTGAGGTATGGTCCATAGTTAGATGGCAAAACTACTCCAAATATTGATTGAAGCCAAGGTCCATTGAAACCAGTGTTGGTGTCATTTATATTTGGTCTCGTGGCACTTCCTGATGTAACTTAATATCCAAGTAATAAATAAATTTCAATATCATGAATTAAAATTCTGTTAGTTCATTGAATTGAAAATTGACTTTCTTCTCAACCCATAACGGTGTAGGTAGTCAAAAACTTTCAAATAATAAGCAAGTTGAATTCAGCATAATTGGATGCAAGGGACCTTTTGAGATGAGCGAAAAGTGGTGTGACAAAGAGACAGGGAACATAATTAGAGTTCCAGAAGGATTGGAGCACATGTGATGAGTAGGTGTGACTTAACCTTGGGGTGTGATAACAGATTATGGGTGTCTCCACCAACATCTTTCGGTGAAAGTGAGAAACAAACTTTAAACAAACATTGTTAGAAGTTATTGGTAGCTTTTAAAATAATTTATACCATTTTTGGTTATACATATATCTCATCATTTCATTACGAGTTTGTTTGAAAAAATAGTTATTAAATTAATATCCGGTAGTTTGAAATGTAGATTAAATCTTAATGATGTGATTAATATGAAAGACATTCTCATTTATAACCATGTGAATATATATGTATAACCAAACAAACTCGTAATGAAATGATGAGATATATGTATAACCAAAGATGGTATAAGTTATTTTAAAAGCTACCAATAACTTCTAACCATGTTTGTTTAAAGTTTATATATATATATATTCAATTTTTTTTATTGTGAGACTAGTTTTTGGTGATATGTTTCTAATGTGTAAAACTAGTTTTTGGTTTAAAAAGTTGTAATTTACAATCATCTCAATCTAAATTATTTGAGAATTATATAATTACTTACAAAGGCATTTAACTTAGATTTTACTAAATTTTAATTATTTTGTAAATAAAATTCTCAATATCCAATCATTTTAAATTTTTTTAACTATTAAAATTAATAATCAATAAAATTTATTATTTTTTTAAATAAATTTTTATATTTCAATATAGTTAAAATAAAAATATTAATATCATTATACTTCAAACAAATTAAAAAGTGATTTATAATAAAGTGATTTATAATAAGATGAAGTTATCCTTATATGTAATAATATTTATTAATTTAAAAAAAAAAAATTAGAATTTTTTATATTAAATATGGTGAAAATGAAAATATTAATATTATTTTTTAATAAATTAAGAATTTTTTTGGATAAATAATGATTAGATCAACTTTTATTATTCAAATTATATATATATATATATATATATATATATATATATATATATATATATGAATTGGTAACTGGTCACTCTCGCAATCGAGTGACATGGGTCAATTCCAACAATTACCACTATAAACTCGAGGCATGTATGTATGTCTTTTCACATATACAGGCGACTAGGAGATTTAAACACCTCACCTCTTCAAGCATTAAATTTTTATACTTGAATATAATGAAATACATAACTTAATAGGACATTACAACATCTCTTCCATACTTAGCTAGAGAGCACATCTATGCCCAATAAGAGGGTTAATATCATTAAATTTCGAATAAATTAAGAATCTATTTAGTGAATAGTTATTAGATCAACTTCCATTAACTATAAACTAAATTTAAAAAAAAAATGTTATTGGTTTATGAAAATATATTTATTATAATTCATATTGAATAAGGTTTATTAATTTAAATAATAATTTTTTTATAATTTTTTATATTTAAATATAGTGAAAATGAAAATTTCATCATCATTATGTTTTAAATAAGTTAAAGAAGTATTTATCTATGAGGTGTAGATCATTTACTTTTGTGGGGTGGTTTAATTCCCACTAGGTCTCAGATTTAAGCCTCATTGTGAGGTTTAATTTTGACCTATCCCAAGGGGCATCCAAGCTCGACCAAATTTACAATTGAAAATACATTTATTCTCAGGTATTTTTGGTTACTTTAAGAAATATTGTAACTAATTATTATTATAAAATTTATAAACATTAATGCTAATCTTAATAATATCCATTTTGTTTATTAAATTCATGGTATTGGAAAATTAGTTTTGATTAATCATATAAAATCATAGTTTTCAAGTCCCACTAGCACAATCGGTTGAGGATGGGCCTTGTTAACAAGGTGACCCAAGATCAAACCTCATGGGGGATGGTTGTGACTTGTGCTAGGGGGAGGAGACATGCTAAAAAATCCAATCAACTTAGGGCTAGTGTGGCCCAGGCCAGGTGCGATCCTCAGGTGACTTTGACAGATTAGATGCCCCTAGGTCACGACTCCTCAAGCCACAGGTCAAGCCTGGAGGATCATAGACAACTTGACAAACAAAAATGGATGGTATGTTGAATGATATCGCCCTTATTGTGATAACCATCATTCACTAAGATAAGTAGCATATTTTTCGTGAGATTCCCTAGCAATGTGTTGGTTGGAAGAGGAAGCCACCCTATGTTACAAACCTTACTCGATTGTGAATTTTTACCTAGCATTGTTTCAATCCACTGGAAAAACAACATAAAATCAATCACAATTTAAGTTTCCATAGGATAAGGGATTGAAAAAAATCATGTATCAATTGTGTGGGTGGCTTTGACCGAATGAAATAAGTGGGAATTATAAGCCATTGAAATGCCATGTGATCTATTATCAAAGTTAAATAGGGTATTATTTTCATGAGGATGTGAAGGAAAAATAAGTGCTAAAACACTTGCAACATATAAAAAAAAGGAGTGTAGAACTGATATAGCCATTGGATCTATTAGAGATCTAAGGTTGCAATGGGATATATGGAAAGTCTCATGCATCTTTTAAATACTTTGCTAAAGGGAGTGAGTGTGTATTCAAACGATACCTAGGATCTTTGGATGAAAGCAACGAAGAGTGAGTTTCTAGCCATTATGCAACCATAACCCATAAAAGAAAATTGATTTATTATAAAAGGAATGATATCATAACCAAGAGTAGACATACATAAATTTTCATCTTAAAGCTCATTATGGTAAGTCTTGACTTGAGTTTCAAGATTACCACACCACTCTTGCAAGTCATTTTTTTTTTTTCAGGATTTGAACCTTATTGAGCAAATTTTCCATTGAACATTTTTTTATAATGGCTTCTACAAGTAATCTAGGGAAACATAGGGACTAATTCTTTTTGGCAAGAAGTATGAAAATATTCCTACAAGTCCACAAATGTTGGGAACTAGTGAAGAATGGATTCTTAAAGCCTAATCAAGAAAATTTACATGCCTTTAATAACATCCAAAGAAATTAGTTTGTAGAACTAAGGAAAAAGGATAACAAGGTCAAGTATTGGATCCATAATAGTGGATGACTCCAATTTTCCCAAGATAATAGGAGCATCTAGTGCAAAATAAACCTAGGATACCCAAGAGTTTAAATATTAGGGTAATAACAAAGTGAATACAGTGAAGCTTCAAACATTAAGGAGAGAGTTTGAAACATTGAATACGAAGGATGCAGAGAAAATTGACTAGTTCATGACTAGAGTGATGGGTGTTGTGAATCAAATCAAGATTCATGGAGATAAGGTTGAAGATTAGAAAATTATTGAAAAAGTTTTCAGAAGCCTGCCTAAGAAATTTGAAATGGTTTTCATTAACATATAAGATTCCAAATATTCGTCTAATTTGATAATAGAAGCATTGATGGGTTCTATTTTGTCCCATGAATCAAGAATCAACATGGAAGATAAATTCTTGGAACATGCCTTCAGGACTCAAACATGAATTGGAAGAGGTAGAGGCAGAGAAAACATAGGAAGAGGTGAAAAGAGATAGAGGTAACAATACATTAGAAGAAATAATAACATAAAAACAATAAGGAAAATCAAATACTCCTAAATACTCTCATAATTAGAGAGGGAGAGATAGAAAATGTACAACCAAATCCAAATTCCAATGTTACTACCACGAAAAATATGGTCACTATGAAAGTGAAAGCAAAACAAAACAATTAGCTCTGAGCAATGGCAAAGCTAATGTACCCACCACTGAAGAAGGAACATCTAATACAATGTTCATTTCATGTCAAATCATGGAAGAAGATCACAACACGAGCATTTGGTTGTTGGACAATGGTTGCAACAATCATATTATATATAACAAAGAACTATTTTCTAGTATTAATAGCTCCATTAAATTTCAAATTAATTAGGATATTATTACCAAGTCAAGGCCTTAGGTAAAGGTGTTGTGTCTTTATTAACCAAACAAGACGATAAGAAAGGCATTCTTGATGTCTTCTATGTGGCTAATATTAAACATAACTTATTAAGTATAGGACAATTGAATTAAAATTGTTTTGATGTTAGATTCAAGGATTCAATATACATAATCTTAGATACCCCACCTAACAGAAAACTTTTTGCAAAGGTTCAAATGATTGAGAATAAAATGTTCTAATGAACATGAGAAGTGTAAATATATTAGTGTCATATACATAAAATGTCTCAAGCACATATGAAACTTGTTTGTGGCATCTTAAGTACAATCACCTATAGTTTAGGAGTTTTAGTCTCTTACAAAAACAATTAAGGGTTAAGAGTTTTCCTATACTGAATGAATAAACTAGCCCGTGTGAAAGTTGTATTATTGGAAAACACCAAAGAGACAAATTTCCAAAAGCCCCCTATATAACCAAAGAGTAACTAGTTCACACATATCTATGTGGACTCACGCAAACTCAATCCATTGGTTAAATTTTTTTATTCTCTAACATTTATTGGTGATTTTAGCAAGAAATTTTGGGTATATTTCCTCAAAAACAAATATGAAACATTGACAAAGTTCAAGGAATTTAAGGCTATAGTAGAAAAACAAAGTGACAAATATGTCAAAATGCTCAGATTAGATGGACGAGGAGAGTATGACTCAAAGATTTTGAATCTTTTTGTAGACAATGAGGAATTAAAAGGAAGATCACCATTAGATATACTCCATAGCATATTGGAGTGGCTGAGAGGAAGAAACATGCCATCATGAACATGGAAAGGAGCATGATCAAAGCTAAACATTTGTCCAATAATTTTTTGGCTGAAGCATTTTCTTGTTTAGTATATATATTAAACATATATCCATTGAAAAGTGTGAAAGATAAAGTGCCTCGAGAAGAATGAAGTGGAACAAAGTCAAGTGTCTCTCACTTCAGAAATTTTTGTTGTGTTACCTATGCACATGCCCTAGAAAAGCTACGAATAAAACTTGAAAACATGAGTAAAAAGTGCATCTTCATTGGGTATAGTGAATAGTCCAAAGCCTACATAACATATAATCTAGTCACTAAGAAATTTGTGGTGAGTAGAGATACTAGAGATGTAAAATAATTTGAGGAAAAATCTTGGATTGACCAAGAAAATGAAACAATGAATGGTTGAAATCCATTTCTCTAAATGGATGAACAGGTGGAAAGTTTAGGAAACAAGTATCTCCACCAAGACTACCAATGTTATAGGTGAAAATACATGAAGAATAGATTGAAAATAATCCTCTTTCCAACAATGAGTCAATACCTTCAGAGAAAAATTAGAGATGTAGTCCTTCTTCTAGTAGTGAGTTAGTAGCTTTAGTGCAAAATCAAAAAACAATGAGCTCAAGGGAAATATATGAGCAGTGCGATGACATGGATAAACAAGCTCACTTTGCCTTATTATCCTATCAATATACTTATTTTGAAGAGGCAGTGAAAGAAGAGAATTGGGCATAGACCATGAATGAAGAGATTGAAGCCATTGAAAGGAATTAGACATGGGATCATGTTGATCTTAGAGAATATAAAATCAACATTGGTGTTAAATGGGTTTATAAGAAAAAAATAAATGAGAAAGAAGAGGTAGAGAGACATAAGACAATGTTGGTTGCTAAAGGGTTTTCTTGGAAACCCGCTTTTGACAATGTTGAGAAACTTTCTGTAGTAGCAAGGTTGGATACTATTAGGACTATATTGGCCATAGTATGCCAAAACAAATGACCAATTTACCAAATGGATGTGAAGTTAGACTTTTTTAACGGAAAATTATAAGAGGTATATATACATCAACCACTAGGATTTTAAATAAAAGTCCAAGAGTACAAAGCTTAAAAGCTAAAGAAAGCCTTCTATGGCTTGAAGCAAGCTCCAAGAGCTTGATACAATGGATTTGACTCTTATTTTCTCAACAATGGGTTTATCACGAGAAATAATGAGCCCACCCTTTATACCAAATCAACTTAGCAAGGTAAAATTCTTGCAATTTGTCTTTATATTGATGATATGATATATAATAGAAATCTTATGTTATATGAATTTAAAGCTTCCATGAAAAGAGAGTTTGAGATGATACATCTTGGTCTCATAGAGTACTTTTGGGAACTGACGTTAAACAATTTTCTTAAGGCATTTTCATATGTCAATGCAAGTACAATATAGATATCTTAAAGAGGTTTAGGATGCACAAATACAAACTAGCAGAAACACTTATTACTATAGGAAAAAAATATAAAATAAGATGAAGGAATATCAATTGGTTCAACACTGTATAAGAGACTTGTAGGAATCCTCGTGTACCTTACTATACAACTAGACCTGATCTTAAGTATGCAGTTAGTTTCATTTCCATATTTATGGAGTCTCCCAAGAACTCTCACTGGAAAGTTGGAAAAATAATTTTAAGGTATATTATAGGTATGATTGATTATGGATTGTGGTACACAACTTCTAAAGACAACACACTTATAAGATACATAAGCAATGACTTTTTTGGTAGCATTGATAATAGGGAAATCACCTCAAGATATGCTTTTCATTTAGGCACAAATTTGACCTTATGAGCTTATAAGAAGCATCCCATTGTCTCAATATCTTCCACAAAAGAAGAATAGGTAGCAAATACTAGATCATCATGTCATACATTATGGCTGAGAATACTTTTGAAAGATATTGTACATGTGGAGAATGAGCCAATTTCTATTTTTTGTGTCAATAGTTTAGCAATTTCATTTTCCAGGAATCACATGCTTCATCACAAAAAAACATTAACAATGTTATCACTTAATTCATGAGCTTGTCAACAATAGTGACATTTTCCTTTAGTTATGTGGATCTAGAGATCAACTCATAGACATCTTCATCATACCATTGGGAATAATTGTTTTTGAGTTTCAAAGATAACACTTACGCATTGTTAGTGCTAAAGAACGTAATAGTTGAGATTAAAGGGGCATGTTAAAATGTGATCTCACTTGTTTGACCAAGTCTAGGTGATTAGTTAGTTGGTTTTTTGCTATTAATAGTTGGATAAGAAATCTATTAGTTAATTAGATTGTTGTTAGAGTTTGAAAACATCACTCCTTTGTTCGGGATTTCTATATTAATGATAAAAATGGCGAGCTAAGCCCAATTAATTCTTTACTTTATCGGATGCTTGTCTCTTTGCATGTAAATTTAACAACATCTATACCAAGTAGTGGTGATAATGGCGCAGTTGTAGAAACAACAGGAGGTGGCAGTGATTGAAGAGGGACCATGCAAATAGCAAGGGATGGTGTGCATTATAACAACAGAAGAACCAAGGTATATACTAAACATCCATGAAATTTCTAAAAATATCACCATCAAACCCACTCATTATGAGAATGTTTGAGTACTTTACATTGAATCGATGATAATAAAAAAATTGAACAATAGAAATTAGCCTCCTCTCCCAAGTCCATCACAAGGAAAGCGAAAACCAAGACTCAATTTATCAAAGGTTGACTAATAATATGGATGGATGAAGGACACCCAAGTGAGACTTGAAAGCACAAGACAACATGGTTAGAGGGACGATGATACCCAGAATCATGCATGTCTAATGATATGTAACCCTATTAATAAAGATATAATAAGTAGATGAGCCACCAATAAATGAAATTATAATTAATAGATGAGCCACCAATAGAGGAAATTATATGGTGCTCTAGGAAGTTATTGTATACAACAATTATAAGATGCAGAATAATTATTTAGGAGATAGACTATTTTGTGGGATACTCAACAATAGGGAAAATGTTAGGGATAAAATTTTTCTTATAGGTCAATTTTCCATGCTTTTCCCTTAAAAAATGGTTTGCCAATTTCCATATTTTCTAAATATTATTTTCCCAAATTCTAGAGGATACAATTATTTTACCTTAAAAATCACCAATTGTTTTATAGAAACTATATAAAATCCTTAGAAATTTGAATATTTTCACGAAAAATGGCAAACATTTTAAAATTTGCATTAGGACTAATAAGATTTGTCAAGGATTGTACACTTTAATATAAATTTCCATCCTTAAATGTTTCCTTCCTCGATTATGCAATTAGACCATGGTTTGTGGCTAGATGGTTCAATGGCTATATTAACTAGCCATAATGCATCGTTACATTTGAATCTATTGTTAAGGCAAATCTCCGAAATATTTTTCCCTTTTCACGTATGACATTTGGGTTACATAAATGAGAATTGGTACCATGTGAAATACATAAAGGTTGAGGCTATTCCATGGCAAAAATTTTGAGAGAATCTAAATGAACATGTTGTCAAAGTGTAGTCGAATGACCATGTGTCTAAAGGATATTCTATCTCCACATGGCACATTTTTGTTCATCATTTTGATCACATGCTCATACCTTCTTTCGCCTTTCTTGAAGTGTGTATGCATAATGTTCTTCAAAAGTCTCGAAAAGAGTAACAACTATTCATCTAATAGTGGATTTAATGGTTCTTTAAATTACCTAGAACCTAACATGAAATTTGTCCAAGTAATTTCAAAGATGGTCATGCATTGCTCTCAAGATTGATGAGACAATGGAGGTTAGATCATTGTTGGATCACTTCCTATATGTATGTTACTTATGGCTTACTTTGGGCATTAAAAATCAAATGTAAGAGGCAAATCCCAAACCATCATACATGCACTTAAATTGGTTTTTTTCATGACATTATGACTCTACATCATGAACCTTTTGGGAAAACAAGGGAAGTTAAGAAGAACAACTATGGCATCTGTGTTTTAGATTGCTAATGAATTCAATCAAGTCTAAAGAAATTTTAGGCACTCAAGGGTGGGGAAATTAGATATGCATGCAAAAATATTGGGGTTGAAAGGTATCGATGGTAAATCATTTGTCACTTATATTTCATGTTTTGGGATTCACATTGAAAGGAGATTCAAAAGGGGGATTCAAGGACTATAATCTTCAAATTTTGAAATTTACAATCATTGGGCCCTTGTAGTATTTAGTTTATTCCTTAGGAGTGGTGTTGAATGAGTGAGGATTAATTCATGAATGAATCTCAATTGGATAGGGATTAGAAGATATGGGATCATGTTGTAAAGTTAATGAGTCTGGAAAAGTTGTAATGCCTTCTAATTTCGAGGTTTAGATGAGTTATTAAACATAAAAGAAATAGATAAAATTAATAATATTTATAACGTAAAATCTTGTATATCTATTGAGTTTAAAACTAATAATATGCTGGGTTGTGTTTTTACTTTCCACGACTAGCCTACGTATTTTTTTGGACCCTATATTAGGTTGGGCAGATCTACCTATGGTTTTGTGCATGATTTTCACACATGGTTTTGGATGCGATGGTTTTTGATCCATGGTTTTGGATGCGATGGTTTTCGGTCCATGGTATTGGATGCTTCGGCATGTATAAATATGTATTATAACATTGAAAGGAACATAATTAAAAATCAAGCTGGTAGTATCAATTTTGGGATCCAGGGAAAAATCTCTGTGTATATGTGTTTTATGTGTTATTCTCTTACTATTGTTTATTTTTTGTGTTTTAGAATTCGTATGCAGGTAATTTCTGTATGGGGTTAAAACCTACATTTGGTACCAGAGTTGTTTTTGGCTTCAAGGGGACGCCTTTGTTGCTAAGGGGTTTCGCTCGGGCTTGTGGTAGATCCTGTTCAGTGGGAGATCTGCGAGATCGATTATGGTGGTGAAAGAAGATGGTGAGCAGTGGAAAGATAGAGATTGAGAAATTTAATGGTCAGAGTTTTGAGTTGTGGAGACTCAAGATGGAGGATCTGTTGGTGGATAAAGATCAGTGGATCGCGATAGATCCAGGTACTAAACCAATGGGAGTGTCCGATGAATAATGGAAGAAGTTGGATCGAAAGGCAAAGAGCATAATATGATTGTGTGTCTCAGATTCAGTATTGCTGAATGTATCAAGGGAAGCTACGGCGAAGGTTTTGTGGGACAAGTTAGGGACTTTTTACCAATCTAAGTCTCTAGTGAATAAACTGTTCCTACGGAAAAAGCTGTATAACCTGAGGATGAAAGATGCAGACTCGGTGACAGAGCATTTGAATGCATTTAATACTTTGGTAAGTCAGTTATTATCTGTTGATATTAAAATTTTAGATGAAGATAAGTGCATTAGTTTGTTGCGTTCTCTACCAGATTCGTGGGATAGTGTGGTTATTGCAATAGGTAGCAATGCATCTACCTTGAAGTTTGATGAAATAGTCTCATCCTTGCTGACGGAGGAAATGAGACGGAAACATATGGAGAGCCACAATGGTGATGCCTTGTCTGTACGAGGACGGTCCCATAACATAAACAAAAATAAGTCATCGAGTGGGAGTTCTAAATCTAGAGGGAGATCTAAATCTCCAGGAAAACCTGTAAAGGTGGTGTGCTAGAAATGCAGAAAAGAAGGGCACTACAAAAGGGACTGTATATCTAAAGCTCCTGATAAAGGAAAGGGATCTGATGATGCTCCTTCTGCAGAGGCGAAAACCATCTCAGATGAAGGTGGGGATGTGTACTTGGTTCTTCAAGTACACATGTAGATCATGAGGCATGGTTGATTGACTCAGGTGCATCCTTTCACTTCACTCCCCATAGAGAGTGGTTCTGTGAGTATGAGAAATATGATGGTGGTGATGTCTTCTTGGGGGATGACAATAAGGCTAGAATCATTGTTCACGTAAAATTAAAGTTGAAGTTGCAAGGTGGAAGGGTTAGAACACTTCTGGGTGTTCTGCATATTCTTGCATTGCCCAAAAATCTGATTTCTGTAAGCAAGCTGGATGATGCAAGTGTAAAAATAGTGTTTGAGTGTTATATACATTTTTGTGCCTTGCAGCTCCAAGCATGAAATGTCCATAAAACAAGGGCTCCTAAGTCCCTAAAAGTGTTGTTCTAACCCCTAAAGGAACAAGGTCAACAAATTACAGCTTCTCCTAGAAGTTCTCCACCAGAAACTGCTCAGAATAAGTCAAAACAGGATCATTTCAGCTGCTACACTGGCTAGGTGCGTTGCATAGCACCTAAACACACTAGCTGGGTGCATTGCAACGTACCTAAATGCACTATGAGGGTGCGTTGGGTGAGAACTGACAAATGGCAGTGTCATTCCGCGAGGTGGAGAGACAATGGAAGCTTCCAGAATCTTCTCCTATGACACTTGCCTCACTGAATTCGACCAAGGATGAGTAAGAGGCCTTCAGTCTCCAAGTGGAAGCAAGAACTAACAGAGAGAAGACACTAATCAAATCACAAGCTGACTCATCCTCCTTACATACATCTATATATGGATCCCTCATCCCAGAGATCCAGAGGTTGGAATTTTGCACATTGTAAGGAATTGCTGTTGGTTTTGAGACAAATATCAGAGTATTGGGTGATTTATGCTTTGTTGGAGGTGAAGAGGGGCTTCTTTGCTGGGAGGTTGATGCTGGGTCAGGAATCATCGGTTGTAACTCCTCCTGGATCTTCTTATTTATCAATAAAAACTATTTGAGTTTTTCCTCCATGCTTTTGTATCATTGATGCTTGTTACATTTGTATGGTTAACTTAAATCTGATCCTAAGTTGTTTATGAATATAGATCCATGTCTTTGTATAGTGTTCTTCTTCTATGATCTTACAGGTACTTGGTGAAGCTGGGCAAGTAAGGGAGCAGGGAGCTGTCAAAGAAGAGAGGGATTGGATCAAAGGATTAGCGCAAGACACAAGTTGGTTCTTTCTATTCCTCTTTGTCTATAGTTCATAAAGGAAATACAAAAGTAGTTTTTCTCTGTTTGTTTCTAAGGCAGTTGTCACACCTTAGTGGGATAGAGCAGTTCTAAATAGACACTTTTCCCGGTAACAAAATGGCGACTCCGCTGGGGAGAATGTCTAATTAGTTTGTTTGTGTATCTCTTTGTTGTTTGTTTCATAAACTTATAAGTAGCATTCGAACTGCATTTGTCATAACAAATGCAAAGTAGACATCTGCTGCTTCAATCCATTCACTGGATTTGTTTATGATTTGAACAGCTGATTCACAAATGATCTGATTGCCCTTGTGATAGCTCTTAGACCCTCCTTAGATCTACCCCTGATTGTGCATTACTGATTGCTTTTACTCGGCCAAAAACCAAAGACTGAACTGCAAACCGTGACCCAGAACCCGGACAGATTCTCATTTCTGGCCTAGCACAGGTACTGTTAAGAGTTCCTGCAATTCAGCGCACTTCCCAAAAGGGCAACCTACGCTGCAATCCAGTTTCTTTGTGTTACAGGTGCGCTGATTAGACTAGCCCTGTGCAGCTGAGGTTCTTGTGCTTCATTCTTTCCAGTTTTGTCTCTGAATTTTGCAGCCTGTGATCAGTATATGTCTATTTAAAACCCCTTTTCCTTGCTGTTATTCCACCTCCTTTGTACAAAAGAACTGTAGATGTTTTTGTGTGTTTGTTGAGTCGTTTACAATTTTCCATTGCAAAAGTAGAATAGTCGTACTGTCATCCTTTGATTTAGATCTGTCGCAAGTGTCGATTTCGATCATAGGAGAAAGTTTGATTACTGTTGATAGTCGATTATACTTTTACTATTGCCTTTGGTCTGAATTTGTGACTTTCTAGTGTCAAAAACGAGTATTTATTTCAAAATCTTAAAGTGTCGTAATCGTCTTTATCTTTTGATTTCGAAAAAAAGCTTGTTTGTGTTTGTCGCTTGAAAGCAAATTCATATTTGTACATCAACTTTCTTTTTAGCATCAATACTAAGAAAGTCGAAAACAAATACATGCATGTGCATTTGCATATTGACAATCTGTTTGGCTTGATTTAGGAAAGTGCATTTACAGTGTGTTCTTTGCTCTTTGTGAAAAGATTGTGTCTTTCTTTTCCTCTAGTAGCTAGGATTTTCATTGCACAAAAGAGATAAAAGTTTGTTTTTCATCTTTAGATTGCATTTTAGGAATTACATCTACATCTCGTGGTGAACCCAAAAGGCAAACTTCATAAGAAAGATCAACTTAAAATAAATTCAATGAATCTAACAACGCTTTGGAACTTAACGCACAACATTTAGAGGTCTAGGCTAGAGACGTATTCCGGCATCGTAAAGCCTGGTAACTGTTGTCCTCACTGATGGTTGGGTGATTCCTCCACTTTGAGACGATAAGTGCTAGTACGGACTTGTGCTCCCACGTACCGTCGAGTATATTTTTGGAGACCCCTATAGACTTAAATCCTTTATCCATAGGAAGCTGTGTCTGCCGCCCTATCGATCGCAATGCACTGAACACAGCATTCGGGAAGATTGACTGCCGTACCGTAAAAAGTATTATGCAGTTTTGCGATTGGTTTGGTAATCCCTCTACCTAGATCTCCAGAGCAGTCCCTTTCGTTCCTTTTTAGACTCCTTAACGGAAAAGGTCCATCTGAGCACTTGTCACTTCAGGCTCATTAAAAATCGAAGGAGACTAGAGTCATCTTTTGTTTTTTCTCGACTCTTAAAAACTGAAAAACAAGTTGTGTCAAAGCGTATAAAAATTTATTTTAAACGGAATATTAATTACCCCTTTCCTACATTGATCTTGGGTTGAGAAAATGGAGTCTACCGACCAAGGAATTCCCCTTGGAGGAAATCCTAGTCCCTTCTCCTCTTGGGGAGATGTTGGTGCACCCCATATGGCCACATTGTCGCTTCCAGGGCTGACAATTGGTTTGCCTGTATGGCTATTCTCAACCTCTGTCGTTCAGAACACCACTATTCCTGAACAATCGAAACAACAATTAGACGAGTCCAGAGTTTCCCACCAGCCTTCTACTTCCTCTAATTCTTCCTCTCCTCCTTCCTCTTCGCTTGATGGGGCTGGTAAAGCCAAAAGTCAAGTTCCTAAGGAGAAGAAGGAAAATAAGAAGAAAGAGAAAAAGAAGAAGGAGCCAAAGGCGAATGGGGGAAAACGAGTGTCGTCTAACGAAAATCCACACACTGCACCGACCAGGCCTAAAGTGCCATGTGTCATTTGCAAAGGAGACCACTTTCACAGAGATTGTCCTTGCATCCCTCGGATATTAAGGGACTGGTCTCCTCGGTTGCACAACCCGGTGTCGTCAACCTCTGATGACCATGTTGAAAGCACACCGTCGGCTAGTGAAAGTGAAGCCCCAAGACAAAAAGGAAAATATAGATTTCCTTGTAAACTGTGTGAAGGCGATCATGCCGTCCACCGTTGTCCCTTCTTAGACGAAGCTAAAAGAGTTTTGGATGATCATCCGGTTTCACCGTTACGACTTCCTCTTGGATATAAAAAACTCTTGCCGAGTCCGTCACTAGTTGAAAATCTGGCTGGCCCGCTCAGGTGGTCGGCTAAAGCACCTATCATTGAAGATAAACCATCTGGATCCATACCAAATGAAAGTCAAAAGGTCGAGGCGGCAGTTGACCCGGTCTTGCCTCCAGAGGTTTCATCTTCAGATGATACAATCACTGAAGAGAACAAGGATGACACCGTCCAAATTCTTTTCATAAGCACAGACTCCAACGAACATGGGGGCAATTTACTCATTCCTTTACCGCAGGAAGGAAGTTCGTCAGGGTCGTACCCGGCCGTCTATTCGTTCCCACCTCCAAGCAACCTAGTTGTCTCCTTCGATTGGAATCAACTAGGCAAACCCCGTTTACCAGCTAGCATACCATTCCGAATTATCGTTCAAATATATAGAATGGTTATGGCTGGTACCATCATAGATGAGGAGGCTTCTGTGAGTATCTTTTCCTCAACTGCTTGGAAAGCGCTTGGTTCGCCATCGCTTTTGCCTGAGATGAGAAATCTGACAGGCTTTGATAAAGGAACCAGTCGACCTTTAGGGATCCTTCCCGATGTGCCCATAACATTGAGAGGGAAAACCGTTCACATGAACGTAATGGTAGTTCAAGGACCCCTAGATTACAATCTACTCCTTGGATGAGACTATATTTATTGCATGAGAGACATTGTCTCATCACTCTTCCGAGTGATGTGTTTTCCGCAAGAAGGAAGAGTGGTCAAGCTCGTGGACCAGCTTTCATTTCCTAGATCACGCATAGCAAATAGTCATGTACCATCCCTAAATGGTCTTTTCACGCGAGAAATGTCTCAATCTCCAGTCCGTCCTCCCGATGAGCGCGAGTAATTCGGAGGGATATGACTGAAACCCAGGGGGCATGCATCCTAGTCTGCTTCGGCAGGAAAACTTCGGGTATAGGGTAGGTTTCCGCGGGAGAATATGACTAGTCTGTACCCCCGTCCGTGATTGGAAGAGGGGGTTATTCTAGAACAAGATTCTCTTGTCAAAGCTATGTGAGTTGGCGAGCACCGCCACTCACCTTTGTTTATCTCGGTAGACATCGCCGAAGAAGCGTTTTGTTTGCGCCGTGAATAGAACAATCTTTGGGTAACCTGTAAGAGGTAGGCCTCTCTCGGTAAAACAAATGTTTTGGCGGAAGGAAGTAGAGGTAACCTTGAAACTCTGTTTTATACGTGGGGGCATGCAAGCCTTTTGGCATGCAAGTGAAGAGCGACTATTTATTTTTTTAAATTTTTAGGACCTCTAACCCTTTAAACCCGTAGGATTGGTCGTTTCCTAACTTGCATAAAGAAAGGATGTGGGGAAAAACTCTAAAAGTTGTCGTTTTTATATGAGACATTCTTATCATACGACTGGATTAATCGAGCAGTGTTACCGCAAGGTTCAAGCTCGTTAAAAAATAAACCCGCACCGAGCAAATGTTTCCACTCGCGTCTAAGCTCGTTAAAAAATGAACTATTCCCCAGTAAATAACCACCGTGAATGTAGCACTTCAGCCATTAAAGCCTTGGTCGTGTTTGCACTGTCACCTCCACTTTTACATTGGCCGATCATTCACCTCCATTTGATTGTTTACCCATTTTGAGGAACAGCTGCGAAGAGTGATTTCACTAGCCATCCTTGTGACACTGCCGTGATTGGAAAATTCCAAACCTTACCTGGAATCAGCTGCTACCCGTTATATCACTCGTTCCTCAAAAGATGAGTCTCCTTTAAGCTCTTTTCAACTGACTCGTAAAATATGAAAAGATTGCTGAGCCATTGGCCTCTCCAGCTCGTTAAAGGGACAGGAAGTGCTATCCCTCCTCTAGATTTTAATCTTTTTGGACCTGAGGGATTATTACACAAAAATATCGAGCGCTTGTTCGGCTCGTTAAAACTATCGAAAATTCATCCCTTCTGTATTGTTTTATACTTTTTCGGACTTAAGGGATTAGATGACGAAAAAGGAATTTTGGAGTTACCTTTACGTACCTTTTTAGACTCTCTAAAAATGAAAAGGACCGAGTTATCCTTGTCGTTAAACTCGTTAAAAAGATTAATAGCGACAAACTTGTCTTTAGACGAGAACGAGTTTCACTATCGCTAAGCTCGTTAAAACATAGCGATGGGTTTGCCCGAAGGGAAAATTATAGAACAAGCATATGTTATCCTCCTCAAGCTTGACAAAAATAAAGAGGTACTGGTCAGCAATGACTGGGGAAAAATTGGGAAGAAAACTCAAAGAATCTTTATTGGTAGCAAGTCGCTCTTGAACATGACACTTCCACTCCGTGTCCGAGTCGGGTTGGGTTCTTTCATTCACCGGTCACATCGCCATGGTCACACCATACCATCCACATTTGGGGTTAATGCTACCAATCCATCACATCAGTGTCGCTGACATGTTCAAGAGAAGTCATCCAGAGAAGTCACCTGTGTCCCACCCACTACCATACATTATACTCCATTCTTTCATGACCGCCACCCTGAACCGTATATCATCAGATCGTTTTCACTTCCATCAAAATCATTTGCTCCGTTCCGTGTCATTGATGTGGGATTCATTAAGGCCCTCCTGTGACGGATCACTTCTTGTTGACATCAGCTCATTATCCAAGAAGTTGGTCTAGGAACACCCCATTCATTACTTTGAAGCTCGCATGCCTTAATGGCAAGTTTCTCACTTCCGGCGACAGGTTTACATCAATGGCCTTCGACCAAAAGATTTTGCGTGGTGTTCGACGCCAAGTCCTTTATTCACACCACGTGAATTGTACTGTAGTACCTTGAGGGTCATTATCATTATCGGTGATTCCTCTCGCGCTTGTTAACAGTTTACATCAGTGACTGGTAATCAAGCGATGTCTTTCCATGTTCGACTTCAGAACATTTCTCACATGGATCGACTTGTACTTCGAGTGAAGATCGGACGAGATTGAAGACCCCGGATCTAGTTTCATCCATCCGGGCTGCGATATATATTTAGGGAAATAAAGACAATAAAATGTACAACATTGCAGCACAGATAATCATCCTACCAAAAGGATGATGGCTCTATTAGAATCATCAGTCTACAATCAGACGATTGTTTGTCCTATGTACATGAAAATGAATTTATAAAGTTGAGCATGGGAATGCCCGCCTCAGCTAGATCATGAAAACAGTATGAAGATAATGTATTGTATTGTATCTTATTACAGGTCTCCTCCTAGCATTGAAAGAACTTCGGATCCTCATAATAAAGCATTTCACCCGATTAACGGCCTCATACTTTAGGGGGCAGCTATTATAGACATTTTTGTGCCTTGCAGCTCCAAGCATGAAATGTCCATAAACCAAGGGCTCCTAAGTCCCTAAAAGTGTTGTTCTAACCCCTAAAGGAACAAGGTCAACAAATTATAGCTTCTCCCAGAAGTTCTCCACCAGAAACTGCTCAGAATAAGTCAAAACAGGATCATTTCAGCTGCTACACTGGCTAGGTGCGTTGCATAGCACCTAAACACACTAGCTGGGTGCGTTGCATAGCACCTAAACACACTAGCTGGGTGCGTTGCAACGCACCTAAATGCACTATGAGGGTGCGTTGCGCGAGAAATGACAAATGGCAGTGTCATTCCGCGAGGTGGAGAGACAATGGAAGCTTCCAGAATCTTCTCCTATGACACTTGCCTCACTAAATTCGACCAAGGATGAGTAAGAGGCCTTCAGTCTCCAAGTGGAAGCAAGAACTGACAGAGAGAAGACACTAATCAAATCACAAACTGACTCATCCTCCTTACATACATCTATATATGGATCCCTCATCCCAGAGATCCAGAGGCTGGAATTTTGCACATTGTAAGGAATTGATGTTGGTTTTGAGACAAATATCAGAGTATTGGGTGATTTATGCTTTGTTGGAGGTGAAGAGGGGCTTCTTTGCTGGGAGGTTGATGCTGGGTCAGGAATCATCGGTTGTAACTCCTCCTGGATCTTCTTATTTATCAATAAAAACTATTTGAGTTTTTCCTCCATGCTTTTGTATCATTGATGCTTGTTACATTTGTATGGTTAACTTAAATCTAATCCTAAGTTGTTTATGAATATAGATCCATGTCTTTGTATAGTGTTCTTCTTCTGTGATCTTACAGGTACTTGGTGAAGCTGGGCAAGTAAGGGAGCAGGGAGCTAGAAGCTGTCAAAGAAGAGAGGGATTGGATCAAAGGATTAGTGCAAGACACAGGTTGGTTCTTTATATTCATCTCTGTCTATAGTTCATAAAGGAAATACAAAAGTAGTTTTTCTCTGTTTGTTTCTAAGGCAGCTGTCACACCTTAGTGGGATAGAGCAGTTCTAAATAGACACTTTTCCCGGTAACAAAATGGCGACTCCGCTGGGGAGAATGTCTAATTAGTTTGTTTGTGTATCTCTTTGTTGTTTGTTTCATAAACATATAAGTAGCATTCGAACTGCATTTGCCATAACAAATGCAAAGTAGACATCTGATGCTTCAATCCATTCACTGGATTTGTTTATGATTTGAACAGCTGATTCACAAATGATCTGATTTCCCTTGTGATAGCTCTTAGATCCTCCTTAGATCTACCCCTGATTGTGCATTACTGATTGCTTTTACTCGGCCAAAAACCAAAGACTGAACTGCAAACTGTGACCTAGAACTCGGACAGATTCTCGTTTCTGGCCCAGCGCAGGTACTGTTAAGAGTTCCTGCATTTTAGCGCACTTCCCAAAAGGGCAACCTGTGCTGCAATCCAGTTTCTCTGTGTTACAGGTGCGCTGATCAGACTAGCCCTGTGCAGCTGAGGTTCTTGTGCTTCATTCTTTCCAGTTTTGTCTCTGAATTTTGCAGCCTATGATCAATATATGTCTGTTTAAAACCCCTTTTCCTTGTTGTTATTCCGCCTCCTTTGTACAAAAGAACTGTAGATTTTTTTGTGTGTTTGTTGAGTCGTTTACAATTTTCCATTGCAAAAGTAGAATAGTCGTACTGTCATCCTTTGATTTAGATCTATCGCAAGTGTCGATTTCGATCATAGGAGAAAGTTTGATTACTGTTGATAGTCGATTATACTTTTACTATTGCCTTTGGTCTGAATTTGTGACTTTCTAGTGTCAAAAACGAGTATTTATTTCAAAATCTTAAAGTGTCGTAATCGTCTTTATCTTTTGATTTCAAAAAGAAGCTTGTTTGTGTTTGTTGCTTGAAAGCAAATTCAGATTTGTACATCAACTTTCTTTTTAGCATCAATACTAGGAAAGTCGAAAACAAATACATGCATGTGCATTTGCATATTGACAGTCTGTTTGGCTTGATTTAGGAAAGTGCATTTACAGTGTGCTCTTTGCTCTTTGTGAAAAGATTGTGTCTTTCTTTTCCTCTAGTAGCTAGGATTTTCATTGCACAAAAGAGATAAAAGTTTGTTTATCATCTTTAGATTGCATTTTAGGAATTACATCTACATCTCGTGGTGAACCCAAAAGGCAAACTTCATAAGAAAGATCAACTTAAAATAAATTCAATGAATCTAACAACGCTTTGGAACTTAACGCACAACATTTAGAGGTCTAGGCTAGAGACGTATTCCGGCGTCGTAAAGCCTGGTAACTGTTGTCCTACCTGATGGTTGGGTGATTCCTCCACTTTGAGACGATAAGTGCCAGTACGGACTTGTGCTCCCACGTACCGTCGAGTATATTTTGGGAGACCCCTATAGAATTAAATCCTTTATCCATAGGAAGCCGTGTCTGCCGCCCTATCGATCGCAATGCACTGAACACAGCATTCGGGAAGATTGACTGCCGTACCGTAAAAAGTATTCTGCAGTTTTGCGATTGGTTTGGTACTCCCTCTACCTAGATCTCCAGAGCAGTCCCTTTCGTTCCTTTTCAGACTCCTTAACGGAAAAGGTCCATCTGAGCACTTGTCACTTCAGGCTCATTAAAAATCGAAGGAGACTAGAGTCATCTTTTGTTTTTTCTCGACTCTTAAAAACTGAAAAACAAGTTGTGTCAAAGCGTATAAAAATTTATTTTAAACGGAATATTCATTACCCCTTTCCTACGTTGATCTTGGGTTGAGAAAATGGAGTCTATCGACCAAGGAATTCCCCTTGGAGGAAATCCTAGTCCCTTCTCCTCTTGGGGAGATTTTGGTGCACCCCATATGGCCACATTGTCGCTTCCAAGGCTGACAATTGGTTTGCCTGTATGGCTCTTCTCAACCTCTGTCATTCATAACACCATTATTCCTGAACAATCGAATCAGCAATTAGATGAGTCTAGAGTTTCCCACTAGCCTTCTACTTCCTCTAATTCTTCCTCTCCTCCTTCCTCTTCGCTTGATGGGGCTGGTAAATCCAAAAGTCAAGTTCCTAAGGAGAAGAAGGAAAAGAAGAAGAAAGAGAAAAATAAGAAGGAGCCAAAGGCGAATGAGGGAAAACGAGTGTCGTCTAACGAAAATCCACACATTGCACCGACCAGGCCTAAATCGCCATGTGTCATTTGCAAAGGAGACCACTTTCACAGAGATTGTCCTTGCATCCCTCGGATATTAAGGGACTGGTCTCCTCGTTTGCACAACCCGGTGTCGTCAACCTCTGATGACCATGTTGAAAGCACACCGTCGACTAGTGAAAGTGAAGCCCCAGGACAAAAAGGAAAATATAGATTTCCTTGTAAAATGTGTGAAGGCGATCATGCCGTCAACCGTTGTCCCTTCTTAGACGAAGCTAAAAGAGTTTTGGATTATCATCTGGTTTCACCGTTACGACTTCCTCCTGGATATAAAAAGCTCTTGCCGAGTCCGTCACTAGTTGAAAATCTGGCTGGCCCGCTCAGGTGGTCGGCTAAAGCACCTATCATTGAAGATAAACCATCTGGATCCATACCAGATGAAAGTCAAAAGGTCGAGGCGGAAGTTGACCCGGTCTTGCCTCCAAAGGTTTCATCTTCAGATGATACAATCACTGAAGAGAACAAGGATGACACCGTCCAAATTCTTTTCATAAGCACAGACTCCAACGAACATGGGGGAAATTTACCCGTTCCTTTACCGCAGGAAGGAAGTTTGTCAGAGTCGTACCCGGCCGTCTATTCGGTCCCACCTCCAAGCAACCTAGTTGTCTCCTTCGATTGGAATCAACTAGGCAGACCCCGTTTACCAGCTAGCATACCATTCCGAATTATCGTTCAAATATATAGAATGGTTATGGCTGGTACCATCATAGATGAGGAGGCTTCTGTGAGTATCCTTTCCTCAACTGCTTGGAAAGCACTTGGTTCGCCATCGCTTTTCCCTGAGATGAGAAATCTGACAGGCTTTGATAAAGGAACCAGTCGACCTTTAGGGATCCTTCCCGATGTGCCCATAACATTGAGAGGGAAAACCGTTCACATGAACGTAATGGTAGTTCAAGGACCCCTAGATTACAATCTACTCCTTGGACGAGACAATATTTATTGCATGAGAGCCATTGTCTCATCACTCTTTAGAGTGATGTGTTTTCCGCACGAAGGAAGAGTGGTCAAGCTCGTGGACCAGCTTTCATTTCCCGGATCACGCATAGCAAATAGTCATGTACCATCCCTAAATGGTATTTTCACGCGAGAAATGTCTCAATCTCCAGTCCGTCCTCCCGATGAGCGCGAGTAATTCGGAGGGATATGACTGAAACCCAGGGGGCATGCATCCTGGTCTGCTTCAGCAGGAAAACTTCGGTTATAGGGTAGGTTTCCGCGGGAGAATATGACTAGTCTGTACCCCCGTCCGTGATTGGAAGAGGGGGTTATTCTAGAACAAGATTCTCTTGTCAAATTTATGTGAGTTGGCGAGCACCGCCACTCACCTTTGTTTATCTCGGTAGACATCGTCGAAGAAGCGTTTTATTTGCGCCGCGAATAGAACAATCTTTGGGTAACCTGTAAGAGGTAGGCCTCTCTCGGTAAAACAAATGTTTTGGTGGAAGGAAGTAGAGGTAACCTTGAAACTCTGTTTTATACATGGGGGCATGCAAGCGAAGAGCGACTATTTATTTTTTTAAATTTTTAGGACCTCTAACCCTTTAAACCCATAGGATTGGTCATTTCCTAACTTGCATAAAGAAAGGATGTGGGGCAAAACTCTAAAAGTTGTCATTTTTATATGAGACATTCTTATCATACGACTGGATTAATCGAGCAGTGTTACCGCAAGGTTCAAGCTCGTTAAAAAATAAACCCGCACCGAGCAAATGTTTCCACCCGCGTTTAAGCTCGTTAAAAAATTAACTATTCCCCGGTAAATAACCACCGTGAATGTAGCACTTCAGCCATTAAAGCCTTGGTCATGTTTGCACCGTCACCTCCACTTTTACATTGGCCGATCATTCACCTCCATTTGATTGTTTACCCATTTTGAGGAACAGCTGCGAAGAGTGATTTCACTAGCCATCCTTTTGACACTGCCATGATTGGAAAATTCCAAACCTTACCTGGAATCAGCTGCTACCCGTTATATCACTCGTTCCTCAAAAGACAAGTCTCCTTTAAGCTCTTTTCAACTGACTCGTAAAATATGAAAAGATTGCGGAGCCATTGGCCTCTCCAGCTCGTTAAAGGGACAGGAAGTGCTATCCCTCCTCTAGATTTTAATCCTTTTGGACTTGAGGGATTATTACACAAAAAGATCGAGCGCTTGTTTTGTGCGGCTCGTTAAAACTATCGAAAATTCATCCCTTCTGTATTGTTTTATACTTTCTCGGACTTAAGGGATTAGATGACGAAAAAGGAATTTTGGAGTTACCTTTACGTACCTTTTCAGACTCTCTAAAAATGAAAAGGACCGAGTTATCCTTGTCGTTAAACTCGTTAAAAAGATTAATAGCGACAAACTTGTCTTTAGACGAGAACAAGTTTCACTATCGCTAAGCTCGTTAAAACATAGCGATGGGTTTGCCCGAAGGGCAAATTATAGAAAAAGCATATGTTATCCTCCTCAAGCTTGACAAAAATAAAGAGGTACTGGTCAGCAATGACTGGGGAAAAATTGGGAAGAAAACTCAAAGAATCTTTATTGGTAGCAAGTCGCTCTTGAACATGACACTTCCACTCCGTGTCCGAGTCGGGTTGGGTTCTTTCATTCACCGGTCACATCACCATGGTCACACCATACCATCCACATTTGGGGTTAATGCTACCAATCCATCACATCAGTGTCACCGACATGTTCAAGAGAAGTCATCCAGAGAAGTCACTTGTGTCCCACCCACTACCATACATTATACTCCATTCTTTCATGACCGCCACCCTGAACCGTATATCATCAGATCATTTTCACCTCCATCAAAATCATTTGCTCCGTTCCGTGTCATTGATGTGGGATTCATTAAGGCCCTCCTGTGATGGATCACTTCTTGTCGACATCATCTCATTATCCAAGAGGTTGGTCTAGGAACACCCCATTCAGTACTTTGAAGCTTGCATGCCTTAATGGCAAGTTTCTCACTTCCGGCGACAGGTTTACATCAATGGCCTTCGATCGAAAGATTTTGCGTGGTGTTCGACGCCAAGTCCTTTATTCACACCACGTGAATTGTACTGTAGTACCTTGAGGGTCATTATCATTATCGGTGATTCCTCTCGCGCTTGTTAACAGTTTACATCATTGACTGGTAATCAAGCGATGTCTTTCCATGTTCGACTTCAGAACATTTCTCACATGGATCGACTTGTACTTCGAGTGAAGATTGGATGAGATTGAAGACCCCGGATCTAGTTTCATCCATCCGGGCTGCGATATATATTCAGGGAAATAAAGACATTAAAATGTACAGCATTGCAGCACAGATAATCATCCTACCAAAAGGATGATGGCTCTATCAGAATCATCAGTCTACAATCAGACGATTGTCTATCCTATGTACATGAAAATGAATTTATAAAGCTGAGCATGGGAATGCCTGCCTCAGCTAGATCATGAAAACAGTATGAAGATAATGTATTGTATTGTATCTTATTACAGGTCTCCTCCCAGCATTGAAAGAACTTCGGATCCTCATAATAAAGCATTTCACCCGATTAACGGCCTCATACTTTAGGGGGCAACTGTTATAGACATTTTTGTGCCTTGCAGCTCCAAGCATGAAATGTCCATAAACCAAGGGCTCCTAAGTCCCTAAAAGTGTTGTTCTAACCCCTAAAGGAACAAGGTCAACAAATTACAGCTTCTCCCGGAAGTTCTCCACCAGAAACTGCTCAGAATAAGTCAAAACAGGATCATTTCAGCTGCTACACTGGCTAGGTACGTTGCATAGCACCTAAACACACTAGCTGGGTGCATTGCAACGCACCTAAATGCACTATGAGGGTGCGTTGGGCGAGAAATGACAAATTGCAGTGTCATTCCGCGAGGTGGAGAGACAATGGAAGCTTCCAGAATCTTCTCCTATGACACTTGCCTCACTGAATTCGACCAAGGATGAGTAAGAGGCCTTCAGTCTCCAAGTGGAAGCAAGAACTGACAGAGAGAAGACACTAATCAAATCACAAGCTGACTCATCCTCCTTACATACATCTATATATGGATCCCTCATCCCAGAGATCCAGAGGCTGGAATTTTGCACATTGTAAGGAATTGCTGTTGGTTTTGAGACAAATATCAGAGTATTGGGTGATTTATGCTTTTTTGGAGGTGAAGAGGGGCTTCTTTGCTGGGAGGTTGATGCTGGGTCAGGAATCATCGGTTGTAACTCCTCCTGGATCTTCTTATTTATCAATAAAAACTATTTGAGTTTTTCCTCCATGCTTTTGTATCATTGATGCTTGTTACATTTGTATGGTTAACTTAAATCTGATCCTTAGTTGTTTATGAATATAGATCCATGTCTTTGTATAGTGTTCTTATTCTGTGATCTTACAGGTACTTGGTGAAGCTGGGCAAGTAAGGGAGCAGGGAGCTGGAAGCTGTCAAAGAAGAGAGGGATTGGATCAGAGGATTAGCGCAAGACACAGGTTGGTTCTTTCTATTCCTCTTTGTCTATAGTTCATAAAGTAAATACAAAAGTAGTTTTTCTCTATTTGTTTCTAAGGCAGCTGTCACACCTTAGTGGGATAGAGCAGTTCTAAATAGACACTTTTCCCGGTAACATCGAGAAGGATACCTGCAAGATGATTTGGGGAGCACTAGTATTGATGCGAGGAGTTCGGATTGGAACTTTGTACAAGCTGCAAGGTAGCACTGTTATTGAAGGGTGCAACAACTCTGTGGTTCCTGAAAGTGGAGCAGAAAATCTAGTGGTCTTTGGAGAGAAGACCATGCAGTGGCATCAAAGGCTTGGACATATTGGAGAGAAGGGCCTTTGAATACTTCATGGTAAAGGTATGGTAGAAGGTATGACTAATAGCTCTTTGGATTTTGATTTTTGTGAAAATTATGCATATGGGAAGCAAAATCGAGTGAGATTCCCCTCTAGTGGTAAGAGGGCGAAACAAATATTAGAACTTGTGCACAGTGATGTTTTTGGACCTGTGAAGGTTCCATCACTGGGTAAGTCTGTGTACTATGTATCATTTATAGATGACTTCTCAAGGAATACATGAATATATTTCCTGAAGAAGAAATCTGAATTCTTTGACAGGTTTAAAGAATTTAAGGCTCTGGTGGAAAACATGATAGAGAAGAAGATAAAGGTATTGAGGACAAATAACGGTGGAGAGTTTTGCGGTAAGGAATTTGAAGAATTCTATAAGAAGTGTGGTATAGCATGGTAGAAGACTACTCCATACACACCTGAGAAAAATGGAGTTGCAGAAAGAATAAATAAGGCATTGATGGAAAGGGCAAGAAGCATGCTCAGTGGTGCCGGGTTAGGATAGGAATTCTGGGTAGAGGCGGCAGAGACAACATGTTACCTGGTCAACAGATCACCTTCATCAGCGTTGGAGGATAAGACTCCACAAGAGGTATGGACTGGTAAGAAACCCTCTCTTTCACATCTGAGGGTATTTGAATGTGATGCATATGTACATGTTTCGAAGGAGAAACGAACCAAGTTGGATAGTAAATCTGAAAAGTGCATCTTTATTGGGTATAAGGATGGTTTAAAGGGTTATAAGCTTTGGAACCCAGTAACAAGGAAGGTTGTGTACAACCAAGATGTGGTGTTTAGAGAGGTAAAAGATGTTATTAAACATGAAGTCCAACCAAAGGAACCTGAGAAGATAGAGTTTGAGCTTAAGGAGGAAGAATCAGACTATATAACAGAGGAAGAATCAAAGGATGAAGAGCCACAAACTCTGTTATGCTCTTGACCTGCGAGAAGATACCAAAATACCAAGTATGCGAAGAAATATACCCAAAACATAGAACAATAGAAATAACAACATGCATTTTATTATTCAGAAAGGAAAGCAATGTTCACTTGCCTCTTCGAGGGGGCAACCTCCAATAGAGCTGGGCTCAATTACAAAATAAGACATGATGCTCCTTAAGGGGAGTCTCTATCCTTTATATAGGATTCATACATGCAATACCATGGGTCAGTACCATGGTTCTTATTAATACCATCTATCTAATACCATGGCCCATTTGCAACTAACTGTGGTCCCTTCTTTAAATGCGGGTCAACCACTTACAATTATTAATATGGGCTTTATTAACTCTTTAACTAACTATAACTATGACTCGACCCTATTACATAAATAAGGGGGTTAGGGTTAGACCCTAACATGCCCTCCCCCATAAAACTAGCCTTGTCCTCAAGGTTGAAGCTACAAAAACTGCTGAAGAACAGCGGCTGGTTCCCAGGTCGCATCTTCTGGAGAGGTGTCTTTCCACTTGACGAGGACTTCCTTGATCGTGCGGCCATGCAGGTGTCGTTCTCGCGTGTCAAGAACCTGTTCAGGGGGGAGCCAGATTGAACCTTCTTCATCCAATTCTGGTAGACTGGTTTGAATTCTGCAATGGTTCCCAACCACTTTATTGAGGCATGAGACATGGAAGACGGGATGGATTTTTGCAGTGGTTGGCAAGGCTAGCTTGTAGGCTACTTCTCTGATGCGCTGAAGTTTTTGATACAGTCTGTAGAATTTTGGAGATAATTTTTGACAACCCTTGTCTTTGAGTGATGTTTTTTATATGGTTGTAGCCTCAAGAATACCTAATCCCCTTCTTGAAATTTGCGCTCTGAATGATGTTGGTCTGCCTGTTGCTTCATGCAATTTTGAGCTTGATGGAGATTATCATTGAGGTGGGCCAGCATGGTTGCATGGTTCTGTATGAGTTGATCCACTGCTTGTACCTTCGAGCATCCCTAGATATAAGAAGTAGGTGAAGGAGGGAGTTGACCATAAGCTGCTTCATATGGAGTCATTTTGGTGGTGGCATGATAGTTAGTATTATACCACCATTTGGCTAGAGGTAACCACTGTACCCATAGATGTTTCTTTTCTGAAGTGAAACACCTGAGGTAGGTCTCCAGAAATTTGTTGACTGCTTTAGTTTGACCATCAGTTTCGGGATGATAGGAAGTATCGAGTTGTAGTTGGGTACCTTGTAGTCTGAAGAGTTCCTGCCAAAAGTTACTGGTGAAGATCGGGTCACGATCAGACACAATGGAAGTGGGCATGCCATGCAATTTGAAGATTTGGTCCATGGAAGATTGAGCCACCAAAGCTGGTGTCAAAGGGTGGGGTAGGGCACAAAAATGAACATACTTAGAAAGTTTGTCCTCAACCACCATGATGACTGACTTGTTGCCTGACTTCGGAAGACCCATAATGAAATCCATAGAAACCTCCATCTATATTGAGGCAGGGATGGGCAATGGTTGTAATGTTCCTGGGGATTTGATTGTTTCTCCTTTGTGGCGCTGACACACATCACACTCAGCTACAAAAGTAAGAATGTCCTTTTTCATGCCTGTCCAAAAGAATGAACGTCGAGTGTGAGCATAAGTCTTTTGAAAGCCTGAATGGCCTACAGTGGGAGATGAGTGCAACTCTGCCAAAATGCGACTTTTGAGGGTGGATGTTGGTGATATCACTACTTTTTCCTTGTAGCGAAGAATCTCATCCTGCCAAGAGTAGCCCGCTGTGGAATTTGGATCTACCTACAATTTATTAATGAGTTGGGAGAGCAAAGGATGTGAAAACCATTCCTTGCGAGCCTCTTCAATCCACTCTGGAATGGGAAGAGAGATTGCTAGCAGGGTGCTTTCCTCCTCAAATTGGCATGATAAAGCATCCGCTACGACATTTTCTCGCCCTTTCTTGTAAATTATCTCATAATCATATCCCAACATTTTGGCTAGCCATTTATTTTGTTGTGGCGAGGATAGGTATTGCTCCAAAAAATATTTAAGGCTTTGATGGTCTGTGCGGATTTGGAAACGCCGCCCCAATAAGTATGGTCGCCAGGTATCCACTGCATGTAAGATGGCCATCATCTCCTTCTCATAGGTAGATTGTCCCAGATTTGTCCCACTTAGTTGTTGGCTAGTGAAGGCCAAGGGTTGACCTTCCTCCATTAATATAGCCCCAATACCTATACCTGAAGCATCACATTCAATCACAAAAGATTTGGTGAAGTCGGGTAGTGCCAATACGGGAGTGGAACACATGGCATGTTTGAGAGCTATATATTCCTATTGCGCTTCATCATTCCAGAGGAATGAATTTTTCTTGAGAAGGTGAGTGAGGGTTCTAGCAATGTGACCATAATTGCAGACAAAATTGCGATAGTAGCTGGTGAGACCCAAAAATCCTCTCAAGCTCTTCAAGGTCTTTGGTTGAGGCCAATCCTGCATTGCCTGGATATTTTTGGGATCCACCCTGACACCTTCACGCCCCATAATGTGGCCCAAATACTCAAATTCTTCCATGCCAAAAGAGCACTTGGATAATCTGAAAATAATTTATGCTTCCAGAGCAGTTACAAGAGTAGATCTACATGCTGAAGATGTTTTTCCTAGGTGAGGTTGTAGATGATGATGTCATCAAGGAAAACAAGGACAAATTTTCTAAGATATGGTTTGAGTAGGTGATTCATGAGGCTCTGAAAAGTGGATGGGGCATTACAGAGACCAAATGGCATGACCAAGAATTCATAATGGCCTTCATGAGTTCGGAAAGTAGTCTTTGAAATGTCTACTTCTTTCATGTGAATTTGGTGATAGCCCTAGTGAAGGTCGAGCTTAGTAAAGAATTGAGCCCCATTTAGTTCATCCGGCAAATAATCAACAACCGGGATGGGAAATTTATCTTTGACCGTCAGCTTGTTGAGGGCCCTGAAGTCTGGACACATACGCCATTCCCCATCTTTCTTGAGCACCATGACCACAGGCGATGAATAAGGACTAATGTTAGGATGAATGACATCAGCTTCCAGGAGTTCCTTAATGATCTTTTCAATTTCATTCTTTTGGGTGAAAGGATATCTATATGGGCGCACATTTGGTGGCTGTGCCCCTGGGACCAAAGTAATGCTATGATCATGTTCCCCTCTCGAGGGTGGAAGCTCATGAGGCTTGTCAAAGACCTGTAGATGGTTGTTTAAGACTTGTTGCATCTCAGGATGAATATGAAGAGAAGTGGGTTCGAAGGCCTGGATGGCATTAAATTGGGCTATAACTCCATGGTGGCCCTTTTTTAACAATTTTTCCATCCTATGCGAGCTAATGATAGAAGGAGCACCTGCCTGGAGTCCGCGGAGGGTATGTGTGTGGTTATTTTGCTTGAAGCTCATATATAACTCCTGGAAATCCATTGTGATTGGGCCAAGTGTGCGGAGCCATTCAACACCCAAGACAATGTCACACCCACCCATGTTGATGGCAAACATGTGGGTCTTTAGGTGATAATCCCCCATTTGAAGTTTGACATTTTCATAGCGGCCTTCACATTTCATTGTCCCCCCATCAGCAATCTAGACCTAGAAATTAGAGACTGCTCTGACAAAACAATGCACTACTTCAACTACTCTTTGATGGATAAAGTTATGCGTACTACCACTATCAATCAAGAATACTACAGGGCGATGCTTAATAAAACCTTTGATTTTGAGAGTTTGGGGAGAAGAAATTCTTGCCAAAGCATGAAGCGAGATAATTTGTTCTTCAGGTGTAGTTGGGAGCTCATTGTCTGGCTGGTTTTCCTCATCTTCCTCCTCTAGTCCCTCAAATGGTGGGGCTTCCTCAGATGAACTATGATCAGTAGCATCGATTTGAAAGAATTTGGGTTCCTTGCATTTATGCCCCGGGCAGTATTTCTCATCACAGTAGTAACACAATCCTTGCTTTCTTCTTTCCGCCATTTCCACTAGTGACACCTTTTGAACCTTAAGTGTTTGGGTAGTGCTCGGAGCTTGGGTGGGGCATCCCTTGGCTATGAAATTTCGATGAGTCAACTGGGCCGCTAACGCGCGTTCTACTTCACGAGCTATCTTGCAAGTTGCCAGCCTTGAGACTAGGTGTTGTAGTCGGACGTGGGCTTGTATGGCGTCTTTGAGACCACTGATAAAACATTCCAAGTAGAATTCATCTGCTAGACCTCCTGTGCAGAAGGCTAATGCTTCAAAGGCTTTAATATATTGTTGCACTATGCATGTCTATTGGAGCTTAGTAAGATGACCCAAAAAGTTAGATTCATGGTCAAAGCAATCAGAAAGGGCTTTTGAGAATATTTGCCAATTCAGTGGCATTGCATAGTAGCGTTGATGCCACTGCCACCATTGCCATCTTTCTTGGTCCAAGTACAGGCTTCCCACACTTAGCTTAGTCGCATCATCTCTAATGTGATTCAATGTGAAATATTGCTCCATTTGTGCTAGCCATATGGCCGGACGACAGCTATCAAAATTTATACATGTCCAGCTTGGGTGGTCAAAGCTGGGACTGTTGGTGGTTTCCATAGAAGTGAAGAGAATGGCTAGACTCGCCCTCAAGGTTTTCATTAAAATCATATGCCTCTGATTGTGCCCCCGACTTGCCCTTTGTGATTGTGTCAGTTAAGGTTTGGATCTGCTTCGTTAATGCCTCCAACTTTTGTTCAAGGGTGTCGATCTTCTCATTGGCCATAGCTTGAGCTTTGGTTTGTACCATGCACCGATCCGGTGCACTTGTCGTTACTGTGAAAAAAATTTGGGACCACTTGAAATTTTGACGTTGACAAGTGAATGGTACCACCTTGCTCAGCCCGTCAACCTGATTCTTATGGGCTAAGTCTCCTATAAGCGTCCCGGGAGGGTCTCATACTTGCTAAGTCTCCTATAAGCGTCCTAGGAGGGTCTCAACTCTGAAAGGAGTTTTACTCCTCGCTTAGGAATACTGTAGTAGTCGATTCCCAGAAAATTTAATTCTGCCCAATGTCCTGCGAGAATCACGCCCAGGTATAGGAGCCACACAAATAGTCAGATCTGTCGACGAAACCCTCAACTGCAGAGTATGAGTAGGAATGTGGTAGTGATTGAACCCCTGCTACTAGATCTGAATGGCGGATCTGATTGTTGCAACTGCTACAGAACCCAAACTGCTAGATCTAAATGGCAGATCTAATAGATCTGATTGGCGGATCTGATAGATTTGAATGGCGGATCTGAGAGATCTGAATGGCGGAACTGATTGTTGCAGTTGCGACAAAACCCAACCTGCTAGCTCTGATCTGGCAAAGATGATGTGTGATCTAGAGGGAGAGAAGGTAACTATGGTCTCAAGGAGTGTCAGAAGCTACAGATCGCAATATACATTAGGGTTCGACAGTAGTACTCGGCCCAATCTTTCAGGGCACTAACCAAGGAGGATCAACCGTACCCTTAGCCGTACAACCCGACTACCCTATCGTACGCGCGAGTAATCTCCCCGAGTGCTGTTCTCGGTGTATTGTAGCAGCAAGACAGCCGACGGTTTATCTATGGTGAGGTTTCAAGAGAGCCTAGGGGGCTTCTGATATACCCAGAGGGTACTTGGAAAACAGTCCATGCACGGTTCTGTCTAATGCGCTACTACTCGAAGGGATACCCACAAGGGTTACAAGGGAGTCCAACAAGCGTGACCACCTCTTGTATTTCCTACGTGCATGCCTCCCCAAATCCACAGGTTTATGCGCTCAATGACATATCCCATGGTTTAAAGACGCCGGAACACGTCTCTATCCAAAAAAAAATTGCTAAAAATGGAGATCCCACCGACCCTGGAAAGTTCTCTGATACCACTTGTTATGCTCTTGACCTACGAGAAGATACCAGAATACTAATTATGCGAAGAAATATACCCATAACATAGAATAATAAGAAATAACAGCATGTATTTTATTATTTAGAAAGGAAAGCAATGTTCACTTGCCTCTTCGAGGGGGAAACCTCCAATAGAGCTGGGCTCAATTACAAAATAAGACACGATGCTCCTCAAGGGGAGTCTCTATCCTTTATATAGGATTCATACATGCAATACCATGGGTCAGTATCATGGTTCTTATTAATACCATCTATTTAATAGCATGGCCCATTTGCAGCTAACTGTGGTCCCTTCTTTAAATGCGGGTCAACCACTTACAATTATTAATATGGGCTTTATTGACTCTTTAACTAACTATAACTATGTCTCAACCCTATTACATAAATAAGGGGGTTAAGGTTGGACACTAACAAACTCCGGGTGTGAGAAGATTAGTTCGAGAAAGAAGGTAGCCAGAAAGGTATAGTCCATCTGCTTTTTGTTCAAATTTTGCTTTATCTATTACTGACAATGATCCCAAAACTGTGAAGGAAGTAGTAGATTCAGAGGATGGAAAACTCTGGAAAGAGGCCATGGTTGATGAAATGACATCTTTGCACAAAAATGAGGCTTCGGATCTGGTGGAGTTGCCGGCTGGAAGGAAACCCATTGGTAGCAAATGGGTGTTCAAGAAGAAGACAAGTGCAGAAGGAAAGGTGGAGAAATACAAAGCTCGGTTGGTAGCAAAAGGTTATTCCTAGGTGCCGGGAATTGATTTTGGTGATATTTTTTCTCCTGTTGCCAAGGTAGCTTATATTAGATTACTTTTATCTGTTGCTGCTACTTTTGATTTTGAGGTAGAACAGATGGATGTGAAGACAACATTTCTTCATGGGGATTTGGAAGAGGAGATCTACATGAAGCAACCTGAAGGCTTTGCGGTGAAGGGTAAGAAAGAACTGGTATGCAAGTTAAAGAAGTATTTGTATGGGTTAAAACAGTCACCAAGGATGTGGTATCAAAAATTTGATACATTTATATGGGGACTTGGATTCACCAGAAGCAAAGCAGATCATTGTGTGTATTTTAAATTAATTGATGACCGTGTTATTTATCTGGTCTTGCATGTGGATGATATGTTGCTGGTTGGAAATGACAAAGAAATTATCCAGGATTTGAAGACCCAATTGTCCTCCAAATTCGACATGAAAGATCTTGGTGCTGCAAACTATATTTTGGGCATGGAAATTAAAAGAGATCGGGCAAAGAGGAAGCTCTGGTTAAACCAGAGGAAGTATGTCGAGACAATATTGCAGAGTTTTAATATGCAGGATAGTAAACCGGTGAAGGTTCCTATTCCTATAGGTGTAAAGTTATCTATTGAACAGTGTCCCAAGACACAAGAAGAGGAAGAGGATATGTCTTGTGTTCCATATGCAAGTGCAGTCGGTAGCCTGACGTATGCGATGGTCTGTACTAGACCAGACATTTCACATGTAGTGGGAGTATTGAGCAGGTTTATGTCAAAACCAGGGAAGGAGCACTAGACATCAGTGAAGCGGGTTTTCAGGTATTTGCGTGGCACTAGTGATTATGGTTTGTGCTACCAAGGAAGACCAGGATTGGACAGAGTGTATGGATATTCATGGCTTTGTTGATGCAAATTGGGCTAGAGATCTAGATTAGAGAAGATATACAAGTGGGTATGTGTTTAACCTATTTGGAGGTGCAGTTAGTTGGATGAGTAAGAAACAATATGTAGTGGCACTATCAACTATAGAGGAAGAATACATGAAAGCCACTCATGCAAGCAAGCAAGCAATCTGGTTGCAGAGATTGTGTTCAAGTATGGGGTTAGTACAAGGAGCTATAAGGATAGACTGTAACAGCCAAAGTGCAATTTTCTTGGCAAAGAACTCTGCTTATCATTCAAAGACAGACCACATTGATGTTCAGTATCACTTTGTGAGGGATATGATAGAAGACAGAAAGGTGTTGCTAGTAAAGGTGGACACTTTGAAGAATATTGCAGATGCATTGACAAAATATGTGAGCTCTGAGAAGCTCTCTTCGTGTAGAGAAACAATGGGCATTGTAGGGCTGGATAAATGACTCAGCTCTCCTGTGGCCCCCTGTGGAAAGAAAACAACAAGTGGGAGAATGTTGGGTTGTGTTATATTCTTTCCACGACTAGCCTATGTAGTGAACCAGGGGGTTAGAGGGGGGGCGGAGCCCCCCCTTCGTTCCGTCAACTGCGTACTAGGGGGGTCACAGGGGGGGCAGAAACCCCCCTGTCCTACGGGGTCCAGGGCAGTGCCCCGGGAAAAAAAAAATTGGACCCTATATTAGGTTGGGCGGACCTACCTATGGTTTTGTGCATGATTTTTGCACATGGTTTTCGATGCAATGGTTTTTGGTCCATGGTTTTGGACGTGATGGTTTTCGGTCCATGGTATTGGATGCTTCGGCATGTATAAATATGCATTGTAACATTGAAAGGAACATAATGAAAAATCAAGCTGGTAGTCACGGTTTTGGGATCCAGGGGAAAATCTCTGTGTATATGTGTTTTATGTATTATGCTCTCACTATTGTTTATTTTCTGTGTTTTAGAATTTGTATGCAAGTAATTTCTGTATGGGGTTAAAACCTACATAATAATGATATTATTAATAATAAGAAGTTGAAATAATATAATCAAGCACAACCATATAAATTAAATGGTTGGTAAATGCCTATAGATATGAATTCATAATGAACATCAAAACACTTACTTCATGGTACATCTGATGTTGCTAAAATTAAATAACCATAAAAACTAACTAAATTATAAATTTATTATTATTATCATTATTAATATAAAAAGAATTAATATATAAGTTAGTTATATATGCATTTTAAAAACATGGAACAAGATTCTTGACCATACAGATTTACCTCGCTTTATCATGGAGCTTCTTAATTTGTAAATAGGTTTTATGCAATATGATGGGCCAATACCATGGCCTATCAATACCACATACCTAAAAAAACTATAACTCACTCCATATGACACTTATTCATATGACATTTTTATAAATTAGTCAATTTAATTAAAATGTATACTTATTCATATGATATTTTTTAAATTTACCAATTTATTAAAAGGGTAAAAGGAGCATAACTACATTGGAGATAAATCTCAACTATTGATTTGTGTATACTACTATGATATTCTATAATATTCCATGGAGGTTAAATCTGTACCATCTAGCTAATAACACGTCTATTTTGGAATAAAACTTTCAAAATTTTAATTTAATTATCAATAACTATTAAGTGAATGCTAGAAATTTAACTTCCACTAAATATTCTAGAATATTCATAGTAGGATAGACAAATCAAAGGTTGAGATTTATCTCCAAAATAGTTATGTCATTTTTTCCCTTTTAATTAAAGCGATTAATTAAAAAAATGTGATATGAACAAGTGTTATATGATGTGAGTTATGCCTTTTTGAGCATGTGGTATTGATAAGCCATGATATTGGCACATGATATTGTACCAATACCTAGTTATAGATTAAGAATCTCCATGATAAAGTGGAGGTAATTCTCCATGGTTAAAAATCTTGTTCCATGTTTTTTTAAATGTGTATATGTTTAACTTATATATTAATTCTTTTTATTATTTAATAATAATAATAATTTAAAATAGAGCAATGATTTAATGAGTTTTTATGATATATATATTTTTAAAACAACTTAAGATGTATGATGTAGTAAGTGTTAATGAGTGTTTTGATGCTTATTATGGATTGATGCATGTTTATTAGCCATATAGTTTATATGGATGCTTTAGTAATTATTGATAATTAAATTAAAATTTTGTAAGCCCTATTTCATTATTTTATCAATTTTAATTGAGCTAAGAGGTGCATTCTACAACTCAATATGAGAGCCATGTGCAATTTATGTGTATCTCTTAAAACAAAAATCAAAGCAATGTTGGTTATAATTTGTGATTTCGTGTGTGCTCAATGTGGAGTTGATAGGTGTCCCTCTTAAAATAAAAATAAAATATTCTCCAAATAGAAAAACAATGTGGGCTATAATAAAAAAAACTAAAATGAATACACATGTTTAGTTAGTTTTAATTAAAAAACATTAAAAAAACATGGATAATCCCAATCTTACTATGATGGTTCGATCTGTTATTGATATTACTACCCAAATGTGATAAAAATATTTGATTTAATTCAATGTTCAAAAGATGTAATATAATTTCATATCAAGTTTAAAAAGATAAAATAATAGAAGTTAAAATAAAAGTGTAAGTAAGATGTTTAAACCTTATACTTTTCAAAAATATATAAGCACATGATTAAATAAACTATTTGAAGAATTGTGTTAACTAATTTATGTCAATATCAACTTGATATATATATATATATATATAATATTTTAATGTTGTATATAATAAAATATTTGATGTCTAAAAAAACGAAAATTAAAAATTAAAAAAAATTAAAAATACCAAGTACTTCCTAATAAGAGTAATTTATTCATTTCTTAATATAGAATTAACATGTGACATTTAAAAATATTCACAACAAGAATAATAAGGGGAAGATTTGTAATGTATTCAGTTCTTAATATAAAAGTAATACTTGACGTTTAAAAATATTCACAATAATAGAAAATTTCATTGTGGGGTTATCAATAAAGTATTTTAATAAGTAGGATTAAGTAATATTGGCTTATACTTATAGTAACAAAAAAAACATTTTAATGTGGACAATTTAATACATAAATAAAATGTCTTAATGCACAAGCTATGTAAAATATTTTAATTTCAACCATGTATATTTTATATATTGTTTTAAAAAGCATATGTATATATCATATAAAGCTATTTAAAAACATAAGTTTTTTTTTAAATACTCTCACTATTTTATATTTTGGTCATTTTTATACAAGTTTAAGTTATGTACTCTATATAGCATTCAAAAATACAATTTAAGCAATGAGAAATTACACATTGTATATATAAATATATAGAGAGAACCACTGTCTATCAAGGGATGAGAGGGATGCAATTTTTTTTTCAAATTTTGTTTTAAAAATACTTTGCATTTGAAGAGATTTGATCTCTTTCAGGGTATGTTAGATCCATACTTAAAACAAATCTATACTGGTACTATTAATAAAAAGACTTTTCAATTTTATAAGACTCAAAAACAAAATGAATATTGTTAAAACTAGAATCAATATTCATGACTTGCATAATAATAACTAATAATCATACTAGTTAGACTAACTCAAAAAAAATTAAAATAAATATGTGTAATTCTAAAGTTTTAGAATATAAATACAATTTGCTTCTAATTTGCTATAACTTTAATAATAAATAATAATGATAATTTTATGTTTTTATTAATTTTTTAAAATTAAAATAATACTTTTATTTTTATATTTATATTATAAAAATATTTAATTAATAAAAAAAAATTATTGGTTTTATCAATAAGAAATTTAAATTTACGAGAGATTTTTCGGGCGTAAATCACATGAAATATCATTGCTTAAAGTCTTTTCGAATCGGTGGACTCCTTCTAGAACTCCAACGGCGTAAATCACATGAAATATCATTGCTTAAAGTCTTTTCGAATCGGTGGACTCCTTCTAGAACTCCAATCACGTTCCATGTCTCTTTGTCACACAAATTTTCCCTCCCTCCCATCATCCAATCACACCGAATCCTCACACAACATGTAATGAAAGGTGATTAGAATATTAAAGTTTATATGGGGTATTTTTATGTTAGTTGTAGATTTTGAAAATATTTACGCCAAAAAATCTCTGGTAAACTTGATATGGATCACAGAAGCCTCAATTCTACAAAAGAAATTTAAATATTAAATTTTATGATTTACAACCTTCTTAGTAGCACAACTATTGTCAATTTAACCAAACTTACAATTAATAAAAAAAAATTAAAAAAATATATCATTTATGAAAACCAATTTAAAATTCTAAATACATAGAATTTACTTGAAAAGGATTCATAAGAAAAACTTAAAAATTTATAAGATTTTTAAATTCGGCATTTAATAATATAAAGGTTTGGCAAATTTATAAAAGCAATTACCTCTTTGGTTGGTATAAGGTCTTTTCGAATCGGCCACTAAGTTCTAACGATGTCTATTTAAAGTTTGTTTCTCACTTACTTTCGCCGAAAGATGTTCATACAAAACAGCGATAACTGGTGGGGACATCCATGATAGGTTAAGTAACACCTACTCATCACATGCACTCCAATCCTTCTAGAACTCCACTTTCCATTTAATTTTTTTAATTTTACACTTAAAAAATCTAGAGGTTAGGTATTGCAAATTTCTGAAAACATTTATCCCCAGGATAGGTATAACTTCTTTTCAAAGCAACCAGTAACAAGCATTAATGGTTTTATTTAAAGTTGGTTTCTCACTTACTTTCAGCAAAATATGTTCACATAAAACAGCAATGCTTGGTGGAGACATCCACAATCTGTGGTCACTCTCCAATGTTAAATCAAACCTACTCGTCACATGCTGTGGGCTCCTTCTAGAACTCCAATCACGTTCCATGTCTCTTTGTCACACAAACCTTCCCTCCCTCCCATCATCCAATCACACCGAATCCTCACACAACATATAATGAAAGGTGATTAGAATATTAAGGTTTATATAAGGTATTTTTATGTTGATTGTAGATTTCGAAAATATTTAGAAATTTGATAGTTATTAACTATAGATTTCGAGATATTCTAAATTTCAATATATTCACAAAATCTGCAATCCACATAAATTTAACACATTTAGCATAATCACCCATAGATATATTCAGGAGCCATGCCATGCCATGGCACAAGACTTTGCTTTCATTCATTTTTACGTTTTTGAATTACATAACCACCATGATTGGCTAGTAGAGACCATCTCCTCTCTTAATAATATGAGCAGTAACCACTTCCCTCCCTCTGAAAGCACAATAGTTTGGGTATCAGATTATAGAATTAGCTTGGTTTCTTACAGTTTCCAAACTAGAAAGAAATCATGAAGATTTCCACACTTGGGTCTCTCACAATTAACTCCCCACTCTGGTCCCCTGGAGGTCAAGCCTCTGTGGGATTGATGTCCCAAACAAGTCCCACAAGTAGTCCTGGAGGTCAAGCCTCTGTGTTATTGATGTCCCAGACAAGTCCCACAAGTAGCCCAATTTCAAGTCCTGGCATTAGGGTATTAAGGGCTTCTCCCAGCTTCAGTGGCAGAACCATCGGTGCAAGTTGTGCAACAGAGGGGAGGAGGGATATTACTTTCAGGAGGAAAAATAACCACTATGCTCTTTTGGGTGTCCCTAGTCATGCCTCCTCCAGTGATATCAGGGTTGCATACAGAAAACTGGCATTGAAGTACCACCCGGATGTCATGCCCCAGCACCAGTTTGAGGCAGCCACTGAGCTTTTTTCCGAGATAAATGAGGCTTATGATATTCTGTCTGATTCACAGAAAAGAAAAGCATATGATGATCTGCACCTCATACCCAATTTTAACACTGGCAGGGGTGCAGCATCCCCATCCTCCTCATTTGGGCATTGGAGAGGAAGGAATTGGGAAACAGATCAGTGCTGGTGTTGATGGGGAATTGTGACCATGGGGTTATTTTTTACTCCAATGCCTGATTTTTGTTATGTATTAGAGATGAATAAGGCCTTTCAAGATAGTACCTTCTAGAGAAGGCGAAGGATCTTGATCTACGACGAAAATTTTCAGGCTGGGGTTATTTTTTACTCCAATGCCTGATTTTTGTTATGTATTAGAGATGAATAAGGCCTTTCAAGATAGTACCTTCTAGAGAAGGCGAAGGATCTTGATCTACGACGAAAATTTTCAGGCTGGTTGCCTGGACTCTGTTTCCTGTGTATGTATATATAGCGTCTGATCCATGGACACATGCCCTGCTTGTAATAATCTTGGTGGGTTATCTATATGGAGGATTCCCCACGCTGTCACTGTAGTCAAGATGTCCAGTTCTTACTTTCCAGTGAGAAAAGCTCCCTAACCTTTCAAATTTGCATAGAGAAATAATTATTAAAATAATAAATTTTCGATTTTAGATTGGATATGTATACAAGTTTGAACTGTGTGAATATCGTTAAATCTGAAGTGTGAGTCTGTTTTGAAATTTGAAGAGCTGATCTGTTGTGAAATTTGAATAAAATTGAGAAAATCTATATATATATTAAATTAATATTAATAAATTAATTAATTTTTCATATTTTTCAATTTACATTTATTTCATAACATTTTTAAAAACAACATTAATAAATAACTTAATTTTTCATATTTTTCAATTTCCATTTCTTCATAAAATGATTCATCTAAAATTCATAAATTTATAATATAAAATTATTTTTATCTTTGAAAATTTTAATTTAGTCCAAAAGCGAACCAGAAATACTTTGAAATCTACAGGAATACTTTGAAATCTATTTAGTACTAGGATATTAAGTTTTTTTTCAGAAAGAAAAGCATTATATTTATATTAAGGTAATATATACATCATAATTCTGATGGGTCTTATGAAACAGGACCGCCACTGAGAGATCAATATTTTAGGAGAAAAACAGCATAGCATCTAGAAAAGGAAGAGCTGTAGCATCACATAGGAACATATTAAAAACTTGAAGAAAAAGTCATCACCACCATTGACTCACTGTGCTTCAGGAATAGGAAAAGAAACCCACAACATTTCTGATTACAACCTTCAGGATCAAAAATATAAACTCGCATATTAAATTACATCATGATACGCCAGGAGACCAGATATAAATGGCAGCCGCACTGGTTTCAATGTTTCAATGGACCTTGCTTCATGCAGCTGTTCAATGTTTCAATGGACCTTGCTTCATGCAGCTGAAGCTTTGAGTAATTTTGTGTGAACGAACGTTTTGAACACTTTTGCCGTTGGGCACGTAAATTGGCTCATTCACATAGATTTGCATTTTAGCCCTGTTTGTCCAGTTCCATCTTCACAGGGAAATTAGCATTTTGGATTATTTATATATATTAGAATAATAGTAAATTTGATAGCTTGTTATCAAAATCAGTTCAAATTTATCTAACACCTGATTTATATGTGCGGACTATTTATATTTATATTTGAATTAGGGTAAATCTGTTAGCTTGCTATCAAAAATAGTGTAGATCCATCTAACATCAGATTTATCATGGGTCTAGAGGGATTAGAGGGATTAAATCTCTTTTTTTTGGTGTATAGAACTTGAGGAAAGGTTTGCACCTCGAGGGATTTGATCCCTCTAGACGCATGATAAATCCTGTGTTAGATGAATCTAAGTTGGTTCGTGTTGAGGGCAACAATGTCACATTTTTATATTATCATTATTATGTATATGTTTGAGATAAAATTCAAAATTCACATTATGTTTTCTTTGATTGTCTTGACCATATCATTCTCTTCTTTATTTTGGTCAATGTTGCTTTCTTTGAATGGTTTGTAAGTCTGTGTTTGGATACTTTGAGTGGTTTGTGTGTTTATTATGGGCTGAGAGAGATCAAAAACATTTTGGACCATTTATATATATTAGAATAATGGTAAATTTGTTAGCTTGCTATCAAAACTAGCTTAGATCCATCTAACATCGGATCTATCATGGTCCTAGAGGGATCAAATCTCTCGAGGTGCAATCCTTCTTTTAAGGTTTGCACCTCGAGGGATTTGATCCCTCTCGGTGCATGATAGATCGGTGTTAGATGGATCTAAGGTGGTTCCAGTTGAAGGCAACAATGTCACATTTTTATATTATCATTATTATGTATATGTTGATGGATCTAAGGTTGTTCCAGTTGAAGGCAACAATGTCACATTTTTATATTATCATTATTATGTATATGTTTGAGATAAAATTCAAAATTCACATTATGTTTTCTTTGCTTGGCATGACCATATCATTTTCTTCTTTATTTTGGTTTGTGTTGCTTTCTTTGAATGGTTTGTACATCCATGTTTGGATACTTTGAGTGGTTTGTGTGTTTATGTGTTTGGATTTGGATGGTAATGTTTGTGAATGTTAGAGCAGTTGTGTTATATTTTTATATGTATATGTAATTGTTTATTAGTAATTAGTTGGTGATGAAAAAGGGAGACAATATTGTCAATAGTTTGCAAGAGGATTGATATGGCACATCTATTTCATTTAATTTTAGTATCACAACTTTTGACAACTAATTAATTCTAAATAGTGTTCCTCCAAATATTACAAAATATATCTTGAAGAGTAGTTTTAATAATTTATTGCGTCAAGATTATTCTTGAAATAATTTGTTTCTTTGTTTATGTTTGAAATAATTTATTTCCTTCAACAATATTTTGATGATTTTTTTTTTTTTATCTATAGTTTATTTTGCAAAGTCAAGAAATAATGTATTTTTGAATTTTTTTTTTAATGAGTAGCCAGATTTATAAAATCTTTACATTGTTTGTTTCTCCAAACAATTATCTCATCTCCTTCAGGACTATTTTGATTTGTTTTGACTTTTATAAATATATGTTTTCCTCTTATAATATTTTGAATACATTGTTGTATGCAATTACTCTATTAGTAATTTTGAATATCTGTAATTGTCTATTAGTCATTAGTTGGTGATAAAGAAGGGAAACGATCTTGTCAATGATTGGTTTGTACCTTGCAAGAGGATTGATTCTTCACATCTTTTTCATTTTAATTCTAGGTATCGCAACTTTTGACCTCTGTTTATTTCTTAATAGTGTGCCTTTATGTATTACTAAATATATCTTGAAAAATATATTTTTTAATAATCTACATCCTCAATATTAACAACATCTAATGCATTTAATGCAAACAATCAAATAGGATTAGAAAACAACATCTACACTCAAATCAATGCATCTAATGCAAGCAATCAAATGAGATTAGAAATCAACATCTACACTGAAATCAATGCATCTAGCGCAAACAATCAAATAGAATTAGAAATCCAACATCTACACTGAAATCAATGCATATAGTGCAAGCAATCAAATAGAATTAGAAATCCACATATACACTCGCTCTCTCCATCTCTTCCTTGTCAATCCCTCTCTGTCCACTCTTCTGTCTCTATGTCTTTCTTCTTCATTTTATCTCCATATCTCCCTTGTCACTCCCTGTATCTCTTCACCTCTATCACTTTATGTCTTTGCTCTTCCCTCCATATATATATCTAGAGTTAATATATATCATGATATATTAATATATATTATAATATAACAAATTGAATATCATCTTAAATTTAATATTGTATTAATCCAAAGTTATTAAATTTAATAATATTAATATTAGATTTAATAATGTTTTTTTTAGTGGCATGACAACAAAAATTATAATAAAACTACACCAAATTAATGTTTTCAAATATTAGAACTTTGATGTGGAAATATATATTTATGTCTTTAAAGACTTTAATATATTCACAGCATATGATTTTTTCATTTAAAGATTCATTTTACAAATATTTAATCAAAACAAATATTAAAAGATTTTGGAGCAATATTTTGGATTCTTTGTGTTGAATTAACATTTTTCCTTTGATTTAAGAGATGCTATTAGCTTTAGTAAATGTGAGTAAAGATGTTTAATATTTTACCTAATTTGGAATTTTAATGTGGTAAAAATTGTTATTAAAGGTAAATTTATGATCCATTCAAATTCAAGTATATGATAAAGTAACTATTAAATGCATGAGATAATTTATTATCCATTCAAATTATATAATAATATGTAGTTATATTTTAATAACTAATTTTAGTCCATTAATAAGATTAAAAAGTTATATATAATTTAAGATTCAAACTAATGTTTTGGTTGACATTGGTAAAAAATATTTTTATTGTTTTTTGAGGACGTGAAATACTTACACATTGGAGTCATACTGGGTTGTAGAAATTTCAAACTTAAATAAAACTCAAATATGTATTTTACAAAAGATTGTGGAAGAGGTGACCTAACAACTTGGGAGGAGGTCATTCTTGGTCATAGTGTTAGAGGAGTGAGGGACAAGGTTCAAGGCCTCTGTGATGCGGGAGCATGTGACTTAGAGGGGAAGAATCTTCCAAATTATTCCAAAAATCCAAAAAAATTTACAGGCAAGGGAGTGGGGTCCTTTAGCCTGCACTTTCTATGTTTTTTTAGTTAAAATTAGAATAAATCTAGCAATAAATCATGCTAATTGCAACAGAGCTTTCAAGCTTTAAATCACCTGTAAAGCATGCTTTTCTTGTATTGGATAAGGACGAGAGGGCCTATCCTTAATTATAAATAGAATGGCAGCAAAGCTCTCATCAGACAGAGGAGAGGGGCGAGTGCCTTAGTTTCACTGTGGGAATTTTGTTCTCTCAATGTCTCTAATTTAATGACTCTGTGGTTGCTTGCATAGTTATTTTTATGGTGTCTTAATACTGCTAAACGACTCTGATTTTTATAAGGCAATACTGTCTATTAATAAATGAATGCTCCTTTCCTTTCACTCGCAGCGATACTGGTTGATTCTTAGTTACTATGGCGTATGTATCTTATTGAAGTAGCCAGAGCGCTTATAGTTCCTTAAGAAGCGAATGCGCAGCACCGTATAGGCAAGAGGGTTTAGTATTGAAGTGAAATTCATTTCACTGTTAGTAGAACTGCATACGGCTCATAAAGCCTTCCATCCGAGCGAGACATAGCATGATCGAGGAGCTGTTAACCGGTGTTGAATGCCGCTCATAATTCTTGTCCAAACAGAGCATGAATAAAGAAATTTCGGATTTAGCGAATTGATATAACTACAGTTTATATTTGTCGCCAGGTCCACAATTTGGAGGTAGAGAACTTGTCCATTTAACCGACCAGCGACAAGCGGAACTAGCGATACATTAAGGCTATATAATAGCGCGTCAGGTCCGTGGAGAAACGTGGTTGGAGCAATCGCCGAATCGTATATGTGCGATGAACCAAGCATAAGGAGCGGAGGTAGAATTGCTGTGTATTTCGACTTTAACTACAGCAAGCGGTTATATATATTTACTTGGGCTTCGGTCCATGAATTAAGAGCCTTCAGCCATGACTAAAGCCAACACATACAACCGGTGTGATATATCTATACAAACGAGTCTAGCATATGGCAATACCGTTATGATATCTCTTTATGCGCCTTGTCTTTGGTAAGGTCATTATAACATATATACACGAGCCTTGTTAATAATAAACGTGCTATGAATATATATGTATAAGGTGGATATATGTGTGTTATGCACATAAGTCCTCCAACGGCATCTCTTTTAAAATTCCTTTAAAAGCCACGGGTTGCTGTAAGGCTCGACGGTGAGGTTTTGAAATGAATATATAAGTTTGATGACTGAGGCGCTCAGGCCTGAAGAACAGGGAATTGACGAAGACGTTGAGGAGCTTATTGGCAGATTTGGGAAATTGTCCATAACGCCTGCAACCCCGCCATCATTAGTGGTATCAGAGCCCACAACTGACATTGAATTGAATCTCAGGAGCAGAAGAAGGATGGCTTTCAGAGTTGGAAGAGGACGAGGACGTGGTGGAAGAGGACGACCTGCTGCAAATGCTGAATTATTTGAATCAGTGGAGGAGCTGCGAGCTAGAGTGGATGCTTTAACTACAAATCGAAATATAGATGATGGAGATGTCAGTGAGCCTGAAATGGAAGCTGCTGAAGAAGAGGAAGTTGTACAGGTTACTCCTGAGATGAGATTCTTCCAGTCAGTGTTGAAATCCACCGCCAGGCCATGGAACCAATTAGTACCAGTATATCAAGGAGGATTAAATCCAGAAGAATTGATCGACTGGATCAACAGCATGGAGAAATTCTTCGATTACGAAGAAACAGAGGATGAGAAGAAAGTGAAGTTTGCTGTCACCAAATTAAAAGGCCATGCAGCACTTTGGTGGGATGGTGTGCAGGAAGAAAGGAAGAGACTTGGTAAGCAGCCAATCAAGAACTGGAGCCGAATGGTAGCAAAGTTAAGAGGTAAGTTCTTACCAAGTAATTATCAGCAAACATTGTTTAGACAAATGCAAAATCTTAGACAGAGAGCTTTAACAGTAAAAGAGTATACAAAAGAATTTTATAAAGTGAGTATAAGAGCTGGAGAAGCCCAAGACACAGATGAGAAGGTAGCTAGATATATGAATGGCCTTAGAATGGACATTCAGGATGAGATAAGCCCGATGTCTCCTAAAACAGTAGAGGAAGCTTATCAGATAGCACTGAAAGCAGAGGAAAAGCTCATAAGGAAGCAGTCTGCCAAAGGGAGAGGGACTTTCAGAGGAAAAGGAAGTCAAGGTGGTAGAGGTAGATCTACAACACCTAGAGATGGAGCTAGCAGTAGCTCAACCCAGCATGCACCGAGAGAAGGTGATGCAAGAGGCAGAGGGAGTTTTTCCAGAGGAAGAGGAGGCAGAGGAAGAGGCAGAGAAATAAGATGTTACAGGTGTAACAAACTGGGACACAGAGCTTTTGAGTGCCCAAAGAATGCTGACACAAAGTAGAGGAATGCAATTGTTGCTCCAGCTGAAGTAGAAGCACCAGCGGCAGTGGTGGTAGAAGAAGAAAACACACCAGAAAGGGGAGAATCTCTGGTGGTAAATAAAGTTTTACTTAAGCCAGTGAAAGAGATGACTACCGAACCGCCACAAAGGAAAAATTTGTTCAGGACAGTGTGCAAAGTCCAAGGGAAATGTTGCCAGATGATCATTGATAGTGGCAGCACTGATAATTTGGTCTCTACAGAGGTAGTGGAGAAATTGAAGCTGAAGACAATGAAGCATCCAACACCTTATAAGGTGTCATGGTTACAAAAGGGACATCAACTGTTGGTAAGTGAACAGTGTGAAGTAGAATTTCAAGTGGGCAAGTACAAGGATAAAATTGTTTGTGATGTGATGCCTATGGACGTGTGTCACATATTGCTTGGGAGGCCTTGGCAATATGACAGAGGAGCCATACATGACGGGAAGCGGAACACCTACAAGTTTGGAAAAGATGGTGTTAATCATACATTGTTGCCTTTGCAAGAAGAAGAGGTATCGGGACAGAAGATTGATCCAAAAACTCTGTTGCTTGGAGGGAAGGAATACTTGAAGCAGATTGAAGAAAATGAGGTAAATTTTGCTGTGATTTGCAAGCCCAAGGTAGTATTGACTTCTACTAAAATTTCTGAATTACCCATTGAAATTCAAGAAATGCTGGAGAATTATTGTGATATTATTGTTGATGATTTGCCTAATGATTTACCGCCAATTCGAAAAATCAGTCATCATATAGACTTGATTCCTGGAGCAAGTCTACCTAACAAAGCAGCATATAGAATGACTCCTGCAGAGAATGAAGAAGTTAAAAAACAGGTGCAAGAATTGCTTGACAAGGGGTTGATTAAAGAAAGCCTGAGTCCGTGTGCAGTGCCATCAGTGCTGAGCCCGAAGAAAGATGGAGGCTGGAGAATGTGTACAGATTCAAGAGCCATTAATAAGATTACAATCAAGTACAGATTTCCATTACCCAGAATTGAAGATTTACTGGATTGTTTATCTGGTGCAAAATATTTTTCAAAGTTAGATCTTAAAAGTGGTTATCATCAGATAAGAATAAGAGAAGGGGATGAATGGAAAACTGCTTTTAAGACCAATGAAGGATTATATGAATGGAGAGTAATGCCTTTTGGGCTGTCCAATGCACCAAGTACATTCATGAGGCTTATGAATGAAGTCCTTAAAGAATTTATTGGTAAATTTGTAATCGTATATCTGGATGATATATTAGTCTATAGCAGATCCAAGGAAGAACACTTGAGGCATTTAAATTATGTTCTACAGAAGCTGCAGCAAGAGAAATTATTGTTGAATCTAAAGAAATGTTTATTTATGAAAGAAGAGCTGGTGTACTTGGGATTTGTTATCTCAGCTGAAGGATTGAAGATGGATCCAGAAAAGATCAAAGCAATTGTGGAGTGGCCTTCACCCAAGAGTATTTTTGAGGTAAGGAGTTTTCATGGTCTTGCTAGTTTTTACAGAAAATTTATTAAGAATTTTAGTAAGATTAATGCACCTATTATTGAGACCATAAAGAAAGATAAACAACCATTCAAATGGTCTGCTGAAGCAGAGAGAAATTTTCAGCTGTTGAAGAGGAAAATAACTGAAAAGCCTGTTTTGATTCTTCCTGATTTTAACAAGACTTTTCAAGTTAAGTGTGATGCCAGCGCAGAAGCAATTGGAGGAGTTTTGAGCCAAGAAGATAGACCAATAGCTTACTTTAGTGAAAAGCTAAATGAGGCAAAAAGAAATTATTCTTCTTATGATAAAGAGTTTTATGCAGTGGTACAGGCACTAAAGAAGTGGAGGCATTATTTAATGTCGAAAGAATTTATTCTTTACTCAGATAATCATGCATTGCAGTTTATAATGCAGCAGCCAAAACTCAGCCGGAGACATGCTAAATGGGTAGAATATCTTCAAGGTTTTCATTTTGTGTTGAAACATATAACTGGACAGTCAAACAAAGTTGCAGATGCCTTAAGTAGGAGGAATATATTGCTGCAAGAAAGTCAAATCCAAGTGTTGGGTTTTGATTTTCTTAAGGAATTATATGAGGCCGATTCAGATTTTAAGGAGGCATATGAGGCTTGTAAGAATCCTGTTTTAGCAGACAGAAGCAAGTGGCTGGATTATTTTATACAAGATGGACTATTATTCAAGAAAAATCAGCTGTGCATACCCAACTGTTCAATGAGAGAAAATTTAATCAAAGAGAAGCATAGTGGAGGACTTGTAGGACATTTTGGTAGAGAGAAGACCTTTGAACAGCTCAACAGATTCTACTTCTGGCCGAAAATGAAATCTGAAGTAGAGAAGTATGTAAGGAATTGTAAAGTCTGTCAGTATGCAAAAGGAAGGAGCCAGAACACAGGGTTGTACATTCCATTGCCAATTCCAGATAGGCCTTGGGATATGATAAGTATGGATTTTGTGCTAGGATTGCCAAAGACTCAAAGAGGCTATGATTCAATTTTTGTGGTAGTGGACAGATTTTCAAAAATGGCACACTTTACTCCATGTTATAAAACTAATGATGCTTCTCACATTGCTAACTTGTTTTTTAAAGAAATTGTAAGGTTACATGGATTGCCCAAAAGTATTGTTTCAGACAGAGATTCAAAATTTGTTGGACATTTATAGAGAACACTATGCAAGAAGCTGGGAACCAAATTAAATTTCAGTTCTGCCTATCATCCACAGACTGATGGACAGACTGAGGTTGTGAATAGAAGTTTAGGAAATCTTTTGAGGAGCTTTACTGCAGAACATCCAAAGCAATGGGATCAAGTGTTACCTCAAGTTGAATATGCATATAATGATTCACCGAACAGAAGCACGAGACAGAGCCCATTCCATATTGTTTATGGAATGCACCCAAGGGGAATATCTGAATTAAGGAACTTGGGAAAAGAGGAAATGAGAAGTGCAGAAGGTGAAGACTTTGCTTCAAGAATGCAAGCAATACATGAGCAGGTGAAACAGCAGCTACAGGACAGCAGCATCAAATATAAAACCAGAGCAGACATGAGGAGAAGAGAAATGAATTTTGAAGTTGGAGACTTGGTTTTAGCACACCTCAGAAAGGAGAGATTTCCAAAGGGAGAATATAACAAATTAAAATCCAAGAAAATTGGACCATGCAAGATACTGAGGAAATTCTCTGCAAATGCTTATGAGATTGAATTACCACCTGGTGTGGGAATATCACCAATTTTTAATGTTGCAGACCTGTACAAGTATGAGAATGAAGCTGCAGATGATACAGCACAGGATCAAGAGACTTCGGAGATTGACTGGGTGAAACAGTTACCCACAGCCAAGAATTTACAACCAGAAAGAATTCTGGACAAGAAATTGTATAAGAAGACAAGAGCACGGGAGTATTTCCAGTATCTGGTGAAATGGAAGGGACAACCGATTACTGAAGCTACTTGGGTTACAGAAGACATTCTACAGAAATTGGGCAAATCTGTAGATGAGCTCATGGACAGGAGCCCATGAAGAGTTTTGTCCTCAAGAGTCTGATGCGGGAGCATGTGACTCAGAGGGGAAGAATCTTCCAAATTATTCCAAAAATCCAAAAAAATTTACAGGCAAGGGAGTGGGGTCCTTTAGCCTGCACTTTCTATGTTTTTTTAGTTAAAATTAGAATAAATCTAGCAATAAATCATGCTAATTGTAACAGAGCTTTCAAGCTTTAAATCACCTGTAAAGCATGCTTTTCTTGTATTGGATAAGGACGAGAGGGCCTATCCTTAATTATAAATAAAATGGCAGCAAAGCTCTCATCAGACAGAGGAGAGGGGCGAGTGCCTTAGTTTCACTGTTGGAATTTTGTTCTCTCAATGTCTCTAATTTAATGACTCTGTGGTTGCTTGCATAGTTATTTTTATGGTGTCTTAATACTGCTAAACGACTCTGATTTTTATAAGGCAATACTGTCTATTAATAAATGAACGTTCCTTTCCTTTCACTCGCAGCGATACTGGTTGATTCTTAGTTACTATGGCGTATGTATCTTATTGAAGTAGCCAGAGCGCTTATAGTTCCTTAAGAAGCGAATGCGCAACACCGTATAGGCAAGAGGGTTTAGTATTGAAGTGAAATTCATTTCACTGTTAGTAGAACTGCATACGGCTCATAAAGCCTTCCATCCGAGCGAGACATAGCATGATCGAGGAGCTGTTAACCGGTGTTGAATGCCGCTCATAATTCTTGTCCGAACAGAGCATGAATAAAGCGAATTCCGGATTTAGCGAATTGATATGAACTACAGTTTATATTTGTCGCCAGGTCCACAATTCGGAGGTAGAGAACTTGTCCATTTAACCGACCAGCGACAAGCGGAACTAGCGATACATTAAGGCTATATATAGTGCGTCGGGTACGTGGAGAAACGTGGTTGGAGCAATCGCCGAATCTTATATGTGCGATGAATCGAGCATAAGGAGCGGAGGTAGAATTGTTGTGTATTTCGACTTTAACTACAGCAAGCGGTTATATATATTTACTTGGGCTTCGGTCCATGAATTAGGAGCCTTCAGCCATGACTAAAGCCAACGCATACAACCAGTGTGATATATCTATACAAAAGAGTCTAGCATATGGCAATACCGTTATGATATCTCTTTATGCGCCTTGTCTTTGGTAAGGTCATTATAACATATATACACGAGCCTTGTTAATAATAAACGTGCTATGAATATATATGTATAAGGTGGATATATGTGTGTTATGCGCATAAGTCCTCCGACGGCATCTCTTTTAAAATTCCTTTAAAAGCCACGGGTTGCTGTAAGGCTCGACGGTGAGGTTTTGAAATGAATATATAAGTTTGATGACTGAGGCGCTCAGGCCTGAAGAACAGGGAATTGACGAAGACGTTGAGGAGCTTATTGGCAGATTTGGGAAATTGTCCATAACGCCTGCAACCCCGCCATCACTCTGTCAGAGTTTTCTAGATTTATTTTGGTATTAGGCTTGCCCTATTTCTTAGGGAACTATGTTAGCTATGTTTTTAGTATCAGTTTTGAGTATGATGATATTTCTAAATCTAAAAACTTCTACTTATGTTATTGGTCTGATATTTCTAGATCTAAAAATCTCTACTTATGTTATTGGTCCGGTTTCCTAGTGGCAGGCCACAATATGAAAAGCTAGTGGCAGACCACAGTCTGGAAAGCTACTAATCTAATATGTTTTCCCAATAATGTAAGTTTGTCTTTATTTAAAAAAAAAAAAAAAATATATAATATAATATAATTAACAAGCATATCTATAAAAAAACATTTACTATCTAGTTTGATGGACTAAAAAGGGATCTTTAAAATTAAATTTTGATACTGCTAAAAGGGTCATTTCGCTGAGGGAAAATTTAGGTGCTAATATTCGCACATGGACTAATTTTCCATGCTTTTTCAAAAAAAAAAAAAAAATCACCAACCTCCATATTTTTAAAAATGATTCTCCTAAATTTTATAATATAAAATTATTTTACCTTGAAAATCACTAAAATTTTACAAATAATATATAAAATTATTATAAATTTAAATATTTTTATAAAATATAACTAAACATTTTACAGATTATATATTAGAAATTAATTTCCATCTTTAAAATTTTCCATCTTTCAATAATCCCAAAAGTATTATAAATAATTATATTTTAAAAAAATTAAACTAAAAATTTATTTATCAAAACAAAATAACAATTTGCAAAAATATTTTATTAATATGGGAATAACTTCAATACCCTTGCGATGAAGCATCACCTAACAGTGAGAATGGATCTATTGATTTTAGCATGTAACTCATGATATCTTGGCGGTTTTCCTGCGTATATCTCAAATATTAAATCGAAAAGGTTGATAAAATTATATTTAATTTATTATACGCATTTTTACATGGTATGGTTTAATTTTTATTTATTTATTTATTATTATTATTATTATTATTTAATTTACTTATGTATTTTTTTTAATTAATTAATTAATTTATTTTTATTTTATATTTTTGAAATTGAGTATTATAATTTTTTTTGCGAAATTGTAAATTGTATTTTTAAATATGTAGATGTTTTTCAAATTCTAAAATTTATAAGATAGTTAGTTTATGTAAATCACATCATTTAAATTTATAATTTTAACAAATTTTTTATTGGACGTTAAATAAGGTAAACTAAAAAATTTATATATTTGGAAAAAAAATCAAAATTTAATAGAATTAAATTAAAATATTATTTATTAAAATTATAATATGTCAAGTCATATAAGTTATATGGCTAATGTATGTTTATAGGCTTAGGATACGAATACAAACAAGGACCATATTGGCAAGAATTCAAATTTGAGGATTGAAAGTCAATTATATGGTTAAAAATATCTTTTAAAACAAATAATCACAATTTTCATTTACAAAATACAAATAACTTAATAAATTTAATTATAATTTTTTATTAAACAATAAAACATAATTTTTTATTATTGAATCTTAAACATATAGATAATGTTTATAATTAAAAAACTCTAAAATGTCACACCCTATTTTTCAATATAAACATAATTATTATTTACAAATTATATTATTAAATATTTAAACTTTCAAAATATTATTTTAATTTTTACATTTAAAAATATTTAAAAATTAATTAATTGATATGTTGGTTTCTTTGAAAAAATATAATAACTAAAGGATTATTGGTATATGAGTGCTATATATGAAAAAAACTATTTTTACGCCGTAAGGCGTTTCTCTTTGAAATGGACTCACCTAACTGCCACCGTGTACAATTTTGCAGCGTTTGATGAGATGTTAGACGATTAAACAGATTCTCACCGTGGGATGTCGGATATTATAGGTGGTTATAGTAATTTCAAATATCATAAGCGGTTATAGTAAGTTCGTTACAAGTGGTTACAGTATCGATGGTCTGCAACAACTCAAGATTATGAAATATGACTCAAGATTATGAAGTATGGTATACATGTAGAATATCAAGTCTGGTATGCTCACAGTTACCGCGACCCTGTGAATCGAAGCGAATGAAATTCTAGCCACGGTTAAGACCACTTTGGCCGAGACAAAATCCGACTGCGAGTTAACGGAGCAACGGTGGGCGCCCTTGAGCTTCTTGTTCGGGGGCCTTGTCTGGGCCTTGCCTGTGGCTGTGCAAATAGCATGACATGCGAATTAGGGTTCTGGCAGTGCAAACATAGGAAGGGTTCGCTCATGGGCATTACCGTGGGCAGGGTCGCGGCCGCCATGTGATGCCAATTGACATGGACGTTGCGAGGACAGGCGGAACTCCTAACCCTAAGGCTAAATCTGTATATGATAAAGCACCTAACTGCATGAAAAAGGTTGTAAACAATGTCACCTACCTAGGAAAGTGCAACTACTCTTAATCTGGAATCCTTCTCTACTGTGGTCCTTTCCCAAAGAAAGATTTGTCCTTGAACAAAACTGAAAAAAAACACTAATTGAAGAAGAGTCAATGTCTAAATTAAACCATAAATCCATGTTAAATATGGCTCTAAGCCTGGAAAACACTCTTAACTTAAGGCAAACATACATGCATACAACATCTATAAGATGATTATAACTGACACACGTATTTTAATGTTGCTACACATTCACATTAATTACAATATGTTGCACAAATCCCAAGACTCTATGGACTTGTGGAGGGTGCAGGTTCCACAGATTTGCTGAGACGAAGTAATGCTCAAGGAGAAATACTTTCAGAAATGTAAACTCTACCATCACTTTTGCACCATGTTGATTCTGATTTTGAATATACCTTTAACCCATCTGCACACAGGCCAAGGTTGTTGTTGGGTATGCTTCTTTGTTTAAGGGATGTTGCAGTGTATTGTTGTGTTGCTAAAGGATGAACACAGTTAGAGCAACATTAATTACAATATGTTGCAAAAATCCCAAGACTCTATGGACTTGTGGAGGGTGAAGGTTCCACAGATCTGCTGAGATGAAGTAATGCTCAAGGAGAAATACTTTCAGAAATGTAAACTCTACCATCACTTTTGCACCATGTTGATTCTGATTTTGACTACACCTTTAACCCATCTGCACACAGGCCAAGGCTGTTGCTGGGTATGCTTCTTTGTTTAAGGGATATTGCAGTGTATTGTTGTGTTGCTGAAGGATGAACACATTTAGAGCAACATAGGTAAAATTCTAACAGTCACTCTTTGTGAGGAAAGTGTTATCCAAGGTACTATCTATTAAGTACCTCAATAGATTTGAATATAAAATCACACACAAGATACAAAGAATCAGATAGGAAACTTCTACCTTTATTTGACTATAACAAAATACCCTTAAGGGGGGCATCACCTTACAATTGATCTTTCTTATGGAAGGAATATTTGAAATTGAGTCTATGTAGTTCTATTTAGCCATTACTTATAGGGAGCATTCCATGTGCGTCCATTCACATGTCGATGTTGTCATTTTTCCACACTTTATGCCTTACGACGTTTCCTTTGCAACATCTACTGCAAATGCTAGTTAATAGTCCTTGTCATAAGACAGCGGGGACTATAGTAATCGATCTGCTCCATAGCATCAATCAAAGCACACAAATTAAGATATGAAACTTGCATGGAACCAAAATTCTAAGGGAATATACTTTTTCAATAATTTTTGGCCGCCTATTAAGTCATAACAATGTATTTTGCGCACCCATAAGACGTTCTTCCTTAGATAAAGAGACACTTATTATTAAAAAAAAAACTTTAAATTATAAAAAATATTTAAATTTTTTATTCATAATAAAGTAATACTAACATTACTGGATTAACATTAATTATTTACTCTAAATAGTAGAAATAACCAGCATGAATAAAATTCTTGAAAAACAAGCATACACTATGGCTATCTAACTTCTTGTTAAATTATTTCTTTTAATAAAAATATATTTATCGAGGTAGTAAACAATATAATATAAAGATAGTAAACAATTATTTATTTATAAAAATAGTAAACAATAGAATGTTTTATATAGTAATTTTATTTGATTGGAGTTTTGTTCATTTGGATTTTTCCTCTGAACATTGCTCTCTTTATGGCTCATGAATATAAGGGTTTATGACTCATGAATATAAGGGTTTATATTTTGTATAGTATGTTTTTCCTATTTTGGTTTTTAGAATTTATATTTTTATATTTCTTATTTCTTATTATGTTATTCATACTTTGTTGCTTTTGTTAATTAAGTACCAGCCATGGCATTGGGACATGTGAATCATATATTTTATTTTTTAAGTAATAACAAGGATTAAATTATATGTAATAGTAAAAAATAATTATTTATTATCATAGCTGGTTAATTATATGATGATTTTTAACGTGTAGAAATAGAAAATTATAAATAATTTATGATAGGGTTAAAAGAAAAAAGTTGTGTGTATGCGTTATATTCTTTGTATGATTGGTTCCATGCGAGATACAATGTGTTGGGCGTGGAAGGGGGTCATAGGGAGCCGACAATGCCTTAACAAAAAAAAATTAGTTGGTTTTTCCCATAGTTATATTCTAATCCAAGGTTAATGAATTTGGGTTTATGAATGCTTCGACATGTATATAATGTATTGTAACATTGAAATGAATATAATGAAAAATCAATCTGGTTTTCTCGATTTTGGATTCCAGGAGAAAAATCTCTGTGTATATTTTATGTGATTGTCATTCTATCTTTCTGTTTTTTCTTTAGAATTTGTTTGCTGATATTATTTGTACAGGGTTAAAACTTACAAAAAGAGTGTAAATTTTTTATTACTATTGTGTAGTTGAAATTTCTCTAGAACTAACATGCTACTGCTAAACATTATTGTTGAGAGCACAAATACTTTGTATTGTAACCATCAAGTTATTGAATAATACATTGAATGTGATTTAGAGCATGGGGTTTTTCTCCTATAGGGTTTTTCGCCAAGGAATCATGTTGTCAATGGTTTGTCGTTTATTTTATTTATTTGCAAATGTTCTAGAGTAAACTCTTGCACATCCTTCCCTCGTGGATTAGCGTCAGAAGTATAGTTTGCACCTCTACTCCCTTTCATTTGGTATTAGAGCTTGATCACCCCATATTCAAGGTGTTAAGGACAAGTCCTTTTGATCTAATCTTATTTTGTGTGGGAGCCTGCATATAAGAAAATCTTATTGTAAGGATATGTTGAGCACATCTAAATTAGAAGTGGAGAAGTTTAATGGCACTAACTCTGAGCTTTGTTAGCTCAGTTGGAGGATCTTCTCATAAATGAAAATCTATTAGTTGCAGTGTTTGGAACCAAACCCGTTAATATGAAAAATGAAGAGTGGGAAGCATTAGGGAGAAAGGATAGAAGTCTTATTAACTTCTATTTGGATGGTTCATTATTATTAAATGTTTTTTAAGAAAAAACTACAACAACTCTCTAGAAGAAGTTGGGAGATTTATGTGAGGCTAAATCCTTGGTTAATAAACTTTTTATGTAGAAAAGGTCATTTGCCTTAACAATGGGTGGTGGTGATTACATCAGTAAGCACCTAAATGCATTTTATCATTTTATGACCCTTTTGCATTATTTGGTAGATGCATGGGACAACCAAACAATGGCCATTGAAAGAACTCTAAATACATTAGTTCTTTCAAATGAGGCCATGGTTGTTTTACTCTTAAAGGAGGTGAGGTGGAAAGTTTTGAAGTTCACTGATGAGGCCTTGGTTGTTCATGGAATATCGAAGGAAAAAGTTAAGAAAAGAGAAAAGTGCGGGTCCAAAACCCATGGGAGACATAAGTCTCTTAGAAAGTACAAGGAAAAAATTTGGATTTGCAATAAGCATTTTTAGAAAGGACTGCAAGGAAGATAAGAATACGAATGAGAAGGAAAAGAATGATTATAATGACAAGTTTCAAAAATATTCTTAAGAGGATGGTGGAGATGCATTTTATTGCAGTTTGGAAACTTATGTAGGCCAAAGTGCATGGTGGATAGACTCTAGAGATTCCTTCCATGTGACTTCCCATTGGCACTGATATTTAATGTATGAGAAATGTGATGGTAAGATCATATATATTAGTCATGACTGTCCTCTCAACATGGTTTCTCATGGTAAATTCTTGATCAGATTCCTTGATGGAAGAGTAAGGAGGATCAATGGAATTTTGCACATTATAGGTCCCACAAAACCTAGTATCAATAAGCACACTTAATGATGTGGGTATGAAATTTGTTTTCTTTGACATAGGGTATAAGATGGTATGAGGAGCTATGGTACTTAGTAAGGGTGTTCATGTGATCACTTTGTTCCAAATTAATGCATACACTATCAAGGGCAATAGTTCTTCAATTTTTGCAGTGGATAAATTTATAGGATCTATATCTTCACCGTTAGTACCCAAACAAGATCTTGTTTTAGAAAACAAGTTACTTCAATAGAAGACAATGTTATGGCACCAAAGATTGGTCCATGTAGGTGAGAAGTGCCTATGATCCTTGAAAAAGAAAAAACTTACTCATGGATTGAATGATTATGCACTTTACTTTTATTTTTGCAAGCATTACATGTATGGATAACATAATTATGTTCAATTTTAATATAGTTCTCACAAATCTTATGGATAACTAGACTTATTCATTCTCATGTATTTGGTATTTAAATTTTCTTCAATACATAAGGATTTGTATTATGTGTCATCAACTAATGATTATATTCTAGAAGGACATGGATACATATTTTATTAGAACAAATTTTGACGTTTTTAGTTGGTTTAAAGAGCTTAAAATTGCCTTGGAAAATTAGATTCATAGGAATATTAAAGATGGTGAGGACTGATAGAAGTGAGTTTTGTTCTACATAGTTTGATAATTTTTGTAAGGAAAATGGCATTGAAAGGCAGAATACAACTCCATATACCTCTCAAAGAGTGAAGTTGTAGAACAAATGAATAGAATGTAGATGGATATAGCTACAAGTATGCTTCGCGTGGGTTGGCTTAAAGAAGTAGTTATGAGTAGAAGTAGTTGTTATTGCATGTTACTTAATTAACAAATCACTTCAAAACCTTTTTGTTTTTTGTTGTGAGGAATATGCTCACGTGCCTAAGGAGAAGTGATCGAAGTTGGATAACAAGGCTATAAAATGTATCTTCATTGGATATGGCATTGGTGTGAAATGGTGCAGGTTTTCAGGGATCCTACAACTTAAAAAGTTAGGTATAGCAAGAATGTTATTTTAAGGGATGTTATGCCTTATCCTACAGTGGTATATCCAAAACAAGACGAGAATAAGTAATTGGTTCAAATACCATCCAACCTCTACTCCTCATCCTCCTCCTTTCCTTCATGCATCATGTATTTGTGATATTTTTCTTCCTTTCATCTCTTTGAATCTTGTGTCTTGATGATGTATCCAGATATTGGATTCGAAAGGTCGACCATCAAAATTTCCACTATGGATGTAACTTCAGAAAATCTCAGCAATCAAGAATAAAAAAGATAAACTATAAAATGAATAAAAATTCCATGATGGACCTCAAAAGGAGGAAGGTTTAGACAATTTAAAAGAGGAGGATAAACCTCCACCTCAAAATTTAAGGAGGCCCACTCAACAAAGAATGCAACTATATAGGTATAATTTAGTTTATTTGATTTCATATGTATATTTTCTTTATTTGCTAACATCAATGAGCTTAGAACTGTGAAAGAGGTAACTGAAATGGAAGATAAGAAGGCCCAAAAATTGGTCATGACTTGAGAAAATAGTTGTATGTGAAAAGAATGGTACATGGGACTTGGTACCATTGCTTGATGGATGGAAACCATTGGATATAAATGGTTGTTAAAAGGGAAGATCAATTTTAGATGGAAATGCTAGAAAGCACAAGACAAAGTTGGTTGCTAATGGATATTCCCAAGTTGAGGTCATAGACTTTAGTGATATGATTTCCCCAGTTGATAAGTTAACATATATTAGGTTCTTATTATTTATAACATCAACTATTAATTTGGAAATAAAACAAATAAATGTGAAAACGATGATCATACATGGTGACTTGAAGGAGGATATTTATATGATATATCTAAAGCATTATGTTGATAAAAGTAAAGAGTCATTAATTTACGGTTTAATTTTTTTTACATGATCTCAAACAACCTTGACTGTTTTTTTATTTATTTTAATGAGAATTAAAATCCTTGAGATCCAAATCAAATCATTGTATGTCTTTCTAATGACATGGTAATCATATACTTGTTATCAATGTAACATAAATGACATGTTATTTTTTATTTTTTTGTAATAATAAGAATGTGATTTATGATTTGAAATAGTAGTTTTCAGCACTATTTTATATAAAAAACTGGGGAATTACAAAATATATCTTACTAGTACACACCATATATCTTACAAAATATATTATAGCTTACCACTATAAATCGATTTTGAATTTGAGTAAGTCAAATATTTAATTATTTACATCTCAATGTATTTTTAATTCTTCTAAGCATCCAAAAAAAATAGACTTTTTTGTTTACAAGTACAGGTAGACCATACTTACTAATTAATATGAATCTAATACTTATCATATTACTATAATCATAGTTTATAATACATAAATGGATGATAATTATAGATAAAAAATGATTAATTAACTTTATGAAATTCGAGTTGAAAAAATCCAAAAAATTGTATTTTTAAGTGGAAAAATTATTGTTTAGTTAAAATTTGCTTTTAATAAAAGTAAAATATCTTATTTTATTTTAGAGTTTAATATTTGATTGGGTAATTTAAATATTTTATATCTTAAATTTTATTGGGCATATTTTATTGTTAATATTGCTAAAAATTTAGTAGAGATTTGTTGGAATTGCAAGTGTATTAGGGGATTTTAAAAGCATTAAATCCATTTATGCTCTCAAGAATGCAATTTAAATAACAAAAAAACACAATATCACCAAAAATTATATAGCTAAATTCCAATAAAAACTAAACATCAAATGACTCTCATCAACAACAACTACGACTTGAGTCAAGAGGAGGTCGAAATGGAAGGAACATTAATAAAAAACATGTAGCAATGAGGGTGCACTTCAGGAAGCTTGCAAAACATTGCTTTGTTACTTGGTCACACGAATGTCCACAACAATGATGCTGAGCATGACTTAACTCAGTCAGAGATGCACTCAAAGTCATTGGTGGGATCCGTACAGTTCTTTGAGAGGCACACATATCTCTGTTACAAGAATTTTGAGAGCTAACCATGTAGGGTTTCAGAATGCATCTTAGCGAACGATACAAGTTAGACCAAATCAGTAGAAGAGAGAATCATCGCCACTTAGGCAGGGCCCAACTTAGGTAGAGCGATAGGTCGAGGAATTCCTACACTCCTTTCTCGCTTGTAACTAGGAGACTCTTTGTTGGTTCATCAAACTTCTTTCCAGATCCTTGTTGAACTTCTCTCTAGGCATTCACTCCTCCTTGAGGTCTGCTCTACAGATATGGTCGGAGATCTCAAGCTTTCCCTAAAGCTCCAAGCATGTATTCCCTCTGTCATGCAATGCCTATTGTTCGAAGGCAAGAATATGGATGATGCTTCCCCTCTTTTTGGATATAATATTGTTAAAGATGCCATTGTTTTCAAGGCCCTTCATTTACGGGGGGGCGCTGAGGGAAAGGCTTCTTCCTCTCGAGATTTTTATTATAAAGATATTGGTCATTCCTAACCCCAGGCAGTTTCTGGGCCATTTGAGAATTCCATCAGACCTTTGTAGAGAAAACCATTATTTGTTGTTTCAATGGTTTATGGCGCTACTCGATTAATCTTTATAAATTGATCCAGTCCTCCTAGACCAAAAATTGCAAGGTTATTTTCTTCTCCAAAGTATTCTTCATTGTAATGTTTGCTAATTGGAAATATTACCCAAATTTTTTAACTAAAGGGCCCTAGTTTTGAGGCAATGACAGTCTTCTCCTAACTCAGTTTCCAAATTTTGACCCTTCTACAACAATCATTACCATGCTGCTAATATTGGTCCGACTTCCTAATATTCCTGCCCAATTGTCACACTTCTTAGTCTTTGAGAGAATTGGAAACTCCTTAGGTCGTTTCCTTGCAACTAATTCTTCTCATGGGAAATTTGGCATCTACACCTATGGCAGAATATGCATTGAAATCAACATCAATAAAGGGCTACTATAATAGATCAATTTAAAAATATGGAACTTTCATTGGACCTAGGCTCTAGACTATGAGAATATTATTTTTTGTTGTCGCTTCTGCCATCGAATCAACCATCTCTAGAATTCTTTCCCTCTACTCAAATCTCACTAGAAGTGGAACACTCATAATTCGAGAGATAAAAGATGAAAGCCTTCTGACCTGCCTCCTATGGAGAGGGAGACTTCCTCTAAATCACACAAGGATGATGAAGAATTTGATGATGAATTGCATTTGGTGGACACAATATAGACTTCCTATCCTCAAAAACCCACTGAGGATCCGGTTGTGAACCATGCTCCCTTGACAAGCATAGAGCTAGTCAATATCAATGCTTCCTCTTGAGCATTAAAGTGAGCTCATGAATCATCTTCTTCATACTTTAACAAGGATTCTCCTTCAGTGGACCATGATAATCTACAAATTGCTTTGATAAACTTGCTTTGGAAAGTCAAGTGAAGGTTTAGAAAATAAAAGGAAAGAAAAGTCGCTCAAAAGACCTACCCCAAATTGGGTGATTCTGTTATGTAATTATTTCTTTTGTTTCTCTTTATCTTTTGTGTCTCCTTTACTACTCTCAATCTCATACATCTCATCTGTACTCCTATAGTTACTAGCACACTATGCCAAGAAAAAAAATCATAATTATATATGATGAGGCTTCATTTCTAACTGATCAATAAATTTTTTAAAATTTACCCATGAAAAAAACAAAACAAATAATAAATTAAATCTATTTTATCTAATTCAAATGTTTAACATTATTAACATGATCTTTGGATTTGCTTTGAGTGATTCTATATTGAAGCATATCAACTATTTTTATTTTTTATTTTTTCCCTTCGGACTTTTCTTGGAATTTATTATTTTATTACTAAGATTGATCGACGTGGTAAAAGGACTGTTATTTTATGAATTGGGCATGGATTGCGTTGGTAAAGTACGCAAGTTGATTCTTATTTTTCTTATTGTGCTCAGATACATGGGAGGGAGCCCTAAATATCCAAAGATAATTTTTTAATCGGATAATTTTAAAATGATTAAAAAAGACTTAGGGAAAGAGTCCACACCCCATGACGTGTCCATAAAATCAATTTGCATAAAGACACAATTTAAAATGCCTAAACTCTTTTGTAAACTCCATATAATAGGATGTACAAAAGAATTAATAGGATGTACAAAAGAATGAAGACATTTTGCAACCACAACTTTAATGTTAAGATAAAGCAACCAAAATTAAACAACATTCCATGTTAAAAAGTTACTATTTAATATGTTTCATTACCTTGTCTTCGTTAAGGTAACAAAGACTACAATATAGATTTATAGATAAGAAAATGGTTGGTTGCTTGCCTCATTGTGCACATGGACAGTTGGAAAAACAAATAACCTTGTATATTATTGTTAATTGCATGTGAATAATGTATAAAAAATCTTGAGTTACAACAAGCATAAATCTCAAATGTTTATTTATTTTAATATTTTGTTTTTTATATTATAAATCTCAATTATATAAATATTTAAGAGCATGTACACAATTTTTATCTCCTAAACATTTTTTATATAACATTACTCAGGAAGAAGTTGCATATTTTCTAATAGATATTATCCACATTCTTTTGGCATTGAGTTAAGTTTGCTAAACAAAACATGTAGTAAATAATTAGTAATTTTTATAATCAAGTTAATGTAATTGTTTCTCTATTATAGTCAACTCTCCTCAAACTAGGTATGCGATTATTGAGGTTATCTCACTTGTAGATTCCCTAATGCCATCCACGTGTTTGAGGAGCCCCCTTCCCCACCATTAGTCCCCACTTCCTCCACCTCTTGTCTCCTCCTTCCCTACGAGGCCTCTTCCATTAGTGACCTTGCTTTGGGTTATGCCCATCAACTTTTGGGACCCCCACCCTATCCAAACTAGATTTCAAATCCCACTAGTTAAATTTTTCAAACAATGAACTAATTATTTCAATGATGCTAGGCTCTGGATCTCCTCCATTATCCTTGGAGGCTTACTGATGAGAAACCCCTTGAGCATTAGGTTGAGAGGTGTAGATTGTAATATAAATTATTCCTATTTAAATATGTAGATTTCTTTTTTTTCTGCCTCTTCCCTCCACCCTTTATGTCGATTACCATGTTTTTTACAATTTTCTTGATTAGTATGCACAATTTTGAATTTTTTATGTTAGGATTTCTGAGTGTCTTCATTGTAGATGGTATATTTCCCATCTCATAAAAATAATAATTAGAGAACATGATCGAGTCTCCGCCCTTTCCTTCAATTACCCTATTTTAATGATTGTTCGATATACATATTTCTAAATTTATAATTTTAGGGTTTATCGAGGTCTTAATTTTATATGGTAGATTCCCATCTCTTAAAATTGATAATTGAGTTTGAAAGTCAACCTAGAGTGACAATGACTAAGGTAGTAGAATGATTTGATTGATTTCTTAATATTTCGTCTCTATGAATTGTTCTTAAAAGGAACTTCCCTTAATTTATGTAGCTAAGTTCATTCCAAAAGAGAACCTCTTATTATCATTGGGGTCTTAGTGCAAATCATTGTTCTATCAATACGACATTTTATGGAAACAATAGCACCTAAGAGAAATCATTAGCTACCCTAGATGATATTTCAGATTTGCCTAAACTCGACACCGTTCAACCTGAAAGAGCATGTACACATTATTATCTTTATGGGCGCTAGAGCCATAATAGTGACACAAATTTACAATTTAAAATTTGTTAAAATTTACTATAGAGAAATCTTGATGTCTTAGTGGGGCTCTTACTTGTCATGGACATCTTAGGTGATCATGTCAGATTGAGATTCTTCAATCCATATTCAAATACCATTTAGGGTCATCAAAATTTGTTGAGTTTTAATGGGTAGCCCAAGCTAAAAAGAGAAATGGTATACCTCTTTGCACATTAATCAACGACATTTTTACCACAATAACATTGCAATGTAAAATATGGGATTTGGATGGGTTGGCATATTCTATAGGTGTTTGGTAGAGCTAGCTATTATGTGGTGGCTTGCAAATCTTCTCAAAGTCTCCTAATTCAGGCATTTCTCTAATGATGGGTAACACAAATTGAAGAGGGAAAACATTAAAATTGTCATTTCCACATATTTGATACCCCTTTACACATTGATTAGCCATGTTTTTACCATAACAACATTGCATTGTCGATATTGGGATTTGGATTTGTTGGAATATTCTGTTGAATTATGTAGCTTGGGAGGTACTCCACAAGCCTAAATCGAGGTTTGAGGAGTTTTGGGCAAAGAACCCAAGTGAATGGGATTTAGACCTAAGTCGGGGTTTGAGATCTAAAAAGAAAATTAAAAGAGAAAATAATTAGTTCCTAAGCCTGAAGGGCTAAAACCCTAAGTCTAGAGGGTTCCTAAAAGACTAGAGGAGGATCTATTTAAAGAGGCCTTAGGACAAGGCTAGACACATCAAGTGAGAGGTTCTTCATTTGATAAAGAAGGATTGTGGAGATGTAGTCTTAAAGGAGGTTGAACTGGCATAGCAGGGCTACAAAAAAAGCTAATCCCAAGGAATAAATCCTCTCAAGCAAAGACAAAGCTAAAAGAGACATATTTCCTCAGGTCTGGATTGGGTAAGGAGTAGAAAAATATGTGGTTATCTTGTCTTGTGTCTCATGACCTAATGAAGGACGAGGGAGGAAGAAGATTCATGGTTTTTTGGCTGAGATTTGTGCACCCTGGTGTGGATCATCTCAGAGAATAAAGGTCCTGATATATGTGCTACATATCTGCGTAGGGCCAAGTATAACCTCAGATTGGAAGGTTGAAACTTCTAGATCATGAGGCCTAGTAGGTGATCAGTGGCCGAGTTCATGGAGGATGGGAGCGAAGGAAGAAAGAACCCTATGTGCAAGAATTGGGGCTTGTTGCAAGAGAGAATAGGGTCAAGACTCCTGTAGATGTGCACCGAAAGTTATAGTCTCGGACCACACTCAATTGTAGTGTCTTCAAGGAAGAATAATGTAGGATAAAGGGTTATTCATAAGGTTTATGAACATCAGTGGTTACAAGGCCTAGTTAGGGAAACCTCCTAGAATTTTCAGTCTGTGTTGATGTGCCCTAAATCTCGTGATCATATCATTCTAGATATGCATAAAGGAGGAAGGGTGGAGTCCTTTAGTTGGTGAAGATAACCCTGCAAATAAGGTTTCAAACGTTAAGATGGAGAGTGAGGGTATTTGTGGGACATCGGATCCAAAAGGTGGCCATGTCTGGTGCAATAATATGAGACAGAAGTAGGGCTCCATGTAAGGGTGGATTGTCATGAAGAGGAAAAGAATGTTGAAGGACTTTAGAGGGTTGTTTAAAGGAATGAACAATAGATCTGAAGTCAAGCCCTATATTTGTGGCTTGAGGTGTGAGGGTATAGTATTTGGAAGCGTGAATAATCCCTGATGAGGGTAGATTTGAAGCCCTAGATCTGAGAAATTTTAGGATCAAACTGCAGATAAGACGGTCATATATTCAGAGCCCTAGATCAGTCTAGATGTGGCTGTAAGTGGGAAGATATGAAGAATCCATATTGGATAGAGTTGGTGGATAGTTCATGTACAGAGGGAGGCTATTAGGAGTTGTCATAAAGTGCCCTAAGTGTAGGACTTGAGAAGGTCATAAAGCCTACTAGGATAGGTAGAGGCATTGACCCAAGACATTGTTCTTTGAAGGTCTAAAGGGGAGCTAAGAGAGCAAGTCAAACAATCCCTAATTCATAGTTGTAGGGAAGGACTTCTACATTGAGAATAATGGCAACATCCATGCCATAGAATTGTCTTATAGGAGCAACAAGAATAACATAAGTGGGAAGATCCAAGAGTTGCTCACAAAAGAAGCTGTGAACAACATATTGAAGTCCCTATGTTTTACATACCTTGAAGGAAAAAGGAAGTAGCTAAAGGGATAAATTGTTGTATCTGAGTTTAGTGACCTAAATGAGCTAAAATACTTGATAGATGCATATTGAGGAGTTGCAGATGGGAAGGTAAGATGATTTATTGGATGTTTTCAGGACACATGGACTGAAAGGGTTGTGTGTGATCACCATCAGCAAGTAGGTTAAGGGTTGTCTTGTTTAGGGTAGATTGGTAGTCAAAGAGACTAACTCCAAGCCCTAGTTGTATTCTTGTACCAGTTTGATTATAAAGGGCCATGATCCCTGGTACATAAGTCATATAATGTTGTATTATAGTTTGTACTACAACGAAGAAGGGTCAAAAATTTAAAAAATTGGCATGTGCGCTAGTTGATTCACTAATGTGTGTAGATTCTACTATGCAAAGTAGGATGGTTGTGGCATTTGAGTTGGTTTTGTCAGAGATTGTAGGACCTAAACCTAGATTCTCATTTTCCATGGAAAATTCAACATATTCCACATGTATTTGGTAGAGCCAATTGCTACGTAGTGGCCTACAAATATTGCCCAAGTTTCCTTCTTCAGACATGTCTCTAATGTCCACATATTATAGTACGTTTCAATAATTTTTAGACTACCTTTGTGACACTTGGGTATTTGGTAGAGCTAACTACTATGTGGTAGTTTGTAAATCTTGTCCAAGTCTCCTTATTTAAGCATGTCTCTAATGTTCAAAATTGCAATCTATATCAACAATTGTTAGACTTCTTTCAAAGAGTATGTAGTAGGGGTAAAGAAATTACATTCTTACTTGTTCAACTTTTTTCATGGGTTGTTTTGCATTAATACAAGGATGATACCAACCATTTCCTCGAGCCTATTAGAGGAAATTTCAACCTAAAAGTGGTCTCCTAAGGAAAAAACAAGAAATTAATAAAAAATGTCATGTAGACAATTTTTTAATATTATTTTACTTTTATCTATGTTCCAAAATATTTATTAGCATGAGATTTAATAATAAAAAAATTAATATATTATTTCTAATTTTTTACTTTTATCGAAATCCCTCAATATATGGCACTTTTATTAAAATAATTGTCTATATATATTTTATATTTAAATTTAACTATCTATATTTATATTTTATATTTAATTGTGTATATATATTTTATATTTAATTTTTTTTGGTGTTTGTTTAGGGACATTGTCTATTGAAGCCACAATTTCCCCTAAAATTATTTTTTTGGCCAGAATCTGGTAATTTGTCCTTTCTGGAATACGTTATTTCAACTATTTAATTATTTTTAACTATTTAACTATCTTATATTTAACTATATATTCTATATTTTGGTCGAATCCAGTAATTTGTCCTTTCTTGAATACATTTTTTAACTATTTAACTATTTTATAATTAACTATAACTATATTTTTTTTAGCTATTTAACAATTTTATGATTAACTATTTTATATTTAATTATAATTATATTTTATTTTTAACTATAACTGTCTATATTTATATTTTATATTTAACTGTCTATATATTTTTTATATTTAACTATTTTTTTGTGTTTTTTGGGCATGGTTATTAATGTCAAATGAACACTCATTTTTAATTTATATTTTTTTTTCACTAATATAAAGATTTACATTGCATTAATAACTTTTTCGATATTCTAATTCATATGGGTAAGATATGCAAATAACAATAATAAAATATTTTTGAATTCAAACTTTGTGATCCATAATGAATTAAGAAAATTCTTTCGGTAGAAATCACATAAGAGAAATTTTTGGTTGACACATTTCTACCAAAAGACTTTTCTTAATAAAATATTTTGCAAATACCCAAATTAATACTAAAATATTTCACTGATACCCAAATTAATAATAAAATATTTCACCGATACCCAAATTAATAATAAAATATTTCACAGATACCCAAATTAAACAATTTAAAATTATTTAGGACATGTACCTCTTTTTAAATTTAAAGGATTTTGATTGGTTTACATATTATGACATGAAAATTACGTGAAAATTTCATGGGCACTTTTAGGCTGAAATTTCCTCTAATTGATAATAGATTGTCAACATTGATCATGGCCATATCATTTTCCAAGAAGTTAGAGGAAAATAATGACTAGCATAATTATGTAGTGGGTGTACAATTTTTGTAGCTTCAAACATTTATTCAGTAGAGTATCCTAACCATTATGGCATTATTTTTTTGTGTACAACATACTTTGTGGAATTATTGCACTAGATTTCTACTCTAAAACTATTATTATTTGGATTCTAGAGGCATAAGGTCATTATAAAGCAAAATAGACCATAATTAATTTCCATTAATTATTCATTGTGAAATGCATGTGATGAATTTGCCCCTATTTTGATAGAACTTAAATTTATAGAAGTTGAGCATCAAGAAAAGATAGAAAAAGTTTGTAAGAAGAATTAACAACTTGTTTACATTTAAAAGAGTAGCTCAATTATAGAGAGAAAACATTCACACCCACACTTAATGTATAGACTCTATAAGCTCACTTCCTTTCTAATAAACCTCTCCTCCACAAGTGATCCATAAACTGCCATGGATATTCGACTGGATAGTTCGTCACAACATATTTGATAATATTATATTAAAAATATGAAATTCTACACTATTATAGTTTTATTAAATTTCTAGATCTGTATATTTTATTGTAATTAGTACATGCATGCAAATGGAAATTATGCAGAAAATATAGAACGAAAAAATAAAATCTCACACACACACATAAGACACAAGATATTCTCTGGGAAACCCTTTCGGGAGAAAACCCAACTGGAAGGTGAGGTCGCTCCACTCTCTTTCTCTGTCTGTAATTATGGTTGCAAGTACAAAGAAGTATGGCCTGTGGCTCGTGGGTTGTTACAGTGCACAAATCCTCTCTTTGTGCTCTACTTCCTATCCCTCTTAGCTATTTTTTCTCAGCTATGGCACACATGCACTCAAAAGAATGGAATGCCTCTTCCTCTTAGTGTCCTAGTTATAACACAAACCAATAACCTACTAGTGGCTAAGTTTGACTACCTCAATTCTTAACCAAAGTTATAATATGGACTCTTCTAGAGTCTTTTACATCAAAATCACATGGCTAGCCCCTTTTCCATGAATAATGGGGGCTGACGTGACATCCTCTTGAACCATGGTGGTGAAAATAGGAAGGTCAACTTCTGAGTGGAATAACTTTCGCATATGGACTCTGATTGATGTGCTTCTTGCGTCGTTGGAAATAGATTTGTATGTAGAATAGCATGAAAAAGGTGTGGCACTAAAATTTCAAAGTTTTACCCCCAAAAAACATCATTTGATGCCTCAAAACACTCCTGAAAGGTTTCAGACCTTGTTTTGCCAAATTGAGTCCCACCAGTAAAAAAAAACTTGTGAGATGATTCCTCCATTTTTTCCACTCCGAATGCATCGAGATGGATGACAAAAAATATCATGACCCAATCCAGATCAACAATATAATTCACATATTAGGGCTTAATACTAAATGATAGTGACAAATTTCTCCTTTCCATCAATATATATATCAATACTTACATTCACAAATGTTACCCAAGACTATAATTGAAATAATTTAGTTGGAAGTGCAGAACTAGAGAGGGGGAATGGTATAATAAATAGAAAAGGTTCGACTAAGGGAGGTAAAGGGATTAGGTTGACACATCTCAAACTATAGATCCATTTTACTCTCTATTTTCTTTCTCTTGAACCTTCTTTCCTTTCATCATCCTTAGTCTCATAAAAAAACTTAGCATTTGATTTAGGTAACCTTGCAATAGAGCTTAAGGAATGGGAATGATACTTGGAATCCTAATTATATCTATGAGCATAATGTTGGTACATGCATATCTTGGAACATAAAAAATATAAGCTTATAACACACACAATTTCAATCACAAACAAAAAGTCCCCAAAAATCTTCAAGCAACCTTGTTGGAGTCAATTTGATTGTTCGATATCTCACATGAATAACTTTTCAATGAATTATCATGAATCCTCTTCAGTTCTCCACACTTATACGGGGCATGTTTGTTGTGGACGCGTTCCCTGTGAATGAGGAGTTCATGGGCAAATAATCTTGATGCCAATAAATTTATTATAACAATTTTCATAATTCTATAAAGAATAACAAGATGACAAAATGAAGGTTAGAGAAAGGTTACTTATAAATCTACATTCTATTTTAATAAATTCTCCACCCACAATTATAAATCCATAGTGCTTAAATATATAAAAAAAATGAATGCAGGGAATCTTGTCCACAATTGCTACCACATGGTTGGTCACAAAGTCAATGCTCTAGCATACCTCTTATATGAATCTAAAGGAAATAGTCTAGATTTGGCTATATTGAACCGTATTACTAGATGGTTTCTAACAACTTTATATATATATATATATATATATATATATATATATATATATATATATATATATATATTCAATTGGGGTTATCTCGGTTGGTTGGGTGAAATGGTTGTTATCTTCCCCACCCAAGTTTAAATCCTTGCTAGTGACATGATGACTTATAATTCCTTGATAAATATTGTTGTAATGGATTTGTGCCTATGAATATTTTTGTATTGGCTTTGAGCCTTGTGAACTCTTAAGTGAGCATACATGTGGTCTAATTGGTACCAACAACTTCCCTCTAACCCTTGGGATGATGGTGACGCTTATTTCTTTTCTCGAGGAAAAAAAACTAACGAATTATCATGTTTAGAACTATTCTAATAGATATTTATAATAAATAACTCCTATTTAAAACCAAGTGAGTGTGAAAATCTTATATGGCTAATAATATTTCCATTTCAGACAATTTTAGGGGTTAATTTCAGTGTTTATTTATCTTGTTTTCCAGTTATATCTAATAAATTATGTAAATGGTTTTAGGTTCCTTTTAATCTACACTTTGTTTCTTTTTAATTTTGCATATAATCCTTTTGGAAATTATATATGATGAGGGAATATATTGGTTATAGAATGACTAACAAATCATACCTTAGCCTATATATTATAGAGTAAAGTGCAAGACACAACTACTAAGAAATGGAGGTCTATACATTAAGGAACCACAAACAACAAGACTGACCATATTTCCTTGATGGAAGGGTTACAATCATCTATAGAACATCGGGTAGATGAAATTGTTGCTTCTATGAATTCACAACTTATTGTTGATTAGATGACAGGGAATTTTCAAGTTATGTCTATAGATTTCATAGCATTGTGTGATAGCACTTGAGAACTTGCTCATAAATTCTTCTCATTTATTGTATGCCAATGACAAGATTGAGTAGGATCATATCTGAGGCTAAAAATATGTACAATGATATTTTATTTGGAGTAATTTCATCCCAAATCAGAATTGGTAATCAACACTTGCATAGATGAAAAAGTACCATTATGTGAAATTAAAGAGGATGACCACTAGTAGTGCATGTATATGCTTCATTTTTATCCTATTCATTGTATTTGTGTTAATGTATTGCTTTATTCGAATACAAACATATATAAGTTGCCACATTGGATATTATATTCTATTTGAATGTTTATGATGAATATCATATTAAAAAATGGAGTTTTGTGATGTCTCTGAATACTTAACATCCGTCGGGTTAAAATGAATCTATTAGGGTCCTAACCTCCCTACTTTATACCACATAGTAGTTAGTTACTTTTTGTATGTAGTCATCCTCTTTTAATAAGGCCCATTATATAATACTGGATAGTTATTCAATGGAAAAGGGTCCACTTTATAAGGCCCACTAGGTAGGTGGTACCCATTCATTGATGAGACCATAAGTAGTTAAGGTTTTTTCTATGTAAATGTTATTTAAAGAGATAGGAGACTAAGGCGTGTTTGTCTTGTGTTTTGTATTTGGAACTCTACTCATGAAAGGTCGCCCCACATTAGGAGGAAAGTGGATACTATATTTTTCTTTACATTATCAATATATAAGGTTATTTCTACTTCTTTTATCTTATTGTCTTTTTCGTTTCTAGCTAATTTGCAATTATATTCTTGGTATACCTTGTTATATTTCAATTTTCAAGGGTTAAGTAACACGACAAGTGGTATCAAATCTCTTTTTGAGCCAACACACTTCTAAGTTAGTAGATTCATTTTTCGTGATAGAGACATGTTTCAACATCTTTAAATAATAAAGTGACCTATTATTCAATGGGTAAACGTATGATTGGGATGAATACACATAGGGAATACAAGTGGAATCACCTTGTTGAAAACCCTTGTTGGTACCCCTTTAAGTAGTATCACATCAAACAACACCTATATATGGAATCTCATTTGTGAATATTTTCATGTATATTTGAAAAGTCCGCTAGGTATACTTGAAGCCAACCCTAGATCAACTAGTTATCCATCTTATTGATCTAGTAAATTGAGAGAAACACTCAAGGAGACCATTGTTTAATACCTAGGTAGTTTGGTTGTACAACAAAGGGAATGGTTGAGGCTCCTTAGTTATTTCCTTGATATATTAATCCAAGTTCCACTATTGGGCCCCATAAGTATTTTAGAGAGATATAGACCTTAACACTCATTTCTCTCTATGACCCTACAAACCCTACCATCGATAATTAGCCAATGAAATTATAATATTTATGTAGGAGGGAGTTGAAGATTTCTTCACCATAGTAATAATTAGATAGGAGTAATACCCCTATAGGAGTAGTACCTATTGACATCATTATGGGAGCTCTCAAAATGTTCCTTGAATCATGATGATCACTTGAACCTCCCTCTCAAGTAAATTTTTTTGGGAGGACCCAAAAATACCATGATTTAGGTTATATATGACCATAATAATTTTAGTCCATTGATTATAGTGAGATAAGTGGAAAATAACACCTCCTAAAAATATTGGTGGTCCCATGGTTTAGAATCAGAACATGGCTAACTCTAAGAACCAACAAAGGAACCAAACTACTCAGTGCCAAGATATAGGTAGTAAGGTTGTTGGAATTTAGGCCACGCTCAATGTTTTAAGGACACACTGGAAGCCTAAACCAAAATTTTCATTTTTTTTCACAAAAACTAGTAGATAATATATTAGCGAAGTTCACATTTAAAACTTCAACAAAAGGATTACAGGTCACTTTTTCCATTCTTCATTAAAAATAGAAACATCATACTTCTTCAAGGAAACTCCTTAATTATACATAAACATTAATTATCCTGGGTTGGAGGAACCTAAAACACCCTTGTTGATCGAATTATCTAATGAAGCCATTTGGTTGAGGTCAAGGAGGAAGCCTAATGGTTTCTTGGTGTTCATTGAACATGAGGATGTTTTGAAGGATGAAAAAGTAGGATGGGATGCAAAAAACCCATCAATTTGCATATACAATGCTCAAGTTTCATCTTTGACTTGATGAAACATATTTAATGCTAGATGAGGATCTCCATGGACATAGAAACCTGGGAATACATACTTTCTAAGTGAATTTGGAACTAATACATGGTCAATTTGAGGATGTTCACATGTCATCAAAACCATGCCAGTGACAATAGAGAGGTTGCACTCCCAAGTTCCACAAGATCAACATAGGTAGAGTATAATTTAAGGATATGAGGGAGAGGGTGAAAAAAGGTGTGGGGGTTAAGGAAGTTGGGTGGGGGAGGAAGAAAATCCATAGAATCCATGGAATTTCCATCCACTAGATTAGGGGGCTCCTTAAATGCCAAAAACATATCATAGCAAGTGAAATCAAGGATAACATCCAATCAAAATTAGTGTGGCCTATTAGGATTACCTTACCTTAGATGTTTTGATTAAACCAACAAAAAATCATATTGAAGGGGGGGGGGGGGGGGGGGGTGTTTGAGGGTGGGGAGTGAGTCAATAATATGAAGAAAATGATCTTATATAATATAATAAGGGGCAGAGGAATCCTCCATGTGTGAGCTTCATGGAGAGTTAACTCCATATGGTGCATAATCAATGAGGGAGGTGGGATCATGAATTTAGGGGATGGGATAAGATATGGTATGTAAATTAATAATGAGCTACCCTACATTTTTTTGCAAAGCCAATTTAGGTTGAATTTATAAGTCTATTATTGGTTCTAGGGATATGGAAAAAATCCATGGAGGGGATATTTTGGAAGAGGGAATTAATGAAAGAAAATATGGAGTGGATCTTGTATCATTAGGCGTTTTTTTTTTTGGATGGATATGTATAATGGTGTTTTTGGAGTCTCTGATGATGGTGAGTTGGTGTATATTGAGAGGTAGGGACTAGTTGATTCTTGAAGGATAGAATATGATTCCATCTAGTTTTTAGTGTCCTCACATAGATGTCAATCATATGTGAATTTAATATTTCCTTCGGGGTCAAAGAGGACCCCACACACTTGCCACCCCTAGGTTGTGCTTTGTTTCCCCATAAAAATAGAGGATATTGGAGTTTTTTGAGAGTAGGCATGCTTGAAATTTTGAGGGAGAAAGCTAAAGTTACCTGCATGATTAGGAAAAGGAAACATAATGGAATGAGAAGGGGAGACCAAATTGATGAATTTTTTAGTTCTTATAATCATCAAGAACTTAGGGGATAGGATATGAGAGAACTCAAGAGAGAGATTTCGATATAAGGGTTATAGCCCTAGTAGCAACACCTCCTACTTAAATATTTTCTTCTTAAAATATGGCCCTATTCTGAGCCAAGCATATTTCCAATAGACTAATTTAGGGAGAGCTACCTAAATTCTTTTGAGGGTGGATTTGTAGTGGAAAGAGCACCTGTAATTCTTATGCCATCTACCAATAGTTTTTGCACAAGAGCTGGGCTAGATGACTTTGTCAATGTTTCCTTAAGGATCATTTGCTAGATCACTTTTGTAAATGCACATTCTAGGAAATGTTAAGAGGTGGATTTAGAGGCCACTCCATAAAGGACACACTAGGAGGGCCCAAGTATCCCTCATTTACATAAGGTTTCAAATGTAATGATTTTACCATAGGCTGTTATCCAATAGAAAACATTGATTTTAGAGACACAATCAATATTATATATATAGTTCTAGATACCTACCTTGTTAGGAAACATTGAGGGAAATAATTGAGCTTTGTAGCCTTTCTTGTTGAATAATTATTCATTGCCATATCCCCAATAATCCATTGATATTTTTTGTATAAGGGTGCAACCTTGAAGATATCTAAGGAGAATGGGAAAGAGCTCATGAAAAAATGGAGGAACAAAACCAATTTCCTAGTTGAGGCAATTGTTATAGGCTAATGACCATGAAGAGATGTCAAAGAACATGAATCTTCTCTATTCATCCAACCAAGGATTTAGGGGGAGGAGAGGGGGTTTATTGAAGAGGGGGGTTAACCATCATATTCACTCTAGATGTTGATCTATTGATTGTTCCAAGGGATCCAAGTGGGATGAATTTATGTAAGAGGAAAGGAAACAATTATCAATATATAAATCTACGACCCCCTTTACATAGGAAGGGATTGGTCCATACAATGAGCATGATATTCATTCAAATATTTATTGAGTATTACCTTTTTCCACTAGCCTTATTATTCTCAGATGATATGCCATAAAAATTTGGACCCCATTTCCACATTCATGATAGTTAGGTATTTAATGCCTAATCCACCATGAACTTTGGGGGTTCAGAAAAAGTTCCAGTTGACTAGATGGAATATTTTATGATTTTTGTTTCCCCCTTAACAAAGAAACCATTATCATTCCTTAGTTAAATCAATCTTGACTTTGACTAGTGAAATTAGTTTGTAGGATTGGAAGATAGGTAGAGTAGAGAGCACTAATTTGATCAACATGGAATAACTTTTTAGATTGAGCCATTTGGCCCTCAAATTTGGAAGTTTTCTTTAATTTAAGAAAGGATAGTCCGATAGGATTTTGAGGAACAATAATGTTAAAAGGGTATCCAAGGTACTAGAAATAATTCCATTTCTCTTGAAAAGGGAATTGAAGTATTCTGGTAGTGGTGGAAAGATGCCTCTAAGTGATGTTCCAGGCATATAAGTATCTTTTTTCATTATTAATAAGAGCCCTTGAGACACTAGTATAGAGATCCAAGGAATATTTGAATTTGGATGCATTATAGTGGAAGCCTATCTTATTAACAAGGTATCATATAGAAAATTGGAGTGGTTGAGTTTTTTCCCTATGAATAATTAAATACCTAGTATATTTCTTAAGAAAAAAATGTATTCAAACTTTCAACTCAATGACCCCCCATCATGATATACAGAAGAGGGGATAGAGGGAATCATATCATTAAACCTAGAGAGGTATTGAAGAATTTGTAGGGTCAACCATGAACTACGAGTAAATATAAGGGAAGAATATGCAGGCTTCCACCTAACTAATAAATCATGGGAAAAATCCAAATCTGTGAAGAACCACAAATAAAAAATTGTGTTAAACATTTTTGAAAGCATTGGACACGTCAAATTTTTTTATCTGCTATTTTCCTTTTCTCCATAAAGTCCCCTTGATTTTTTGATATGATATTTGGAAGGAGAGGCATTAGCTGGTTGTCTATAAGTTTGGTCATGATATTATGGATACATACAATGGAACATATGCTAGGACCTTGAGAAATAAAGGGTGTTAGATTCCTTTGGAATAAAAGCTAAGAAGGAAGAACCTATACACCCCACAACCAATGCCCCCTATTGAAGGAAATGTAACTAGGTTCGGTCTTCATAAATGTACTTTTGATATTTGTATTTATCCAAGAAAACAAATATTATTTTTATGATATATGTCAATGAGTTTCTTGCTCAGTGAAGTAGGTATAGCACATGTTAAAGTGCTATAGGTAATTCAAAAGGTCAAAAGAATTATGTTAAAGACCTTAAGGGTATGTTACATTGTATAAGAGTCAAAGAAGTCACCTCCAAGCAAATTCAAGTCTCCTCCTAAGCAAAGGCACCATCAAAGAGTCTCCTCCAAGCATGTGACACCACTAAAGAAGCCATTTGAAGTAAGATAGCAAGTTGGCCTACAAACAGTCCTCAAGTCGGCCTAAAAGGAGGGACAATCCTCTATATATAGATTTTGTCCACTCCAATATAACACACTCATGTAATTATGAAATCAACAAAGTTAAGGAGATAAGAAAAGAACGAAAAAGGATGAAGTCAAGGAGCCTCTAGTGCAGCGAAGTAAAGGGAAGCATAAGCGAAGGTTGGAGGAGGTTTCTAGAGAAAATATAGTCACATGTGCGAGGAAAAAGAAGGTTGCCTATGGTCATAACAACAGAGACTCACAACCAAACATATCTCATCATTAGGGCTAGAGACATAGGCCTAAAGGGTTTCCCACTCAAGCGCAGTAGCAAGGGATAAAAGCCGAAGTGAAGAGGATTGTTTCTAGGGCTAGAAATAGTCACACGTGCGAAGAAAGGGTGGTCAAGTTTGTGGGTATGACATCATGGACAAACAGTCCATAAACTAGTGTTCATTGGGTTTGAAACTAGGCCTACAAGGCCTCCCAAGTCAAGCGAAGAAGCTTATCTCTCTAGCAAAGTAAAATGACCCTAATTCTCTAACGTACCTCTCACATGTGCAAGAATTAGGGCTGCAGTGCTATCACACTAAGGAAGAATGAAGTGTTGGAAGAAGGATGAAGTGTTGGGGAACAAAGTGCTGGAAGAAGGTGAATGAAATACTAGGAAACCATAGTGAAAAGAAAAGGAAGGACCTGACTTTTGCTTGGAGGATCTTCTAGTCAAGGGTTTAGGGTTTGGAATTGATCAAGAAAGAAGCTTCAATAAGACAAAACTTACTGAAGGGTTTTCCTCTAAAAAAAAGAGAGGTTTTGTCCTTGGCATAGAGCCAACATCTTGTGTTCTTGTTTTATGTTTTGATAATGGTTTGATGAAGCACACACATGCATTAATAAGAAAAGAATAAGATTAAGCTAACAAGAAAAAATAAAAATACTTCACAATTTGTTATCTTGTCATGAAGAATCACTCTACACCTAATTTCCCTAGATTCTTCAACACCCCCCACCCACTAAACCCAAGCACATTGATCGATGAACATATTGCAACATTTGGAGGAACTTAAATTTGATTATGTGCTAGTAGCTTCTATATAAATATGTTATAAATCCATTCAGGCCTAGGGTCTTATCTAGATCCAAATGGACTATTACTCTATGTAGAAACTATTCTAATATAGTTCACATGAGGAAATCATTTCCTTGATTTTTGGGGGAACATGATTCAACAAGTGGGTGTATTATCTCTTGGACCACCCATGATTTAGTGTACAAATATTCAAAACCTTTGAAGGATACATCTTTTGTTTTCTCAAATCACATACCACTTCCCCTTCCCTAATTCTTATTTTCTTGACATGGTTTTTCCATTGATTGGATTTTGACTATCTATGGAATAATTTTGCATTTTGATCCCAAGCCTTAAGCCATAGGCTTCTTGGCTTTATTTGTTGTTTTTATTCTTCCACTCAAGAGATATTTTTGGCATCTCCAAAATTTTTCTTGTTTTCCCTACAAAAGTGACTCAAAGACTTGAGTTTTATCCATTATGTCTTGAGGTTCCTCTAATTATTTCTTGAGGGAACTAACATATTGGTCTGGATAATGGAAGCTCTCTTTATCCCATTCTTTGATGTATAGCTTGGATACCTTCAATCTTTGTTCCTAGACAAAGACAAGGATCCCATGATCCAGTGACACAAGGAAAGTGAGACTAAAGGGAGAAAATAAGGGTCTTGCAAGTAGAGGGGGTTGGAATGAAATGGATGGGGAAAATGTTTAGGGAGTCTTGAAAACACAAGGCCATAGGGAAATGGTCTGAACCAACCCATGGAAGGATAATGAGGAGAGGGAGAAGGAGTTCTCAAGAAAGAAGTAGGACATCAAGAATTTTTCCAGCCTTGTTGTTATGTGACTTGGCCTTGTTCTTTTATTATTCCAATTGTAGCAGCCTTTGACAGGATCGACGTCATATAGATCTAGAGAATAGATCAAATATTCCATTCTCTCCTAGAATGGATTTCTAACTAAACTCCCAACATTTTTCTCAATTTAGGTGAGAGTTGAGTTGAAGTCTTCTACAATTATAAAATTCTCCCCCTTTTCCTCTCTAAGACTAATCAAGGATTGTTGACAATATTATTTTCTTAATAGTTTGCAAGCATACAAAGATTAATAACCAAGATGGAAACACCTAAAGGAATATTAGTAAGACTTACTAAAGGATAGTGAAGAATAGAATAATTAGAGTTAAACTAAAGAAAGTTTGAGTTTAGAGGGGTATAGAGGTTGCTAGATACACCTCTAGAGATGACCACTAGACCCATGATTGAGCACCAAAATTTAGGAATTTCCTAAAGGATATCCATGTCCTTTAGTTTCATCTCCTAAAGTAAGAGGAGTTAGGGGTTTTTTGAATTTATTATTTCCTTGACCAATTGAATATTGTGGTTATTTCCCATTCATCTGGAATATTAGGAGACTAGTTTCATAATTTATTAATGGATTTGGCATGCCCCCACTTTGAAGGGACTACGGCCCTAGTTGGCTAGGTTATTTTCCCTTCTTTTGCTTCTTCCAACACCATATGATCCAATGTATATTGGGAGCGTATGTTATTTTCCATATATTATTCTAATTCCTATTTGGTTTTATTGATATTCCAACTTGATTTCCTTACTAGTATTTCTTGGAGGGATTCTCTTTTAGATTCTTCATTAGATGGCACCAGAAGGGGTTCTTCATGAACAATAGGAGGTGTATTTGGTGAGGGTTGGGGGTTGTGAAGAATTGAGGAAGAGGGGTAGTTTCTTCCTCGTGATCTAGAGAAACATCATCAAAGTGGAAGGACTGGTCTTGGGGGCCTTAGGATCTTGGGGGGACAGAACTTCCCATTGAAGATACTAGGGGAGCGAAGACAAGGCAAATTTAGGGTGACTAGAAGGGTGGAAAACGAAATAATTCTTGTTGGAGGTGTTCATATTCTTTGAAACTTGATTACCTTTTGGATTGAGGGGTAGCACCATTATAGTAAGGCTGAGATGTTATAGAGGGGGCCACAGATGAAGGCTGGTCATGATGGGAAGAACTTTCCTTGTGGGTGGCCTTCTTCTTTTTGGCATATTTCCATTACTCATTTCTCTCCTCAAAGAGAGATTCAGAAGCCTTCTTTGCGAATTTATTGATGAAGCTACCATACTCATGAAAACCCTTGCATTTGAAAGGGTGTTTCTCATAGTCATCTCATTGAAGATAAGTTCAAGTGTCCAATGTTAACTAGACCTATTCTGGTAGTCCTTTCTTCATATCCACATCCACACATATTTGGGTATATGATTGGAGCCCATATTTTGTATCCACTCTACCCATATACTTACCCATTGTATTTCCAACATTTCAAACTATTTCATTTTTCCAATAATGAAGAGGTAAATGGGGAAACCTAACATATGCACAAATTGCAGATAAAATTTCATGCTCTAGGTTGAAATCCAACATCCAATGTTTTAGGTACTCACTATGAGATCCCATGAAGTAAGGGTAGCTATGAAATATGAGATATTTGTATTCTTTTATTTAAAATAGGAAAATGAAGAAACCTTTCCCATGGAAGGAAAAAGTGAGATGGCCTCCAATCAAGGGATTTCAATGCTTTTCCACTTAGAGGGTGATGGATTTTACAGATGTCTAAATGATCATGAATGAGCTAATCATACCCTTGGTTGTGAGATTGAGATCCAAAACATGGGAGGATGATGGATGGGCTGGGACCTAAGGTATTTCTTCCAATTTTTTTGATGAATTTCACTAAATGTGGCTTGATAGTTTGACATGTAGATGGAACTAGCTTGTGGAAATCTATAATGTCAATGGAGAGAGAGGATATGCCCCACGAAAGGCCAAAGCCATAGGAATCCCTAGCTTATTAAGAGAAGGCCCCACAAGTGATTTTAGGATAACCAACACCGATGATTTCATGACCATAATCATTGGAATCAATTTCCAAAAGTAGACATGACAAATTTGATGGGAACAATACTTCTCTCTATTAGTGGCGTTACTAATGACTTACATAAAATAGAGTATGGGTATTATATTTAGATGTTTAATGTTGGTAGTAGTTTCAATGGTATAAGTAGGATTATAAAGGATACATTTCCTAGAGCTAGTTTGCACAAGTACTTTAAGCTCATTTTGAATGTGACGCTCACCATTTCAAACACTTAACAAAATTATTCCAAATTTGAATAGTTATAGAGTTGATTAGCACCATTGATTAATTGTAAATATGAATAAAGGGCCAACCATATTATGTTATAAATAGTGTTTCATCAATGGTCTCATGGATGTAATTAATGAACATGTCATGATGCATCACCCAAAAACATGTTTGGAAAATTGTGATAGAGCTAAAGAAACTGAGATAACAATCAATGGACAAACCAAGAGACAAACCACTAATTAAAAACCACTACACCAAGTCATCCAACTCACAACCAATTTTCATCCATAAGTTATCCATTAAAGAGATGGAAAAACGTAAACTCCTATCTATTTTTTATAATTTTCATAAACAATATTTCAAAGAGTACAAATGTAAAGAAAAAAAATAGTTCAAATAGATATACCTCCACTTAACCACTCCAAATAATTTTTTGTTGAAGATACTCATGAACCAACTTTGGAAGACACCATCCCACTAATGGAAAATTAAGCACCCTTGCGGCCTCCTTTCGAGGAACCCCAAAATTCTCTCTATTCCTTGTCAAGTTTCTTGACAACACAAACCTTGAAATTAATTGGCTAAATCAAGCAGTTCAACAATATTGTGTTGATTGATAATAGTGAACCCATAATTTTTAGTAGAGGAGATTGGTCCAAGACATCCATTTTATGTATGTCCCATATATAATTTTCAATCTATGACCACCAATTGGGGCACTAGGAAATGTGGGGGAAGATATGAAAATATGAGACTACAAATGGGTGAGTATCATTTCAAAAATCACATGTTTTCCATTGAAATAAGTGGCTATCATATAGCTCTTGGTGTAAAATGGTCACTCATTTTTGGACCAATCACCATGGATTTCAAGGAGTTGTACATGAAATTCATGGAAGAATGGAATAAAAACATACTCTCAAGGGGCTTACATCAGGTTCAACCAAAATTATAACCTATTATCATATGGAGAAGTTGTTGACGAAAGGCCACTCAAGTGTCATAGGGTAATTCAATTCCATTTAAGTAATTGACACAACACCATGAAATATTTACCCTAATTTGTATATAGTATTCTCAAATCATAAATGGGTCTTTGAAATTCCATAAGGTTTACCAAATTCACATGGGTAGCATGATCATCATATGCCCCTCATTTCAAGAATTCAACCACCCAATGTGCATCCTTGTATGCACCCTTTTGCACAAAAGAATAAAATTGAAAATGTTTTTAAGGAATTATTGGAGGCAAGAGTCATACGTCCCAATATTAGCCCTTACTCATCGCCAATGGTTATGCTATTAAAGAAGGAATTTATTTGGTGAAAGTGTTCCAATTTCCAAGCTCTCAATAATTTGAAAATCAAGGACAAGTTTCATATTCCAGTTATAGATGGTCTATTGGATGACCTTCACATAGCCAAGTTTTTCACTAAACTTGACCTTCATTATAGCTACCACCAAATTTCGATGAAAGAGGAATATATCCCGCAGACACATTTTCATGCACGTAGAGGTCATTATGGGTTTTTAGTAATTATTTTTTACCTCCACAATGTTCCATCAACCTTTCGAAGCCTCATAAATAATATATTTTGATCATTCCTCCACAATTTTGTGCTAGTATTTTTTGATGATATCTTGATCACAACAACACATGGGGATACCACATAGATCATGTATACCAACTTCATATGGGTAGCATGATAATTGAATTCCCATCATTCAAGGAACTCAACCACCCAATATGCATACTTATAGGAGCCCTTTTGCACACAAAACTAAAATTGAAAATATCCTTAAGGAATTGTTGGAGGCTAGAGTCATATGTCCCAGTACTAGCCCTTACTCGTCACCAATGGTTATGGTATTAAAGAAGGAGGGTACTTGATGAATGTGTCCTAATTTTTATTATATTTAAATTTGATAATCAAGGACAAGTTCCCTATCCTAGTCATATATGACCTATTAGATGAACTTCATGGAGCCAAGTTTTTCACTAGAATTGACCTTCATTATAGCTACCACTAGATTTGAATGAAAGAGGAATACATCCTACAGAAAAAATTCCATGCACACAAAGGTAATTGTGAGTTTTTAGTAATGCCTTACTGTATTTTCAATGTTCCATCAACCTTTGGAAGCCTCATGAACAAGATCTTTTGGCCATTCCTCCACAATATTTTTTTGTATTCTTTGATGATATCTCAATCTATGAAAAAAATGTGAATACCACATAAATCATGTTGATGAAGCCTTGCAAATCCTATAGGACCAACAAATATTTTTTAAATTATCCAAATTTGATTTTGGGGCTTCAGAGCTTGAATAATTGGGTCACATTGCAAGTCTAGGAGTAAGGGTTGATCTTAAGAAAGTCACAACCATGCAAGGTTATCCCTATTCCAAAACTATGAAGAAATTGCATGGATTATTGGGATTGGAAAGGTACTACAGAAGCTTGTGGAAATTATGGAAATATTATAGTTCCTTTAAATTCACTACTAGAAAAGAATGCCTTTGTCTAGAATGAGTCCATAGAACAAAAATTCTTAGTTTTAAAAAATCCACGTGCAAAAATCTCATTTGAGATATGCCATATTTTACTAATACTTTTTTCTTGGAAATTGATACCTCAACCAGAGGTCTTTTAGCAATAATAATGCAAGAATGTTTCCCTTGAAATTCACCACTAAGAAGTTATGTGTCTGCAATTTTAGTAAATCCACATTTGTGATAGAGGTGATGGCCATCCTGAATTTTGTAGAGACTTCACACCTATACTTCAGAAAATGATGTTGCTAGATAGATAATAACCATGATAATATGAAGTACTCCCTTAAATAAAGGTTATATTCACTATATAAATTGAAGTGGGCCACCAAGCTACTAGGGTATAACTATGAGATTATCTATAAGAAAGGTAAAGGAAATGTGATACATGATGCCTTATAATATCAATTTGAGGAGGAAAAATCTCTTTTCTCCTGATATTTACCTATTCTAGGTTGGCTGGAGGAAAATACTGTCAAGAATGGCTGGGTAATGATCTTATCTGCCAACTCATCCATGGGCTTCAATAAGGTCCCAGCCCTCTTTAGGGGTACACATGGCAGTTGAATACATTAAGATATTAAGGGTACAATGTTCAAGTAATGTATTCTTACTTAAAACAAAATGTTTTAGAAGAATTTCATTTATCACCTTAAATTTCATAAGACATATGAATGAATTTAGTGCCCATTTTTTTGGGAAAAAATGAAAACTGACATCCAATATTTTTTTGCACATGTTACATTTGTCAAAGAATAAAAGAAGAGATTGATCTATATTAGATCATTATACATTTTTTCATTTATCTTGGTACTTTATGGGTGGAAAAATTTAAGGAATTGGCATGTAAGGCTCATTTTAGTGGTAGGTATCAGTTTAGAAAATTGAGGTCTAGAACCTTCAAGATCCATTTTTTGGCATAAAATAATACTTTTTTGGGGGTTGTAACATCTAGGGAACGTGTATAAATCTTAATTGTTGATCTACACATCAAGACCTTTCCAACGATGTAAAAATTACCTTAATCAGAGCTCATATGAAAAAGTTATGCCTCTCACAAGTTGACCACAATGGTGTGAGTGGATGCCATGTTAGTCCCCATTACTCACAAATATAGGGCTATACATGTGTGCATTTTCAAGAATATTCTAGAATGTTTAAAACTTTATCACTAATTAAGTGTTGATGAAGTCAAAACCATAATCCTAGATGATTATCATACTATGTTAAATACCATATTACTAGGAGGAGAACAATCTCTATTCTTTGGAGGTTAACATTGGTCTTACAACGATGAGAGCGTGAGTTATAATTTTTTTAACCTGAAAAAACATTGGAAGCTCCCGACGATGAACCCTACAGCCGTCGCCGCCTCTGCGCCCTCGGCCATCGCTCAGCCTCGGCTCTCTATCGCCGAAGAGGAAGATTGATTCCAGACCAGGAAGCCGGAGCACTCCTCAACGCTGGAGAAGCAGGCATTGAACAGATATTCGGAGCAGAAACCGAACCCTAAAAGCGAGGCTGCTGCCGCCGTAGCCTCCTTATCCTCGGACGCCGCTTGGCCTCTGCGCGGACATGCTGATGAAACGGAGGCTCGATTTAGGGTCTTTCGAAGGCGCGAACCAGAGTTGAAGCTCCAAGCGGAGGTTGAGCCAAAGGAAGAGGCGAACCTCCATGCAGTGAACTCAGGCGCGCACAGCCATGGCAGCTTTGGCCCCTCCACTGAGCAGTGGCCTCTCCACAGATCTGGCGCCCTTCACTCTGCAGCGGATCCGAGGTGGAGCAACACGTACCTTTGGCAGAAGATCTCTTCTCCCCCGCTGCCTCCTTCGCGTCAAGAGATGGGAGACTCTAAAGATTCTGGCTCCATGCTGCTCCAGAAATCTTTTGAAATTTCCCTTGCCCCTTTTCAGGTTCAAATAGCACAGATCTTGGGCAAAACCATTCTGCAATGGGTAAACCCTACAGATCTGGTGCAGAACCTCAAAGCAAATCTGGAGCACAGACTTGGGATCCCCTCAGCCCTACAGAGACTTATTTTCCAAGGTAAACAGCTCGAAGATCCTCTTCCTCTCTCTTTTTACAGCATAAAAAACAACAGTTCTTTAGTGTTTTCCTTTCGCTTGAGAGGTGGAGCTGCAGGGCAATCCTCTTCTGCTCCTCCATACTCCTACAAAGCTGCAGTCCGCTCTGAGACACCCGCAACCCCGGAACCTCCCAAACCCAAGCCTTTTCTGGTTGACAAATTGGAGGAGGTTCCCTCTGTTGAGATCTCCTACTCTGACCTTGCAGACGACACCCAAAAATTTGCTGAAAGGGCCATCATCTGCAGATTCAATGGGCTCTGGCCACGCTCAAAGGATCTTTATGACTGGATCAAAGACAACTGGACTGATCGTTGCAAGGTTTATTTATGTGCAAAGGGATACTTTATAGTGCTGTTCGACAACCTCGAGCACTACGAAAAAGCCTTAGAAGAAGGCCCTTGGTTCATGGGTTCAGCAGGCCTCTTCTTAACTCCATGGTTCCCAGACTTTGACCCAGCTTTTGCAGTCATCACTAAAGCCCCAGTATGGATCAGACTTCCAAATCTCCCAATACACCTGTGGCGCACAGAAGTATACAGGCAAATAGGAAACACCTTGGGTTGCTTTTTAATGGGAGATTACAAGAGGGAACAACAAGGTCTCTTTACATATGCTAGAGTATGTGTGGAGCTAGATTTAAGCAAGGGATTGCCAGAGCAAATCAATCTCAAGATCAATGACTCTGTTTGGACCCAGTTTCTAGATTACGAAAACACTGCCTTCCGATGCCGCCATTGTCACCTAATAGGGCACCTGCAGAACTCCTGCCCATTGCTGACAGCAAGAACGAAAAAGGGCATCTTCGCAAAATCCAAACCCAAGCGTTGGGCTCCCTGTCCACCGCCGCCAGCTGGGAGCTCTAGCTCCCCAAGTATGGAGGATGAGGAAAGCGATTCAGAACCGGACCAGGCGCCTCAGCCGATGGTTCTGCCCATGGACACTAAGGGGCTCACCCATGTCTCAGCAATCTCCCAGAAACGCGCCCATGAGACTTCCTCCTCTGAATCAGAAAAGGAGTTCCCGAAGATAGAGAATTCCAATCTTCAAGTTGTTCTAGCTCATTCTCCCCATGATGGCTAGACAAAAGTCAACAAAAAGAAAGGGAAAAAACACTGTGTTGTAGTTTCTGACCCTCTGGGGTAAAAGTCTGTTAGTCAGTCCTTGCACTCAAACTATTTGATGTAGCTCTGTGATTGAATCTTTCCTTCGGGACCGAGGTTGATGGATCCATCATTTCCGGTCTGCCGGTCTCTTGCTTCTCCTAATTGTACTATATTTTACTTAATAGATTTAGTCTTTATCGAGAAAAAAAAAAACAATCTCTATTCTTTAACATTATACTTGTTCCATAGCTAAGAAAATATAGCAGTGTATTTTGATATAATAATAGAGAAGGAGGAGGATTATGTACTATTCATTCAGGTGGCAGTGTCAAAAGGTAACTCCATAACAAGTTCTCACTCTTTTGTATGTGTGTTTTTATAACCAAAGCAAAGAGACAAGAGAATAGGCCTCTCTTTCTAGCTAGGTTTTCTTCCATTTTGGGTTTCCCAAGATAAATCCTGTATTCATTTGTGAGGATGATTTGTACATGTGCCGATTCTCTCTTTTTCCTGCTTTATTTATTTCATAAATTCAAGAAAAACTAGTAATTAATTAATTTAGGATATAAGAAAATTAGTTTTCATAATCTAATATTTCAAAATATTATAATATTTGTTGTGACAAATTGTTCTATTAAAATATCCACAATTATTTATAGATCAAATATACTAAAGAAACCATGGGAAATGCAATCACTACATATCCCCACACAAATATGGGCCAATATCACTATGGATTTTATAGTGAGGCTTCCAAGGGCGGGAAACAAATCTGTGATCTTGGTGGTAGTTGACCATCTCTCCAAGTATGCTCATTTTTGTGCATTACCATATCCATCTACCCCCTCCTTAGTTTTCCAAGTCTTTCTTGATCAAAATTTTAAGTTACGTAGCATGCAACTTCCATTTTCTTAGATTGGAACCCTACCTTTGCTAGTACATTTTGGCAATAACTATTAAAAGTATAAGGCGTCTAGCTAAAAATGAGCATTGTATATCACCCTCAAACATATAGCCAAACTAAAGTGGTTAACGAGTTCCTAGAAATCACTTCTTAAATACCACACCAATGGGTATAATGACTTCCCCTCACTGAATGGTGGTACAATACCTCTTATCATGGAGGGAAAAAAGATGACACCAAAGCCAAAAACCATTGTCACTTCACATTTATTGGGTGCTTCTTGTTGAATTTTGTAGCTATGGTCGGTCTTCATAATTAACATTTTAACCCTTGAATTATGTAATACATGTTCTTCATTCCATTTTATTCTTAGCCCTTGAAATATATGTAATGATCAGTATAAGACATGCTCTTCATGTCGAATTCAAAAGATAAAATTTCCAATTTTCAATTTTGTTGTCAAGTTAGCCTCCCTCAAGTCGAGTCGGCCTCAACACCCATTCAGTACATCCAGAAACACAATATATAGGGCACTTGACCTCCTCATTCCAACACAATTTGATCTCTCACATAACAAAGTATCTTCCAAGCATCAAAGTGAAGAAAAGAAGAAGAAGGACAAAGAAGAAGGAAAAATGCTTTTATCTCTCTATCTCTATGACCTCGAATGTGTGTTTCTCTCTCATCCTGCAACTTCACACGTGTGAACTTCTGGCATATTCTAGGTAGCAGGTCCTAACTTCTAGGTAGTAGGGCCAAGTTTTTGGGTAGATTATGGGAGGCTAAATTTTAGCCTAGGCAGATTATACAAGGCTAAGTTTGTTGGGAAGAATATTGAATTGACAAGAGGGTAGTTTGACTACATTTTACCATTATATTGTTGGTCCGTTTGACCATCATATTTGACTAGAAAAATTAGGTGTATCTCTTGTTGAACTGAAGAATTTCTCTAAGAAAATGGGTTTCTTGGTTTCTCCCCCAAATGGATTTTCCAAGGGTAAATCTTGTGTTATCATTGTGAATTATTATATCTATTGTCCTTGTGCATTTATAGTTGAATTTATGAAGTTTAATTACTTAATGATAATCTGGAAGTGCTAAAAGAATATCTATATCATTAGAAGTAACTATCAATTTTCACAATGTAGTGCTTATATCTATTACACTTGAAAAATCAGCATGGCATCAGAGATTTGGTAAAGACAAGGGCACTGAGATCACAATTGAAGAAACCTACATCCAAAATCTTATTGTTTATATGTAAACATGGGTTCCTTTATGAATTCAGAGAACAAGTTAGAATAAGTATCAAATTTCAAGGCTTGGAAGACAAGGATTGGCCTCATTCTTGCAAAGAATGATATTTTCGATATTGTGAAGGGTAAATTTCTTGAACCTTTAGATAATGAAGGGAAAGAAAAATACGAGAAGGATGACATCAATGCCATGAGTATTATTGTGGATTCTATCAGAGATCATTATATTTGATATGTTGCAAATATTGACTATTCAAAGAAGATGTATGATGCCTTGGTTGGATTATATAATATCCACAACATTGGTCAAAGAACGAATTTGTATAATGAGCTTTGTGATGTTAGAATAACAATAAATGATATTGTGGCCTCATATTTTATTAGGATCTCTCAACTAAGAGATCAACTTGAAGCAATAAATGAAGTCATTTTTGATAAAGAACTTGTGACTACAACACTTAATGGGTTTCCTGATTCATGGGACCTGTTTCATCAAATGTTTGTGGCAGAGAAAATATTCCAAGCTTTGAATATCTATGGACCTCATGTACTCAGGAAGAATCTAGACTTATATCAAAAGGAAGTATTAAGGGATATGAATAAGGTGACTATTAATAATTTGCAGCACGATCCAAGAATGTCAGAGGAAGAAAGAAGTTTGGCTTCCAAATAAGAATTGAAGGTAGAAGACCCGCTCCTCAAGAGAAGAATAATAATGTCGAAGATTCAATTTTATCATTGTCACATATTTGGTCATTATAGAAGCCAGCGTCCTAAAAGATCAAATGATAAAAAGAGTAAGGGAAAGACGCATGTTACCATAATAGACATTGATGAACATCCAAAGAAACCCAAGAATGAAAATCCAGGTGACAAATATTTCTTCTATTTTTATGCTCTTACAGGTTCTTTTGCAGATAGTGATGACTTGTGGTTGGTAGATAGTGGTGCCTCAAGACATATGATAGTAGATTGTGAAACTATCTCAAGTATGATGGAAAAGAGATCATCACAAAAGGTAAATCTTGGAGACAATAACAATTATGCATTCAGACGAAGCATGAAGGATATCATCATCTATTGAGTTAGAAAATGGTGAAAACCTTCATCTTAGAAACATACAATTTGTACCAAGTTTTAAAAATAATTTGGTTTCTATTTCATGTTTAAAAGATAAAGGATCTATAATAGCATTTGTTGATGGAAAAGTCCTTGTATAGACCAAGGGCTTGAGCATAGACTATGCAAGAGTAATTAGAGTTTATGAAGGAAGGTTGTATAGACTCTTGAAATAACCAACTTAAGCATTAGTGCATAATGATAACAATCCATGTGAACTATGCCATAGAAGATATGATCACCTTCACAATAGATATTTTCCAACTTTAAATCAGATGGTTTTAGGTGTTCCAGAATTGTAGATGAAACATGAAGGAGTATGCAAAGGTTGTGTGCTTAGGAAGAATGTCAAGAAGCCTTTTCTAAGTAGTGATAGTAGGTCTAAGGAAATATTAAATCTAATTCATTCTAGTGTGTGCATCCCAATGCCAATGAAGTCGCTTGGAGGCTCTCTATACTATGTAACTTTCATTGATGAATTCTCTCACAAGACATGTATTTACTTCATGAAGACCAAGGATGAAGTTTTGATCAAATTCCAAGAATTCAAGGCTGAAGTAGAAAACTTGATAGGAAAGAAAATCAATATTCTAAGATCAGATAATGGAGGATAATAAACTTCCAAGGAAATCATTGCCTTTTGTAAACAATCTTGGATTAAGAGGGAGTTGATCATTCCCTACAATCCACAATAAAATGGAGTTTCATAAAGCAAGAACAGGTTCATTGAATAATTTGTTAAGGCAATGATGCATGATCAATACTTTCTAATGTCCCTATGGAGCGAAGCATCCATGGAAGTAGTCTATATTCAAAATATAAGTCCTCATCGAATATTGGAAGATAAGACTCCTAAAGAAGCAGTCACCTGACATGAACCAAAGGTTGGACATTTGAAAATATTTGATTTTCCAATTTACATTCATGTACCTAACGATAATCGGAGGAAACTAGAGCATTTAAGAAAGAAAGTAATATTTGTTGGATACGATGAGTCACCAAATATATATAGAATTTATGTTCTAGGTAAACAATAGGTTGAAGTCAGTGGGGACTGTTGGACAGACCTACCTATGGTTTTGTGCATGGGTTTCGCACATGGTTTTGGGCATGATGGTTTTCTGCCCATGGTATTTTGTAGATCTGGTTAAGGGAACTACGGTTATGTTCTAATCCAGGGTTAATGGATTGGGGTTTATGAATGCTTCGACATGTATATATATGTATTGTAACATTGAAAGGAACATAATGAAAAATCAATTTGGTAGTCCTGGTTTTGGGATCCAGGGGAAAATATCTATGTATTTGTTTTGTGTTTCTCGCCATTGTATATTTTTTGTCTTTTAAGAATTCATTTGCAGGTAATTTCTGTACAGGGTTAAAATCTACAGTTGGTATCAGATTTGTTTCGGCTTCAAGGGAATGCCTTTATTGTTGAAGTGTTTTTCTAGGGACTGTGGTAGACCCTGTTTAGTGGGAGATCTACAAGATCAATTCTTGTGGTAAAAGAAGATGGCGAGTAGTGGAAAGATAGAGATCGAGAAATCTAATGGTTAGATTTTTGAGTTGTGGAAACTCAAGATGGAGGATCTATCGGTGTATAAAGATCAATGGATCGCGATAGATCTAGGTATTGAACCAATGATAGTGTCATCTGAAGATTAGACTAAGCTGGATCAGAAGGAAAAGAGAATAATACGGTTGTGTATCTCAAATTCAGTATTGTTGAATGTATCAGGAGAAGCTACAATGAAGACTTTATGGTACAAGTTAGGGACTTTGTACCAATCTAAGTCTCTAGTGAACCAATTGTTCTTGTGGAAAAAGTTGTATAACCTAAGGATGAAGGATGGATACTCGGTGATAGAGCATTTGAATTCCTTTAATACTGTGGTAAGCCAATTGTTATCTGTTGATATTAAAATTTTAGATGAAAACAAGTGCATCAGTTTGTTGTGTTATCTACCAGATTCGTGGGCTAGTCTAGTTGTTGCAATAGGTAGCAATACAACAACCTTGAAGTTTGATGAAATAGCCTCATCATTGTTGTCGACGGAGATGAGACGGAAAAATATGGAGAGCCAGAATGGAGATGTCTTGTCTGTATGAGGATGGCCCCATAATAGAAACAAAAATAAGTCATTGAGTGGGAGATCTAAATCTACAGGGAGATCTAAATCTCCAGGAAATCCTGTAAAGGTGTGCTGGAAACGCGGAAAGGAAGGGCACGTCAAAAAGGACTGTAGATCTATAGCTCCTGAGAAAGGAAATGGGTTTGATGATGCTCCTTCCATAGAGGCAAAAACCACCTTAGATGAAGGTGGGGTTGTGTACTTGGTTTCTTCTTCAAGTACACATGTAGATCATGAGGCATGGTTGATTGACTTAGGTGCATCCTTTCACTTCACATCCCATAGGGAGTGGTTCTGCAAGTATGATAAATATGATGGTGGTGATGTCTTCTTGGGGTATGATAGGAAGGCCAAATAATTGGATGTGGAAAAGTCAAGCTGAAGTTGCAAGGTGGAAGGATTAGAACACTTCTTGGTGTTCTACATATTCCTGCATTAGCCAGAAATCTAATTTCTGTAAGCAAGATGGATGATGCAGGTGTAAAAATAGTGTTAGAGAAAGATACCTGCAAGATGGTTCGGGGAGAACTGGTATTGATGCGGGGAGTTCGGATTGGAACTCTGTATAAGATTATGGGTAGTAATGTTATTGATGGGTGCAATAGTTTTGTGGTTCCTAAAAGTGGAGCAGAAAATCTAGTGGTCTATGGAGAAAAGACTATGCTATGGCATCAAAGTCTTGGACATATTGGAGAGAAAGGCCTTCGAATACTTCATGGTAATGGTATGGTATAAGGTATGTCTAATTTCTCTCTGGATTTTGATTTCTGTGGGCATTGTGTATATGGGAAGCAGAATTAGGTGAGTTTCCCCTCTGGTGCTAAGAGGGTGAAAGGGATATTAGAGCTTGTGCATAGTGATATGTTTGGACCCGTGTCGGTTCCATCACTGGGTAAGTCTATGTACTATGTATCATTTATAGATGAATTCTCAAGGAATACATGGATATATTTCCTTAGGAAGAAATATGAAGTCTTTGACAGGTTTAAATAAATTAAGGCTCTTGTAGAAAACTAGATAGAGAAAAGGATAAAGGTGTTGAGGACAGATAATGGTGGAGAGTTTTGCAAGAATGGATTTGAAGAGTCCTATAAGAAGTGTGGTTTAGCAATACAAAAGACTACTCCATACACACCTCAGTAAATGGAGTTTTGGAAAGAATGAATAGGACGTTGATGGAAAAGGCAAGAAGCATGTTCAATGGTGTCGAGTTAGGACAAGAATTCTGGGCAGAGATGGTGGATACTTCATGTTAATTGGTTAATAGATCACCTTCATCAGCGTTGGAGGATAAGTTTCCACATGAGGTATGGACTGGTAAGAAACCATGTCTTTCACATTTGAGGGTATTTGGCTATGATGCATATGTACATGTTCCAAAGGAGAAAATAAACAAGTTGGATAGTAAATCTGAAAGGTGCATCTTTATTGGGTATAAGGATGGTTTAAAATGTTATAAGCTTTGGAACCTAGAAACAAGGAAGGTTGTATACAACTGAGATGTGGTATTTAGAGAGGTGAAATATGTTATTAAATGTGAGTTATTACCAAAGGAAACTGAAAATATAGAGTTGGTATAAAGGAGGAAGAATCAAAGTTTACAATAGAATAGGAATCAGAAGATGAAGAGTCACAAACTCCAGTTGTGAGAAGATCAGTTCGAGAAAGAAGGTAGCCAAAAAGGTATATTCAATCTTCTTTCTATTCAATTTTTTCTCTATCTATTACTGGTGATAACTCCAGAATGATGAGGGAGGCAGTAGATTCATAGGATGGAAAACTATAGAAAGAGGCCATGGTTGATGAAATGGCATCTTTGGACAAATATGAGGCTTTGGATCTGGTGGAGTTTTCGGTTGGAAGGAAACCCATTGGAAGAAAATGGGTGTTTAAGAAGAAGATGAATGCAAAAGGAAAGGTGGAGAAATACAAATCTTGGTTGGTAGCAAAAGGTTATTCCCAGGTGTCAGGAATTGATTTTGGTGATATTTTGTCTCCTGTTGCCAAGGTAGCTTCTATTATATTACTTTTATCTATTGCTGTTACTTTTGATTTTTAGCTAGAAGAGATGGATGTGAAGAAAACATTTCTTCACGGGGATCTGGAATAAGAGATCTACATGAATAAACTCATAGGATTTGCGGTGAAGGGAAAGAAAGAATTAGTATGTAGGTTAAAAAATTCTTTGTATGGGTTAAAACAGTGACCAAGGATGTCGTATCAGAAATTTGATACATTTATACGGGGACTTGGCTTGACCAAAAGAAAAGAACATCATTGTGTGTATTTTAAATTAATTGGTGACCATGTTAGTTATTTGGTCTTGTATGTGGATGATATGTTGCTGATTGGAAATGACAAAGAAATTATCTAGGATTTGAAGACCCAATTTTCCTCCAAATTCGACATGAAGGATCTCAGTGTTGCAAACTATATTTTGGGCATGGAAATTAAACGAGATTGGGAAAAGAGGAAGTTTTGGTTAAACCAGAGGAAGTATGTCGAGACAATATTGCAGAGGCTTAATATGTAGGATAGTAAACGAGTGAAGGTTCCTATTCCTGTAGGTGTAAATTTATCTGTTGAATAGTGTCCCAAGACACAAGAAGAGGAAGAGGACATGTACCGAGTTCCATACACTACTGCAGTCTGTAGCCTGATGTATGAAATGGTTTGTACTAGACCAGACATTGCACATGTAGTGGGAGTATTGAGTAGGTTTATGTCAAAACCAGGGAAGGAGCATTGGACAACAATGAAGCGGGTTTTTAGGTACTTGTGTGGAACTAGTGATTATGGTTTGTGCTACCAAGGAAGACCGGGGTTGAACAAAGTTTTGGATATTCATGGCTTTTTTGATGTAGGCTGGGCTGGAGATATGGATCAGATAAGATATAAAAGTGGGTATGTGTTTAACCTATTTGTAGGTTCAGTTAGTTGGATGAGCAAGAAACAGTTTGTAGTGGCACTTTCAACTACAAAGGCATAATACATCACAACCACTCATGCAAGTAAGGAAGCAGTTTGGTTGCAGAGATTGTGTTCAAGTATGGGGTTAGTACAATGAGCTATAAGGATAGACTATGACAAAAAAAGTGCAATTTTCTTGGCTAAGAACCCTGCTTATCATTCAAAGACAAAGAACATTGATGTTCAATATCACTTTGTGAGGGATATGGTTGAGGACAAAAAGGTGTTGCTGGTAAAGGTGGACACTTTGAAGAATGTTGTAGATGCATTGATGAAGTCTGTGAGCACTGAGAAGTTTTCTTGGTGTAGAGAAACAATGGGCGTTGTAGGGTTGGACCAATGACTAAGCTCTCCTGTGACCCTTTGTGTGGAAAAGAAAACAAGAAGTGGGAGAATGTTGGGTATGTGTTATATTCTTTCCACGACTAGTTGCATGCGCCCGCGCGTGGAGGGGGGGAGATACCCCCTCCTATTCGTTGCGTTGGATGAAACATGGGGGTCACAGGGGGGTTTTAGGGGGGTGTTAGGGGAAAATTATTTTGGACCCTATATTAGGTGGGCGGACCTACTTATGGTTTTGTGCATGGGTTTCGCACATGGTTTTGGGCATGATGGTTTTTTGCTCATGGTATTTTGTAGATCCGGTCAAGGGAACTATGATTATGTTCTAATCTAGGGTTAATTGATTGGGGTTTATGAATGCTTTGATGTGTATACATGTATTGTAACATTGAAAGGAACATAATGCAAAAATCAATATGGTAGTCCCGGTTTTTGGATCCAGGGGAAAATCTCTGTGTATTTGTTTTGTGTTTCTTGCCGTTGTATATTTTCTGTTTTTCAAGAATTCGTTTGCAGGTAATTTCTGTACAGGGTTAAAATCTATAGGGACATTACCTTTGACGAGAATGTTTACTACTGGAATTCCAAAGAAGCTCCTGTGGACTCTGATGATGATTATGAATATGAAGCTCCCAGGAAAGACAATCCATTTCCTTCCAAATCTATATAACATCCCATATAGCACTAAGAAGAGCCAAAAGGTCCTAGTGAATCAATGGATCCATTCGTTGTTCTTGAAATCAGGAAGAGACCATCTTGGCTTAGATCTACATTGCAGAAAGTAGAAGGACATGAAACTCCACATGACACATTCAGGGAAAGAAAGACACCTAAGAAGTATTCGGGATACACAACATTTATGACTAATCTCATTGATTTTGAACCTTCCAACTATGAGGAGGAAACTAGCAAACATGTTTGGAAGGATGTTATGATGGAAGAAAACCAATCTATTATGAAAAATGACGTATGGGAAATTGTGCCAAGACCTAAAGGGAAGTCAGTGGTGACCTCCAAATGGGTATAAAAGATTAAGCATGTAGTGGATGGTAGTATTGAAAAGTATAAGGTGAGATTCATGGCTATAATATTCTCCCATAAAGAGGGAGAGGATTACGACGAGATATTTTCCTAATATTTGTGGTACACTGCTATTAGATCTATTATTTTTATTGCTTCTTCTATGGATTGGAATTTACATTAGATGGATGTAATGACTACTTTCCTTAATGGTGTGATTGAGGAAGAAGTGTAAATAGAACAACCTCAAGGTTTTGAGGTTCATGGGAAATAGAATCACACTTGTACAATGAAGAAAGCCTTATATGGACTTAAGCAGGCACCTAGAGCCTAGTATTCTCTAATTGATGGCTACATGACAAGACATGGCTTCTCCAAAAGTGATGTTGATCCAAACCTATATATCAAGGTTGAGAAAAATTAACCTGTGATTTTATTGTTGTATGTTAATGACTTATTTTTGATAGGTGTAGAGCATGTCATTAGTCAATGTAAGAGGGAGTTTTTCTCTAAATTTGATATGAAGGATCTTGGCTTGATGCACTACTATTTGGGACTAGAAGTATGACAGAAGCCTGGTGAAATATTCCTTGGATAAGGAAATTATATTATCAATATTCTTTAGAAGTTTGGAATGATAGATTGTAATTCAATGGCAACTCCCATGGTGACTAACCTAAGGAATTTGAGAGGCTCTAAGTCAAATTTAGTAGATCCATCCATGTACCAGAAGTTGATTGGCTCCTTGATGTATTTGGTCAATATCAGGAGAGACATTTTATTTGTAGTGAACACTTTGATCCACTTCTAGATGGAACCAAGACATGATTATTAGATTGTAGCAAAGCATGTATTGAGATATCTACATGGTACAATTGATTATGGTTTGAGATATGTCTCAAATGGTGATATACATATGGATTTTGATTGAGAAAGGAGTGCAAAAGACAGAAAGAGTATATTCAGAGCTTGAATCAGTTTGGGCTCTACTATGATTTCTTAGATGAGAAAGAAGTAGACATCTATTACACTTAGCACTACCGAGGCAGAGTATATTGAAACCAGTTTAGCGAGTTGCAGAGCAGTGTGGCTTCGAAAGTTACTCACAGGAATTTTTGATTAGGTGCTAGAAATGACTATGATATGTTGTGAAAATCAAATCCATGTGAATCTTTCAAACAATCTAGTTTTCCATGACTGGTCAAAGCACATCAATATCAAGTACCACTTCATTCATGACATACTACATAAGGGTTGAGTGAAGCTCTAGTACATCACTACTTATGAGTAGATAACTCATATTCTTACAAAGCCTCTATCTAAAGCGAAGTTTATATACTTTAAGGACAAGATTGGATTTGTTGAGAATTCTTCCCTCAGGGAGAGGGAGTCTAATGAGATCTAACTAGAGACAAACATTCTCCCTAGGTTAAGTATGTTGACAAAGATTAGGGAGAATGATCCAACATAGGACATTCATTCTTCCTGTGTCAACTATGTTGACTATAATTAAGAAGAATGATCTTAGAGGCCCAAAATCACTTAGTTAAGTGGGTGTCCTTTAAACATCGGGCTTAGATGCTCCAAATAGGTTGCGAGCACACATTTAGCATCAAGCCCAAAATTACTCATGAAGAGTGAGGCCTTTGGATATTCTCCACGAGTCAAAGATATTGGCCAAGTTGATGGTGAATCGTGACAAGTTTTATACCATGTGTTAGAGGGACCCGAATTAAGGTGACTAGTTGATGCTAATGATGTACCATGTGTCAAGAGTACCGACCAGGTGTTGACCAGAATTATGGTACCTAGTGATGTTGTAGATTTTACCATGAGTCAAATTTGTTGATCGAGATTATGGAAATTGGATAATGATGATACCGATGATGAATTTTGTTATAAAAAAAATTCTTGGATAATTTTTTCAACAAGAGAACATCTGATAGTCATTATGAATACCTCCCTAGCTAAGAGGGAGTGTTGAATTTTGTAGCTATGGTCAGTCTTCATAATTAATATTTTATCCCTTGAATTATGTAAGAAATGTTCTTCATGTCCTTTTATTCTTAGCCCTTAATATACACACACACACACACACACACACACACACACACACATATATATATATATAATACATGTTCCTCATGTCAGATTCAAAAGAGAAAATTTTGAATTTTTGGCTCCAAAATTGTCAATTTGGCCCTCCCTCAAGTCAAGTCGGCCCCAATTGAAGAGAAACCCATATATGCCAACCATAACACTATATATATTACATTCCACCTCCTCATTCTAGCACAATTTGATCTCTCACATAACAAAGTATATTTTTGGCATCCAAGCAAAGAAAAGAAGAAGAAGGGAGAATATTTTTCTCTCTCTATCTCTTTAACCATGCACATGTGGTTCTCTCTCCTCTTGCATTTTCACACACGTGAACTTTTGGGCATAGTCTAGGCAATAGTTCCAAACTTCTAGACAATATATTCTGGATAGCAGGGCCAAGTTTATGGGAACATTCCTGGAGGCTACATTTCAGCCTAGGTAGATCAGACAAGGCCAAGTTTGTTGGCTATAATGTTGACTTGACAAAAGGGTAGTTTGACTAGGTTTGACCATTATGTTGGTGGTCAATTTGACCATCATATTTGACTAGTAGAATTAGGTGTATCTCTTGTTGAACTGAAGAATTTCTCTAAGAAAAAGGGTTGTTGGGTTTTTCCCCACAATATGTTTTTCCAGGGTAAATATTGTGTTATCTTTGTGCATTGTGGTCTCTACTGACCTTCTAAATTTATAGTTGAATTTCTGAAGTGTAATTGCATAATCATAAACTGAAAGTGCTAAAAGAATATCTACATCATTATAAGTAATCATCAGTTTTTAGAAATTAGTGCTTGTATAAGTCAACACTTCCAAGGTTCAAGTAGTGGATCACACACTCCATGGTAGAGAAGCCATTATTCACATCCTAAAAGGATATTTGGTAATAGATCAACAAAGATTGAAGCAACAAGTGGAGTAGTATTTCTCAAGGCTATCTTTTGTCATAGGAGATTAGGTCATTCTTCAACTTCAAATTTATAAACGAGCATCACTCAAAGAGAAAACACCTTAGAAATTAGCACCAAAGCTTTATGGACCCTATGATATCATCCAAAATATTGGAAAATTGACCTACAAGCTCTCTCTTCTATACCACTCCGTAGTATTTCACGTGTCTTTCCTAAAAAATGTTAAAGGATCTAAGTGCAAGGTACACAATATCTTATCAAAACTTGATGAAGAAAGACCCATTTGGATTAAATAGTGTTGGATATGAAGAAATGTTGATTGTGCTAGTATGTGATTAGTGAAGTATTAATTTAGTGGAAAGACATGCCAGCTAAAGATGTTGCAAGGGAACTAGTCATGCTCCTACAACAATTTCTTCATCTCCATCCTTGAGGATGATACTAATGAAGGGGGAGGGCATGTTAGGGTTCTACCTTGACCTCCATACTTTAGGTTAGAGAGGACTTATTTATTTTTGTATGTGGTCATCCTCTTTGAATAAGACAAATTGGATAGTAGTGTAAATTTAATAAAAAAGGGTTCACTTTATAATTGCTACTAGGCAATTAGTACCCATAAATGACTAGGTCAAAAATAGTTAGGGGTTTTTTTATTATGTAAAGGCTATTTAAAGAGATAGGAGAATATGTAATATTTATCTTATGTTATGTGCTTCGAGCATTGCTTAGTGAAATGTCACCCCACCTTAAGAGGAAAGTTGACATTGTATTCCTCTTTGCATTACCAGCATACATGGGTATTTATGTATATTTTATCTTGTTCTCTCTTACTTTTGGTTAATATGAATTTATATTCTTTATATACCTAGTTGTGTTACAATTCATAAGGGTTATGGAACACTATAGGATATATGCTAATAATGTAAACTATGCTAAGTTAAGACGAATAAAAGTTGTTAAGAAGGTAGCCAATACAAATCATATTATTGGGACTTATATAAGAATTGACACAATTATGATAATCTTAATTGATATAGAGAGCTTGTAATTTATGAAAATAATAAAAATATAGCAATAAATTTTATCTCTTAGCTTTTCTATCGTTAAATACATATGGTATTTCAACCAAACTCCATTTTCATTTTTTAATTCTAATGATGTTGTGTTATCAACTTGAAAGTTTATAAATGGTTTCCACTCTCCCCACTATCTTGTAACTTTACATCATTCAACATTTATAACACCTTGATTTAATTTACCTATCACAAATTCCATTTTGTATCTAACTATTTTCAACATGCTATTTCATCTCAATGTTGAAAATGCATATTAGATATACTTTTTGTGTATTTTACTTGTATATGTTTTTTTGTGTCACCTATGTGTGTCAGTATCTTCATCCCTCCGTCAGAGATCAAATTCTCTTGTTGTATTGCATATTAGGTGTTTCGCTCAGTCAGCTGCATTCCATTAGGATCATGGATCATTTGACGGTAGTGGTTTGTTGTACATTTTCCCTCATGTCCTTTACCTGCTGGCCCATTTTCATTCATCTAGATCATCTGCAGTCACTTTTTGTCTTTAAATTTGCAAGAGTCATTTCTAGGGTTTAGGTCTCATTAGGTTTAGGGTTTCATCAAAAAGGTCTTCAAAATGCTCAATAAAGGTCAGCAGGCGCATGAGGAGGACAAATAAAGTTTCAACAACAATAATTTCTATAATCACATGCTCAGTGATTGATTTTTCCTCAAAACCCTGTTTTGAGGAAAAACAGATTTTTTTTATGATTTTATGTATAAACTTGATGTAATTTTAGTTTTTCCATATGTAATAACTTCAGTGGCAACCCTGGTCACCTTGCCAAGCTTCAACATCTCCATCACCTGCAAGGCAAACAAAAAATCAAAGCATTCAGTTCATCACAGGCAAAAATAAAGCAAACTGCCCAAAAACAGAGTTTGAAAAACAAGTCAAATGCAAACATTACAAAGTGGGTTTTTGATAAGTGAAAAATTAAAATATTTTGTATATAAACCATTTTTCATGTTTAAAGAGCTCATTTGCATCCAAAGGAGAAGGAGTGAACAAGAGAACAGTCGGGTTGAAAGCAAAGAGCAAAACTGCAGCAATTTGGGCAAGTTTCAGGGGCGCGGCGCATTGGGTCGTGGGTGCAGCGCATAGGGCTGGCACGGCGCATTGGGCCACCCTCTGCAGTGTTAAACTTACACTGGCGCGGCACATTGAAGTGGCACGACACACTGGGTTAGTGGCGCGGCGCATAGGGCTTCAAGCCGATTTCACCCACAAACTCTCCCAAATTTGCAAAATTTGCTCAATCTTCAGGTGTCCAAGTAAGTCAAGCATTCTTCCACTGCCAGTGAATGAGTTTCTCTTAGAGTTTATGGTGATTTAATGAGAAAAACTTGAAATCCTACCTCCTTGCAATTTTTGCCAAAAAACAGTTGCATAGGGTTTACAATTTTTGTTTTTGCTACCAATTTGACTCCATCACTCCCTCACTCTTTGATTCCCTCATTCATTTTCCAGTTTCATCAACCCATTCCCTAATCCCCATATCCTTAAATTTAATATCCCCATATCCCTAACTCCCACTATCCCAAACCCTAGTTAAAAATCCCCAAACCCTAATTTCTGTCCCAAGAGCGTAAATACTATTCCCCAAACCCCTTATTTCCGAAAAAAAACTTGTCAGCAACATTCCCAAAACCCCTCATACACATTCCCTCCACAGTCCCTCATACATTCTTATCCTTGGCAACAAAAATCTAAAGACACCATAAATCTCTTCATACTCATCTAAGAAAACTCAAACATTGGCAAACATGGAGTCTGATCCTTCCTATGAGAGGGATGATGAAACTGTCAGTGATTCTTCCCAAGAGCTTCATGTCACCATTCAGCTGAGTGTACCATCATTCAGAGGGTTGTCATCATCATGTCAGGTTCCAATGGGTCATTTTACACCTTGTTCATGCTTCAGTTGTGCCTAGGTAAGGTTCGTTTCCCTCTCCTAGGGTTTTGAAGGTAATTTCTCTTGGATGGTCAAATCATCAGCAAAACTTGTATCCTAATGTTCATACACCTTCCCCTATCCTTAATGTACCTTATTAAACACTTCCCATCACTGATATCCCTTAAATTCCTCATTTTCCCATAAACCCTAGTTTCTTGCTACAGTTTGGCAATTTTCTAAGCTAGGCCTGTGATTTGCCCTTTTGGACCCCTTCCCCTCACTCAATCTTTGAAATTCCACTTTCCCCTATTTCCTAACATCCCTCCCTACTTCCCAAATTTTCCTCAAAAATTTAGAAGCCCCTTATCTCCTTCATTTCCCTTCATTTCGACAAATCCCTTGTTCCACACCTCGGGGTAGGTTTTACTCAAATGATGTTTCTGAGCAAGGAAAGATGAATATAGAAAAACCGAGAGAGGTTTTTGTCCAAAATAGGCCAAGGAAGGAAAAAATCCTTCAATTTTTACACAGGTGTCATGGTTTTAGAGAAATGTCAAACATACAGTTGCCTCAGGAGAATTGATGCACCTCTGAAGTGACTTTGGGAAAATCAAGATTTCTCCTAGCTTGGTTGTCCAAATGACTTGTTTGATGAGTCAAATGATAACTAGACAAAAATATATTTCCAATGAGCTATCATGAGCACAATTTTGGGTTGAGGAAGACCTTCAAAATTTGACAGCAACAACACTCTACCTTTAGGCAGCATCATTTTGCACATTTTGACCAGTCTTGGGAGAGTTGACTTTTGACAGGGCAAATGAACTCCAAATTGAAAAATTCAAGTTGGGTTGGAAAATAGACTCAATAAGCTTTCCAAAAAGCTATTTTTCATGCAATTGGGACGCTAGGAAGGCCCTCAAAACGGGTCTGCAAAAAGGCGCTATGCATAGAAAATTTTAACACAGGTTTTTCTGCCCAATGCGCCGCGCCACCTGCCGCTCGCTTTTGATGGGAGCCTCCAAATGACAAAAAATCACAATTTTTGGATTTGGAATGGAAAAATATGCTTTCCTGCCAATGGAAAAGAAATTTTGATAGGTTTTGAGCCCTCAAAAAGGTTAAAAACACTCAAAAAAATGACCTTACTGCCCCTATTTTGACACACAAGAAGCAGTGTTGGGAGAACTGAATTTTGGAGGGGAAAATGGAGGCCAAATTAAAAAATTCCACTTGGGTTGGAAAGTAGACAGGTAGACCTTTCCAAAAAGCACACTTGGAGAAAATTTAGACATTGGGAAGGCCTCCAAAAGTGGCTGAAAATAGGCGCTACGCATAGAGAATTCAGCACGACGCATAAGGGAAATTTTGCTCAATTTGACCAAGTATACTCTGTTTTTCGCCTAGTTCTTTGATAGTTTGAATTTTCTCTTTCTTGATGTCAAAATTATGATGTAATTTAATGTAAATTGATGGATCTTGATGTAATTATGTCAAATTTTCACTCATGGAGGTAGATTCATCCATAAGAAGTTAGTTTGCAACTGAATGAATCAGTGCCCTAGTTTTTAGAGGCATGCTGTTCCACTACGTAATTTGTAGTTCTTAGTTTAGAATTAGTTGGAACAGCTCCTAAACTCATGAGCTCGACCCCTGCAGGCTAGGATGAGTTGTTTTTTTCCTATATCTTATTTTTTTTTAGTCATTAGCATGGTTGGACTTTTGAGAAAGCAAGGAGCTTCATTGTATACTCATATCAGCAATTTTGGCTCAGGAATTGAGATCAGGGTTTGCAGCACTCTTTGGGATTCATGTGGCATTTTGTTTTGGTCTAGTGATTTCTTTTGTAATTGTGAATTTACTTATGTGTTGTGTATGTCATTATCTATCTTGTTTCTTCTTAACTAAATCAAACAAGGGAGAAGGTAGAATCCATTGAAATTGCAGTGCTCTACCTAGGGTTTGTTTTAGTTTTTGATGTTTTCAACTATTTGAAGAGGATCCCTGAATTTTCTTGCCCTCTTCAACTCCTCACCTGTCTAAATCTCTCCATCTCATTCAATTTTAAGTGCCAAATTATTTTCCTACCTTGCCCCATTAAGATGTCTGCAAAACTGAGCCTCATTCCCCGCACCCAAAATCTGCCTTTCCATCTGAGCCAACAAAAACATCATTTTATTCAATCAAACTCATTGACACACATACCTAGCCTAAAATCAGTCAGCATATTAGTCATCTCAAGCCCTCATTGATCATATCTTACTGAGATTGACCGGGAGAGAGCCCTCTCCTGACCTGGTAGGGCTAGCTACCAGGTTAAGTGTGGTTTGATGTTGTCCTAGATCCTACCTTTCTCAACCTGAGGTAGATTTAGGCACTAACATAGTGGCGAATCCACTGGGGAAGAAAAGCTTATTTGTTTGTTAGTGTTCTTTCTTTATAAACTACAGACGAAGCCTGAAGTTATGCCAGGAAGCCTTCGAACTGCACATTGCTTTGCGAGTGCATAAGTAGATAAAAGCAACTTTAGTCAATCTCTGGTCTAGTCTTATAAATAGAACATCTGGCTTGCAAATTGCCCCAGTACATGCATAAAGTTAGTTCTGATTGTTGATGGTGGACAACGATAAGACACAGGAAGGGTGAAATCATTCACCTAGCGACTCCAATGTCGAAAAATCCCAAGGTTCAGAATTTTTATGGCGACTCTACTCTTTAAGAATCAGTAGCCTGAAAAATTTCTTGGTCAATTCATTGTTATCAAAATGGATTTGCTTGCTCGACGTTATGCTCCCATGAGCTGAAATCACATTCCAGGTTTTCCAAATAAAATTACGAAGGTAAATTGGCAAAGGAATTTGCCTATGTTTAAAGATGATGATAGGAATGATGCTGTTTTACATCTGGTTAGATTTCACATACATATTCGCAAGTTGAAGGTTGATTTTCCTGAAGATTACTTGATGAAGATATCCATGGCCACTCTGGAAGGTGAAGTCCGATCTTGGTATGAAAGTTTGCCACCTGCTTGTATTCACTGTTTAAAGGATTTTCATACCATGTTCTTTGAAAGGTATAAAGAATCTTATCCATCATTAAATTTAGTTCAGAACTGTTGCAAACATGTTTATAGTTTTATTGAAAATCTTGAGAGAATTTATGAAGATGATAACTTCATGGATTATGAGATCATGGAAGCCTTGTATGAAAATCCATTTCAGCAGCATAAAGAGAACTTAGAGGATACTAATCAAGATGCTCAGGAAACTTTACAGCAGGATCAAGATCTTAGTACAATGGAAAATGATGAAAGAGAAGGTTTTATTTCAGATCTGTCCATAGAAGAAGACAACATGCATGAAAGTCAAGTTTCAATTTCAGAATGTGATAAAGTCAAGTCAACTATTTCAGATCTAGATTCAGATCATGATGATGAAGACTACCTTGTTTTGAATCCCATGAAGGAGAGCTCTGTTGTTGAGATCATCTGGAATGAAGAAGACATAGTTATTGATCCAAGTGTTCTCATTTCATTAGAACAAAGTTTTCACGAGGAGGTAATCCAGTCATTTTATGAAAAACAAGATGAGATCTTTGTTCAAGTAAGTGAAAAATCTTCTTTCAATAACTCAATGATAAATGATAATTTGATTGCCATGTCATATGAAGATGATCAACAATTTTTTCAAATTTCAAAAGATCAGGGAAATGTTATTTCATGAAGAAAATAATCACTTGAGCAAAAGAAAACAAAAATTAGTATCTCCTCTATCTGAAGATGAGATAGATCAACTCCTGAAAGGTCAGATTACAGCCCAAGCTAATGCAGGTCTGCAGTGTGCACATGGTCAAGAAGGTGTTGGTGAAACTTCTTCTTCTTTTGAAAATGATGAAATTCTTGGAATTAGATTTATAGATCAACAAACAGATAATATTTTATTTCATGAAAATGATAAGACTGTCATGTTTGATAATCTTGAAGATTGTTTTCTGTTTAAGAATGACCTAGACCATGAAGTTGAGGGATATGAGCTTGAGAGAGACAATATGCCAGAATTTCTCATGGTCAAGGAATTTACAGCTAACACTCAGATGGCAGAAGCTTATACCTCTCTGTGCCTTCCTATCACTCAGCAACTAGTTGTTCTTTCAGATCAGAATGAAGGGAGTACTTGTATTTTTGCTGCTGGATCTCAAGACAAGCTAGTGCTTCAGGATTTTCAAGATCCTTTCAGCATTCTTTTGCAAGCACCAGAGAAGATGAATGTTGGCTGGTTTGTTAGCATAAGCCTTGGTTTCAATTGTTATTGTGAGTTGCCTACATGTACATTGTTATGCCTGCTCGAGGAAAGAGAGAGCAGAATTTCATTGAGTAGCCATTTGTTGGATTGGTTACATTGGAAGGCCCACTTCACATGATTGTACATATTTCATCAGTAAGCAGGTAGTTGTCGTCATGATTTGAAGCCCTCAAATCTCGATGGAATGCTGCCCTTTGAAAGATTTGTAAGTACTTGTTTCAGTTAAGTCAGTCTTGAGTCATTTTTTGTTTTAGTCAGTTTAGTTTAAAGATAGTTTCAGCTGAGTGTCTAGTTTTAGCTTTTGAGAGTCTTGTTTCAGTTTTGAATTAGTCAGTTCAACTATGAGTCTTGAGTCAAAGTTTCATAGTAATTGGTTTTTGGTTTGTCGAAGTTATTGACTCCATAGCCCAATGGAAGAGGCACTGCCTACTTTCCCAGAGATCTGTAGTTCTTGGCACCTCCAAGGAGCTACCATCCCCATTGGAGCCAATGTTAGTGTCGGTATCTTCATCCCTCCGTCAGAGATCAAATTCTCTTGTTGCATTGCATATTAGGTGTCTCACTCAGTCAGCTGCATTCCATTAGGATCATGGATCATCTGACGGTAGTGGTTTGTTGTACATTTTCCCTCATGTCCTTTACCTGCTGGCCCATTTTCATTCATCTAGATCATTGCAGTCACTTTTTGTCTTTAAATTTGCAAGAGTCATTTCTAGGGTTTAGGTCTCATTAGGTCTAGGGTTTCGTCAAAAAGGTCTTCAAAATGCTCAATAAAGGTCAGCAGGCGCATGAGGAGGACAAATAAAGTTTCAACAACAATAATTTCTATAATCACATGCTCAGTGATTGATTTTTCCTCAAAACCCTGTTTTGAGGAAAAATAGAGTTTTTTATGTTTTTATGTATAAACTTGATGTAATTTCAGTTTTTCCATATGTAATAACTGCAGTGGCAACCTTGGTCACCTTGCCAAGCTTCAACATCTCCATCACTTACAAGGCAAACAAAAAATCAAAGCATTCAGTTCATCACAGGCAAAAATAAAGCAAACTGCCCAAAAACAGAGTTTGAAAAACAAGTCAAATGAAAACATTACAAAGTGGGTTTTTGATAAGTGAAAAATTAAAATCTTTTGTATATAAACCATTTTTCATGTTTAAAGAGCTCATTTGCATCCAAAGGAGAAGGAGTGAACAAGAGAATAGTTGGGTTGAAAGCAAAGAGAAAAACTGCAGCAATTTGGGCAAGTTTCAGGGGCGCGGCGCATAGGGTTGGTGCGGTGCATTGGGCTACCCTCTGCAGTGTTAAACTTACACTGGCGCGGCGCATTGAAGTGGCGTGGCGCACTGGGTTAGTGGCGCGGCGCATAGGGCTTCAAGCCGATTTCACCCACAAACTCTCCCAAATTTGCAAAATTTGCTCAATCTTCAGGTGTCCAAGTAAGTCAAGCATTCTTCCACTACCAGTGAATGAGTTTCTCTTAGATTTTATGGTGATTTAATGAGAAAAACTTGAAATCCTACCTCCTTGCAATTTTTGCCAAAAAACAATTGCATAGGGTTTACAATTTGTGTTTTTGCTGCTAATTCCACTCCATCACTCCCTCACTCTTTGATTCCCTCATTCATTTTCCAATTTCATCAACCCATTCCCTAATCCCATATCCTTAAATTTAATATCCCCATATCCCTAACTCCCACTATCCCAAACCCTAGTTAAAATCCCCAAACCCTAATTGTTGTCCCAAGAGCATAAATACTATTCCCTAAACCCCCTATTTCCCAAAAAAACTTGTTAGCAACATTCCCAAAACCCCTCATACACATTCCCTCCAAAATCCCTCATACATTCTTATCCTTGGTAGCAAAAATCTAAAGACACCATAAATCTCTTCATACTCATCTAAGAAAACTCAAACATTGGCAAACATGGAGTCTGATCCTTCCTATGAGAGGGATGATGAAACTGTCAATGATTCTTCCCAAGAGCTTCATGTCACCATTCAGCTGAGTGTACCATCATTCAGATGGTTGTTATCATTATGTTAGGTTCCAATGGGTCATTTTACACCTTGTTCATGCTTCAGTTGTGCCTAGGTAAGGTTCGTTTCCCTCTCCTAGGGTTTTGAAGGTAATTTATCTTGGATGGTCAAATAATTAGCAAAACTTGTATCCTGATGTTCATACACCTTCCCCTATCCTTAATGTACCTTATTAAACACTTCCCATCATTGATATCCCTTAAATTCCTCATTTTCCCACAAACCCTAGTTTCTTGCTACAATTTGGCAATTTTCTAGTCTAGGCCTGTGTTTTGCCCTTTTGCACCCCTTCCCCCCACTCAATATTTGAAATTCCACTTTCCCCTATTTCCTAACATCCCTCCCTAATTCCCAAATTTTCCTCAAGAATTTAGAAGCCCCTTATCTCATTCATTTCCCTTCATTTCGACAAATCCCCTGTTCCACACATCGGGGTAGGTTTTACTCAAATGATGTTTCTGAGCAAATAAAGATGAATTTGGAAAAATTGAGAGAGGTTTTTGTATAACATAGGCCAAGGAAGAGAAACATACTTCATTTTTTACACAGGTGTCATGTTTTTAGAGAAATGTCAAAAATACAGTTGCCTCAGGAGAATTGATGCACCTCTGAAGTGACTTTGGGAAAATCAAGATTTCTCCTAGCTTGGTTGGCCAAATGACTTATTTGATGAGTCAAATGATAACTAGACAAAAATAGCTTTCCAATGAGTTATCATGAGCTCAATTTGGGGTTGAGTAAGACGTTCAAAAGTTGACAGCAACAACACTCTGCCTTTAGGGAACCTCATTTTGCACATTTTGACCAGTCTTGGGAGATTTGACTTTTGACAGGGAAAATGAACTCCAAATTGAAAAATTCAACTTGGGTTGGAAAGTAGACTAAGTAATATTTCCAAAAAGCTATTTTGCACCCAATTTGGACACCAGGAAGGCCCTCAAAACGGGTCTGCAAAAAGGCACTATGCATAGAAATCTTTAACATAGGTTTTTTTGCCCAATGCGCCGTGCCACCTGGTGCTCGCTTTTGATGGGAGCCTCCAAATGAAAAAAACTCAGAATTTTTTGATTTGGCATGGAAAAATATGCTTTCTTTCCAATGGAAAAGAAATTTTGACAGGTTTTGAGCCCTCAAAAAGGTCAAAAACACTCAAAAAATGACCTTACTGCCCCTATTTTGACACACAGGAAGTAGTGTTGGGAGAACTGAATTTTGGAGGGGCAAATGGAGGAAAAATTAAAAAATTCGACTTGGGTTGGAAATTATACAGATATACCTTTCCAACAAGCACACGTGGAGCAAATTTAGACATCAAGAAGTTCTCCAAAAGTGGCTGAAAACAGGCGTTATGCATAGAGAATTCAGCGCGGCGCATAGGGGAAATTTTGCTCAGTTTGACCAAGTATACTTTGTTTTTTGCCTAGTTCTTTGACAGTTTGACTTTTCTCTTTCTTGATGTCAAAATTATGATGCAATTTAAGGTAAATTTATGGATCTTGATGTAATTATGTCAAATTTTCACTCATGGAGGTAGATTCACCCATAAGAAGTTAGTTTGCAACTGAATGAATCAGTTCCCTAGTTTTTAGAGGCATGCTATTCCACTGCCTAATTTGTAGTTCTCAGTTTAGAATTAGTTGGAACAGCTCCTAAACTCATGAGCTCGACCCCTGGAGGCTAGGATGAGTTGTTGTTTGCCTATATCTTATGTTTTTTTCAGTCATTAGCATGGTTGGACTTTTGAGAAAGCAAGGAGCTTCATTGTATACTCATATCAGCAGTTTTGGCTCAGGAATTGAGATCAGGGTTTGCAGCACTCTTTGGGATTCATGTGGCATTTTGTTTTGGTATAGTGATTTCTTCTGTAATTGTGAATTTACTTATGTGTTATGTATGCCATTATCTATCTTGTTTATTCTTAACTAAATCAAACAACGTAGAAGGTAGAATCCATTGAAATTGCAGTGCTCTACCTAGGGTTTGTTTTAGTTTTTGAAGTTTTCAGCTGTTTGAAGAGGATCCCTAAATTTTCTTGCCCTCTTCAACTCCTCACCTGTCTAAATCTCTCCATCTCATTCAATTTGAAGTGCCAAATTAGTTTCCTACCTTGCCCCATTGAGATCTCTGCAAAACTAAGCCTCATTCCCCGCACCCAAAATCTGCCTTTCCACCTGAGCCAACAAAAACATCATTTTATTCAATCAAACTCATTTACACAAATACCTAGCCTAAAATGAGTCAGAATATTAGTCATCTCAAGCCCTCATTGATCATATCTTGCTGAGATTGACCAGGAGAGAGCCCTGTCCTAACCTGGTAGGGCTAGCTACCAGGTTAAGCGTGGTTTGATGTTGTCCTAGATCCTACCTTTCTCAGCCTGAGGTAGATTTAGGCACTAACATCAACAATAATATCCACATGACCAATTTTCCCTTGAAATGATGGAAGTAATTTCCATCCATCACAATAATTTCTCTTTGACTAGCTGCTATGAAAACAACTCACAAAAAGTTAGAAAAGATAGATCAACGCCTTAGAATTCAGCCTCTTCGAGGGGGAAATCGCCTTTACATTACACAAATGAATGATTCTTTGATGATTCAAATGAAAAATCCTCCTTTCTATATATAGGATTCTAAGGAGTCACAATATAACCCAGCCGACCTAACAATAATAATATAAAGGCACAAAAATAACAATAGAAGGATTCTATGGGGCACAGTAATAACAATATGGGGACAATAGGGGCACAACAATATTAATAAGGGATACAAATACAATAGTAATGGGGTAATCACTAGTATTATAGGGACCTAACATGCCTTTCTCCTTCAAAAAAATGTTGTCCTCAACGCTTGAGTAGTTCTTGATGCTTTTGTATAAAATTCTCATCCTCCCATGTGGAATCTTCAGTAGATAAGTTCTTCCACTTGATGAGATACTTCAAAATTGATCGATTTCGTAGCTGTCAAGTTCTTGTTTCTGCGACTGCTTCTGGTTCCAATATAATTTTTCCTTCATCATCAAGTTCTGGAAATATTGTTTGAACTGGGAGCTTGTCGCCTATAACCTTCTTTAAACATGAAACATGGAAAACTGGGTGCACTTGAGAAGCTGCAGGAAGCTCAAATTTGTATGCCATAGTACCAATCTTTTGCAACACCTTGTATGGACCATAATACTTTGGTGATAATTTATTATCCTTCTTAGCTTACTTGAGGGACATTTGTTTATATGGTTGTAGTCGTAGGAATACCCAATCACCTACATCAAAACTTCTTTCGTTGCGATGTTGATCTACCTGTTGTTTCATTCTATTCTGCGCCAACACGAGGTTATCCTTTAAGAGTTGGAGGACTTGTTGTTGATGCTCGATGTGATGTTCCACTGCTTGAACCTTAGAATTTTCTCTTAAATATGATGTGATGGATGGTGGCTGATATCCATAAAGTGCCATAAATGGGGTCATTTTTGTTGCTGTATGAAAGGAAGTGTTATACCACCATTCAGCCAGAGGCAACCATTTGACCCATTGTGTCTATTTATCATATACAAAGCAATGGAGATATCCTTCCAAACATTTGTTTACTATCTCAGTTTGCCCATTAGATTGAGGATGATAAGATGAGCTATGAGCTAACTGAGTACCGAGACAAGAAAATAATTCTGTTCAAAAATTTCCAGTGAAAATGGGATCTCTGTCACTTACAATAATCTTTGGGTTTCCATGTAGCTTTTGAATTGTTTCCATAAATGCAGTAGAAAATGTACTAGATTTAAATGGATGTGATAATGCACAAAAGTGTGCATACTTGGTAAGTCTATCAACTACCACCATGATGACACTCTTTCCCTCAGACTTGGGTAAACCTGTAATAAAATCCATTGAAACCTCCTCCCAAAGTTGGCTTGGAATGGATAAAGGTTGTAATAGACCCGGGTTCTTAATTGTTTCAACTTTATTTTGTTGGCAAACCAAACATTCTGCCACAAACTTTTGAATATCCGATTTAAGGCCATCCCAAAAATATTCCTTCTTAACCCTATGGTAAGTTTTTAAAAATCCTGAGTGCCCTCCTAAGGGAGAAGTGTGCAATTCCATAAGAATCTTTTGTTTGAGTTGGGAATTCTTATAGAGGTATAAGCAATCTTTGTACCATTACGAATCATTTTGCCAGCTAAATGTATCAGATGTACTGGAATCTTGTTGTAACTTTCGAATAACTGTCCACACTTCTTTATCATTCTTCCATTCCTCCCTTGATTCGTTTATCCAATCTGGTTGGATAATAGAAATGGCACACAACAATGCTTCCACATCCTCATCCTTTCTTGAGAGTGCATCTGCCACCACATTTTGCTTCCCTTTTTTGTAGATGATTTCACCCAACATCTTTGTGACCCACTTTTGTTGCTCTTCAGAGGATAATCTTTGTTCTAAAAAGTATTTAAGGCTATCATGATCCATTTTTACCTTGAAGTGTCTTCCCATTAGGTAGGGTCGCCATTTCTTAAGTGCATGTAGTATTGCCAACATTTCCTTCTCATAAATAGCTTTGTGTAAAAACTTTCCCTTGATTGGACGACTTTCAAAAGCAATGGGTCTTTCATCTTGCATTAAAACAGCACCAATTCCATTTCCCGAAGCATCACATTCCACAATAAAGGTTTTTGTGAAGTCCGGTGTAGCTAAGATCGGTGCTTGGCACATTGCCTCTTTAAGATGTTCGAAGGCCTTTGTTGCTTCTAGAGTCCATGAAAATGCATCTTTCTTCAATAATGTTGTTAGAGGTGCTGCTATTCTCCCATAATTCTTAACAAACTTGCGATAATACCCTGTCAACCTGAGAAATCCTCATAGATGCTTTATGGATGTGGGGATTTTCCATTCCTTAATGGCTTTAATTTTGCTAGGGTCTACCTTAACTCTTTCATGAGATACAATATGACCCGGATATTCCACCTCTTGTACTCCAAAGAAACATTTGGATCTTTTCGCATATAATTGTTTCTCCTCCAATAGTTGTAGCACCCTGTCAACATGTTCAACATGATCCTTCCAAGATTTGTTGTAGATTAGTATATCATCAAAAAATACTAACACAAATTTTCTAAGGGTGGGTTTGAAAATGGAATTCATCAAACCTTGAAATGTAGAAGGTGCATTGGTAAGGCCAAAAGGCATGACCAAAAATTCATAATGACCCTCATGAGTTCTAAATGTTGTTTTTGGAATGTCTTCAATCTTCATTCTGATTTGATGATATCCTGAATGAAGATCCAACTTGGTGAAGTAAATTGATCCATGCAATTCATCCAGTAATTCATCAATGAAAGGAATGGGAAACTTATCTTTAATAGTGACCTTGTTGAGCTCCCTATAATTCGGACACATGCACCATGATCCATCCTTCTTATGCACCAATACTACTGGAGCAGAGAAAGAACTTTGACTAAGTTGAATTATACCAGCCTCTAGCATTTCTGCAACCATACGTTCAATTTCACTCTTTTGGGCATAGGGATATCTGTACGGCCTGATGTTTGGAGGAACACTTCCTGGAATCAGATGAATAGCATGATCATGATCACGAATAGGTGGGAGACCTTTTGGAGTCTCAAATACCTTCGAATGATTGTCCAAGACTTTTTGGAGATTTGGAGAAATAGATGATTTCGATGTGGAAACATCTAGCGAACATAATTGTGCAATGACACCTCTTTGTTCCTTTTTTAGAAGCTTTCTCATACCGTTAGAGCTGATTATCTTTCTCGGTTTCCCTGCAATACCCCTTAATTCAACTTCCTTTCCTTCCATAGAAAATTTCATGAAAAGTTCTTGAAAATTAAAAGCTATTATACTCAAGGATTGTAGCCATTGGACTCCTAGTACAACATCAGCACCTCCCATTGGAATGGAAAGCATTGGGCTAGTCAATACATATTCTCCCATGGATAGCTTGATATTATGGCACTTTCCAGAGAAATTTATTGTTCCTCCATTTGCAACCATCACTTGACACTCTGGTGCTGGATATAGGAAGCAATTCAATTCTTTTGCTACCTTACAATGAATAAAATTGTGGGTACTTCCTAAACCAATCAACACTATTACCTTTTTCTTCTTGATTTGTCCTTCTATCTTGATGGTTTGAGGAGTGGTAATTCCAGCCAATGCATTACAAGATATGGTCAGATTCATTTCTTCTTTATCTAGGCTTTGTTCCTGGAGTATATCCTCTTCTTTTGACCTTTCTTTCTCCTTTTCTTCTTCCTCTTCACAATCTATGTAGAATAATTTATTCTCAACACACTTATGACCTTTAATGTATTTGCTATCACAACTGTAACAAAGCCCTTTTGCTCTTTTTTCTTCCAATTTTTGTGGTGTCAAACTTATAGGTTGTGGAAGACTATGGGCAACAACACTTCCATCTTTATAGTTGTGAGTGGTATGCTTCCTGGTTTCCATAATTTTGCTTTCCATTTTTCTTGCTAACCTGAATGCCTTTTCTAATCAATCAGGTTTCCAAAGGCGAACATCATGTTGGATATTATCCTTTAAAGTCCCTATGAACACATCAATCCTATGCTCTTTTGGAATATTTTTTACCCTTATGTTAAATTTTTGGAACTCCTCAATGTGCTCCATTATTGAACCCTTTTGTTTGAGACTTATCAATTGGCTAAAAAAAGTGTTGCTTTTTGTATCCTCATAATGTGCTGTCAATTCTTCCGTAAAAATTTCCCAAGTGATAATTTGTTTACGAGAGCAAAGCCATTGATACCATACAAACTGATTTGGTTCCAAATATAAAGTTGCAATACGTACCTTTTGTGTGTTTTGCACATTATGGAGATTGAAAAATTGCTCCATCTGTAATATCCATGTTGCGGGATCCTTGCCGTCAAACTTCCTCATATCGATTTTTGGAATATGGTGGGTCTTCGATCCAACATTAGAGTCTATGAAATCATGATTAACATTTCTTTTGTTCGCATCATGAGTTTCCTTTACTACCCTTTCACCATTAGTAAGTATTTCTTGTAGAAAATTTGTCAAATCTATCTTCAAATCTACCATGCCTATCTTCAAATCTGTCTTCAAATCTATCTTCAAATCATCCATCTTAGCTTCCATGCCATTCATCTTAGCTTCCACGCCCTTTATCTTAGATTCCACGCCATTTATCTTAGCTTCTGTTAGCTTTTGTGAGAGTGACATTTGTTGCACTTGGTCTTGTAATTTTGATATTTCATATAGCATTTCTTCCTCTTCTTCATGAGTCATGCTAGAGCTTTCAGGTTGCTTACTAGGTGTTTGCACTTTATTTCCTCGGGGCATCAGTTACCGATAATAATGCTCTACTATGCCCTTTTAATTCCTTCAAAATGATTTTTCAAACCAAGCTTAAGCAAAAATTTAAAAAAATATACACATCTTTTTTCACTTTGTAGGAGCTCGATATTTCCTCTGATGTATCTCGTAATTTCGGATCATCCAGTTCTAAAATTGCAACCTGCAGTATCCCTTTTTGTCCTCTTTCCAATGCCACCAGTATGATCCAAATTGGATTCTCCAAGGAAGAGTTATGCCAAATCTCCCACAGTGACCTGATTATAGACTAGTTCAGTAGAGCGAACTTGTACGACATGCCACGTGTCCCTATTTCGACCTTTGGATTTGAAAAATATATAAAGAAAATACAGTCCGTCCTCTTTCTGTACCTTCTTACGAAATTTCAATCCGATGCTCAGAGAGAAAGTTATGACGATTTTCCCTAGGTCACCTGTTTGGAATGTAATTCAGGAGTCTGCAAAAAGACCAACTTCCTTAGATCATATCTCCACAAATATAGCTCTAAAATCTGTGAAATTTGGACCTGAGGCTCAATACGATTTCATCTCAAATGGGTTGTTTTTTTCTCTTCTGAAACATCGCAGAAATAAAGTTATAGCGAAAATGCCACGATGACCTATTTGAAGCAATGAAACCCTAGAATCCAAAGCTATAATACCAAATGTTATGAAACCAGCTCACAAAAAGATAGAAAAGAGAGATCAACGCCTTAGTATTTAGACTCTTCGAGGGGGCAACGTCCTTTACATTACACAAATGAATGATTCTTTGATGATTCAAATGACAAAACCTCCTTTCTATATATAGGAGTCTAATGAGTCACAATATAACCCAGCCGACCTAATAATAATAATATAAAGGCACAAAAATAACAATAGAGGGATTCTATGGGGCATAGTAATAGCAATATGGGGACAATAGGGGCACAACAATATTAATAAAGGATACAACTACAATAGTAATGGGGTAATCACTAGTATTATAGGGACCTAACACTAGCCTTGGAGATGCACTTGGTAGCTTCAAGGAAATCACCACACCTGCAAAGGTTCTTGATGGCTTGGATATGTTTCTCAATTGGGGTACTCAATAGCCCAACTGAATTAGCCAACCTATAATGTACCTTTGTACATTTTCATCACAATAGGGTCTGCTTCTTTTTTTAACAAAAGATGAGTGAAAATGTCACACTCAAGTAAGTCAAATGTCCAAGGGATAAGATCCAATGTTTTAGAAGAATAACTACTATCTTTGGATTGCATTACAATGTCTATCCAAACTTCATCATCCTTACCAAGTAAATAATTATAATTATGTAACCTATACATTATTATCTTAAGAGATGATTCTTGATTTCCTGTGACAACTCTTAGAGAAAAGCAAGCTTCATAATTAGTTTGAGAAAATTAATCTATTGAGTTTTTCTCTCTCTAAAAATTAATTTTAGTAGAGTTTTGGTATTTAGAGGTTGACTAACCTCTTGTATTTAATAACTCTTAAAATAAAACCTATGATATTTACTTCAATTACAGTTTATTTACTTGAGAGTAAGGTTCAAGGTAAACAAAGTCAACATATTACCATTTTGAATACTAAGGATTTATTTTCCATGTACTTGTATATAATCTTAAAGCTTTGTCCTCCTCTATTAAATTTTAATTCACTTACAAAATGTAACATAGTAATTTCTCCAACTAAGTTTCAATCTACAATTTAATGTTAAACTTAGATAATTCTGAATAGATACCTAGCCTCTTTTAAAAGGGGATGATGTATGCAATTTGGAGTGTTTAGACATTTATGTATAACTATAAAAATACCCCCTAATATCCCTATCCCCTACCAAGGGTAAAAGGATGGAGTTACTATGCTGACCAGACCTCCACAGTCCTGTCATGGAAATGGGATCTAAATTTTTTGTCATTTTTCAAACTCTTTAAAATTTAAAATAAATATCGCCATTGTGTTAGTCTAGTTGAGACCATTCCAACTATAAATTTTTCCTCGATCAAACCTACAGATCAAAAGTTATGGTCATTTAAAGATTTTCCTATTAAACGTTGCCATATCATTTTGGCCTGCCACGTGACACCCACATGGCTATTTTTCCACCTTGGATAATCCATGTGGAAAGGAATAACTCCACATACTTCATCATAGATGGGGGTCGGTTCCAAAATTTGGTAATGACATGTAGACCCCCCTCTTAGGCCCGATCTCCAACCTCCCAACCTAGTTAACGAGTGGTTGACCTCGATCATGGGGAAGTCCTCTCGACCATCTTGACCCCGACCTATCTAGGATTTGACCAACTCAAGAAATGGGCCCCTTGGTCGGGCCTGATGTTTGTCTCTACCACACCAACTTGTCGACTAGACCTGATGTTTGCATGAAATCACCAATCCATGTGGCCTCCTATGGGAGGGCCACATGTCACTCATTTTTGGCCCATTTGGACTGCCAAATGGCTAATTCAGGGTGCCACATTTCATGCCACGACACCCTCTTGTCCACATCACTAACATTTATGGCCATGGGTCCCACCTAGGGCTCTAACCCCTCACCCCACTCAATCATATGGCAGTAACACACTTGGTAGATCAACAAATAACATCATTTGTGCACCCCACTTCCCTTTTCCATGTCATAGGGGGTCCACATTCAAGGTTCCACTACACAGTTTTGCCCCTGGTACCAGAAGACCCTCATACTTTGTGATAATTCAACAATGACTAATAAATGTGAAACCCACACACCCCACTCATCCCTGCTAATGTCACCGAGGGAGTATGCACTCCACCACAACCATTCAATCGATAACCCTTTGCAACCATCAATCATGACCAATAATAGGGTTTTATCCCTCACTCCCGTGTCAGACCAGATGATCCTTTCTCATGGTGCCTTCGAGTTTTTTGGTGCTACGTTGTTATATACTACCAACAGTTACTAAACAAATCAATACTAATGTAATTTACCAGAGAAAACTCTTAAGCTTGGATAATCATGTATGGTGTAAACACATATGCCATACAACGTAAAACTCCTCTCTGTTGTGATGGGTCTTGATGCATCATACACATGTATCCATTCCCATAATTCCTTAAATTCATCTACCAATGGTTGTAAATAGACATCCATATTATTCACTTGTCTTCTACTAGGGACTATGAGAGCCAACATAAGATATTCATTCTTCATGGAAAACCATGGGGGGATATTGTTATTAATCACTACTACAAGCCAAACATAATAGTTGGTGTTTTGGAGGGAATATGGGTTGACGCCACCCATGGATATGCTTATTCATAGAATTTGTACTTCATCCTTGAAATTTTTAGGCTATGTATCCTCTATGTGATTCATGGCTATTGAATATGTTGGGATTTACATAACTCCTAAATCACTTTTGTGTGAGCCATGTCATCCCTGCAACATAGCTAATTCTTTGCAACAAAAGATTCTTTTAGTCCATGGGGTTATAGGAATGTGCCTCAATATATTATGAGGAAGACCATGTGATTTACCTATTTTTTAATTACAGTACCTATCATGCCCACATTTCAGACATATTTCTTTGTCTGCATATTCTTGTCTATATAGAATACAATCATTCAGACATGCATGATATGATATGTACTCAACATCCAACATTTTCAACAACTGCTTTTCCTCTTCGCAACTACCCGACAAGACATTATCACTCAGAAGAACCTTATCTTTGAATATCTTGTAGTTGGTGGGGAATATAATTGTACAATGTCAATATTTAACATTCATAAAATCGACCATTTTTAAATTTGATTGTGTGACAAAATATAAGGAACTTGATTGATCATGCAAGTCAATTACCTCAATATTTCTGAGAAACATGCATTTGACATGCCAAACTTTTCTTTCATGTTGTACAACAACATCGTTGTCCCCAACTGAGTAGAATTTGACTTATCGCCAGGTCCAAAGAGAGGGGTGGTGGAAGCAGATTCCAGGCTTTCGAATAAGGTATCAGTTATATGAGCATCATACCCTAGCTCATCGTTCTAGAATGTATCTAACAACATTGCCTTCATGACAGTCAAATCCCTTAAGTAATCATCCATACCAACCTCCATTTGATTGCCTGAATTGCCAACTTATGATGAAGAATTACTATTTCTATAGTCATTCCTAATTGGTGAATTTGGACGTAGTGAGAATTGAATAGGTGGTTGATTCAACCATTCTTTGTATGCTTCCTCTCCGAGTCTTTCTCTTAATGCAAGCTTTCTCGATTTGATGTTGTAGTGGGGTGCACTGGAAGATGGCAGGCGGGTCACTCATCATGATTAGAATCCTAATTTCAAAAAATATTGAATGTCATTAGTACAATATCAATGATATTAGTAAGAATGACAATGCAATTGGTTTGTTGAAATTTTAGTATACCAAACAATTATTACCATCATTGATCCAGGATTATGGCTAGAATATGCCATGTTCCAATTGGCAGGGTGAAGAGGTTGTCCATTTTCATCTAACAACTGCTTGCGATATGCTGCTCTTGATAAGAGTTTCCAATGTTTTTGAAAATAATATGGAGTAATATTTTCTACATCTGAACTCGATTATGAATCTAGATCCTGCAAATAATTTGCATACATTTTTATTCAAATTGACATGGATTAAAAAAATTAAATTCAATTAGATAATCAAAATATAAATAAAATTTGAACTTACTCGAGATGGAAAGGGAGAACTCCGCGAAGGACTTTGATTAGCAATATGGAATGAGCTGGAATTTGAAGAATTGGCCATTTGATATTATTGAGATTTTGTCCCTGTATTTGAGAAAAATCAAAAATAAAATTTTGTGTGAATATCTAAAATTAATCTCGAGAACCATATAACCATAATTTGAATTTCAATATAGTTTTGAAACCATTTTTCAAGAACAATGCGACTTTAAGCGGAAAATGTATACTATGAACTACTGTAATTCATGTGGATGCATCCTAAAGGATAATTTGAGATTAATATGCCATTTTATGTGAAAATAAAATTTCAGATAGCTTTTAAACCTTACTGGTGCACTAATCAGAATAAACCACATCGGTACATTTAAATAATAAGAGCATCGTGGCATTTAAATAATACCCACGCCAGTTTGTGGAATTCCGAAAAAATAAAAAAATAAGTTATCATATCAGTGTTCTTTCACATAAAAGCACAACAATACATTTAAATAAAAAACAACACTGGTACACAACTGTTTCCCGAATTTAGAAAATAAAAACGAATTCAACTGTCTCTGTGCTCTTTTAAATATATACCACATCATTGCGTTAAAAGATATAATCACATCATTTCAAGATTTTTGAAAATGAAAAAAAATTGAATCATGTTAGTACATTGAAAACATATGGCGCCTCGAAAAACATTTTCATTAGAGATCGCGCGCTGCCCCCCCCTGCGCTCTGGAAGCTAGGGTTCTGGGAGCCATTCAGCGTCGCCCTGGCTGCCACGTCCCTGCGCACAGCCTCGCCCTCCCCTCTCGCAGCTAGATGGAGATTCCTGAGGGCTCTGCCCCCCCTGCTGATCCGCCTCCCGAAGTCTCTACCTTCAGATCTTTGATTGCATCCGGGACAAAACGCCCTCCTTCTGCATTCCAGCAGAAATTTATCAAAAGAATGGATACGATTCCTTCAGTTGCCTTGCCAGAGGAGGATACCTGCAAAGCGGCATTGAACCTGGCAGAAAGAGGTCTCATAGGCCAATTTACATGCTTATGGCCTTCCCCCAAATCCGTGGAGGAATGGACACAAAGAAACTGGAAACCTCTGATAAAAGACGGAGTTAAGAGCTACTTTGTGGGAAAAGGGTACTTTGTTTTTGTGTTTGAAAACACGGAAGACAAAAGCTTAATATTCAGAAATGGCCCCTACTTCATGGGGCCACAGGGCCTGTATTTAAACAAATGGACTCCAGATTTCGATCCCTCCCAAGACGTCCCATCTGCCGTGCCGGTGTGGGTGAGACTCCCTCATCTGCCTCTTCATTGCTGGAATCAAAAATCGCTCCAGATCATCGGGAACGTGCTAGGAAAATACATAGATCAGGCTGTAAGAAAAGACCAATAATCATGCGCCTGAATCTGTGTTGAAGTGGACCTCGAGGAAGGATTGCCTGAAGCGATCAAGCTCATGGTGGTAGGTTGGACGCACGTCCAAGAGCTCGACTATGAACTGCTCCCCTTTAAATGCAGACACTGCCATGGTCACGGACACTTCGCAAAGCACTGTAAGAAGAGAGCAGAGGATCAGTCTGAAAAACATATCGGGGACCAATGGACCCTAGTCCAGAGAACAACCCATGCAAAAAAAGATGCAGGAAAAGCGCAACAACAGGAGCTAGGAACATTCCCATTCCAACTCAGGAAACGGTAGAAATCTCAAAAGGAACGGAGGGTGTACAGACTGACCCACCGAACAAAGCTCAGGAAAACAAGGATCATGTAGAAGCCCCTCCTCCAAGCAAAGAGGGAGGGGTCACCATTCAGATTGAAGCCTCCCAAGGCAGCCCCCCTAACCCCACCTATGCAGAAGTCACAAAGAAAAAGGCAGTCGAAAGCTCAGAGTCCTCAGAGGAAGAATTCTTTGAGCGCCCATTAAAAAGAGCCGGAAGGAAATCCCGCAAGGAAAAAAGAGAAGAAGAAGCAGAAAGGCTCAAAACACAAGGAAGCCAGTCCACAATAGAAATGACGATCGGAAGAAATAGCAGGCCCAGGTCATCCAAGGGTGGCTCCACCCCGCTCACAGGTAAATAATGAAGCTAGTCTCTTGGAATTGCAGAGGTCTGGGGAACCTCGCAAAAATAGAAGTAGTAAAAGACCTATTAAAGTCGGAACCTACAGACATCCTCTTGCTCCAAGAGACAAAGATAGCAGGACAAGCTCTGCTAGAAATCAGCAAGTCAAAATGGAAGAAAAGCTCAGGCATAGCGGTCAGCGCTCGGGGCTCTTCGGGAGGACTGGCAACTCTCTGGACCGAAGATAAATATCAGCTGATCAAAACTCACGAGACCCTACATTGGATATTCACAGAAATAATCCACCTCGCAAGTAAGTTGGCTATCTCTCTTGTCAATCTTTATGTTCCTGTCAATTATTCTGAAAAAAGAGACTGCTGGAACTCTCTGGCAGCGTTTCTAGAGCAGGAAACCCCCAACAATATCATTCTTGTTGGAGATCTCAACATCGTTTTGAAAGCCAAAGAGAAAAGAGGAGGCACCAATTCCAAGGATCCCATGGTTGCCGTAGTGGAAGAGCTCGCTCAGCAATGGGATCTGCAAGATTTCAACCCAATTCAAGGACTTTTCACCTGGTCAAACAATCGAACTGGGACAGAACACATTTCTGCCCGTTTGGATCGCTTTCTAGTGCAAACCTCTCTCCTCATGAATAAGAAGATCATAACAACAAAAATTTTGCCCAAGCTGTCCTCTGACCACAAGCCAATACAGCTCTGTCTAGAAGATGAAGAGGACTTGGGTCCCATTCCATTTCGCTTTTCTCCTCAATGGATCGAAAGGGAGGGCTTCTTTGAGACGGTGAAAGCAGCTTGGGCCACCTCCATTTCAGGTTCTCCAAGCTTCGTTTGGGAGCAAAAGCTGAAACTCACCAAAAAAGCTCTGAAGGTCTGGATCAAGAAACCAGCCCCCAACCCCACCTCCCAAAGAGTTGTTGCAGTCCTGGCACTGCACACCCTTCAAAACGACATGGAAAGAAAAAACATTAATGAAGAACTACTGGACATGGAAACAAAAGCTCAGAGAGCAGCCTTCCAATCCTTTAGAAAAGAGGAAGAGTACTGGAGATTAAATTCTAGAAGCTTGTGGCTAAAATCTAGGGATCGCAATACCTCTTTCTTCCACTGGCAGTACTGAGCCAGATTGTCAAGGAACTATATAGCAGAAATAAAGACATCGGAGGGCCAAACCTGCAAGGGATTCCAACAAGTCAAAGAAGTAGCTGAAATACACTTCCAAAATCTTTTCAGCTTGGATGCCCAAGGTGAAGAAGCGGATGAAGCAGAATTTCTCACTCACATCCCTTCCCTCATCTCTCTGGAGGACAACTCTGATCTTTGCAAACCGGTTTCGGAGGAAGAGATAATCAAAGTTATTTGGTCCATGGAATCCGACAAGGCCCCCGGACGTGACGGATTCACCATTCATTTCTACAAAGCATGCTGGGACATCAATAAATATGATCTACAAAAGATGATACGGGGATTCTTGAAAAAAGCTAAAGTAGGTGGCAGCACCAACTCAACCTATTTAGCTTTGATTCCCTAAGACTCCAACCCGGAAAATTTCGCTAGATTCAGGCCAATATCGTTATGTAATGCCTCCTACAAGATCTTGGCAAAACTGTTGGCTAACAGATTAAAGCCCTTGCTCCCTCGGATTATTTCTAGTTCCCAAGGAGGTTTCGTGGAAGGCAGGCACATTCTGGACAACGTCATTCAAGTGCAGGAGACCATACATTCAAGCAAGCAGAGAAAAGAGAAAGGTATGCTCATAAAGTTAGACATGGCGAATGCGTTTGACAGAGTCAACAGAACATTTCTCAGCAAAGTTTTTCTCTCCTTTGGCTTTTCTCCTCAGTTTGTTAATCTCATAAAAGCCTGCACGGATAACCCATGGATAGCCCCCCTCATTAATGGCAGGCCAGTCAACTTCTTCCAAGCTAAGAGAGGCATCAAGCAGGGATGCCCGCTCTCCCCCTTTCTATACATCTTAATGGCTGAATCTTTAAGTCGAAAACTTGAAGCCGAAAGAATGTCAAGATCCCTTCCGGGCCTCAAACCCACCAGCAGAGTAAACCCTCTGAATCATGCACTCTTTGCAGATGACTCGATTCTTATGGGAGGTGCCTCAACCAGAATAGCTAAGGCCTTCGACACGGTCATTAGAAACTACTGCAAAGTCTCAGGAGCTTTGGTAAATGAAAGAAAAAGCGAAGTCTTTAGCTGGAACACTGATCAACAGGAGCTCAACAATATAGCTAATATTCTTGGATTCAAAGGGCACTCCCAATGGGACAGGATCAGATATCTTGGGCTTCCCATAATCTCAGGAGTGAACAAGAGGTCGCTTTGGAGCAACATAATAAGCAAATTCAAAACCAAAATATCGAAATGGGGAGGATTCTGGTTAACTAAAGGAGGCAAGGTCATTTTAATAAAATCTCAGCTATCTGCCTTAATAATTTACCAAGCAGCATTCTTGCTCGCCCCCAAAAATGTTATGGATCAAATCTCCTCTCTCCTCAGAGACTTCCTCTAGCAAGGAGGCAGGGGCAATGATAAGAAACAGCACCTGGTAAACTGGGATACTGTCAAAAAACCCATCGATGAAGGAGGATTGCAAATACGTGACCCCTCCCTGGTCAACCTTGCCCTCGGTAGCAAAATCTTGTGGAAGATGATTAAAGAACCAAAGCATCCTGTTAGTGCCATTTTGAGATCAAAATACACTAACAAAGCTGATTTCAGAAACCTCCAGCTGGGATATACTGCCAACAGCACGCTGCTGTGGAAACTCTGTTACAAGAGCAGCAATTTCTTCAACTGAAATGCATACAGGGTACCAGGTAATGGTAAGCACACTCGCCTCTGGCATGATCGTATAATGGGGCGAAATCCACTAATTGACAACGAGGAGATCTTCGATTTAAGAGACTGGCTCGTATCAGTCGGCAAGCTAAGCATTTTTGACATTTCGGCCTGGGATCAAAGAGATGAATGGGCTAGTTGGGCAATCCACGATCCCCCTGCCCACCTGCAAACACAATTAAACAGTCTGCTCAATCTGATGGAAGACGCAGCACCGATTCACCGCTCCATGCAAGATCGATGGGGCTGGGGTCATTCTGGGGAATATACAACAGCAGAAGGTTACAAAGTGTTCCAGACAACAGGAAACAGCAAGCATAGTGCTGCGTTTTGGAAAAACGTATGGGAGCCTCTAGCACTCCCAAAAGTCAACTTTTTCTTCTGGACGTTGATTCATAACAAGATTCTTACCGGTGACAATCTGGCAAAAAGAAAGTTTGCTGGCCCTCACAGGTGCGCTCTTTGCAGGTGCAATGCTGAGACTGCTCAGCATCTATTCATTGATTGTCTGTTCACCAAGGAAGTCTGGGATCTCATGCTCCAAGAATTCCACATGAACTCTCCCACTCAGATCTCTGTCTCAGATCTTTTTGCAGATTGGAGTCACCTTTACCCATATCAAATTCCTCATAAATCTTTCTGGCGCAAAGTCTAGAATGCCCTGCCCAAGTTCGTTTGCTGGCAGATTTGGTTGGCTCACAACCAAAAGTTTTTTAATGACCTGAATCACACTCCCTTGCAAGTAGCAGCAAAAGCCAGAACTTTCCTCCTAGAAGCGGCCCAGCTGCAGTATCACAAAGAGGACACAACGCTTCAGCCGGTTGAGAAGAGGTGGCTCGGATCTCTTGAACCTCAAAGCAGAAAGAACCTCCTCTCTCCTCAAACAGAGCATCCAATCTGGAAAAAGAGAGACTCTGATGAAACATTTCAGCACTGGTGGAGAGCTCAAAAAACTCACACAATCTTCTTCGATGGGGCGTCCAAAGGAAACCCCGGTCCCTCTGGTGCCGGAGGGATCATCTATTCCCCAGATGGTGTTTCCCGTGACTCTTTCTACTGGGGCCTTGGCCTGAAGACCAATAATCAAGCGGAGCTTCTCAGTCTCCTCAAAGCATGTCAAATTGCTAGAGAGAAAGGGATCAAAGATATACAGGTATTTGGAGACTCGGAGATTCTCATAAATAAGCTGAACACAGAAGAGAAACTCAGAAACGCATGCCTCAACAGAACGTTTGAAAGACTGACAAGAGTCCTCTTTGCCTTTGCTTCCTACAAATTTTATCATATCCTCAGAAGCTCAAATAGTGAAGCGGATTCGATGGCCAACAAAGGGAGCGCAATGGATAAAGGGCTGCTCTTCATAAACGAGGACAGATTTGTAGAAATCCCATGCTAATGTCAAGATTGAAAAGCAGTTTCTGCTGAACAAGTATGATGTAATTAGGGCTGCTCAGGCAAAGCCCCACTCTCTCTTTTCCACATAAAAAAAAAACATACCTGTTAAAGTTAAAAAAAAAAAAAAAAAAACATATGGCGCCTCAGAAATGTCAGTGTGCTTTTTATATAACTGCACCAGTGTGCTTGACTAGCAAATGCACCGATGTGTAGAGAAATTGAATATAAAAAAGGCAATTTTTTTTCTTTTTCTAAAAATAAAAAACAAGCAACAATTGATTTTTAGAAATCTAATTTCAGAAAGTATTTTAAATAGTTAAAAGTTATTCACCATTTCATTATTTTACCCAAAATTTTAACAGAGTGATTTGCAAGAGAGATATACCAGGAGCACTGTGCAACAACAACATAATACTTTGGAGTAGCAAAACTATTCAGAAGATCAAAAGCTAAAAGATATGGTGATCCACTCAAAACCTGCATAATAAGTTTTAAATTTTATTGTTTATTTTACTAATAAAAAAAATTCATTTTCTGTTAGGGTTTAATTAAAAGCGAGATCATTTGCAAAAGAAGATAAGATAAGAGTTGCAAAATATTTTGGATCCTTTGAAAGATCAGAAGTTCAAAGGTATGGTGATTCACTTAGAACCCTAGATAGCAAGAATCTTAAATTTTATTGTTAAAATATTTTACAATTTTTGTTAGATTTATTCATAATTCGGAAAAAAAATTAAAAACCTTGTATAATAAAAAAATTACTATAGATTTTACTAGTAAATTTTTTTACGATCTCTGTTCCTATTTAAATTTATTTAAAAAAAAAACAAAAAAATTCAATACTTACCTTAAACCCTTGCTTCTTCCTGCAAAATTTCACATTAGGGTTTAACTTTCTCTACCATTTCACAATTAGGGTTTTTCAATTTAGGCATTTTAGATTTAATGGGTTTGTGTACTTACTATATATAGGGCGTTTGATATATAAAGTAGGGGAATCACTTATTGAATTAGATCCAAACGTTGTCAGCCTCTCTCTCTCTTTTTAAATGGATATATGTTGTGTGGTGCACCATCTGTAACATAACACAACAATGCTACATGAATAATACAACAAACCGATAAATTATAACACTTTCAATTCTGTCTAGTCTGATCATCGTTCCTCCCAATGTAATATAATGCATCGACGTGCCTATTCCTAATAGCACCGTTAAATCATTGCGGTGCGTTGAGCCTTACAAATCACACCATCAACTCTCTCCGATTTTGGGAAACGACTATATGTTTCACAGTATGCCCTATGTAACATAACATACTAGGGCTACTTGAGTAACACAATGCATTGGTATATTATAATATTTTGGATTCTATCCAATATTTTTATCATTGCTCTTGGTATAATATAATGCACCAGGGCGCTTGTTCCTAATAGCATCATTAATTCATTCTATTGCGTTTAGCCTTACAAATTGCACCATCAACCCTCTCCTTTGTTTTTAAAAATGGTTATGTGTTGTGCGGTGCATCCTCTGTAATATAATGCACTGGGCTACCTGAGTATTTCAATGCATCGATATACTATAACACTTTTCAATTTTATCCAGCCAGTTCATTGTTGCTCTCAGTGTAATATAACGCACCGACGTGCATGTTCTTAATAGTATCATTAAATAAGTGTGGTGCATTTAGCCTTACAAATCACACCATCCTAATTCAAAATTAATTTTGAAGATCAATTTTCCATGGCAATGCTGAATAATTAAAATCTCGGTGCGTTTAATATTATAAACACACCAATGTGTTTATTCAGATAAACACACCGGTTACTAGAGTGTGTGTGTGTGTTTTTTTTTTGAAAATATTTCATTTATTTGTAAAATATATCTAATGGCTTTTGTATTGAATGGTACAAGTTGTATATTGATAAAAAATGTTTCATAAGGTCTCAAGTAACAAAAATACTGATCGACACAATGACAACACATCAAAAAAATTAGAGAAGGCAAGTTCTTTGTAAATTCTTTACAAAATTAATATGTTTGAACTATATGTAAGTTTAACTAATATGTATTAGTTGGTGTGTTTCATGCAGAGCCACAAAATGAAAAAGGTTGATAAGATTATTTCTAATCTAAGTGCAAAAGATCGTTAAAGGCTGATAGAAAAATTGCAGAATGATGAATCAGGTGAATGAAAAAATATTATTCAATACGAGTTTTTTTCCTTTTCATTAAGAATTTACTTAAGAATATTAGATAAAATATTTCAAACAATCTATTAATTCATATATTTTTAATGCTCTATAGGGAGCAACAATGGAGGAAAAGATCAATGTTGTTCTAAGAAAAGAAAAATTATGGAACATGTAAATGACGATGAATTGGTCCTTAGCTCATCTAGAGTGACGTTGGAGGTTAATGAAAGGGGAACTTTTTTTTATAGAACTATGAGGGATCTAGTAGAACGAACGTATAGATGTACTTTCCACTTACAATACAAAAATCAATGCAATTATTCTAAGAACGAAATTATATCTAAACTACAAGAAGCGTTTCCAAAGCAATGGTCAATGAGACATGTTAGACTTACAATAGCCAAAGCATTTAACAACAAAAAAGAATCATTCAAAAGATAATATTCCTAATTGTATAAAATGATTTCCCAGATATATATATATATATATATATATATATATATATATATTACTACAAACCATTAATTTATTAATAATGATTTTGCTATATTTAGTTTTCATATATCATTTGTAAAAATGGTTTATGATTCTTCTTTCAATAAGATTATGAAAATCCCAAATGATCACTCGTTGATCTAGGCATTAGAAGAAATTTGAGCCTAAAAGTGGTATCCTAAGGAAAAATAATAAAATAATAGTTAAAATGATAAAATAAGAGTAACTATGAATTTTGGAGAGAAGAGAAGAAAACTATTTTTTTAATTGTATTTTTGGCTTATTTCCTTATAAGTTTACTCAAATTTCAAGTGTAGATACTCATTTGATGCAGAATTAAATTCCACATCCAACGAATATCCATTATGCATACTTGTGAGAAGATCCACATTCACAAAAATTGAAGGTACATTAAAAAAATGTGTTCAACGTGTTTTTTTGATGTATCTTTAATTTTTTTCAATGTGGGTCTTCTCAAAAGTATGCATAATGGGTACTCGTTGGATGTGGAATTTAATTCTCCATCCAACGAGTGTCTACACTTGAAATTTGAGTAAACTTATAAGGCGATAAGCCAAAACTACAATTAAAAAAGTTTTTTTCTTTTCTTTTCCCTCCAAAATATTTATATGTACCTCGTTTTAAATTTAAAGGATTTGATTGGTTTACATATTATGACATGGAAATTACATGAAAATTTCATGGGCACTTTTATGCTAAAATTTCCTTTAATGAAACATCCCAGTAGGAATGTCCAAAAAAATGTATAAGGAAATTGTCAAAGAAATGGACATAATTGCATCACAGGAGGAGTTATCTCAAAAAAATGTGCTTCAAATGTATGTAATCACGATTGACTTTGTACATATAAAAATATAGTTTAACATTAAATGTTAATTTTCAAGTATTTTCTTGGAGAAAAGAAAACAAGATGGAACTCATTCAACACATAAAATAGGACGACAAGGAAGAAAAGGGTTGATTTCAAAGTTTGTGAGTAATTGTTAATATTTCGTTATAACAACTGAAGGTTTCATTTTTGAATATTTTAAATTGTTTTACAACAACCTTCCTTGAAAGTCTTCAAATAAGTGCTAGCATACAAAGAAGAGACATCGAAATAATTGATTGGCATTGGGTTAAATAACGGTTGTGAGTATATGTTGGCATATCAAAAATTAATTATGGAATTTGTAAGTCTCTATGTTGTTTTGCTTCTCTGAGTTTATAATTAATAAAAAAATCGTTTATATTAAATCTATGATTTATAATGGGGTTTAAAACATGCAGGAAACAAATTATAGAACTAAGCCAACAAAAGACTTGTTGGAACAAGGCATGAGACGTGGTTTTGAAACCATGTGCACAGTTTATGAGTCACTCCTTGCTATGGTACGTTGATATTAGATTTACATTGATGTATATTATTTATTTCAATTTTCATTATTCTCACCAATATAGATACACTCATTACACTTTATTTTTATGTTTGCAGATGGACCAAGATCAAGAAGATGAAAACAATCGATACAATCAACAAAACATTCCTCTAAATAACCCAAGTCATGGAAGTAGCTCAAGAACTGGCAGTAGTTCCAAAAAAATTGATGATCTATTTGGATATCAATGCAACATGTTGTATTTTTTGAAATAATTGTCCGTGAAAATCAAACATTTTGTTTAATGTAAACATGGACATAGTGTCCCAATTGAAAGTTAAGGGGTTACCAATAACAATCCCATTTTGTATAACAAAGAGCCTCTTATTGATATATAATAAAATACATTTTAATTTATTCTATTGTGTTATTCAATGTCATTGTGAAATGTTACACCACTGATTAAATATATGGATGATTAAATTTTATAATGAAGAGATGTGAAATCTAATAATATATCAGATTAATACAAACATCATATACAAATGCACTAATCAAATATTAATTTATATGAATATTTTTATAAGTTATATTTCGATTTCTCAATGAATAACGGATTTAAAAAATTATAATAATTGTACTATCACAGGTCGATGTCTCCAAAAAAGTGAAAATCTCATACAAAAACATTGGTGCATCCATAACATAAAAACGCATCAGTTCTTTACTTTAAATAAAAGTATCGTGATGTCATCTTTTAGCATAGCTAGTGCTTTTTCAGAAAATGAAAACACCGGGGCTTCTAGGTCTTCAATCAATGATATTTTTTTTAATTAATGCCTCGATACATTGTAACTCTTAATGCACCAGTGCTTTCATAGAAATAACACCCCTTGATTCTACAAAATACCATTTCCATTCCAGGTGCACTATTAAAATTAACAACACTAGATGTTCTATATAACAAACGTACCGGTATGTTTATCTAAACAAGATGTTCCAGTGCTACATGTTTAAGAGAAAGCACTAGAACTACAATTATTTTTTGCATGCCACAGAGTCATTTCTTCATCAAAGAATGACCAAGGACTTTTTTATATAAGCATGAGCGTAGTATATGTTCCAAGGTGTGGTGCTCTTTGAGTTGAATGCACTAGGAATTTTTTTGTTTTCATCACTGGGGTGGTATACATTTTAGGTTTTGGTGCTCTTTCAATTAAACACCTCGATGATTTTAATTATGTATAACAATCGGTGTGTTTCTATAAGTAGCACATCAAGGCTTGTTACACTAAAAAATGTCACCATGACTATTCACAGTTAGGATGGCTCTATCAACAGTCATGCTACCCTCTTAGGCAAGTCTTATACCTCTGCTCTCCATGTCAAACTCCAAAAAGAGAGAAAGTCTTTCTAAATGTATTTATCTCTGGGGACGCAGGTTCTCTCAACCTTACCTGCGGGGACGCACCCTATGTTCACAAAAGCTGCGTCTTTGGACGCTCTGTATGTAAAGGGGCAGGTGCGTCCCCCTGAAAAGGTTAAAATGCGCAAGTTTCATCTTTAAAAAGTCACTTGTGGTCATTTCTAGAGCATTCTAGAAGGTTGTTCGACGTGTATTGAGTGCCTCCAGATGGTTCATGCACTCCTACCAAAGAGGAACTTATCCCATCAATAAGGGAGCTATCCCATCCAAAGAGGGGATTATCCCATTGATGGTGGACCTGATTAACTTCCTCTTGAGCACTATAAATACAGGCATTGGGCCAGAAGGAGGGGAGGTTGAAAGCTATACATTTCTAAGGGTAAATGCTGCAGGAATTAGGACTCCCATTTAGAAGCTTGTGAGGAGAGATTGCCATCTTTGCTTGTTCTATTTGGAAGTGGGTGAGCTTTGTCAAAGTAAAGGAGAACTCTTGATGGACCCTAGGAGGGACTTGCACAACACCAAGGCTCAGGTTGTATTTGTTCCTTTTCTTACCTATTAATGCAAATGAGTCCATTCTTCTCAATAACTTGTTATTTATGAGTTGTTTCATGTACTCCTTGGTCTATGTGTTAAATATGTTTTATTCTATGAGATTATCAAGTGCTATTTAATCGTTTGATTGTTAGTGTATGCAGGTTTCAAAGTGAAGGAGGAGTTCATCCGGATCAGCGGAGCTGGACTGCTACAACAGCGTTGGATTACAGGTAGGATCTAAACACTTGATTTCCCGTATAGTAAATGCATGTTTAGAGAAGGATTGCTCTTGTTTGTCTTGTTTGTCACTAGAGAGTCTTAGGCTCCTAGGGAGGTTGGTTGTGTCCGCACAATCGACTCTTTCCGCCTGACAAATTGGCGACTCCACTGGGGACACCATTGATGTGAAAAGTCTTTTCCTTTGTGTGAACTTTGCTCTGAGAAAATTGGTTTATTTTTCTGGTTTTGGCTCTGTGACTTTGTCTTTGGGTGGGTTAGCTTAGGATTAGATTCATTTTGGTTTTTCTTGAGTTTTTCAGTAGGATGCACCCTCTGAGTGTTGCACAGTGCGTCCCTGGACGCACTGTCGCTGTGCGCACAGAGCGGGCCCGCACCTGTTCTAACGGGTCGCCTGCGTCCCCTGCTAAAATTTGAGAAAATTCCATTTTTTGCAATTTTACTCTTAGATTTTGTTTTTTCTTAGTTTTTACTGCCCAGATTCATTAGTCCCTTGTCAAAGATCTTCACCTGAACTTGTTTCGATAGCATTGAGTGTTTTAGTGGATTTCATCGAAGTGTAAGCCCTAGGGTTTGATTTTTGAGTAGGTCTTGTAGTGACTTTGGCGGTAGAAGTTGTCAAGCCTTAGATCTCTCTGGTTTTGTCAGCATTCTAAGAAGTCAGACCTGTCGTAAAGTCTACCTGTGTGAGCAACTTACCATTGAGTTGTCTCTTTGGGCAAATTTCGAAGTGCTTGTTGTTTAAGTCTTGAATTCCATTTTACAAAAAGAACAAAAAGATTTGAGTTTTGTTTTGACTAGTCTTTTGATTCTGCATTAGCTGGTCCTTGATTTGATTTTGGTCAAGTAAAACAACCTAGAATCATCTTTGTGAGCTTTTGCCTTGTTAGGTTTGCTTAGAGTAATTTCCCTTTTGATTTGCTTGTGAGTCCAGTTTTCATAGATTTTATAGCTTTTGAGATTGTTTTTTGTTAAGATAGATTTATATGCTTAATTAAAAAGAGAAAATACAAAAACATCTCCTTTGAAAAGTTTTGTTTCAAGTAGCTTTGAAAAGTTTTGAAAGAAAAAGAGTTTTTTCGTGCACGTAAGGAGTGGTCATGTTTGTATGCTTGAAAAGATAAGAGAATTGTTTCTTTGATTGTCTTTATTAAGAAAGTTGTTTTCTATAAAATTTGCATCTCTCAACTCTCTTAGTTAAGAATTTCATTGAAAAAGGAAAGTAGCATAAATCATCTTAGGTGCATCTTTGTAGTGGTTTGAGTCGAGTCTACACACCATTGGTTTCACTTCCGCTACCTTTTGTCTTTAAGAAAAACCATAAAATTAATGCTTAAAGTAAAATCGACGTAGTAACTTTTATTTACTAGGGCTCTGAAACACCAATTTAGATCAGGCTAGTGTCTTGGAGTAGGTGAGTAATTAACTCTCCAAGACAACAAAACCAAACAAGTAGCTTATCTTGTGATAGAATAAATCCAATTGTCTCACTTGTACTCTGGGAAAGCTCCTCTTAAAGGAGAAGCACGAGCTCGTGTCCGAACCAGTGAGGGGATCAATCCCCCCTCGTTGGGAACGACGCCAGACATGCACGTATTACAAACGGTAAACCTCGGATTAACCATTGTCGAGGAGCCAGGGGTCACTTGTCGGTAAACCTTGGATTATTGTCAAGGAGCCGGCAAGGGGATTGAGCTTGCTACTCTGCCCTTGCGTGCTGTCGGAGTTTAGACTGTTCCCCCAGGTGCATTTGTTGCGGTTGGTAACCTTAGTGACCATTATCTTTAGGATTCTACCGAGGTGACGGTGGAGGGAAGGTCCCACTGTACCTGGAGCAGACGTCGGCTAGACTCACTTGGATTTTCTGGGGGGTTCACTTCACTCGAGACGGTTAAAGTGGAGGAACTTGGTCCAGTCTATTCATTAAGCAGGTTGCCGGGGTAACTGTTCCACCCGCCACTTCTGTACTGAATCCAGCGATGTTGGGCTTCATCACCAACTAGCGCTTTCGGTCTGGAAGGCTACTGTTTGTGCTTGGTTTGACGTCCTAGATTCTTTAGGCGTGTGATTCAAATTTGTTTGGTTCTTTAGAGACTTTAGGTGGTTCGATTTGAATTTTTATTTTGTTTTCGTGTGTAGTAGTTAAAAGTTTTTAGCTGTGGCGGAATTACCGAGACAGTCCCGTAGACTTCGGGGCCAGTCTCCTGAAGTTGTTTCTGTGGCCAAATTGTTGAGAAGATCCCGTAGGCTTAGGGGATCGCCTCCTCGAGACGACCCAGGTAATCTAGAAGGTTTAAAGGTCCTTGTAACTCCTCCTAGTGGCAGTAGAGTAGGTTCACCTGAAGAAGGAGAATCTTCCTTGGTAGTCCATTCAGATTACCAAGGCTTAGAGACAGGTTATAATCCCGAAGCTGTTACAGTTTCTAAGCTTGTTGGTAGTTTTTCGTCTGCTAGTGATACAGGCGAAGAACCAGAAATATCTGAACCTGTTACTCCGACTTCTAGTGTTCCTGATTCACCGAGAATAGAAAGAATTATCACCGAAAATCTTCCTACTGGTTTGATTGCTATCGAAGAACTTGCTCCAGAGGAAGAAATAGGCGTCTCTAACCTTGAAGATCAACTTACTATTGATCTAAGGGAGCGTGAATCTATCTTTTACAGTCCTCCTAGAAGTACTACTTGGTACCTTACGTTAACCAATTATTTAGACAACTTTGGGCTAGGTTTTTCTACACCTCGTACTCCTTTTCCACCTGGAGGTATTCATACTCCTGTAAATATGTCTGGTCAGTCGTCCGTGTTTACTCAAAGTCCTGAATCTTTCTTACATGGCGGTCCTTCTGTTCCCACTGGGTATCAATCTCTTTCTGGTACCTTTGCGGGCGCATCTCCTCAACCCGTTGATCATGGGTTATTAGTTGGAAACAGTGGTAATATACCATTGGGTGTAGGAGACATTTACATGATGTCAGGTTCAGTTCCCATTTCCCAACCTCAAGGTGGCCAATTACCGCCTGGGGGGCAGCCTCAGTTAACGCCTGGGGGGCAACCTCAAGGTACATCATTTGTGTCTGGGGGGCAACCTCAAGGTCAGTACGTGCCTATGGTGCAATACATACCTCAAGGTCAACCCCAGCCTCAATATGTACCCCAGGGTCAACCTCAGTATCAATATCAACCTCAAGGATGGCAACCTCAAGGATGGCAACCCCAAGGGTATCAACCCCAAGGGTATCAACCTCAAGGGTACCAACCTCAAGGTCAAGGTCAACCCCAGTATCCGTATTTACCTCAAGGTTATCAACCTCAAGGTCAATACTCAGGTCAAGGTTATCAACCACCTCAAGGTCAATCATATGTTCCAAGTATAGGAACTGCACCTTACAATTATCAATCCTATCCTCAATCCGGTTATGGATCTCAGTATCCTCAACCTGTTACGGGTCAATACCCTGGAATGTTAGTGTGGGATCCATCACAGGGTCAACAGGTGTTGCAGCCAAGTATACAGTCAGTACCTCAAGCTGGACAACCCGTAGTTTCTGGTCCACCCCAGCAACCGCAACCTGTCCAGTCAAATGTTCAAACTTCTGTAACTTCGGTAGTTACTCAGCCGCCAATCGCACCTAGTACTCCATCTCAAACGGCTGCTGCAACTACCGCCACATCTACCATACTCATCTCAAACGGCTGCTGCAACTACCGCCACATCTACCATACTTACTTCTGGAGTATCGACGGCTCCAGTTTCTACTGTCCCTGTGACCACTCCTCAGACATCTTTACCGTTGTCTGGATCTACGATTCAAACCACGGTCCAGATGCCTGTAGGTCAGCCTGGTATAAGTACGGTTGTCACTACTCAACCTCAATTTGTTCAACCTCCGTACCAGGGACAGTACCAACATGGGCAAGCTGTCCAACAGCCGGTTTACCAGTATCAACCGTATCCTGGGTACACTTATCAACAACCTCAACAACCCCAGTACGGTCCGGTTAATCCTGGTTTTCCAGGAGGATATAATATCCCAAATGCGACTCCTGTTCCTAGTTATCCTGGATATCCTCCTCCTGGGGCCAGTATTGTGACCCAGAGTTTTAGAGATCCTAACCGGCAGTTACCGTTTATCGCAACTTTGGATTTACCAGACTTGACGCGCCTAATGAATGATCCAATTCAATATCTTCAGTTCTGGCCGCCAATGCCAAATAAGTTGCCCAGCGATATACCCAAGTTCGAAGGTAAGTCTGGAGAGGATCCGTCCAATCACGTGATGACTTACCACCTCTGGTGTGCTTCAAATTCTATCTCGGATGATTCGATCCGCTTACGTCTTTTCCAGCGTACACTCATTGGTCTCGCGGCCAAGTGGTACATTGAGTTACCACGGGCCTCTTTTTACAATTTTAGCCAGTTAGCTACCTCGTTCTTAACTCACTTTCAGTTGCCGGTCAGATACGATAACGGCACGGAGTTATTAACTTCACTAAAACAATCGACGTCCACGTATATTTCTGATCACATTCATGAGTGGAGACGTCGAAGAAGGCTAGTGAAAGTTTTTATCCCGAACCAAATCTTAGCTGAATGGTTTGTTAAATCATTATTACCGAAGATTACTGAAGATGTAGCTAAGGCCGGAGTAGTTACTGAGGAGCAAGTCATTGCTCAGGCGCAATACCTTGACTTAGTTTATACTCAGTCGGGTACGTTACACGAGAAGATTCCGGATCTTCCAAAGTCGAATCAAATCGCTGCTGCTCCTTCGGGATCTCATGCCGTTGATGGTATGATTGGTATCGTGAATACAAAGAGCAAGAAGAAGTCTTCCAAGGCTTCAACTACTCCTATTATCACTTTGCCTGATTCCCCGACAGGAGAGTCTTCTCCTGAACTTACCGCCGATATTCACGCTGTAGAGACATCTACGGCCAAATCAAAAAACGGTGGAAAGAAGAAAGGAAAGAAGAAGGCTAAAGCAGACAAGGCTCCGAAGGAGAAAACGGAAAAGTCGGAAACCAATGACGAAAAGCGCAAACCTCGATATCCTTGTCTTATTTGTGAAGAGGATCATTTTACGAGAGATTGCCCTCATCGGGCCGAGGTTGTGAATTTTCCAGCACCTAGCTTATCGTTAGCTTGATCATATAATAGCACTAGGTCTCCCTCTGAAAAACTTTGAGGGGTCACATTTCTATCATACTGAGCTTTCATTCGCTTCGCGTGAGTCTCGATTGCCAATGTAGCGTCACGTCGAGTCTCATCTAATTTAGCTAAGTACAATAAACGTTTCTCCTCTTCGGAAGTAGCTGGGAGTAATTTGACAACCATTTGAAGTGATGGGATTTTGCATTGAATGGGTAACACAGCTTCCAAGCCATAAACTAGCTGGAAAGGAGTGAACCCTGTTAAAGTTTTCACTGAGGTTCGGTATGCCCATAGCGCCGAAAATAACATGTTGTGCCAATTCGACCGATGAACACCAATGGTTCGTCGGATCATGATAACCAGAACTTTGTTGATAGACTCAACCAAACCGTTGGCTTGCGGATAATAAGGAGTAGAGCTATCGTGGCGCAAACCAAGCTGGCTTGTAAGCTCAGTCATCATGATGTTTCGAAAATGGCTCCCATGGTCAGTAATGATTGCTTGTGGGACACCAAATGCTTTCCAAATTCCAGTGATAGTAAAAAACAGGCCTATTCATCGGACTGTGATTGATGAGGGAGCCTCTACGTGTATTATGTCGATTCAATGTTGGAGATCTCTTGGTTCTCCTTCGTTGAACCAATCCCCCACCATCCTTAAGGCCTTTGATGGCCGTGGGTTCCGTCCGTTTGGTATTCTACAGGAATTGCCTATAGGGGTAGAAGGTAAAACCGTTAGTCTGGATGTGGAAGTGGTTGATGCCCCTCTAGACTACAACCTTCTTTTGGGTCGAAGTTGGTCATATGCTATGACGGCGGTCGTTTCATCGGTCTTCAGAGTAATTAAGTTTCCACATAACGGTAAGATCGTGACTATTGATCAGCTGACATACTTTTCATCCGACCCAGCCTCTTCAGAGAGTATCCAGCATGTCGGTAAGACGACAATCCCTTATAGGGACGTTGGTGTAGGTTTAGTTAAAGATTCCGGTTTACTGGGAACTTTTCCTCTCCCTCCACTCAGCGTAGATCCTTCATTTGCAACAATTCATATGATTACATCAGAAAACATTATTTATGATGATCCTTGGATTGTCCCATCTGAATCTGAGATAGACTCATTCGGTGATGCTATGCCTTTGAGTCCATATGAAATTGCTTATGAAGCTGTCATGTCTTTTACCGACTCGCGTTCAACCGAAATCGACCAAATGAATGTGGTCAGTGAAGAATCACTTTTCACCTCAACCTTAGAACGGATAGCGTTTCCCGAAGTCGTGTCATCTGACGAGCAACTTCGTGAAATCCTAAGTGTAGACGATCTACCATGGGAAGATCTCCATCACAGATCTTCGTTTTTACCTAAGGATGATGCTTTTGAAAATGATTTTTCATCTATCTTTACCGCTGAATATGTCAAAGACGCTCAGGATCCAACGAAACATTCTGATTCAGAGTTGAATTTAGGGAATATTTCTCGTACTATTCCCATTGATATTTCAGTGAAGCCCGGAATTGAGGAAAACATTCATATAGGTGCCGCATGTACAGAAGAAGAAATCCAAACTTACAAGGCCCTATTCCAAGAATTCCGCGATGTGTTTGCCTGGTCTTACGAGGAAATGCCAGGAATCGATCCTGCCATTGTTGTTCATGAAATAAAGACCTACCCGGATGCTAAACCCGTCCGGCAACGGTTGCGTCAGATTCACCCTCGAAAAGCGGCTGCGATTAAAGCAGAAGTCGAAAAGCTGTTGAAAGCAGGTTTCATTTATCCGATCCCGTTAACGGATTGGGTATCGAATATTGTTCCGGTCAACAAGAAACAAGGAACAATAAGAATCTGTATCGACTATAGGGATATCAATCGAGCTTGTCCAAAAGACAACTATCCTACGCCTTATATCGATCAAATTATTGATGATTGTGCCGGAAGTGAAATGTTTTCCTTTATGGATGGTTTTTCGGGCTATAATCAAATCAATATTCTACCTGCCGACCAACCAAAAACGGCATTCATTTGTCCATGGGGGACATTTGCTTATTGCAAATTACCTTTTGGGCTTAAGAATGCCGGGGCCACTTTTCAACGGGCGATGTCTTACGCATTTCATGACATCAAGCACATTGTGCAACCGTACCTCGATGATTTGCCTGCTCATTCTTTACATCGAGCTGATCACCTTGTCCACTTACGAGCAATCTTTATGAGGTGTAGGCATTATCGAATTCGGTTGAATCCCCACAAGTGTGTTTTCTGTATAGAAACAGGTCGATTGCTGGGATTTGTTGTTTCAAAAGCCGGCATTCGCGTCGATCCCTCGAAGGTCGAAGCTATCATCAAATTGCCTCCTCCTTCGAGTTTGCGCCAACTCCAAAGTTTGCAAGGGAAAGCGAACTTTTTACGCCGATTCATCCCAAACTACGCCGAGGTCACTAAAGGTTTTACACGGTTGTTGAAACAGAACGCACAATTCTTTTGGGACGAGATTGCCCAACAATCTTTTGATGCACTTAAACACGCGTTGACCCATGCACCGTTGTTGCATCCTCCCAACTACAACCAGGACTACTTCTTATACCTCGCAGCTTCGCATTCCACCATTGGAATGGTGTTAGTTCAAGAAGATGAATTCGGAGCGGAACATGTGATATATTATCTTAGTAGGACCTTAAATCCCACTGAGTTAAAATATTCGCATGTGGAGAAATTGGCCCTGGCAGCCGTTCAAGCTGTCCAGCGTTTTCGTCACTACATTCTTCTCCGTAAAACTACAGTTATTTCGGATTGCAACCCTATGATTTATATTTTGACAAAACAACTGCTAGGGGGCAAGTACTCTAAATGGATCGTTATCCTGCAAGAGTTCGACTTGGAGTTCGAGAAGTCCAAGTCTAAGAAATCCTTAGTTTTTGCGGAATTGATGTGTGATTTCCCGTGTGTTGACACAGAGACTGTGGCAGAGGAGTCCATTGCGGACGAATCTTTGTTTCTTATCAGTACTGTAGATCCGTGGTACGGGGATATAATCATCTATCTCCAAACCCAAACCTTTCGGCCTGAAGCTTCCAAGCGGAACGTCGAAAAATTCGGTTTCAATCCCAGCAATACAAAATTATTGGAGATACACTTTATCGCCGGGGGGCAGACTTAGTTTTTCGACGTTGTTTAACTCACGAAGAGGCTGAGAAGGTTTTGAATGATTGTCACTCTGGAGCATGTGGCGGTCATATGTCTGGGTATGCCACAGCTCAGAAGGTGTTGCGCGCTGGCTATTTCTGGCCGTCTATGTTTAAAGATTGTATCATTGCAGTCCGGAAGTGCCACAACTGTCAAGTGTTTGATCGAAAGATGCGCGCACCACCTGCTCCTCTCCACCCTATAATTGTCGTTGGTCCATTCGCCAAATGGGGTATCGACTTTATTACTTGTAACCCTCACTCGGCCGGGGGGCATGCGTATATCATCCTCGCGGTTGATTATTTTACTAAATGGGCCGAGGCGATGCCTACATTCGACGCAAGCGGCAAAACAGCTGCAGTTTTCGTATTCAATCATATTATAACTAGGTTTGGTGTCCCACAAGCAATCATTACTGACCATGGGAGCCATTTTCGAAACATCATGATGACTGAGCTTACAAGCCAGCTTGGTTTGCGCCACGATAGCTCTACTCCTTATTATCCGCAAGCCAACGTTTGGTTGAGTCTATCAACAAAGTTCTGGTTATCATGATCCGACGAACCATTGGTATTCATCGGTCGAATTGGCACAACATGTTATTTTCGGCGCTATGGGCATACCGAACCTCAGTGAAAACTTCAACAGGGTTCACTCCTTTCCAGCTAGTTTATGGCTTGGAAGCTGTGTTACCCATTGAATGCGAAATCCCATCACTTCAAATGGCTGTCGAATTACTCCAGCTACTTCCGAAGAGGAGAAACGTTTATTGTACTTAGCTAAATTAGATGAGACTCGACGTGACGCTACATTGGCAATCGAGACTCACGCGAAGCGAATGAAAGCTCAGTATGATAGAAATGTGACCCCTCGAAGTTTTTCGGAGGGAGACCTAGTGCTATTATATGATCAAGCTAACGATAAGCTAGGTGCTGGAAAATTCGTTCCTATGTGGCATGGACCCTACATTGTAAAGCGAAAGCTAGCAAAAGGGGCTTATGAGCTGGTTGATTTTGATGGGGACTCTTTGGGTAAACCCAGAAATGGACTTTACCTAAAGAGGTATTATGCTTAAATGGTGGGTATGGAGAATTTTTAGTTAGGTTAGGTTTTCTTTCTAGCTAGTATGCTTGTTAGTTAGTCAGTGTGCTTAGCTTAGCGAGTGTGTTTTTCGTCGTTATTCTGGCTTATCTTGGTTTTACTCTTGATATTGCAGATGTCGACGCCTCTCCAAACATACATTGGATTTGCTGATGGTGCTTGTCGTAGTACACGGAATATCTCTTCCGCAGCTTGGGTTATCTATTCGCCCTCTGACGAGTTAGTTTCTATGCATGGGGTAAGCCTCGGTCAAACAACGAACAACATTGCAGAATACAGTGCAGTGGTTGAATTATTATCCGAATCTATTTCATTTGGAATTCGACGTTTGATAGTGAGGTTAGATTCTGAACTTGTTGTATTACAGCTTAATAGAGTTTATGCCATTAGAAATCCTGTGTTATTAAGGTTGTTTTTGAGAGTGCGTCTCTTGGAACGTGAATTTGATTACATTGAATATCAGCATATTCCAAGGTCTTTAAATACATTAGCAGATGCAATTGCTTCTCGAATGTTGGACAGACATTTACGATAATCATGCAAGTAAATTTAAAAACATTTCATCACATATGTTAAACAAGATAAGCCGGTAATAGTGATATATATATAGATAGGAGTGTGTCAAAAAAAATATACATCGTCTTCGATCATAGGTTGAAAAACACCTTATGATCGGCAAAAATGATAAAGTACAAAAAGTCAAAAATGTCACATGTGTCTACAAAGTGACTAGCCAATCACTGGTGGTGCTCCCTATACGACACCACTGCACGGGCTACCTTACGCAAAAATCTCCTAAACGGTCCAGGGACTGCGACTACATAGCGCTGAAGCCTGATAGGAATATCATCCATAGTAGTCTCAGGCATATCCGCCGTCAGACGCTCTAGATCATGCTCCAACTCAGCTAGTACCTCTGCAGCCGCGTCCTGTGGGGCCGTACCGGTGCAACTGGATGTCTCCTCTCAAAAGGCCGGAGGTTGGCTGGGCGCTGTGGACCAACATCTGCATTTTGAAAATTTTTACTGTCAGTTTTGAGACGATATATATAAAAAACAAAAAAATACATAATTTGAAAACTTGTGAAAAATAAAGTACCTCTGTCATCCCATTGTTCTCCCTGTGGAAGAACCATGTCCGGATCATGTCGAAAATCTACTCCGGCATACGGAAAGTCCTGGATCAAAAAAACCTGGTCCTCTAACCAGTGAAAATAACTATCAGAGAATCGAACAACCGCCGCGCCCTCGTCAGGATGCCGGGCCATCACCGTAACCCATCGTACCAGCTTTGGCTCCCGAGGACCCAAGATATCAACAGTGAGTTGCTGAGGGATCAGCATCGGAACTCTCTCTAAGGCAAAGCTCACGACTAAAGGCCCATATCCAAAAGTTTTCAGTCGTCCGTTCTTTGCCTTAGTCAGTTGGCTCTTCATATTAGCCGACACAGCATCACACCAGTTGAAAATGGTGCCTTGGTAACAGTCAATTGCCATCCGCATTTGGGACCCAGAAGCAATGTGCAAAGCGGCTGCGCCGCAAATTCTGGTAACCGTGAAAGCTATAACTTTGAGTTCACGCAGAGAGATGTGTTTGATTTCCACGCCTTTCGAATGGTGTGCATTGGGTGTGCACCAATCTTCCCGGAGACTAACAAGGGATTGGCCACCCGGCCTAGTCCCGGCTAGATTGAGTTGCTCGCCTCTATTTGGCAAGCCAGTGAGAAAGTATACATCAGAGGGCTCTATCTCGAGCTGGTGCCCTCCTATGTAAAAGCATTGCTCTTGAACGTTCCATCTCTCAACCAGCCATTCTAAGAATCTCACCTGAGCCCTCATGCTAGGTATGGCCCAGTATTTATATAGCCCGCATGCTTTTAGGGCATCAATGGAAGGTTGATGTTCAATTGCAGCTAAATCAACGTCCTCGTGCTCTCTTTCTCTCCAATCCAACATGGTGAGTGCCCTACACACCAAGAAACAATGATTAGAATTAATTTGGGGAAATTTGAATGGTTGTTTGTGAGGATTGGGGTTTCAAATTCCGCGTTCCACGGAGGACGCACCCCGCGTTTAGAACACAGGGCGTCCGGACGCAGCTGGCCTGAAGGTGGGCTGCGTCCCCCGACCATTTTCCTGTATAGGAAAAAGTCGGGGGACGCAGGTCACCCGAAGGGCACCTGCGTCCACCACAGAGCGCATTTTGAAACCTAAACCCCCCAAAAAACAAAACTAAAACCTAAAATACAATTTTAATCGGATGGAATTGAAGAGTAGGATGTTGTAAAATACCTGGAAGAGACGGCGTTCGATTCTGACGGTCGGATTTTCCGCAGCGACCACGGGAAGTTTCTTGCCAAAAGCCCTTTTTTCAACCTCAACAGTAAAATGGTAAAAATGACATGGTAAAAAGTCTTTTTATAGGTTTTTTGGATGAATTTGTTCATTTTTCACCATGGAAGGATGTTTTTCGATGTATTTTTGCCTATCTTAAACAGGTATGAGTAATGTGTTGTTTTTGTGCAGGACAAAGGGACTTAGAGGGAAAATTGTCATTTTTCACGAACCAAAATATCAGAGTCATCTTTTAAGCCCTTTTCTGACTCCTAAAAAATGAAAAGATTGCCGAGCGTTTCTTTTACACTCGTTAAAACGGAATTAAAAGACGGTCCCCTTATAGCTCTTTTCTGACCGTAAAATCAGGAAAAGATTGCCGGGGTTTGTCGTTTCAAACTCGATACGGAAATAAAACGACGTGTCCTTGATCGCTTTTTACTTTTCAGGTCAATGACACTAATTATGAAAGTACTCCTTGGTCGCAAGATCAAGCGGTTCCCCCAGGTATTATTTTATACTTTTTCGGGCTTGAGGGACACAAATCTACGAAAAAGTTCAACTTGGAGTCTTCTTAAGTTTTTCAGACTCTCTAAAATTGAAAAACGCCGAGTTTCTCCTATACTGGGCTCGTTAAACATTTCACAGTAAAGGACCTGTTCAATTACAAACAGGAACGAACCACTCCTTCCTAGGGTTCGAATCAAAACTAGGTTGGACTCATCCGAAGGATGAGCTTATAATCAAGCATATGTTATCCTCCTCAAGCTTGTTAAAAATAAAGAGGTACTTGCCAGAAATGGTGGGGGAAAAGAGAGAAGAATGAGCCTATTTGTTACCTTTTGTCTCAGAAGAAACTTTATTACCACTCTTGAACACGACACTTTTCATTCACCTGGGTTGGGAAATCCTTTACCTCACAGTTGATCAAACCACTTTGAAAGTCTTCAGCCGGGTTCCGGGAATTAACTTTGAGTTATTCATCACCAAACCATCTGTCGTGTCGTTATGTGTTCAAGAGGTCTGCAAGCAAAACTTTCATCTGCAAAATACTTGTCATCCATTTGACCATCCCTGAGTCAGTCCTTACAGCAACATTTCTTCAACTTGAACAATGATTTCGTGTTGCAGGCTTGCCTGCAACGAGTCACTTTCTATCGACATCAGCACATTATCTAGAGAGATGACTTAGAAATCGTCAGTACCTTGAAGTCTGCATGCATCAATGGCAGGTTTCTCGCCTATGACGTCAGTTTACATTATTGACTTTCGATCAAAGGATTCCGTGAAATGTTCGACATCAACTCATTCATTCACATCTCATGGATTGTACTGGGTACTTTGAGAACCATTGACATTACTGGTGGTCTCTCTCACGCTTGTTAACAGTTTACATCATCGACTGGTAATCAAGTGGTTTCTACCATGTTCGACATCAACTCATTTATTCGCATGGCTAGAATCGTACCAATTTAAGAAGTAGAAATGAAGACCCTGGATCTAGTTTCCACCATCCAGGCTGCGAGGAGTTTTGTATTCATTATCTAAGTAGACTAATCATAAACAGATGGTTGCGCCCATACTGTGTCTACAAAAGTCTATGATTATGATGTACTGCAAGATCATTCCTGTATCAGAGTAGTTAGTCTGTTAGTTAAAGTTTTAATCTGAGTATGGGAATGCCTACCTCAGTGATGATATAATCTTATACATGTATTTTGTGTTGAAAATTGCAGGTTCTGACCAGGCTCTCCACGAGATAATCCTTGAAATGATAAAGCGCTTCACCCTTCCTAGATAATACAAAACCCTAATCTATTTCAGACTTCGCACTTTAGGGGGAAATCTGTTACACTAAAAAATGTCACCATGACTATTCACAGTTAGGATGGCTCTATCAACAGTCATGCTACCCTCTTAGGCAAGTCTTATGCCTCTGCTCTCCATGTCAAACTCCAAAAAGAGAGAAAGTCTTTCTAAATGTATTTATCTCTGGGGACGCAGGTTCTCTCAACCTTACCTGCGGGGACACACCCAATGTTCACAAAAGCTGCGTCTTTGGACGCTCTGTATGTAAAGGGGCAGGTGCGTCCCCCTGAAAAGGTTAAAATGCGCAAGTTTCATCTTTAAAAAGTCACTTTTGGTCATTTCTAGAGCATTCTAGAAGGTTGTTTGACGTGTATTGAGCGCCTCCAGATGGTTCATGCACTCCTACCAAAGAGGAACTTATCCCATCAATAAGGGAGCTATCCCATCCAAAGAGGGGATTATCCCATTGATGGTGGACCTGATTAACTTCCTCTTGAGCACTATAAATACAGGCATTGGGCCAGAAGGAGGGGAGGTTGAAAGCTATACATTTCTAAGGGTAAATGCTGCAGGAATTAGGACTCCCATTTAGAAGCTTGTGAGGAGAGATTGCCATCTTTGCTTGTTCTATTTGGAAGTGGGTCAGCTTTGTCAAAGTAAAGGAGAACTCTTGATGGACCCTGGGAGGGACTTGCACAACACCAAGGCTCAGGTTGTATTTGTTCCTTTTCTTACCTATTAATGCAAATGAGTCCATTCTTCTCAATAACTTGTTATTTATGAGTTGTTTCATGTACTCCTTGGTCTATGTGTTAAATATGTTTTATTCTATGAGATTATCAAGTGCTATTTAATCGTTTGATTGTTAGTGTATGCAGGTTTCAAAGTGAAGGAGGAGTTCATCCGGATCAGCGGAGCTGGACTGCTACAACAGCGTTGGATTACAGGTAGGATCTAAACACTTGATTTCCCGTATAGTAAATGCATGTTTAGAGAAGGATTGCTCTTGTTTGTCTTGTTTGTCACTAGAGAGTCTTAGGCTCCTAGGGAGGTTGGTTGTGTCCGCACAATCGACTCTTTCCGCCTGACAGGGCTTCTTGTTCTATAAAGCGTGCCGAAAAAAAAACATCCTCTAAAACCCCTGACCGCCCATACTTTTTCAGTTGCGATGAAGTTCCGTTATAAGCTCCACTAAAACATTCGCTCCCACAAACAAATGTTTTAGTGGATGATTTTTTGATAATTTTTGCCAATTTTATAACACTAAAACCCCCATTATAACCTCTACTAAAAGGTCCTTTCCTTTATATATATATATATATATATATATATATATATACATCAGTCATGGGTCATGCCAAATCTCCAATATTTCCAGTGCATAATGAAGGGTGAAGCCCTTCAACTTTGTATGCATGTATGAATATATAAATGAACCCGTTCACATATTTATATACACATAACAACTCAACCACAATTATACGGTTACAATACTAATTCCAGGGTGGTTATCCTCATCTATTACAAATGGTCACAAAGTGAAGGTTACACAACTATATTCAAGTTTACATGCAAGCAATTGTGGACAATATTCCACTGTACAGGGACGGCAATACAATATCATGATGGTGAAAATCCACCACATTTATACTCTCATAATACAACAACCACAGTTAATGGCAAATTATCATTATAAGGAGTTGTAGTTTACACGCCCCATGCATGGTTTTAATCTAGTAATTCATACACAACGTCCACTGAAAATTAACACTAATATAATAGAATATTTTCAGTCCCTCCATTTTAACATCAACATAACAAAACTTTAGCGACTCAACGCATAGGGCATCATTTGTTGCACATTTTAAATCCGCACCATTAATTCAATAGATTTAGCATGGACTCTATTACATTGATTACCAACATATCAACATTTCAGCCATGTAAGGGATATAATCGTGCAAAAAGTTAGATGTTGCATCAAATATCAACATAACGATATACAATCACTCTCCCATTGCACAAGGCAAATAACAATGTAGCAATCATAGCCACAATAATTATCATCCTTGGAATTTTTAAGAAAAACATCAAAGACCCATTCAGCAAGGAAAATCAACATTGTACATTTTAAAATGGTATTAACAATGCAAACGCTGATTTCATGGAATGCATAACCCATACTAGATACCTATCTTAAAATCTAGTTGGGAAACTGAGTCTGGGACAATAAATCTCCACCCAACGTTAGACAAGATACAACCACATTTACTTGTAGTTGTCACCCCTAAGCTAGATTCCAAAGCTCGAAGAGTAGTTCTTTAAGAGGACATTTAGCCAAAAGTAACAACTAAAACATAATTCCACAAGGCCACACTACCTTCACCCACCAACTACACAAGCCTTCACTTAGCTTTTTCATGCATTAAAAACATGATTATCACTCATGCTAGGATATCACATTATAGAGAATTATAGCTTACTTTTAGAAGAAGAGAGTTTACTTATGAGGGAAGCTTCATCAGCTGGATAAGCTATTGTTTGGGTAAAGAGATCACCCCTCTAGGTACACCATCAATGAGTTAAGCACTAGAGCTTCAACCCCAAGGAAACTTTTGGTGGTTCATCAACCCTCATAAAAATTTGAGGGTATCTTCCTCAACTACTAGTTTCATCAATGCACAAGCTCCCTAGTAGGTTATTTAGCCTTAAAGCAAGCCACTTCTCTCTATAATACTCACTCAACAAGCCCCCTTGGGGTTTCTCGGGTGGTTAAATTTATCATAATTATTCACACAAAATCCTCTTCACTAAATCTTTCTTGTGTTGGGCATGTGTTATATTCTTTCCATGACTAGAAACACGCATTGTACGTTGCATCAGGCGCAACGGAAGGGTCACAAGGGGGATGACAGCTCCCCTACACAGGGTTTTGGGCAACGCCCCAGAATTTTTTTATTTTATGTAGACCCAATAATAGTTGGTTAGACCCAAGGATGGGGGGTAGACACAAAGATGGTGGGCGGACCTACCCATGGTTTTGTGCATGGGTTTTGCACATGGTTTCAGGCATGATGGCTTTTTTCCCATGGTATTTTGTAAATCAGGTCAAGGGAACTAAATTTATGTTCTAATCCATGGTTAATGGATTGGGGTTCATGAATGCTTTGACATGTATATATGTATTGTAACATTGAAATGAATATAATGAAAAATCAATCTAGTTTTCTCGGTTTTGGGATCCAGGGGAAAAATATCATTATATATTTGTTTTATGTTCTCACCATTGTATATTTTTCTTTTTAAGAATTTGTTTGTAGGTAATTTCTGTACAGGGTTAAAACCTACATTTGGCATAAGAGTTTTTTCAACTTCAAGGGGATGTATTTACTACTGAGGGGTTTTTCTCAGGTCTATGGTATACCTTGTTGCAATGGGAGATCTACGGGATATATTCTTGCAGTGAAAGGAGAAAAGAAGATCATTGTGTGTATTTTAAATTAAATGGCGACCATGTTATTTATTTGGTCTTGTATGTGGCTGATATGTTGTTGATTGGACATGAAAAACAAATTATCCAGGATTTGAAGACCCAATTGTCCTCCAAATTTGACATGAGGGATCTTGGTGCTGCAAACTATACTTTGGGCATGGAAATTAAATGAGATCGAGAAAACAGGAAGCTCTAGTTAAAACGAGAGGAAGTATTTGAGACAATATTGCAAAGGTTTAATATGATAGATAGTAAATCAGTGAAGGTTCCTATTCCTATAGGTGTAAATTTCTCTGTTGAACAGTGTCCCAAGACATGGGAAGAGGAAGAGGACATGTCTTGTGGTCCATATGAAAGTACAATTGGTAGCTTGATGTATGTAATGGTATGTACAAGACCAAACATTGCACATCAAGTGGGATTATTGAGCAGGTTTATGTTAAAACTAGGGAAGGAGCATTGGACAACAATGAAGCATGTTCTCAGGTATTTTCATGAGACTAGTGATTATGGTATATGCTACCAAGGAAGACCAAGATTAGATAGAGGTTTGGACATACATGGCTTTGTTGATGCAGACTAGGCTATATATATAGATCAAAGAAGATCTACAAGTGGGTACGTGTTTAACCTATTTGGAGGAGCAGTCAGTTGGATGAGCAAAAGATAATATTTAGTGGCAATTTCAACTATAGAGGTTGAATGCATGGCAGCCACTCATGCAAGAAAGGAAGCAATTTGGTTGCAAAGATTGTGTTCAAGTATGGGGTTGGTACAACGAGCTATAAGAATAGATTATGACAAGTAAAGTGCAATATTCTTGGAAAAGAACCCTACCTATCATTCAAAGACAAAGCACATCGATGTTCAGTATCACTTTGTGAGGGATATGGTAGAAGACAAAATGGTGTTCCTGGTAAAGGTGGACACTCTAAAGAATGTTGCAGATGCATTGATAAAGTCTATGAGCACTGAGAAGTTCTCTTGCTGTAGAGAAACAATGGGAATTGCAGTCCTGGACCAATGACTAAGCTCTGTTGTGACCCCCTGTGTGGAAAGAAAAAACCAAGTGGGATAATGTTGGGTATGTGTTATATTCTTTCAATTACTAGAAACACACATTTTATGTTGTGATGGGTGCAACAGGGGGGCAATATCCCCCCTACACAAGGTTTGGGGCAATGCCCCAAGAAATTTTTTGCGGACCGAATAATAGTTGGGTGGAGCCAAGGATGGGGGGCAGACGCAAAGATGGTGGGTGAACCTACCCATCGTTTTGTGCATGGGTTTTGCACATGGTTTTGGGCATGATGGTTTTCTTCCCATGGTATGTTGTAGATATGGTCAAGGGAACTGTGGTTATGTTCTAATATAGGGTTAATGGATTGGGTTTAATGAATGCTTCGATATATATATATATATATATATATATATATATATATATATATATATATATATATATATATATATATATATATATATATATATATATATATATATATATATATATATATATATATATATATATATATATAGATATATATTGTAACATTGAAAGGAATATAATGAAAAATCAATCTGGCATTCCCAATTTTGGGATCCAGGGGAAAATCTATGAGTATATTTGTTTTATGTTCTCACTATTGTATATTTTTCTGTTTTAATAATTTTTTTGCAGGTGATTTTTGTATAGAGTTAAAACCTACATCTTGCATAATTCAATAAACTAACTGTCTGTCTCCTTGACAATCCATGCATTTCCTCTCTCTCGAGCAACGTAACCCATCATTTCCTTCAGTCTCTCGTCCTTTATTTCTTGTAATTATGCCCAAAAGACACATGGGTTTGTCCTTTATTTTTCAGTTAATTATTACACAATTAGCTCATTTAAAGCCCCTCATCCAACCCATGGCTGATATTTAAAGTAACTAGTTCCTTAAGAAATCTCCCTCCCCAAGCAAATGAAATTAGTGTCGCTTTCTCTCAGTCGTTACATTAAATAATTACAACTATTTGTAATGAGGAATATTAACTAGAGGTTATTACGATAGCTTAAACTTATTCACTTTCTAACATTGTGATAATTGATGCCCACAAGGGTTTGAATTGATGGTGAATGATTGTACAATTAAGTCCTGCATGAAAAAAGGCCACTGGTTCAAATCCCCTCATGGGTTAGTCGACAAAAAAACGTTATGATAATTGAGTTTACAGAATTTCATAACACTAAGAAAATTTCATCTATATCCTTTGGAGGATGAATTAGTGGAGTTGAAAACTTACCACATTATTGAAGGACGCCCTTTAGTCCTGATCGAGTGCATTCCAAGTTGTGAATATTATCAAAGGTAGACATCCCAAGAATTAGTAAATATTTATATGACATGAATATGTTGTTCAATGTTGTAGATGTTACAACAACCCCAAATTTTTGACATATTCTAAAATTTGGAGTCCCCTACTTTGAGTCTTCAAGTGCTAAATCTTAATATTATTCCAAGTCTATTAGGTGACAGATGTTTGCACTTGTTAAATTTTGCAGAATGAACTTGTTGCAAATTTATATGCCTTATCGTGTCACACCTAGCTTTATTGCATCACAACACTATTTATTAAATTTACACAAGACTTCTCCCTAATGTGGCTAATCGCATACAAAATCCTGATAGCAAATCTTACTTTGTGATAGCACAACTATTCAAACCTGTCACACCTCCTTAACCACTTTCGCAAGAAGTTTCATGATAATGCATTTAATGCATTCACACGTGTGAATTTTCTATATAAGGGTGACTCCCCCTTGTCATTCTTACCTTTCTCTTTCCTCACTCCGAGTCCTCGACTTATCAACACAAGAAGCAGAGCTTATTGTGATTTACTATTGGAAGTTGCACTGCTACAAGGAGACCAAATGTTGCACTAGGGTTTTGATACATTAGATAAATTTTGAGGTCTAAAATGGGCCTCCTAAGGAAAATTATAAAATAATAGTGGAAATAATAAAATAATATTAGATTACCTCATCAAATTTTGGAGTGAAAAAAGAAAAAACTACTTTTTCAACTTGTATTTTCAACTTATCTTCCTATGATTTTACTCAAATTTCAAGTGGGAGCACTCGTTGGATGCAAAATTTAATTTCACATCCAAGGAGTACCCATGTTGAATACTTTCAATGGATACTGCTACATAAAAAATGAGAAATACATGAAAAAATATTATTGCAATCATGTTTTTCATGTATTTCTCATTTTTCATGTAGTGGGCTCCATCAAAAGTATTCAACATGGGTACTCCTTCGATGAAATATTAAATTCTTCATCCAATGAGTGATCCCACTCTAAATTTGAGTAAAACCGTAGGGAGATAAGTTGAAAAAAAAAGTTCTTCCATTTTTTATTTTTTTATCACTTTACCTTTTTACTCCAAAAATGGTGAATCATCTCCCATGGTTGACATCATCATATTCAATTTTATTGGTTCTTATAAACTTGATTTTGGTTGTACATTTTTGTTTTGAGGCCCATTTTTTACCTCAAGAATTCTCTAATGAGTCATCGTGTCTTTGTTTGTTTGTTTGCGATTGTTGCAATTTCACATTCTGCATCCTTTTCACATTCTAAATCTTTGCATTACTCCAATGGATTTTCACATTCCTAATGTTTTGTTGCGCAACCCTTGGATTTCAAACACCCTTCAACATTTTATATAGCCAATCGCTGACTATTTCCCATCTTAACTCTCATCCCCATTTCGTTGTATAAGCCTACATCTTCCATACTTAGCCATTTTTACTTATCCTGTAGTGCACCTTGACCCAACTCTTTGTGCAATGTTTCCCTCTTTGGAAAATTATTGTACGGAAATAAATACCCTCTTTTAATCATAATCTCATCCATAGTGACAGAAATTCCTTTAGTAGATATGTATCCTTTCCCTCTGAAACAATGCACCCAAGCCAAGTTTCTCTAACTCTTTGTGCAATGTCGCCCTCTCTAGAAAATTCGTGTGCGGAAATAAAAATCCTTTTTTAATCACAATCTCATCCATAGTGATAGAAATTCCTTTAGTATATATGCATCCTTTCCCTCTGAAACAATGCACCCAAGCCAAGGTTCTCTATTAATCTTTCCTCTGTTGCTGCTACCTTTTGTTCACCATAACATCACCTCCTGACTTGATTTTGTGCATTATGACATGCCAACAATCTTTTCTTCACATCTCTCCCATCGTGGACTACCCTGTCTACTTACGATATCTTATATCCTATCATGAAATTATCTTTATCACAACCTCCCTATGAAATATATGCAACAATGCTTTAAATGAGCCTCTAAGTTGTGCAACACACTCTCTTGATACAATTCGTGAAACACATTAATTTGAGTTTATTCTCTAACAATGTTTTTTTATCATGAACATCTTCGAAATGTCAGGTACCATGGATTTGAAGTGCTTCACTATTTCTTCATCAACGAGATACATGACTCCAACCACAAATAAAATAACAAATAAGGAGGTTGCAAAAATCAATATAGAAGGGATAGTTGAAAGTCCTATCATATCAGTTCCCATTTATACAGACATAGCCAACTATATAGATAAATCAACATCGATTACTTGGTCAGATATTTATCAAACATTTGTTCGTAGGGAGATGCCCGAAGATGAAGAAGACCATGAAGTGTACATTAATGTCAAGAAGTCGTGGTTTCACAACATAACAACACAACCTTCTATCACACCATGTGGTAAAACCATCGAGTGGATAATCGAAAGAATAGATGTGAAATATATGATTGTCAGAAATATCCATGGTGGTGAGATAACAACATACACATATTCACACGTTGATGAATATTACAAGATGTGAAATCACTAGCTAGCCCTTAATACCAAATGGTATAAAAAATTTCCTATGGATAGCAAGGATATCCTTAAGACTTGCTTGCAAGATCTAGGCAAGTTCTGATATCGATCTGACAATATTTACAAGACAAAATTATTAAGAAAATCATATCAGATGCTAGTAGTGATGTGTTGTGGGTTATATGGGATACATGATGCATAATTGTTTGAAGAAGATTAGGTACAAATGATGTATGCTTGTGCTCAAGAAGGGAAAATATTTAGCTGGACAAACATTCTAGCATCCTTTATCAAGGCTAATGTAAAGTGATCCAAACATGTGCCTAAGGGATAGAAAACAAAATTCTACATGGAATCATATCTACTAGATGCCATATGTGCGAAATCTCAATTTGAGGCATTAGGATGTAGGTGGAAGTTTTCTCCAGATGTACCACCTTTTCACCTTTACTACAAACTCTATGGGATTCCGACTACAGGTTATTGTTCCATCAAATTGCTAAGAATTTTATCTCGCCCATATATCACATATTGTTATAGAATCCCCTTGTATGTCAGATAGAATTAGAGAATCACTGCAAGATGTTTCTGATTGGTTCACTCTTGCAAATTCAACATATATATGGGTATTTGTAGCTTATAAGCCTCCCCATTAGCTTCCTTTATTTGTTACAGATAAGATAGTCTTGCAAGAGGTAGCTTACCAAACTACGACTGGGATTGCTGGTACATTGGTTAAAGAAAATGAAACCCCATGGACCACATGTCCTCTATGTATCGGAGCTTATTATGACGGAAGATTCAGAGAGGTAGAGGTTGAGGCCAAAGAATTAGAATAGTTTAAGTTCAACACACATGGTTTTCACATAAAGTACATATGGCCTTACACCCTAGTCATCGATGAAGAAGAAGATAAAGTGAATAAATTCTAGAATGATGCAAAGGATATGGAAGAAATCAAAGGGGTTGGTACTTCTCAACCTATAAGCGATCCTGGATCTAGACAAAGAATCTCAGTAAAGCATGGAAACCCAAGAGAATAAAGTTTGTCTGAAAAGTGAAAGGGAAAGGGAAGCAACAAAGAAAGAAAGGTTGAAAAAGTATAAAGATAAGTGAGAGGCTAAGAAACAAGAAGAAGAGAAGAGGAGGAGAATACAAGAAGAATATAAAGAGAGAAGAGCAAGAAAAATAAAGGCAATAATAAGCAAGGTGGAAAGAAGAAGAAAGAAAGAAAGAAGAAGAAGAAGTAGCAAAGAAAATTTTAAGAGAGCATTGCGAAGGAGATGGCAGAAAATAAATTTGAAGAAGCTACGTTAAAGGAGCAAGCTCAATAATCAATAGAAACCATACAAACCCTTATGGATATTAACCCTTCTACACCTCTCACCGATGGACATTTCCCGCTTGGAGAGATGGGAATCCTAGAAGAAGAGGAAGATCGAGTGCTAGATCTTTCAAGTATCATATTCAACCATGTCAGAAACATAATTACTCAAGAGAGGTAGACATACTTAGCCAGAGAACTAGCCAAGTTGATCTCAGTCACCACAGAATGGGAGATAGTAACAGATATTATACATGATCTTTTGTTGGAATTTCCTTTTCTACTACAACATAAAAGAATGTTGAGTGTTTAATGAATGAAGTGAAACAATTGAAGAAGAAATTAGCCACTTCTTAGTGAGAAAATGAAAATTTATGCACAAAAATATAGAATTTTCCCACATTAAGTTCCCACAACGAAGATTTCTAGGCAACTGCATTAGAAAATGTAAAAGTATTGGAGAATGTTATGAAACAATTATATGAGGAAATGATAATTATTCAAGAGATGGATTCTGTATTAATAGATATCCAAAATGAGTTCAAAGGGAAAAGTGCATTATTAAGACGGGCCATAAATGCAACATACCTCATTCAAGATAAAAAATACTCTAATGCTTCGGTTGAATTACAAAGAAAGAGTAAAATGGGACAAAGAATAAGTGAGGATATCTATCCAATCAAAATAAATGTTGGGGAGATACATAGCCAGGACATTGAATAACTATTGGTACCTTCACAACGCAGTATAATCCCTTGCCAAATCTCAAAAAATAGCATCCATCAAAGCGCCAAGAATAGAAAGACTAGAACAAGAAATATGGCAAGAAATTCAGGGATAGTGGATGCAAGAAAACATGCAGTAGCTTAGAAGGATCTAGAACCAACAAAAGAAACCATTATAAAACATGTGGTAGAACCAACTAAGATGCACATAATGTTCACGACACTTTTAACCGAGTATAAACAAATATGAGAACCTTCACACCAAATTCTCTAGAATGTGAGATCATATTCAATAGGCTAATAACCAACAAATTTAGGTCCATTTCAGCCAAATACAAATCATGGCATGCTTACTTAACTTAAGATCTACAAGTCGAAGCTTCTTCCTTAGCCATCATGAAATTAGCACCATGAAAGAGAGCCTTGTTTTCATTATTTTGATTTTCATGTAATTTGTAAATAAAATAATGTTAAAATTAGAAATGAAATATAATTAAAATGTGGAGAAATGAAAAGTTATGTAGAAGATGAAGGGTCATGAGGGAAATTGAAAGGCCATGGGAGGCGAAAAGTCATCTCATTTTGTATAAACATACTTTCATGGCCATTTATAAGGGAATTTAGTTTTGAAATCCTTTGAACACCTTAGAAGAGGAAAGCTTGTGAATCCCTTTCGAAGATTAACAATTTAACATTTCCATTATTGGATCTCATGGATACTTTATGTAATTGTGTATTGGATATTTAAGCATAATTTTGAGAAGATATTTTGGGCCAAGGCAAGAAATTCACTCACATGTTGATGAGCATCATAATGTCATTCTTGCAATGGTTTAATGGTATGTTATTGCTATTTATGTGTTGAGAATTGATGAACTATTTTGTTAATTCGAAACTTATATCTTATTCAAGATTGTTTGCTGATTTATGCTTTCACGATTGTTATTGATTGAGAACTAATTCACAATTGGTAATGAATCTATTTCTTCATCCATGTATCTTAATTAAAGTTTGCTAACAACCTTTCTTTAAGATTCATGTTCATCTACTTAGTTGTTGTTATATTATTCATACCTCTTGATTAAAGTGTTTCATAAAACTATTTTGGCTTGTTTTCTATCAAAAGTCTAATATGGATTTTCTTTCTTTCACTCATTCTGTCCAAAACCAAATTTTAAACAAATTTGGTGGTATTTGGGCCCACATACCATATGAGACTCCTATCCCAAACAATATAAGGTCTAATTGGGACTTTGTACTAGGGAGATCCTGTAACACCCTCCTCCCACATCCACCCAAGTAACCATGTCAACTGGGGTAGACATGAGACGAGAGACTACTATGATCAGATTCGACCTCCTATGTGACCTTAAGGAAGTGGAATCGATGGAACATCACACACAGTCATCCAACATCATCAATAGAACCCTCAGGAGACAAGTCAACCACTTAGACATCTTGTCCCTAGGTCCCATTGTTTATCTAGATCTCTTAGGTCATAGCCTCTCTCATGCTATGGGAAAGGGAGTGACCAACAACCTAAAGTCTCTCTCACAAGCTTGCCTGCCAGCGACTAGGGACCAAAATTTCTAGTTTTGTGCCAGTGACCCTGAGATTTAAGCCACTTTTTCAGGCCCATAACTCAGGCCACTGCCCGGAATGGTGTGATAGCTTAGAATCAATAAAAATATAGGGAAACAATTATGCAAAAATAAATAACTGAATAAAACCTTAACCATATCCATACTATCCATGATTGGCATTTCATCAAACACATCACCAACATGTAACCTACAGGTGTGAACAACATACTTAAGTGTAGGGATCTCATACTTATATGAGAATCGCTATGAACCATTGTTCCCTCATGTCAATTGCTGTATTATCCTCTATTAGGTCATAGACAGATTATCCATTCATATATAAGTAAAAACATGCTGAGAGCCATACATAGTTGTTGTCATAAAATGTACATATAACCAGTATAATAGGAACATAAATACCATAGACATATAAGCCATCAAAATCCACATATACATCAATATATTTACAGATGAAAATCAAGGGAATAAATTTCTCATTAACGAATGCAATGAACCAACCCGAGATGGGACTACCATGTTCCACCCAACCATAGATTGGTTAAGCCAAGTCTCTCTTCAGCTAGTCACCCCCATGCCATATTCCAAGCATGAATGTGGGACTCATAGAACACATCAAAAACATCAACCAACATGGATGCCACTAGATTTCTCCACCTACACCGTGAGGAATTTGAGTGCCTCCTAGTCTCTCAGGATTTATCATGCATCCACAGTCCGAAACAAGGATCACTAGGCCCTACACTGAGACATACTCTCCAAGATTTACCATGCATCCCATCCCAGTACAACTAGGCCCAACAGAGAGAAAATCCACCACTTGGCTTTACCGTATATCCCGCCATTCACTAACAAGGATTCCTAAGCCCACTGAGGCACACAATCTGGATTTACCACAACCCACAATCCAGTTCAAGGGCTACTAGGCTAGTGGCTTCGTGATCCTCAATCCAGTTCATGGACCACTTAGAACATGTGTTTTTCAATTCAAATATCCACCCCACTCAACTTCAAATCCAAATTCAACCATCCCACATAAACCGTATGAGAGAACCCATCTCATCAAAGCTATCAGGAAATGACAAGGCTAGACTCAAAATACTGTCACATCTAGCAAAACCCATGCCATGCTAGAAAATAACCACATGCAATCCCATGCGTGCCAAATCTAGCAAGGAAAACAAACATGCAAGTTGATACCTACAATGAAGCTTGTTATAGTTGATTGATCCTACCTTTCCTTGCTTGACCTTTGCTTCCTCTTGCCTTATTTTCCTTTCTTGGTCCAATGCCAAAGTGCTCCAAGAAAATCTAAGTGTCCAAGAGTATGAGAGTGAGAGAGAGAGAGTGAGAGAGAGAGAGAGAGAGAGAGAGAGAACAATGAGAGAGCTCCAAAACTCAATTGACAAAAGGTTACCAACTGATACTTAGACGCCTTTTTATGGATGAGGCCTCTATTTTCTTCATTTTCCATTATTTTCCTTCATTTACCTCCTCACATGCAACCTGTGACCTTTCACCTCCCTTTTCTCCTAATTTCCATTATTTTCATAAATAATTGTGCCAAGAATGCCATTTTTCCTTTCCAAAGCCTTAGCCATTTCCTTTTCCAATTTCCTTAGACATAAACAACCAAATGAGCACCCTCTAGGATGTCTTGCCCAAAATTTAGATTAGAATAAGTGTCCCATCAACCGTGGTTTTTTTTTTTTTAACTTTTATTAGATGGAATTTTCACCAAGGTTGTTACAAAACCCTCCCCCTTGAGGGACACTTTCCTCGGTGTTCAATCACACATATACCTCCGCAACCTGCTGAAAGAAGACATACTGCTCATGGATCTTTATAAAACTGCTTGATGCAGTATTTACAATGAAAGATATTCTCAAAATAAAACATCATGAAAACATGATAACACACCGCATCGTGGAGCTTTATAACACAACTCATTATGGTATTTACAATGATCATCTTGCCGAGTGCCAATCCACATGACATCATAACATCATGATAACATAACCACATGATAGCATAGTAACATGACAACATAATCATAATGACATAACACCCATACCGCATATTGGAGCTTTATAAGATAGCTCATGGTAGTATTTACATCCATATACATATGTACATATAGCAACATCATCAAAAGATATACCAAAAACATACACCAAATCATATACCCAAGCATATATCAAAACATATACTAAACACCATATCTAAGCATATATCAAAACATCATATAGCATATACGAAACCGTCATAAGGCGTATATCAACCACCATAAAGCATATACCAAACCACCATAAGGAATATACCAAACCACCATAGAGCATATACCAAACCACCATAAGCATATACCAAACCATCATAAAGCATATATCAACCACCATAAATCATATACCAAACCACGATAAAGCATATACCCAACCACCATATCGAAGCTTCTTTGCCTTAACCGGTAAACAAGGAAGGATATATAGCCCACATATGATCTTCCATCTCCCATGTAGCTTCATTAGGCCCAAAGTGATTCCATTTCACTTTAACTTGCTTAATTGCTCAGTTTCGGAGCATGAGCACCTTTTTATGCAATATACACTAAGGCTCTAATTGGAATTATCCATCTGGTTCCACTTAAAATACAGACCATTCAATCACATGATCAACATCCTTAACATACTTCTTAAGAAAAGACACATGGAAAACATCATGGAGTTTCACTGCCGGAGGCAATGCAAGTTGATAGGCTACTAGCCCAATCCTCTCAATAATACTGAAGGTTCCACAAAGTCATAGTTCCATCTTAGCACATGTTCTAATCCACAAGGATATCTTCTTCGGTTTGATGTGCAATTACACCTGTTCCCTAACCTGGAACTCCTTGAACAACTTGTTCTTATATGCATAACACTTCTGCCTGTCCTGTGCTACCTTTAGATTATTCTTAATCGCTTTCATTTCCTGTTCCATGTCCACCAACATATTTGGTCCAATCAATCCCCTGCTAATCAGATCACTCCCACTGATAGGAGTGTTACAACTCTGCCCATACAATGCCTCAAAAGGAATCATCCTCAATGACTCTCGATAACCGTTGTTGTATGCGAACTCTACCAAAAGGAGATACTCTTCCTACTTTTGTTGTTGATGCATCACATACATCCTCAACATGTCCTCAAATATCATGTTCATCCTCTCTGTCTGTCCATCTATCTACAGATGATAAGCTATGATAAAGGCCAACTTTGTGCCCAATCCTGCAAATAACTCCTTCCAAAACTTGGAAGTGAACTTCGCATCCTTGTCTGACATAATATTCTTCGGAACATCGTGCAGTCTAACCACATCTCGGATGAATACCTGTGCTACATTGCTAGTTGAGAATGTATACTTCACCAAAATGAAATGTGAAACCTTCATCAAACTATCCATAATAACCATAATGGAATCACGTTGTTTCACTATCTTCGGAAACCCTGTGATGAAATCCATGGAAATGACCTTCCATTTCCACTCTGGAATTGTGATCGGCTGTAGCAGTCCACCTAGATGTTTACACTCTGCTTTCACTCACTAACAGTCGAAACACCTTGCCACAAACTTTGCTACATCCCTCTTCAAATTCGGCCAATAGTAGAATCTCTTCACCGCTGTCAGTGTCCTCTGATAACCTGGGTGACCTGAATAAGGTTTCGCATTGAACTCCCTCAAGATCACCTTCTTGAGCTCACTCTTGTCTGGCACATATATCCTATCTCATAACCTAACCAATCCATCTGCTATAAGATAATAATCCATGCCCTGCGCACCTGCACCTGTACCTGTGCTTGTACTAGCACCCTACTGCAACTTGTGCACAATCTCCATATACTTGGCATCCTGCTGACCTGCTTGCAAGATCCTATCTTGTAGATCTGTCCCATAGGAGCTCATAGTTGCCAAGTGATGACCTGTACCTGTCTACTGATATAATTTTCCACCCTATTCTCTTTACCTTTGATGTACTTGACCTCGAAATCAAACACGCTGATCATGGCCAACGATCTAGCCTGCCTGGCATTTAGATTCGGCTGGTCAAACAAATACCTCAACCCAATGTGATCACTCATAAGTACAAATATCCTACCAAGAAGATAATGTCTCCACATATTCAATGCATATATGATCATTGCTAGCTCCAAATCACATGTCGGGTAGTTCTGCTCATGCTCATTCAGTTTCCGGGACTCATAACTTACCACCTGTCCCTCCTACATAAGGACTCCACCAAATTGTCTCTTGCAAGCATCTGTGCACACTACAAACTCCTTGTCTGGATCTGCAATCTGTAACACTGGTGGATGTGTCAACGACTGCTTATGCTTCTCAAATCTAGCCTCACACTCCTCTGTCCATTCGAACTTCTTACCTTTCCTCTGAAATGATGTAATGGGATAAGAAATCTACGAGAAGTTCCAAATGAACCTCCTATAATAGCCCACCAGACCCATGAAAGATCTCACCTCATCCACACTCTTAGGAGTTACTCACTCCATGATGGCCCTTATCTTCTCTGGATCTACTACAATGCCCTCCTTGGAGACAACATGCCCCAAGTAGTGTACCTCACTCTGAAATAAATTACACTTGTTGAGCTTAACATACAACTGATGCTCTCTCAACAACCTCAACACTACTGCTAAATGATCGACATCCTCTTCCTCATTTTTAGAAAATACCAGTATATCATCAATGAACACAATAACACACTTATCCAAATATGTACGCAGCACATTATTCATCAAACACATGAATGTAGTTGGAGCATTAGTTAAGCCAAATGGAACAACATCAAACTAATAATGCCCATACCTGGTCCTGAACGCAGTCTTGTAAATGTCCTCCTCTTTGATGCATCCCTAATGGTATCTGGATCTCAGATTAATCTTTGAGAACACTATTTCTCCCTTCAGTTGATCGAACAAGTCACCAATCCTCAGCAAAGGGTACCTATTCTTGATATGTTCAACCGCTTGTAATCAATGCATAATTTGAGAGTACCATATTTCTTCCTCACAAACAAGACCAGTGCACCCCAAGGTGATACACTTGGCCTAATGTATCCCTTGTCTAACATTTCATGCAACTGCAAATTTAGCTCAACCAACTCAGGTGTGCTCATCCTGTAAGGTGGTTTTGATGTTGGAACTGCCCCTGGCACTAACTCAATAGAAAGGTCTACCTCCATGTGGGGTGGAAACTCTGTAATGTCCTCAGGAAATACATCTTTGAACTACTGTAAAATTAGATACCTATTCAACACATATGCATCCTTAGCCTCCTTGCTCTTATCACTATAAATGTGTACTGCAAATAGCTTGCAGCCCTTCCTGCGGCTACGATATGCTTGCATAGCTATCACCATCCTAACTGATGTGTCTTTCTTCTTACCCTGTAAGAATCTTGGTTCCCCATTGTCATCAACACACTCAATAGCTTTGTCATAGCAGTCTACCTTGGTTCCATGAAGATACAACCAATCCATGCCCAACAACATATTGTATGATCCCAATGGTAGTGCATTTAGATGTGCTACTATAGGCATGCCATTTAAGTAAAATGTGCAAGCTCTTACCCAATGATGAACTCGCTTCTTTGCACCTATAGCCAATTGAACTAACCAAGACTTTGAATGCAATTCCTTACTCAAACCACACTTATTCACCAAGTCAAGAATAACATAGCTATAATTAGATCTAGGGTCAATCAAAATAGAAATAACTTGATCATAAAGCTTACCGTCCATCTAAATGATAGATGCCTAGTGTTCTACCTTCCCGTTGTCCACTACTGCATAGATATGTGGAATACTCAAACCAACATCCCCAATAGTCTACGCCTACTATGTACTGTATATCTTAGGCCTTCCACCCTAATGTTGGGGACAATCTCTCATAAGGTGTTCCTCACCACATTTCCAATACTCCAACCGACTAGTGGCCTCACCTCTATGCTTTTTTTGTTGTTATTATGACCCATGCCCCCTTCTGGATACATTAAACTTCTTTCGTGGTGCCACATTCTCCTTCCCATTTTCATTCTACGGCCTTATCCTCTTAGGCTACCATTTACCTCTACCTTTGTCTTTTCCCTTCCATCCATGTTGAGATTCATTCTTATGTTTTGATTTTTCATAGAAATGCTTCAATTTCCCAATGACTTCCTCAAGTGACTGAGGCTCATCATACTCAATCCGATCTCTAAATGCTAATGGCAAACCACTAACAAATATCTGAAATTTAGCCTTCTCATTAGTAAGATACAATACATACCTCAATAGATCCAGAAACTTGGTCGTGTACCCTTCATCTGTCATCGATCCCATCTTTAGCTCATAGAATTCTTTAGCCTTACTATCGTAGTACCTCTCTAACAAGTATTTCCTCCTAAAAAGACTCTTGAATTCCCACCAACTCAATTCATCTGTCCTAATGTCTCTAACCCACTTAACATATTCCCACAAGATGTCTGCTTTACCTTTCAAGTTGAAGATAGTTATTCTAGCCTTCATGTTATATGTGTACTCATGTAACTCAAAGAATTTGTTCATCCCAAGTATCCAAGCCTCTGCATCTTCCGCCGTCTTCACATCTCCATCAAAAGTATGTGTTTTTCTTTCTTGAATTCATTTGGCAAGTATCCACTATCATTCCTTCTGTAAGGATGATAATGATGATGATCATGATGTCTATCATAACCAAAATTAGAATAGTACATGTACTCATCACCCCTCCTATCTAGAGTGTCCAACAACCTGCCAAATCTCATTGTATCAGATCTATTTGACCTATGTCTACCAGGAGACCTATTGTCATATGCCTCATTAGTTCCATCCTCATGTCCATGGCTGATCCGAAGCTGCCCTTGTCACTGCAATTTTGACAAACTCTGAAGAATTATAACATTAACCCCTACTTCCTTCTCTTGTCCCTGTATGAACTGGTCATTATCCGCCTTACAACTCCTTATATCTTCCTTTAAGCTCCCCAGTGTAACTGCCAAATCGGAGGGATTTCCAACACCATACTTCTCTTTGGATTCATAGGGAGATTCTTTGTAGTCAACCATCTTACTAGCCATTTCGTATTTCTTCCTGCAATACATAATATGTTAGATAAACAAAATCACAATAAATAAATGTATCTCAGTATAACTTAGGGAGGATACCTTGTTGGTGGGCTCTAGTATTGCAGCAATAATGCTGCAACTCCTGGGACTCCCTTCTTTACTCTTATCAACCGGGTAGTTCGTAACAAACTTGGAAGCGACGGTGCTATATGCACAAGTACTAGCTCTTGTCGCGACTGCCACTTGGTCAGCTGGCACAAGTCCGCTAGGAGCTTAAGCCAACTTCTATGAGCTCTTAGAAGAAGCTTTTTAACTGATGGATGAAAGCTAACTCAAAGAAGGCTAATCTACTTGCAGAAAGAAACTGGAAAGCTGAAAGGAAACGCAAACCCTAGCAAACCCTAATCTTACCAGCTAGCCCTACTGATGCAAGAAACAGGATGCAAGCTACTGAAATAGATGCCATTGACTTCTAGGAAGGTAAAATGCATGTGTCTAAGCTACTTCTACAGTAACATCTGAAAAGAAAACATCTTTTTGTATTTTTGAATAAGTTGTCAGAATTATCATGCATGTGCTTTGATTGTTTTGACTGTGCAGAGGTGGAATGGCGAGAGGAAATACTTGCAGACGGTTAGGAAGGTTCAAAGAGGGCCTAAGGGGTCCCTAGCACACTTCTAGATAATTTCACAAAGTTTGGCTACCAAGAACCCGTGTTCGTGAGCTTCTACAGGAAGTCTGCAGGGGTTCTACAGGATGTTTTATATTTTCTACAGGATGTTTAGAAATAGGATTTTGGAAGGTGGATGGAAGGAGAAAGGTGGAGAAGTGAGTATGGAGGTAGGATAAGGGTGTGAGAAGGTCCAGGACTTGGTGGATGGAGCTGAGGAGAGATAAAGATGGCTGGATTTGTTCAAGGAGGAGTGAAGCAACGTTGCACAAAAATTAGGGTTATGTGAGCAAATGGCAAACGTGAGGCAAGAATCCACGTTAGGGGATGGAGCAGATGGGATTGATGGAGTATGGGCAGATAGAGAAGTGGTACGGGTGCTCTGCAAGTTGTTTCTTCAACCGAACCAACGAAGACTTGGAAAATCAGAGACTTAGTTACGTTAACCTAATCTAATCTAGCTAACAGTAAAGAGAATGAACATAAGTTTATTTGCAATGAAACCATGTATACTAACTATGCAACAAAGAAATCAAGAATATGAACATGTAACCAACTCCTGCAAATAAAAATCAAACACTAATGATTGCATGGCGAAGCAAAGATAGTGTTTTTGTTGGCAGCAAGGTCACCTTTGTCCCAGCTCATGATCCCACTGAGGGAGAGGTGAGATCAGAGGTCCTTGATGGCCTTTTTCTAGATATCTTCCCTATTAATAACTTATCAACTCAATCTGAACATAAAAATCCTTTCTAATCATTAACAATGACCTAGGTAATCAGCAAGATTTTAATCTACTTAACAGAAATTATTTTGCAAAGACATAAAAAGCAAATAACAATACATAAAGGAAGCCTTGGCACTTGGGTTGGGCCCAACCCAAAGAGCTACAGGCTCCTAAAGAAAACTTAGGACTGATGCCAAATAGAGCTGCTTTTCATTACCCAAAAATAATCATGTCATAAGAAAGTTATACAACAATAGCTACAAAAATGAGCTAAGATAATGATAGCACTATGGTGCAAACCCAACAGTTCCAAAAAGTAAACTACGAAGGCTGAGGCCTTCTTATTTATGCACTACGAGGGTCCTAGCAGCCCTCCTTAACTCAAGGGACTCGGCTGTTCAAACTGCCAGTAAACAGTCACTCTTCACAAAGTTGCTCGGCTGCCTTTATGATTCGTTTTGGTGGCCTGCTGAGCTTCGAGTTGAGGGTGGAGATTTCAAGGAAGGGCCATTTAATGCAAGAGACAACCTCCCTACGAATCCTCACCCTTGCTCCCTCATGCTTGGCTGTCACCTGGCTCATAATTGCTTGGCTTTGCTCCAAAATTTGTCCAAAAAAACTGAAATAACCACGTATTAGCCTCCTTGGTAAAGTGACCACCCTTATTCGTTCAAATAACATAAACATACTCAAAAAACATGCATAATCTATGAAAAATGGTGGATTGATCAAGGACAATTAGGCAAAATGAGCCCAATAAGTTACCCAATTCGGGGCTCATCATCACCCCCTTGCTAAATGGGTTGCTCATCCTCTGAGCAACTAGTCCAGCTCCTCATCCTTGATTGCCTTGATCGCCTCTCTCACATCCTAGGCCTCCACGGTGATATCTTCTTCCCAGTCGTGAAATCCTGCTTTCCTTTCCACTTCCTCCCACTGTCTATTTTCCTCCTCTTCCTTAACTCCTTCTAGCAATCCCAAAAGCAAGGGAGGACTGAACTTCAGGCCGATCCAATTGGCCTGCAGATTTTGCATCAACTGTTTGTAGAGAGGTACCCTTGCCAAGGCCTCCCTCATCCTGGTGGGAGAGTGGTATTCCCTTATCTTCAAGTTGTGAGGCAGTGTGTTCCACTGCCTTGTGCAGGCATGAAGGCAGTTATCCCCCAATAGTCTCTCCATGTCCTCAAAGTGGGCAATAGCTTGAGCTTGTTGCTCAATGTATTCTGGTAAATGTTGAGGGCTACTGGCCAAGTGCCAGTGGGCGCTTATCAGTGCTAAGGGGTCATCCGGCTCTGCTCTGATCATTAGTGGCTAACCGAGTTCTCTACCTATGATACTGCAGACCTCTGCTGCTCTTTTTTCCTCATGATTCATCCAAGAGGCCATGGCCATAAGTTGGACATCTCCTATCACGGTGTTGGGATCCCATGCATTCATGTTTGGAAGGGCTAAGTTGTGCAAATAAAACTCTGATAATTTGGCCCTGTCCTCTGATGAACTACTGCCACATAAAGCTACAAATTGATGATAATTTTGAAATGGAGTGATGCCCCTTTGGGCCAAGGTGTTAATCTGAAACTGTAACCACTGATCCTTAAGGTATAGGGTGTATGATTTGGCAGGCTGCCTACATTGTAGAGCTTCCATCGCCCAGATGGCCATGCAGGCCAGTTGGGCCTCCTTTTCTTGTACCTGCTATTTCAGAGACTGTATCTCCTGGCCTGCTTGCAATTCCTTCTCTTGTAGCTGTCTATTTAGTGTCTCAATTTCAGCCTGCAACCTTTCTCTTCTCTACTGCTCATCAGGGGTTTCTTTGTCTATTGTGGGCTCTTTCTGTTGCTGTTGTTCTCCCAGGATGTGAGGCTTGTCTTCCTTCTTTTGTCTCTGTAGCTGTAGCTGCTGTTTAAGCAGCTCGTTTTCTTCCTGTAGCTTGGCCCGTTGGCTGCTCTCCACATGCCGTACCATAGCCAATTCCTTTCTCACCTCTTTGAGTTGTTCCTCCAGGGGACCTATATCTGCCACACCCTTGGACTTAGTGATCTTCATCCAAGTGTGGGTCCTCACTCTCTCTTCTTCTAGTGCAAGGAAAAGTGGCACTGTGAATTTTTGGGGAATGATCTTTCCGGCCTCTAAGAAGTTATAGTAGGAGCCCAAGCTGGGCTGGGGGCTAGGTTCCACAATGTTCTCCACCTTTTCTTCCTCCTGTGGTGATTTAACTGCCTCTCCTTCCATTCCTTCGATCTCCTTTAGCCTAGCCAGTGTTTCCTGTAAAACAGTCTTAGCATCATGTAGAGAGGCCTTTGTGTCCAACATTTTCATTCTTTCTCTCCAGGTGGATGTCTTCGGGCTTCCCCGTTCATAGGTGATGGATGCCTTTGAGGGAGACCTCTCCTTTTATGTAGCTGGGGTGTCTAAAATCGTGATTGGCTCTTTTGACGGTGGCTGGGGTCTGCCAGTTTTTATCTGCATGCTCCTTCTTGCCTTAAAATACATGGAAGGCTCCCTCTTTCGCTTCCCTTTTTGCTTTGGAGATGTGCTTAGGGTAGCCAGCACAGCTGCTGCCTCCCTGGCTAAAATCTCAAGCGATTTTTCCTTTTGTTGCCCTGTCTCCATGCTTCCTGTAGAAAGTCCTGTGTCGACTGTTTTCTGGCTTCCTGTAGAAACTGTCTTCACTATTTCGGTCTGCTTGGCTGGGGGTGTCTTCCCTTTTAATTTTGGTGTGGTTGCCTTGGTTGTGTCCTCACTTGTTTGGACTTTTTCAGTCCTCTCTGCCCTGCTCTGCAATCTCTTCTCCCTGGGTGTTTGTGCCATTGTTCCTCCCACAGTTTTAGGCTTTGCAACTTGGCCTTTTCCTCGTTTCTCTTCTTGTTCTCTCTGTGGTGGTCTGTCCTGTGTTTCTTTTCCACTGGCTTTCTCTTCTGCCTCAATGTGTTCCCTTTCTTCACTGCTGGATGAAGTGAGTTCCTCGGCCAGAATTCGAATATCATCATCCTTGGACATGTTGTGGAAAATCTCCTAGGAGAGAGGGACAGTGTAGGTATGGAGGGCATATTCCACTAGAAGCTTGATAAGCCCATGATGGGCTAGCTAATCCGGTGTCCCTTCCTTCAATTTTGTGCCACACTCAATTAATGATTGTAGGAGGAAATAGGGGATGCTTAACTTTTGTTCTGGAGGTAAATCTATCCCATGTCTGAGTTCGCTCAGCAACCGGAAGTGATAGCCGTAAACAATACTAAACCGCCCCTCACAGGTAATGTATTTCATGATCTGAAAGCTGACTTCGCTCCAAAAAGGATGTAGGCTGGCTCTTCGGACCCCATTCTTGTCTTCTGCAAACTGTTCCTCTGGTAGGAAGAATTCTTTCTTGGCTTTTTGGCCCAATGCCCTCTCCTCTTTGCTCCAGGGTATCCCTAATGGCAGATCAGTAACTCGAATAATGAGTTGTGGGGTAAGCTTTAGAGTCAACCCTCTGAAATTCACAATGGCCAGTGTCTTTGATTTAGGCTGCAGGGACATTAATAACTCTTATGTTACCTCATCGTCATGACCATGAATTCTGTCACAAAAGGTCATCCAATTGGCATGGGTGAAGAGGTTCACCACCTCAGGATGTTCACGCAATTTCCTGGAATCCGAGGGTTCCTTCCTGATAAACCCCCCCGGCATGGTGAGAGTGCTCTATTTTGTGCTCTGAGTTCCTTCTTCAAACTTGAAGACAGTATCCCTCAGGTGTTTATGTTTAATCCTTGCACCAATTCCCTGGTTTTAAAAAACTCGACTGTCTGTGTACAGCAGGAAGACTTGGGTTTCCCCAAACAGAGTGCAGAGCTCAATTTCCACCCCCCATCATACATATAACCATGTAAAATTCACATTTTTCTTACACAGGTTAGCCCTGACAGTGCTTTAACTTTTCTACAGGAGGAATTTTCTTCAGGAACCGTGGAGAAAAACTTGGACGCAAAACCAACGAAGAAATTTCATGCAACCACAAGTAAACTGCTATTTTGACTCACAGGCAGACTTGTCTCTAACCCTCCAATTCGAGACAGCTCAATTCACCATGTTTTCGACATACACCATGCATTGGAAGGGTGTTTTCGAGCCTACCTCTCTTCGAAACTCCAATTTCGACGCAGAAAGTCCAGGTTTCTCTGCTCCGGGAGGCTATGCCGTGTTTCCTATAGAGCTTCTTCCTATAGAACGCTTTTCCGGCTTCTGGAGGATGTTATGGCGCTTCTAAACGAGCCTGGGACACGGGAGAATTTTGAAATAGGCCGAGAAGCTTGGGCTAACAGACTGCGAAGGAGGAGGACGCGTACTTCACTAAGAACGGTTGCAAGTGTAAATGACAGTGGTTAACGTGAGTTCTTCGGCCGAGCATTTTTGAATTACGACACAATTCATGGCGAGGGGGTGAGGTGGCTAGGCCGATCCGTTAGCCAATGTCACGGCCATCATTCCCCTGCGTGTCTCTGACCGCCATTACCTTTCCTCTGCCATTAACTGCTGCCACCACTGCCAATCCCGCCGATTCTCCCCGACTGGACACTTCCCACATGTCAGCTGCACGTCTCTTTGGCGAATTCAAACGTAACCGAGCTTGTTCAGATCCCACGAAGCCATTCGACTGACTGTGGGTGGCCAGTTGACTGGCCACCGAATTCGTTCAATCCGAACCATTTCACAGACATGCAGTTTTCGGAATATAGTCTATGCAATTTGACGAATAAGGTTAGGCACTTACCTGTGTGGCCATGGCGTGTTCTGCAGGCTTCTGGACTTGGACCAATGGCTTCGCTCGCTGCTACTTCGTGCACATGTGCTGGAACTCCTTCTTTCATTGGTTGACGCTGTATGCACGACTTTGGGACCCGATCCTTTGGTTGTAAATGCTGCATGCACAGGTTCTGTCTGGTTTCAGCTGTCGAGGATGTGTTCATGTCCAAGTGGAGCTTTTTACATTTCCCCTGTGTCGATTTCAGTTGCTACTGACTCCAGAGTATGTGCTCCGGACGGATCAGTTGCTACGGGATTCATGAAGGATATCCTATAGCTGCTTCTCCTCCTGGGATGCAAGCTTAACCGAGCAGGGTTTTATTCGCTGATGAAGAGTCCTGATGGAGCTTTGACAGGTAGAGTGTGCAAGCCTTTGTGTGCTTGATTTGTCACTTGGAAAAAAAAAATTCAATCTGAGGAAAACAGGGCTCTTTGTATGACCGTGCAGGAATACATAACCAGATGGTTGCAATGGCGGTGGAAAGAGATGAAACAGGTGATGGATGGAAGAGAGGGGTGGCTGCAGGCCTAATCAACAGACTCCAAGCTTCAAATCCCCTTCCAAAATTGAATTTGGCCTGCCCAAAGGCTCTACAGGATGTTTCCTGTAGAAATGCAGAACTTCTTGTAGAAACCCCAAAACTTCCTGTAGAAAGCCCAGAACTTCCTGTAGGAGGTGGAATCTCGACCCGAATGTGATCAAATCCTGGGAAAAGTGAGTGGCTATGGAGGGAGTGTCTATAAGGATGTCCTGTAGCCTGGTACGGACCCCTATCCTCGTTTTGTGCGACCTTCTTTATCTGCAATGTGTTCCATGCAACCTGCAGTAATTTTACAGAAATTTAGACCTGTTTTTTTTTTTGTTTTTTGAACTTTTTTCTTGAGAGACAACAGGCGCGCCTCCATGAGGTTTTCACCCCCACTATTTTCCCTGGGCGCCTCAGAGAGGTTTTCACCCAAGGATCTTTTTTTTTTAATTCCATTTCTTTATTTTTTGAGGGACAACAAGGGCGCCTCCATGAGATTTTCACCCCCACTATCTGCCTTGGGCGCCTCGGAGAGGTTTTCACCCAGGGATCTTTTTATTCCCTTTTCTTTTTTGATGATCAAGGTGTGGGCGGAATAGAGGTAAGCCTTGCTCCACTACCAGCACTGATTTTTCTTAAGTTTCAATGAACTCCTGCCTCAAAAGGGGTTTCTTGTAGATTTTCAATCGATGCCCATTTACAAGCATGGGGATGGCCTCTTCATCAATGGTCTTGATGAGGACTGAACCATTTTCATTGCATTTCTCCACTGTATATGGTCCTAACCATCTTGTCCTCAACTTCCCTTTGAAATCCTTGTATCTTGAGTCATACAGCAGCGCCCAATCTCCCGGCTGGAATTGCTTTTCGTTAAGGTGCCGGTCATGCCATATCTTCCTCTGAAGTTGAACTACTTCTGAGTGGAGGAGGGCCTGCATTCGCTGTTCATCTAATCCATTTAGCTGCAATAATATTTCACGTTGAGCATGGTTGAGATCTAGGTCCAGCTGAGCTGCCACCCTCAATGTGTTGTACTCGAACTCTATGGACAACAAAGCTTTCTTCCCGTAGACCAGCTCATAAGGTGTGAAACCTATTGTAGTCTTCCAAGTGGTGTTGTAGGCCCAAGTGGCCTCAACCAGGCGATCTGTGCAATCCTTTCTACTACTGCTCACCACCTTAGTCAAAATCCCTTCCAATGCTCTATTAGTGACTTCGACCTGCCCATTTCCTTGTGGATGATATGGGGTGGAAGTCCTGTGCTTGATCTTGTGATGAGCGAGCAAGTATTCAATCAGGTTAGAGGTGAACTGGCTTCCTTGATCGGTGACTAACTCCCTTGGGTAGCCAAACCTGTAGAAGATATTTTCCCTTAAAATATCAGCCACCTTTTCTTCTGTCGCAGCTTTGATTGCCTTTGTTTCTGCCCACTTTTTCAGATAGTCGGTGCACACAATGATGTAAGACCTTTGCTTTGAAGGAGGCTTGATAGGACCCACAAAATCCATGCCCCACTTCTCAAATGGCTCGAAGGTCACTTGAGGTTGGAGAGGCATTTCATCCCTTGGAGTCGGTTTCCCCATCCTCTGACATCGATCACACTGGCTGATGTATCTTTTGACATCTTGGTGAAGAGTAGGCCAATAGTAGCCTGCCTGTAGAATTTTGAAAGCAGTCCTTTTTGCTGCAAAGTGGCCTCCACAAGGTCCATCATGACAGGTTAGGAGGATGTCAAAGACTTCCTCCTCCCTAACACAATGCCTCAAGATTTGATTTGGGCCAATTTTAAACAGGTTGCCCCCGATCCAAGTGAACGGGGCACTCTTCCTTACAATTTTGCTCTTCTCCTTTGAGGATAGATGCGAAGGGAACTGTGTGAGACCAAGTAATTTTCTATATCAGCAAACCATGGAGAGAGTACTGAGATAGCAAACAGGTCTTCATCTGGCATTTGGTCATCCACTGTCCCTTCTTCACCTGCAGGCAAATCCAATCTAGACAAGAAGTCAGCAACAACATTTTCTTTACCTGGCTTGTCGACAATAGTCAAATCAAATTGCTGCAACAAAAGTAACCATCTAATGATACGAGCATTTACATCAGGCTTATTCATTAAGTATCTAATCACAGCATGATCAGTGTGTACGAATGTTTGATAACCAGTGATGTAGTGTCTGAACTTGTTTAGGGAATGGACTATAGCTAGGAACTCTTTCTCGGTTATAGTATAGTTCATTTCTGCCTTGGACAGGTTTTTGTTGACGAAGTATATGGCATATGACAGTTTCTCCTCAACTTTTCCTAAGGCTGCCCCTACGGCTTTGTTCGATGCATCAGTGTGGATGTGGAAAGGTAGGGCCCAGTTTGGACCTCTTAAGATCGGGGCAGACACCAACTTATCTTTCAACTCATCCAGAGCCCCTTGACAGTCATCAGTCCATTTAAACTCAACATCTTTCCCTAAGAGGCAAAAAAATGGCGAGGCTAGCTTACTGAAATCTTTAATGAATCGTCTATAATATCCTGCTAAGCCTAGGAAACTCTGAACATCTCTCACATTTTGAGGAGGTGGGACATTTTGGATGATAGCAATCTTGTTAGGATCCACCTGTAATCCTTGCCGAGAAATGGTATGACCTAGCATGGTCCCTTCAGTCATCAGGAATTCACATTTTTCGGGACTGAGGGACAGGTTCATCTCAATGCACTTGGTTAGAACTTTTCCCAGGTTAGTCAATGCTTCTTGGAAGTTGGACCCATAAGGAGTAAAGTCATCCATATAGATTTCTACCGAATCGTGGACCAACTCAGAAAATATGCTCAATACTTCTCTCTGGAAAGTGGCAGGAGCGTTGCATAGCCCAAAGGGAAGGACTCGGTAGGCAAAGGTACCCCATGGACAAGTGAAAGTGGTCTTATCTTGGTCCTCCGGGCTGATTTGGATCTGATTATACCCGCTGAACCCATCTAGGAAAGAGAAGAACTTCTTCCCTGCCAGTCCATCCAACACTTGATCTATGAAAGGCAAAGGGAAATGGTCTTTCTTGGTGGCTTTTTTAAGTTCTCGGTAATCTACGCAGATTCTCCACTTCCCGTTCTTCTTGGGCACAAGCACTAGAGGTGAGACCCACTCACTATTAGAGATGGGGTAGATGAATCCTGCATCCAACAATTTTTGCAATTCTTGTTTGACAATGTCTTTAAGGGCTGGATTCATTCTCCTCTGAGGCTGCCTGACTGGTTTACAATCTTCTTTAATGTAAATGTGATGGGTATAGACTGAAGGATGGACTCCTTTCATCTCCTTATAGCTCCAAGCGAAAGCATCCAGATGATTGTTAAGTAAGCTACACAGCTCCTTCTCCTAGGAGGGAGATAGGGGGGAGCTGATCTTTAAGGTTATTTCGAGGCCAAATTCCACATTCTTAATTCTGGGAGAGGTTGGATCAGTCACATAGAGGTCCACTAAAGTGCTAGCTTGGGTACCCTCCACCAACTCTTCTAAGGACAGTGCACTGGGAGGTGGATTTTGAATCAAATTCTCAATCAAGTCATCCTCAGTTTGAGGGCCTCCCCTGGTGGTTTCTACTGTGCACAATGGTGCAGAGTAGACCTCATCCTCATCTCCCTCTTCCAACTAGAGTGGTAAGTCATGTTATAGCAGAGGTTGGGCAGGAGGGTATAGAACTAGCTACTTGGACATAGGCCCATTCTTGATGGTCATGCTTCCAGCTCAACAACTGATGTAAGCATCCGCAGTGGCTAACCAAGGCCTTCCCAAAATGAGGGGGTATCCAGTGAGCTTTTCCTTTTGCTGAAGGACCAAGAAGTCCGCAGGGTACTCCCAAGAGTCAACAAAGACCAAGACATCTTCCATAATCCCTTCGGGAGTCACGATGGAGCGATCTGCTAACTGCAGGACTGTCGAGGTCTTCCTTAAGGAACTCTGAAGGTTGAGTTTAAGCATGGTTTCCCTGGTCATCACATTAATGGCAGCCCCTAGATCAATCAAGGTATGGGGGATAATGGTGCCATTGATGTGGACATCAACCACAGGACTCCCAGGGTCCAAATACTTTGGACAGATTACTTGCCCCAACATTAGATTGGACAGTTGTCCTATGACATTGATAGTTGAGGCATCTCTCTTTCGCCTCCCTGGGTGCCTAAAACACTTCTCCTTAATCAATTTGTTGTATATTGGTACATCTTTTATGGCCTGGAGAAGTGGTATTTTCACACACAACTGTTTAAGTTCTCCCAGAAGTTCAGTCTCCTCTGGGTTTGGTTGTGTGGTTACTGTTAGTCGCTCAGGAAAGGGTGGAGTGGCTTTGGGTTCACTTTCCTATTTCTCTTCCTCGTCCTCCAGGGGAGGACGTTGGCGATCTGGAAGGGCCTTCCCAGATCGCAGGTTGATCTCCTGGATCTCCATAGCATAGGTAGGGCATGTTGTCTCCCCAGTGTATACCTGCTGAGCCTGTTGGTTGTTAGGGTTCAGGTTCGGTTGAGCAGGCATCTGGGGTTGTCTTGGAGGAGCAGGAGGTAATGGTTGTGGCTGAGCTGGTGGTGGAGGTAGAATGGCGAGAGGAGAGTTGTATTGGGGCCTCCACCCCGGTTGAGGTGCATTCCACTGAGGTTGTGGCTGGACATGTGAGTGAAATGAATGAGTAGTGGGTTGAGTATGGTATTGAGATGGATAAGACCACGGAGGAGGTACGGACCAGGAAGGATGAGCAGGGGGGCCCCAAGAAGGTATGTGAGCAGATTGGTTGGGGCTATAATAAGCTTGGGATGTCCCTTGCATCCCTTGCTGGTAAGGTCTGGGCCCATGTGGCCTCCTTTGGTTGAGGAAGTAGAGAGGTTCAGTGGTTGCCTCAGTCCCTTGGTACATGGCTTTAAATCCAGGAAAGGTTTGGCATTGGTTTGTGGGGTGGTTTTCCTCACAAACAAAACATACCTCTACTGAGTGCAATGGAAACTCATTCTTAGGGTGCTTCCTCGTACATCTAGGACAAAAAATGGCCAAAGCCCTCTCAGCTTCCTCTTTCTTTTGTTGGATCCGAAAAGTATCAAGTTGCATGGCAATGGTCTGTCTCATCTCACTTTTGAGGTCTTCCATCTGATTAGCAAACTCATGTTTGGAGAAGGTGGTACTAGTTGAAAGTGGATCCCCCCTACCTCTTTTCCGGGCTGCCCTAGAATGGTTTCTAAACACAGTCTTTATGTCTTCATAAGGTAGTTGGTAGATGTCTCCGTGAAGGGTATCTAGAAGGTCTTCAGGGACTCCTCGGAGCAGAACCAACTTCAGAGATTCAGGGTCAAGTGTGCACATGGCCCGTTTATAGCTGAGTTGGAACCTTTCCTCGTAGTATTATAAAGACTCATCATTTCC